>JAWNNP010002956.1:2400000-3038932 GCA_035044805.1 Leucophenga maculata | reverse complement strand
CTGGTTATCCTCTGCTGTAACGAGGCACAGGCCGAGGTATGCTCGCCGGATGCCCAGGCGTTCGTTACAGAAATTTGTAAAATTTCAGTAACCACTGGCAGTTGGGAATTTCCAGGAATGACTGACCACGACTTAGTTTTGTTTGTTTTTTAATTAAAATTTATTATTTCTATATGTCCGAACAGATACTTGTGGCCTAACTCGGATTTGAGCGCAGCTTTTCTAAAAATTTAAAAATTTAAATTTAATAACTAAATTAATTTCTGCCGTTGCCCCGCTGCCTCCGCTGATGCTGATACTGGCGTTGCTGTTGTTTCGTATGCTGTCACCGCCGTTGTATTTACCGCTGTTGTCGTTGCTATGTCTGCTGTCGCTGTCTTCGGTTTTGTCTTGTCCCAGCTGCTGTTGTCCGCGAACACGTCCGTTCCGCTTCGCTATCCGAGTTGGACTCCCAGAATATTTTTGCTGTCCTCGCGTCGATCGGTCAAATGCCCGTTGTCCATTGGCTCCTTCCATTTAACCGATTAACTGCAATCAGCAAACGCCCGTTGTCCATTGGTCCCTTCCAATTGCACCGGTTCAATGCGCTGAACACCTTGTTGTTGTTGCCGTCCAACTTGTAAATTCGTCCAATGTGCGTACCGTTACTGTGTATGTTTGTTGTGGCGGGTGCCGTTGCTTGTGGGACTTTTGGACGTTTCTGTGCGCCTTCTCGTTTGCGTTACCTCAGTGTTGTTGGTTTCTTTTGTGCGTTTGTTTTATATTATGTCCAAGTGTAGTGTATCGTTTATATTGTGTTCGGTATGTTTGTCTTGTAAGGTGTTTTGTGTTCTTGTGTAGCGTATCGTTGCTTTTGTGTATGTATAACCGTAACTGTCTGTGGCCGTTGTAGTTTTGGCCATTGCGTTGTGCGAGGGCCGGAGGACATGTAGCATGTAGCTGCAATATATAGTTCTTCAGTTAACCGCCTATAATGAACTATTAAAAGCCTCCGTCTTAAATTTTAAGTATTTTGCTTCATATTTACTTCGAAATGCTTCGCCAAATTCAATACAAAAATTTCAAGTAAACAAAACAGGTAGAAATTAAATAAATTTTCTGTAAAATGCTACAAAATAAATTTAAAATAATTGCTGCTACCCATACTACTTGCAAATAAAAAAACCTAGTTTTCAAAAGACCAAAGTCCATTGCACCACAATACACCAAAGGAAATACCACCCACTAAAATCTCGTAATACAAAAAAATAAAAAGGAAAAAGAACGAACACACACAGGAAATTATTTTGACCAAAATAAAAAATAAAAACTAGAAAAACTTTTCAGACAATTTAGGGATTTAGTTGTGCGATTTTCGCAGCTATTATTAAATGAAAAATGTTGTATGGGACGAGCAAAAAAAATTACAAAAAAAAAAATATGGAGAGAAAAAAAATACAACTGTATAAAATAACCAAAAAAAATTTAAAAAAAAATGAAATGAAAATACGCGCCGGAGCAAAACTTTTTCTAGCTGGCACAGCAGACCACAGCAGTGAAGAGAAAAAAAATAAAAACAACAAGCTGAAGCAACTAAGAGATACGCTATAGTAAGGCTAAGAGTTAAGTGGAGTCTGAACAGGTGCTATATAGCATATTGGAACAGATATAAAAAAATTTAATAATTCAACACTTTAACATTTTTTAGAAGTTTTAGGTTTCATATATAATAACTGCACAGATCTTTGCTTAGTATTAATATGCAACCTTGCAGGTGCTAAACTTTAGTTACTTATATAGATAGACCGTCAGACCGACTCTATTTCCGCTATTTGCCACACAGTTACATACTTTTTCGCAAAATTAATATACTTTTGTGTATATAGTGTACAAAAAAAAAAAAAAAAACTAAATTTCATACCAACCCAGACCACCACTGCCACACCACACCAATGTCTAGCGATAGCAGCCAGCGGCTATTTATTGTGGCTTTATTTTTGGTGGCTGCTAGCCAAAAGCGCGCACGATACCCCAGCGTACAGACACCATGGACTTTGTGGTAATATGGTGGCGTACTCCTCTGCTCCTCTCTCGTTGTATATCAAATGCTGCCGCACATTTCTGGCTAATTAGCACAAAATATGTAATTGATAATTGTTTGTGTGCAATTTAAATATGATTTAAGTGTATTTAATGGGGCGTTGGTGAAATAAATTTTATGGCTTTTTAAGAGGTGTCTTGCTTGCATTTGCAAAAGAAATTTAATCAGCTTTTGAGACAAGTTCATTGAACACACAGCATAACAAACGAAAGTCTTAAACCACAAGCAACAAAGTTATATATAAAATATTGCTATTATATATTTTTGTAAAAAAAAAAAATCCATCCCACTCCATTACGCACATTGCTGACAGCAGGCGTAACAGTGCCATCAAACTCAAATGTCAGAAGACGTAAATCAACACGTGAAATTGGATTATTTGTAACGCGTGCAAGCTGAAGCATTCCTTGAAGCGCAGGATTCTCTATAAGCTTGTTCAATACTAGCTGTTGGCAATCTTTAGTATATGAAAGATGCTCATAGTAAATAGAAAATGACAGTCTGAAAGTTTTAAAGACAAATACAAATGTGCAAAATGCCCAAAAGAAAGTAAGTTGTTAGGTTTCAATGTTGGATTTAGACGCTACGCATCAGTTTAAAATTATAGAAAAAGTTTTCTCCTTCGAATTATTAAAATTTATAATTTAACCAACACTGTTAGAGTTTAATCTGGTAGGGCAGACGAGCACCTGTAAGTATTGAATTGAATTGAGTACCCTTCATATATACACTAGGGGGCCGTTGAAGTATTACGTAGCGCAATTTTTTAAGATTTTTGACCCTCCCTCCCCCATCATGAAGTTTTTTTTTTGTAACGTCACGGCTTTGCCAGCCAGTCAGACTCTTTCATGACTGGCATACTGAGAGCAGACGAAGAGGATTCTAGAATTGTTAAATCATTTCCATCAATCATTCTAGGGTTCATCGGCAGCGCTGCCATAGATTCCCAGCATGATCCGTGTAAATTAATCCGCCACAAATTTATTTTCTTACAAAACTTCAGGGAAAAGGACAGACTTGCATAGGTGCTACTCCTATTAGAATTTAAGTAGGGTAAACTTCGTTCCTTTTAGCTTAATTAAGTAGAAAAACTTTTTTTCATTCAAAAACTTAGAAAGCTGGGACGGGTTTTATGGCTCTATCGATTATAGTCCTTCAAGTGCTTTTTGTAGGGGTCCAAACCTTTTAGTGGGCCAATTTAAACCCTAATAAAATATTTTCTTAGGCTTGATTCAAAAAAATACCTAATTCAGCTTTACTGTCTGAATTAAGAACAACAAAAATTTTTGTTTTCATACAAAATCCTAGAAAACTGGAACAGATTTGTATAGGGGCTACAACTATTAGGGGAACGATCAGGGCGAAAATACAGTATCATATTATTTGATGTTTAGAAACTATATAAGAAGGTCGTAGCACTATTTCAGTAGTAGATCATACCATCTGTGCGCAATTCGCTTATATATACAGCGATGTAGCACCTGCCACATAACGTTAACTCAAATTGGTATTTATTAAACATTTATGCTGGTTATGCTTCTTCTACGTGATACGCTTTGATTACAATATAAATATCTACTCCAGAAGCCCATCATCTGCACCGTGATGGTTAATTATCCACTAGTTCCCACCAAGTTCCCTGCTCGGGCGCCGCCTTTATACAATTTTTTAACGATTACGATCAAAATGTGTAATAACAACTATTCGAAAACACCCGTCAACTGCACCGTCAATATTATTTACAATAATATGTAATAGCTCTTACTTCATTGTCCAAAGTTCCTGCTCGGGCGCCGAGCTAACGTTTACGATCAAAATTTGTAGAAACGATTATTGCAGTAGACTTTTGTTGCATCTGCGCCGCCAGTAGCATGCATTACATACTAATTTTGACATAAAATTTGTCCATCTAGATATGTCCATCTGGGAATTAATACTTCAGCTCTTATCCAATACCACTAAAAATCAATATGGCGCACAGCAAATGCTACAGCATGCTGCTTGCCAAATTCAAAATACCACATTAAACCAAAACGCTGTAGACACACCATAAATAATAAAACCAATGATGTACTGTGTAAATATATAACAAAGCCAGCTAACAGCTTATTGATGTCTTGGACAAATCGCTCCTTTCTTTCAAGGACAACCCACGTCGCCACGTCGCGCAATGAACGTACATAATGAATTGCACGCGCAATGCGTTCGACGTCTTTAAATAAATTTTTTTTCTTGCTAACATTTTTGTACTCAAGTTTCTAAAAAGAACTGCATTAAGCGTAACGCGAGCCTAAAAAATGGCCAAAGCTAAGACAAATATGGCAGCACTGTGTGCTTAAATTTACTTAAAGCTTCTTCATATTTGCACAAAAAAATTTTTTTTTTTTAATTTTCAGTCGTCTCGACTGGACGGTCTCCCTAACTAATGCGATATAATCGATTTTACAGCTTTTACGTTGGAGAATTTTCTGTCTATAAATTCTGAAGCTGAGAAGAAATGTCGTACGTATGATGTCTGCAGTGTACGTGATACTAAATCGTCTGGAATTTACGCGCCGCCACTTTTATAGAACTGACTTTTTTTTTTTTCTTTTCGTTTCTTACTATTTTTCGGCAGCTCGTAGTGGATAATAATTCATAATATGGCGACACATTAGTTCCGCTATTTTGAGCAGACGCTTTGATAAATGGAATTTAATGCAGTGCCTAGTAGTGTGGAAGTTGTTTAAGTGGAAATGTGATGTGGTGTACTAAGCAGCAAACAGGTTGTTCTCCTTGAGCGTAGTTTAGTGGTTTTACTTAATATTAATCATTTTTAAAGAAAATTTAAGCATATTGAATTTATTGTAGAGAATAATATAATATGCACATATATAAGAGATTAATAGTCGAGGGTGTGATGAAGTATGGGTGTACTCTGTGTCCTTCATAATTTTTATAGCATATTTAATTTATAGTTTAAAATTGTGTGAAGCTCCTTAAACGCTTGTAAGCTGTTTTGTTTACTTTTTATATAATCTAGAAATTGGTTAGTGTAGTATGTATATATGAGTTTATATGCATTGGAACACATCACCAATATTTGACCATCATGTCAGACTTTTTCTTTTTTTTTGCTGTATGAAACATTATAATTGAGCAGAGTTGCTTGCTGCTGTAGGTTTTGACTACGAAGGAACTCATTTTCCTATACATAAATCGACAAGTCACCATCTCCTATACTCACATAAAGTATAAGAAGACCCTCCACACTGTACGTCCGTCTGGCTGTCTATATGAATATCAAATATCTTAAAGATTATAAAAGATAGAGCCTTTAAATTCAAATACTTAGATTCTTCTAATCATTCTTCAGATCACTTATATCCATTGAACATGTTGAACCCCCTACCAAAGGGAAGCTTTCACACTTACCATACAAGCCTACAATTCATTATAAGTTTTTGTATGAAAAAATATTATTGATGACCAAATTTGGTCTAACTTACGTACGTTCTTATGAAATATAACATTCCGGCACAGATCAAAGCATAAGAAGTGGTCACCTCCATACAAGTCTGCTCTATTTTTCTAAATTTTAGCACGGAAAAAATTTTGTTGTTGTTGTTAAACCAGCTAAAAATGCCTAATTCGGTGTATTCTGTATCAATTCTAATATAATACTCCATTAGGGTGCAAATTGGACCACTAAAAGAGGGCATGTTGGTCTGTCGGGCTGGCTATGAACAATCAGAACTTGGAGACTATATAAGATAGCACCTTCAAGTTTTGATATTTAATGTCATCTCGTGACAACTCCTCTCTAAGAGTAATACCAATAAAAGTTTGACACTTTTTCGCAGTTTTTGGGGAAAAAAAATTTTGGTGAGTAATATTGTGACTAAAAACCCGACTCGGGCGCCATATGTTTTTTATTTCTTTATCTTTATTTGCAGTCTGTCCCTTGGATTCAAGCATTATGTTTTGTGGCATAGATTTTGAATAGTTAGGCTCATATGTATTGGTGGCTACTACTACTACTCGGGCGCCACATTTTTTTAATGTTTTTGTCTGCCCCTAGGGTTGAATTATTATGTTTTGTGGCGTATTAAGTTATTTACTCTATTTTGATTAAATAATCTGTCTCTGCTCGGGCGCCACATTTTTTTTATTTTATATTCTTGTCTTTATTTATAGTTTGTGCCTAGGCTCAATCATTTAGTTTTGTGGCCTATTAAATTATTTATCCTATTTTGATTATATATTCTGTCCCTGCTCGGGCGCAAATTTTTTGTACTTCTTGTATGGCATTGTTGGTGAAGAGGTAGTGCGTCTTGGAGACAGTGTGTAGCACCTTGGTCTGAAATCTTTGCAGGATCTTCACATATGTCTTCAGAGCATAATTTCATAGTGCCTTCTTTGGTGAAATTAACTAGAAAAGAAGTGAATGTCCCTGCTCGAGCGCCACATTTGTGTAAAGCAATGAACACGAGTAGACTGTACAGAAAAGATTGCTGGACGACGTACGACTTAAGCCTTGAAACCTCATGATCGAACTTATATAAATTTAAATTGAGAGCTTATACTCATGCCTGTGAAACTTCTCCAAGTGATGTATGCTAAAATTTAAATTTAAGGACAATGTTTCATTTACCAACTACAACTCAAAGGCAATCAAACGCAGACAAAAACCATTTAACGAAGCACACCATTGAAGCAATCGAAATAAACATAAAGAAAAATCAATTGTGACAACACAAAATCAGAGATTTCTATATGACTGAACTCTATTCTATTCAATTTTTGATGCGTTGCGAAAAGACAATGCAGCAACAGCACGGTGTGCTCATTGTACTTTAAGTACGCAGAGTAGAACAATGGCAAAATGTGTCTGTGATATGCTTAGAAAATAATCAACTAACACAAAAAAAGCAAATAAAGCAATTGTTTAAGTTGAATTGTAAGGAGCTAAAGTTGTCTGTCCGTAGGCGTGGTGTGTCTGCTTTGACAAAATAAACAAGTAGCAATAACTAAAATTAGAAAATCAAATGAAAGACTATGCAGAAAGTTTTCTGTCTGTCTGATGTGATGTGATGATGATGATGACAACGACAACGGTGTAACTTAGCTGCCAAAAAGTGTTACTATATATTATATATATAGAAAGATGACACATGTAGCATATACTCATTCATGCAACGTTGTGTAAATATATATCTTTGCTGATTTCGCCTTCTACACTTTCTATTAATAATTTGACGTTGAGTTGATTTGCTACTTTTGACTCTTTTGCACTTCAAAAATACGTGTGCCGGCAGTTTGAATGACAGGCAATTCAGTTGGCAAAATAAAATTAGCTAAAATGAAAATATGACGAATTGTAGCGAAGCTAGCATGCGCTACATAAGTAGAGAGTGGAAAAATATTAAGTGGTATCGAAAGTTTTAAGCTAACAGAATTCAGCTACATTTATTTAGTGCAGCGCTTCAATCTTTATCACTAGCTAAGAGCTAACGAGAAGTAGTTAGCTAAATCGTTAAGTCTAACGAATAGTAGTTAGTAAAATGGTTAGTGCAAAGGCAACAAGTGCCAGTAGCTTATTTATCTTTCTATCTTTACATCATTAGTTTATTAATATCACTCTTAAGTGTTACAAGTCTAATAATAAAACTTCTATACTGTATTTAAGAGACGCACACGTCATGTAGACGTACTCATTTTTATTTTTATTTTTCCAACTTATTTCAAATAATAATTGGTAAACAAGTTGTTGCTTTAAATAAATGCATTCATTCGGGCAGCGAAATTAATTGCTCTCATTGGATACATAAATATCATCGTGATATGTACATGCTTAATGTTTGTAATAAGGTTATTATCAGCCATTAATAACAGTCATACTACATTGAAGAAGCAGACAACTTTATATAGATTTTAATTAATAGACTGTAATACTAATTGAATCAGTTTATTGAAGGCTGCTCTGCTCTGCTGTGCTATATAACTGTCTGTAGTCATGGCTATAGACGACTTAAAAAAAAAAAAAATTATCATTTTCTATGACAAATTGTGGAGGTCAGCTATGCAACTAGTCAAACTAATTATAAAACATTAATTGTTTTTTTCCACTGAAAATGTTTGAAAAGTAAATTAAAAATAAATAAAAGAAGGAAATAAAACTGCTGAAGAGGTGGCGTGTCTCTAGGCAATATATTACTTCATCAAATGTTTTTTATAAAAGCTGTGAAATAAATCATTTATCACAAATTTAAAATTTCGAAAAATTTAAAGCACTAATGTGTACAGTTTATTACGGCAAGGACTTCAATAAATTGCCAAACGATTATTGTTTATGAGGACATTAAAAGTTAGAGCAGACAAATAAAGTCTCGTGTTGGCAAAGCAGTCGAAAGGGTAGAGCAGCCATGGCTAGAACGTGTTGAATGGAACTAAATATGATTTATCGAGTAAAAACTGCATAAAAACAGACTGTGGAGCTATTTGAATGGAATATAATATATAGATTTGCGCATTAAGTGCGGAGAGTGTTTAAATATTTACTAACATAAAAAAATTTTTAAATTATTTTATATTTATTATTCTTATAACACATCACTTCTGGAAGTTCCCTTACTCATTTGTAGCATGGCTTACTGAAGCTTTGTGTATGATCAATGATCCACTGAACGGCAGCTATTAAATAAAAATTAAAGAAGGATCAAGAATATATAATTATTTTTTAATATAACTTACTCCATCGGGAACCTACAATTACTGGACATACAACATGTAGTGTACGCTCATCACCATAGCCGCTATTATTCATATTATACCACATTAATGCTGAGCCTTTTCTGGGAGTGATAGATATTTGTGAAAGTGGAAATACAGTTGCACCTCCTTGGGATACATTGTTTAACTGGAAGTTAAAAAAAAATAAAGGTTATATTTAGTACCAATTTTTCTCCATATAGGAATATACTTTTTTTCACCCTTAATAGTAGAAAAATGGTCAAATATTTAATTATTTAAATATTTTAACATTTTAATATTTTGATATTTTCACATTTTGATATTTTAATATTTTGATATTTTGATATTTTGTTATTTTGATATTTTAATATTTTGATATTTGGATAATTTGATATTTTGTTATTTTGCTCTTTTGATATTTTGATATTTGGATAATTTGATATTTTGATATTTTGTTATTTTGCTCTTTTGATATTTTTATATTTTTATATTTTGATATTTTGATAATTCGATATATTGATATTTTGATATTTTCTATATTATGATATTTTGATATTTTGATATTTTGATATTTTGATAATTTGATAATTTGATATTTTGATATTTTGTTATTTTGATATTTTAATATTTTGATATTTTGATATTTTGTTATTTTGATATTTTAATATTTTGATATTTGGATAATTTGATATTTTGATATTTTGTTATTTTGCTCTTTTGATATTTTTATATTTTTATATTTTGATATTTTGATATTTTGATATTTTGATAATTCGATATATTGATATTTTGATATTTTCTATATTATGATATTTTGATATTTTGTTATTTTGTTATTTTGTTATTTTGATATTTTGATGTTTTGCTAATTTGATATTTTGATATTTAAATATTTGACTATTTTGATATTTTGATATTTTGTTACTTTGATATTTTGATATTTTGACTTACATAAAAAACCACAGTCGCCAAACGTTCACCACGCTTCATAGTACGCCTTGCAGCATACGGCAAATAATCCATATGTACATTATGTAGACCGGTCATACCATAATTTATTACTTCTAATGGTGCACCTGCATGCCGCATATCAAAACCGCTCATATCTTCAATACGTCTTTGCAAACGCTTAGTTACGGCACTAGTATCACGTTCCAAACGTGCAAGCTTTCCTTTCCGATCAATATCAGCATTATAACTGGTTGCTTCTATAAAATTTTCAGCAGCTTCTTTTTTAAGTTCAAAAATATCTTTATCATATATAATATCATGATATTGTACAACATATTGTTCAAATTGTACGATTTCAAATTTTACCGGTGCTAATATGGAAAATGCTGTCGCGCTGTTATAGTAACTGCAATATAAATTTTTATACGGTTTATAGCGCATATCACTAGTACAGATGCTATTGAGTATGGTGGGTTTTACAATTGTACGCTGTAAGGTTAAAAAATATTTAGTAGTAGCAGCCTATTTTTTTTTTAGAAGCTTACCTTGGGCCTACTCTTTGGACCACTTGCTATGATTTCCTCCAATTCAGCTATCAAATTTTGTGTTTCTAAATGATTTGGTTTGAAGTGCAAAGCATATTCGTACGATTCGAGTGCTTTCTTATATTCAGCTATAAATTTCAGAGATATATGTGATATAAATTTTCAGCGGACTATTCCGGTTTTCACTTTCGCATAGATTTTCATTGAAATTTGCATAATTTCACGATTTGATTTCGTGTATTATATTCGTGTAAGTGAAATCAAATCGAAATAAATTAAACGATTTCAATTTCGTAAATTTTTGACGAAATTGTAAACCTTCTTATAACAGTTAAATAAAAAATTTTATTATTACTCACATTGATAGACTAATGTTTGTGCATACATATAGCCTGCCCTAAATTGTTGTTGTTCATAGTTCGGCGGGTATATTGTTGGATCATCTGCTTCATCATTTAGGCTTAAATAAAACCACCAACTGGCAGCATTATACAATTTCTTTTTAAAATAATGTACACCCATAATATAACAGTCCAGTAAATGCAAACGTTTGCTAAAATTATTTGGAAATTGCATATAAAATATAAACAGGCATGTTCTGGTTTTCAGTTTGCATTGATTGATTTATATTTTGTAATGCAAGTGATTTCAAATCGCAAAATACGCACGAAATTGTTAAAAATTTATTTATTCTCGAAAAATCCATTATTTTACTTACTCATATTGCTTATTATTGAGTAAACCAGCTGCTAGATCAGCTGCCTCCAGCTCATATGTCGTCTGTAATATTTCTATAGCTTGTGTGGCATTATATAGGTCATATTTTGTAGGACGTTGTTCTAATAATTGGCGTATTGCTGTTTTTTGAACTAAAAAATAAATGAAAATATTATGGATTAAAAATATATTAAAACTATTTCGCTGACTTGTACAGATTCGCTACTATTCGTCGCCTTACACTTTATATTACAGAAATTGCAATAGGAACATGAAGCATATATGCAGTAGAGACTTCTTTAATAATTTAATAAAAAAAATTTTACCTCCTGCAACCTCAGCCTTCATAAATTTCTGCCATTTTAACCAGTCCTCTGCCATGTGACGTATAATCCTAAATTTGATTAAATGGTTCTTCAAATATTGCGCTTCCTTCTTCTGCAATTTGAGTTGCTCCTTTTGCAATGTTTTTAAGGCGCTAAAATGTAGAAGGTTAATTTTTTTAAATACAATAAAAATCTCCCTAATTACAGTTGCACTGTACTACGTTTAGCACGTAGTGCCTCCAAATAAAAGGATAAATTTCCTATGAATTGCTTTTCCATATCCAAAAGTGGAACCATGCCTATTATAGACATTGTATAGTATTTCTCCTTAAATTTCGCAAAACATTTTGGAATTTTGGTAAATGAAATATAAATGAAGAACATTTTTAGTAAAATATAGATCCGCATTGTAAGAATTTTTAGTTAATTTAGAAATAATTAACACCGCATCTCATTTTGAAGCAATACTAATGTGGCGTATAATTGAATATTTTAGAGCCATTACTAATTGAAGTCTAATCGAATTGGATATAATTATGAGTGAAGTTTATAGAATAAAGGGAAAATATCAAAATATCAAAATATCAAAATATTCAAAATATCAAAATATTAAAATAACAAAATATCAAAATATCAAAATATCAAAATATCAAAATAACAAAATATCAAAATATCAAAATATCGTAAAATATCAAAATAACAAAATATCAAAATATTAAAATAACAAAATAACAAAATAACAAAATAACAAAATAACAAAATATCAAAATATCAAAATATCAAAATATTAAAATAACAAAATAACAAAATAACAAAATAACAAAATAACAAAATATCAAATTAACAAAAAATCAAAATGGTGTCGTTTGGCTAAGAACAAGTTTTGAAACAATGCCAAAAGAAAACCGGGTATAATCGGTTACGGTTTTATGCTCTGAATGCATCACCCAATGTATTAGGCCTATTGGAACATAATAGTTCATTTCCATATAATTTTAGTCGGTGATTTCAAAGTTTCAGATTAAATAAAAACCTTTTTGTTTCACAAATTTTATTAGGTACAACCTATTAAATATATATAGTTCATGCATAGCAAGGCTGCCTAAAAATTTGATCCTTCTCACGTATCCATTTAATAGCAACTAAAAAAATTATAGATTAATATATCTTATAGTATTACATCCATAAATTTCCAAAAACTTACCCCATTTCTCACCCACAAGCACCGGACATGCAGCATGTTCAGTTAAAAAAATACGCTCACCAGCACTATTCAGATTATACCATAACAGTGCAGCACCCTTTTTCGGAAGTACTGCAGTATTAAGTTTTGTAAAAACTGTTGCACCACCCTGTACCGTATCACTTAACTGTTATTAACAAAAATATTGGTAACTGTATATATTCCAAATTTATAAAATTTTCAACCCACATAAAACATAAGCGTAGCAAGCCGTTCACCTCTCAAGTTATACCATGCTCGATTTGGTAACTTATAAAAAAAATCGAAATGTGGTAAATAAAAACCACCTACGCCGTAATGTGATATTTGTAGCTCTTCCGCGAGGTCCGTTTTCAAGCCAGTTATATCAATAATACGCTGATTGAGGTGGCTATAATTTGCATCATTTTCAATCCATGTTGTAAGCCCGTTACGTGCTTTATCCAATATTTCCATGCCTCTGAAGAAAACCTCTGCTGGTTCTAGACTTGGCGTGCTTTCAAGCTTAATTGCATCAATTTCAGCATTGTTTATAACATCATGATAGAGCACTATATATGGATCTAAATTTAAGATTTCCATTTTGAGTGGCGCTATTTTGAGAAATGCTGTTGTGGTGCTATTATAACGGCAATATAGATTAAAGGACCGCTTAAGTTGTTGACCGCGACATGTCAGCTGGTAATTATCCGGTTTGGGTTTAATGTGTTGTATGGGTTGTGATATATTAGCAGTGTATAAACTAGTGACTGCTGTTATACGTTTTAATATGACGTCATCATTTGGTTTGAATGTAAGCGCATAGTTTAAAGCAGCCAATGCGGTGTCATAGTAATCTGTAGGGGAGCAGCGATACTTTATTACAGAGTTAGTATTTGGGAGATATTAGCAAACTTACGTGTCGCGACAAATACCTCAGCATAGCTTGCTGCCACCTCTCCACGTTGTATATGCAGTAATTCATAAAGAACTTCCATTTGTTCGTTGTATAACTCAAATCCTATATAAAACCATCGACCAGCAGTGAAATATTTTTGTTTGTTATGGAGATATTTGCCCATTACATAGCATTCCAACATGGTTAATTTGGTGCTATGTGGTTTAAAAATTGGAATAAATGGAGAAAAAGTTTTTATTAATAAAATGTTGTAATATAAAAGTATAAAAGGCAAGCAAAATCAGTGCCGAATAAATTTTAAAACTTGAAGGTGATTTTATGGGAAGAGGGAAGGGGCTTAATTTTACAATAAACTACTAAAATTTCGACGAAGTCCAATCGAATTCAAAAATAATGAAGTCACTATCTATTACCGTTCCCGAGATCCTTCCATTCATACGGACGGACAGAGGGACATGGCTATATCGACTTCTCTAATGCTCCCGACCATAATGGGGGTAGCTTTGGGGCGTCTCCGACCATTATTTCTACCAGTTACATACATTTCCACAAAACCAAGAGGTACAGGGCCTAAAAATTAGAAGACAAGCTGCTCTATAAAACCCATTTATATCTAAATTTCGAAGACCTCTATCAACCGGAAGACCAACAGTTTTTTCCAAACGTTTGATATGGAAGGCAAACGACTGACTCAAGGCCATTTTCCGGTTTGCCAAACTTTTGGATCATGGACATCATGGCGAACTACCACGGGGAGCGAAAGTTTGGCATCAGTAATAGCCGAGAGACAACAAATTTTTCCGAAACCTTAGATTTTTGGCTTGCAAGGCTTATGGTTTATACAGATCATGGCGAACTACTACTGGGAAGGAAGGTGTCGCACCCTTATTAGCCTGGATACAGTGTTTCCCAAACGTTTGATATGGAAGGTAAACGACTGTGGGACATTTTCCGTTTTTGCTTCGGGATGATGGAGATCATGGCGAACTTCTGCTGAGTCTACGAATAGCACTGTTTACTTCTGATTGAGTGAATGGTGTTATGGAAAGATCTTTTTGCAGCGACTTTACAAAGAAGCTTTCGGATTCATACACTTATTCTGGAGTTGCTAATGAAAATGCTTCAAAACGTTTGGCTAGGTATTTGGCCAAGGTTTGGGCTGTCTTTTGAATATTCTTCTAACCAGCCGTTATGAGTAGGGAGCATCACTGTCCGTGTTTTCCAGCAAATAATTTTCCATTCTTCACACAAATAATACTCACTCATATTGCTTGCCATCAATAAGACCCTCGGCCATATCTTTAGCTTCAAGATCATATGTTTCTTGTAAATTTTGCATGGTCTCCAATACATCATTGAGTTGTTGTCTCGTTGGTAGGTGCTGCAGCGAACTGTTAGCAAATGCCATTTCAGCTAAAAAAATAAATTTAAATTTATGAAAATCGAAGTATAAAATAAATGATGTATAAACCTTGGCCGATTTTCGTTTCCATTAACAATAACCATTTTGGTCAATCCATCTGCATGTGCCGTATTAGTTTTAGTGCATTCAAAGGATGCGTTATGTAGCTCTGCACATCCGTGCACCATTTCTGTTGCTCTGCTTGCATTAAAGCTAAACCACTGCCACGGAATATATATAAAAAAAAATTAATTAAGCTTATACGAGATTAATTTAATACAAACTAACCGCTTTAGCTTAGTTAATTTATGCTCTAAAGCAACAACGTAAGCCGCTAAATTGCCGATTAAATCATTTTCCAATTCGGTGAGCTGCAACAGTTTTAAGCCGGAAAGTGAAGCATTGGCTTTTAGATATAGGCAAAATAACAGTAAATTACATGCTCCGAAATATAATTTTTTTAAATACATGTTGCGGCTAGTTTGAAATGTCTGGTGGCACTGCAAGTGGCTTGTTATGATGGAGGTTTTTAATTAGCTTGAAATATTAAATGGTGACGGTTTATAATAGGCGTTCACTTGTAAAGTTGTTATGTAGCTAGGCATATCAATATATATATATACTGTTATTTGCTCGATAAAATAAAATAAAAGAGTAAACATTTTTGTGCTTAACTGGTTTCATTGTTTTTATTTTGATTTAAATTTTAGTTTACAAACCTAAAATTTTTCACACATTTCTTTAAAATCTTCTACAAATTACATTAATTATTTTTTACATAAAACCTCTAGACGGACTGCTATAACCCGAATCATTGCTACCAATGACAATAGAAGTTCCTTTCAAAACATTAGTGTCCAAGCATTCCCAATCGATGGGCACGAATTGGCCCTTCCGTTGGTTAATCTTTTCCTTGGTAATGCCATACCAGGCATGCTTCAATTCATTACGTCTTAAGGGTAAACAATTTGCATACACCTCGACAATTTCTTGTTGTAATTCGTTGACATTGAAGTCAACACCGCAATTTAGCTGCTTGTGCAAGACTAAATTAACGCGTCGTGTAAACGTAGCAGCGCAGCTGTCGCAATGCAATAATTCAGCTTCTTGTTGCATAAGCGGTTGCGTGGTTGGCGCATCTATTTCATTCAACTGCACAAAATCGCCCATAATATCGTCAACAATCAAATAATTTTTGATGCACTCATTCTCCTTCTTTGCTGCACTGAGGTGATAAGGCACCACAAATAAATCCTTGGTAATCGGGCACTGCGTAAAGCAATACAAATTGGCGTGCACAGTCTTGGCCAAATAACTTTTATGTTTACGCTGATGCTTCATATAACTGTCACATATGGCCGCCATTTCGGATATAGTAGTCGTCAACGGCTTCAGACCCTGCTGTGCCACCTGATATTGCAACGGCAGTTCCATAATCTTTTGTTCGTGTACATCCTCAAAGATGCTGCTGTTCCACGAAGCACGCTGCACAAAAACTTTTATGCGTTTTATGTTGCACTGGTGTATATGTATCTGATAGCCTGTGGTCAGATGTTGTTCAATGCGTTCGAGTAGCATATGAAACACCAAGCTGACACACGTATCAATGTCGTAGTGATGTCCTATATTAAGACAGCTGCTGTTAAAGATGACAATCTTATTGTAGATCTGCACATAGATGGCCAAAGTGAAGGCCAACTTTGGTGCACTGAGGAATAAGCTGCGGAACAAATCCGGTATGGATTGTCGACATGACACACGCAGAAATTGTTTGGTATCATCGTTGCCACTTTCATCACAAAGAAAGAATGTAGCCAGATTGCAGAAGTCGACAGTTTTCATAACCGTAGTCAACTGTTGGTTTAGTTGTTGGCGAAATGTTTTATTTTTACGTATCCAGTGTTGACTGACTGGCTTATCATGGCTCAAACGACTGAAGCAGGCTTGACAGTCCTCCACAGTGCCATCCTCAGTTAACTTCCGATGATGAAACGTTTGTGTCAACTCATCCGTGGTGAAGTCGTAGTTTGATGTAATTTTGCTCATATTTTTTGCTATTAAATAAAGTCAAAAAGTACTTAATTTCAATTTTAAGTTCACTTTGATGTGTTGCACTGAGTAGATGATGTTGTACTGCATCACAGCTGGCAGTGCACGCGCAATTTATACTTTTAGGCGTCCTAAAGATGGCAGCTACTTAATGACCGACGCAACATCATTGTCTACCTGTTCTAGCCAGCTAAAAGGGTCAGCAGAGTTGTTACATATAATTCGCGGATTTACCCGAATGTGGATTAGTTGTGCAGATTTATGATAATGACTTACATTTAAATATGCAACTCTTACTCCAACTAAAAGGGATATAAATGTTCTTATGGAATTCCATAATTTGCGGAATCTGTAAATTCGTGGAAATCCCGGCTTAATATGACAGCTGCCTCGTTTTATGACTTCGCAGATGTTCAAACAAAAGAGGAAATTTGTAATATATGATTTTTTTTTTTTTACTTTGTTCAAGTTTTAGGCTCCGGTTTAACTCATTAAATTAATTTTTTTTCTTAAGATTAATTTAAATTAATTTAATTAATCGATTGGGTGCGATCTTCTCAGCATTCTGGCCACACTGACACCTTCTAGTCTGCGCTGTTGTAGCAGGTGCCTTGCAAGTTCGTTTGAATGCTTTTCTCAGCTGATTCAAATAGACTTTTGATTGCTGGCAATTTTGTTGACATTCAAGTCCTTTTTTAGGTCGGATCAAATTGATTATTGGGCATCCTTCTCCTGACTTTACTCAAATGCCAATACCTCTTCATTAATACAAAGTTCACATACCGCCGCATCTTCTCCTTCTTCATCTCGAATTATAATGTTAATAGACTCTTAAACTAATAATAAACAAAACATTTGCAAACAATTCATCATTTATATAGCATAACATAAAATATTGCATGCACTACTAAATTCTGTAACCTTGCAGCTTTACTTTGAACTGAACTGAACCGAACTTTACTACACTTTAGTGCTCTATAAGTACTCATAGTATGTAGTACCATGAACTGTCGGCTTTAACATACACTCACATGAGTATGCGAGCCAAATACCATTTAGTAAAAGTGCACACTTCAATAGAAGTAGTCCTGTAACAAGGACGACATCAACGATGACGACAACTACATACAGTGAGCAGCAGCTGTAGCAGCAGCAGCATCATCGAGAACAATGGCGTCAGATACTTGAAGTGTTATGGAGGAAGCATTTTTCGCACAAAAGAACATTTCAAGCAAACAATCTGATTTTATGCAAGCAGAAAACTGTTGAAAATAAAATAGACTCGAGATAGCAGCGTCGGCAGATACTTCACTACTTCGCGCAATAGATACAGGCGGCGGCGCCGCCGCCGCTTAGTCAAACCCATTAAGCCGTGCTAGTGCACATAACTAAGCTTAATTCAAGTGTCACATCTATCTATCTATTGTATGCAGTAGAAAATTTGGCTATACAAAAGCTGCATCTTGGCCTATACTGCCGGCTTAACTTGTTTTGCAAAATTTGCATTTACTGACTACTTCACTAAGCAGCAAAAATCACTAATTACAAAGATTACAAAACTAATAAGAAAGAAAGAGGACAAGCATGTCTTTAATTCGTAGAAAAAAAAATGTGGTCGTCCTGGTTTGTCGGAGGAGGTTGGTTCATTGCAAAATCCGCATTTGTCTTTGCCATTTCCTGCTTTAAGCGTTTGCGGAAAAGTGGTCTATTTGGCGCGTTAAGACAATGGTGAAGTGGCACTATGGGCGTGTTAGAAGCTATATTGTCGCGTAGGGTATATAATAAATGTTATAAAGTGGAATTTAAGTTCAATAAATACAGCATAATACAGTAGACAAGCTTAACATTATAAGCTTACAAAGGCTTTCAAGATATAGTATTCCAGAACTGTGAAGAGCGTTAAGGTTCTGATGTCTTTGCTCTATACTAAGTATGTACTAAGAAGAGCAGCTGAGGTCACAGTAGACCCTTGAGCTTAAACAGGAAGCCACACTTTATCATAGGCCCGTCTTATATCAAGATAAGCAACCATCTCGTACTTGTGGCTTGATATCCGTCAAGGATGTAGTTTGTCCCTTCAGTGTTCCCTGGGTTTTTACAAACCAAACTAAAACAGTGGTAATCTTTCTTTTTACCTTCCCGATTCTTAGTATTTTTCTTAGAAGGCACCTCTCGAAGAGGTTTGCTATGGACAACAGTCTGATAAGTCTTTATGATTCCAATGTCGATGGACTTTTTCCAGCCTTGGATCATACAGATCATGGCTTTACTTTACTGTGATGGAATGTGTTCTAGTATCAACATCGCGTTGCAGATGATGACCAGGTAGTGTACCGATTTGGCCAGCAAAGGCCTTCAGTCTGATATATTCAGATGTTTTACATGCGCCGTAATGTACCGTACCGATGAGGGGACCGGAAGCTAACCATTGCTATCAAATGTCGCCTGGCTCTCTAAGCTATAGTCATAGCGCTAAATCCTCACCGAATGCTTCCGCACGTTCATTAAGGGCCTGGAAACCAACAGCTCTTCTTATTACAAAGAAGACCATGCTGCTTGTACCTCTTAGTCAAATTTCTTGAGAAGTATTTTAAGCTTACATCTGAAGTGACATTTTGCAGGAAGCCACTAGTGTTCTTCTGCTCTTGTAGCATTAACAGCTTCCTTCAGCTGTAGTCAAATGATTGAAAGCATGCCGCTAAATCCTCAGCGAATGCTTTTGAAGTTCTTCAGCAGCCCCGAAACCAGTACTCCTGATCAGCAATTTTAGAGACACTGGCTGCTTGTACCAGTCAGAGTTCATAAGAAATATTTTGTGCTCGCATCTGAGCTAAAACTTTGCTGGAAGCCATCGCAGTTCTTCTGCTTCTGCAGCGCCTAGAGTTGCCTGATTTGACTCTGTAGTAATCCCTGTACACAATAGGATGCCAGGTAATGCCACCTAAATCTCTTATTCAACAGCAGTGCTTCGATAGCTGAAGGAAGTCTGTTTTGCAGTCTTGGTGCTTGCGTTGGACTTTCTTCTTAAGGAAGATGTCTTTTGCATCTTCAATGTCTTTTAGTTATAGAATGTCAAAGCGTCCTTTGTAACATGGTTTAAAAAAGGATTAAAGCAAAATCAACAAAAAAGTGTCAAGCAAAACTTCAAACTTCCAAAAAACAAAGGCGACTTGTATTCTGCAAGAAGTAATAAGAAACATTTGCCAAACAAGTTTTCTCAATTTCTGGCCCATAGTACAACACTTGACTGCTGCTAAGGCAACGTACCGTGATGCACTTGACTCTGGTAAAAGGATAATAGTGTTAATATTGTGGCTAAGTCCTTGCATTTGACTTCTACTGCTGCGTAAATGTAACCGCAAAACAAAATTGCACTAAAGCGACTGGTTAGAGCTTCAGCAGAAGCACCAGAAGCAGCTTAACTTAACTTGAAATGAGGTTAAATTTTGCTTGCTACTAAAATTGAACTTAAAGGAGTACAACAACTTGAGACAACTAGTATATAGTGTGGCAGCTTAACTTTTATGAGGCATGAAAGTAGGCAAGAACTCTAAGCAGTTGATTTTTAAATTATTTTAAGCAAAAATAAATCAATATACTAACTTTTCCAAATATCCTTTTAAATCTACTTTAAATCCACTCACTTATATACTAGACACACCTCCGCAACAATAGCCCAAAGCACAGCAGCACTGCAATCCAAAGTGCGTTTAAAAACGCATTCAATACCATGACTGAATGCAAACAGCATTTCTGAGGGCGCCCGGAGCACAAACTATGCTACTCAAGTGTCAGCGTTGTATACGGGTACGGATACCCAAGCAATTTGTGGCGGAAACTGTTTGAAAATGGCGAATAAAAAGCGCCATTGAGAAAGAAATGGAAGGATTTGGCAAACACAATGCATATTTACACGAGAAATAAATGTTATATCAACACACACTCTCGAAGATGTCATCATAGTATGTTGCCTGTAACAAAAAAAGGAGAAATGCAACATTGATGCAACACACTTGTGATGATTTATCTATTCGTGGAGAATTTACTTTTTCACATATATATATAGTAAGGACGAGCATTACTTCCTTATACTCTGATGCCAAACTTTGCTACTTAAGTGATTGCAATGTAAGCTATTGTATGAGAAGAAACTTCTGCGGTGTAGGATAATGTAATGAAAATCTCCAAAGTGTATTTCGGTAGTATTTATATTAAAGAAACATTTTAAAGATTTAAAATTTAGTTGTCCATTTTTCTTATTTCTCCCGAGTACTTGCTGCGTTTTAAATTTCCTCATCATCCTCAGCCATGGGAATTGGTTTCATCAAAGCGCAAGCCAGCTCATACTGTTCCGAATGTATCAAACAATTTGCAGGTGATTTGCAATATGAACATTGTTCGATTTCCATTAAAAATTTAAACTAAAATATAAAATAATTAAATTAGTTGGATGTATTATTAAAATATTATTATTATTAATTTATACTTACATTCGGATGCACTGTGCATATGCGCCGTACACGGCCATGGAAAAACTGATGACAGACTTCACATTTGAAGAGCTCAGGTTTACGTTTACAAATGCAATCAGGATCATCATCATTCTCCCAATGTGGGCCACCAGTTGAAAATGGATAAAGCTTTTTTTCTGGCGTAGAAGCAGCATTGGGATTGATGTAGACATAACCTGAAATAAAAAAGAGACAATGAAATGGAAAAATAAAAAGAAAAAATATTTAAAAGAAAATTATTCAATAACATAATTTAGCGACGCGGGTAACAGAGCTTGAAGTCTACCAAAGGGCTATGACTGAGCAAAATCACAGGTTAGTGAGTTTTTGTGGACGTGCAGAAAGCCTTTGACCGTGTATGGCACGCGTGTCTTTTATCAATAATGAAGGCAATACTTCTATCATCTTTCTACTTGATGATAAGGTCTTACTTGAAAGACCGTCATTTCCAAGCGAAAGTTGTGATAGATGCTCTCAAACGTCCAACAAGGATCGTTGCGGTACGCCTTGTTCATTGTCGATTTCCCTGTTCCCCAATGAGGATAAAATGCCACCCGAGAAAATTATATTGGCATCTTACGCAGACGACATCGCCATACTCTACAACACCAAATGCTAATACAATGCTGCTGACGTAGTCCAAGAGAATGTCCACTAGCTGGAGCTTCGGGACAAGCGATGGAATACTGAACTAAATGCAGGGAAAAATGCCACCCCAGATTTGGGTTAACAACATCGCCGCCCTTGATTAGACAAACGAGGTTAAGTACCTAGGTGTAACGCTGGGCAAGAAGCTTACATTTAGACGACGTCAATAATTTAATATTTAGATTGCGCCTCAGACTAAGGCAGCTCTTTGGGATGCTCAATTGGAGGGGAAATCTGTGCGGTGGCTCCTATTTGGAGATACGCAATGCTAATATGTGGCATCGCAGCTAAAACACAAAAAGGCAGCGAATCCAAAAGCTGCAAAATAGAAGTCTTCGTGTGATTACAGGGTGCTTCTGGTACTTCCCTAACACAACACTACACCGAGACTTGAGGCAGAACACCATACAACAAGAATTCACTACACAAGCCGCTATTACTTCAGGCTGCTAAAAATTGACAATAGGCTTGCAACGAGTTTTCATGTAGTAGTTCAATAAGAAGATTAAGAAGGACTACCGGTTTCTACAGAATTAGATCTATTAATCTGTGACTTAAGCATCTCCAGCTTCTGCTGTTCATGCAGACAACCAGATAGAGGTACATATATCTCCATTACGACTGAACTTTTGACGCTGATAAAAAATATATGCGCTTTATATGGTCTGCCACGCCTTTTTTCTTCTCTTGTAACATACATTTGCACAAGATTTATGTAAACTTTTCCTAACGGTAAACTTTAGGAACATAGCCGAACCCAGCTCACTTCCTCAAATTAGTTTAAAATTGTTCCTAAAGCCAATAAGACAGAGAGACAGAGACGATCTTCGTAATCACTGCGTTTTATAAGATACAAAGTTACGCTGATATGTGTGCCGCAACGACAGCAAGCAATTGAAGCTTAGAGCGTAAAACAGTTGGTTTACCGGAGAAGCAAGGCTTACGGAGTCGATACAAAATAAAATTGTAGGAAAACAAAGTGTCAACACTTAAATATGAAGAAGTATACAACATCCTAAAACGAAAATAAAGAAAAGCCTGACGCTTAAGTACTCCGGCACAACAGTTTACAACCGGTTCTTAATCGTCACATTCAAGCAATATAGATGAAACGGTAGTCGATAGCAGTATTTGCCAAGCGATGAAGTCAGGCTGCGAACTTATTTGTTTCAGGCTGA
Organism: Leucophenga maculata; assembly: GCA_035044805.1. NCBI lineage: Eukaryota > Metazoa > Arthropoda > Insecta > Diptera > Drosophilidae > Leucophenga > Leucophenga maculata. The sequence goes on along the minus strand of JAWNNP010002956.1, from coordinate 3,015,673 downwards.
TGACGAGCAAGCTCATGTATGATAGGCTGTTGCAAGTTCCTGCGAATCCATCAACAAAACAGATTGACATATATAACAGGTGTTTAACTGCCGCTAGGTTAGCCGCAAAGCCGAAGATCTTTCACACCTGCTACCTTTTTTAATGACTTGCAGATATTTTCCATTTGCGTTCTAACCAACTTCAGAGCTCAATTTATCCGCAGAGCACCTTGCAGCAGCTACTGCAGAAAAAAAAAATATATGGAATTTCTTGCAAAAATGTATATCAGTCATGAAATGCGCGCCCATCGAGTTAGATGCAGGTGCTACCAAAAAATAGATTAGTCATCCTTAGGCCTTGTTACATTTGCAGAACTTAAAGAAAAGTTTTGTTGTCACATAAAATTTTACTTACGATTTGGCGAACGATTCATTATTGCACAAATTAGGGAAATACTACGGCGTAATACTTTTCCTTCTTATTGCTACGCCAACTTAAACAACGTATCGAAAAGCAATATCTATTTATTGCAGTTATATACCGACGACCACAATTTACTGCCGGAAAAGATGACAAAGTCAGAAAGATGACAGCTGTTTTAAGTTTCAAAGGAAAAGTGACAGAAGTGCTGAAAACTTTAAGCAGATTGGCAGTTCTACTACTTTTGACTTTTGTTGTACGAAAACAATATTTTTATATTAATATATGATAACTGTACAACAAATCGATGTTAGCAGCATATATTGTAGCTCTTGAATAGTCTTTATGCATGTAATATGGCGTACAAAGTATTAGACCGCCCTAAAATATATATATTTACATATATTGATGTTGAACACCACACACACTGGTTGGCAAACGCATAAAATAACAGACAGATGGATATGTCAAAAAGAATATTTATTTTGCAATCAGATTCTTTTTCAGATAGTCATTAATTGGTTTGCAGGTGCTTTAAAGTATGTTGCTACTGTAATAAAAGTAAATATAAAATTATTTGCTGTCATATTTAATTATATAAAATTTTTTGCCATGTTTCGGCGATTTCGAAGCAATGTACGAAGGGACGAGATCATCTTTTAGCTAGATTTTCGTTATAATTGCTTAAAAAGACTTGCTCTGACTTTAAACTGCTTCCATAGGAAAAAGAGGAGCAGCTGGAGTCGAGATAGATCCAAAAGTATATATGTATACTCTTACTCCACATCAGAAATCGAGTCTATATAGAAAATATATACCTTTGAAGACTATAAGAGATAGCACCTTCAAATGTGCATATACAGATTCTTATACTTCAGACCACTTGTTTGCAATTGCACCTGCCATGCGAAGCTACTACGTTTATATTCCTTTCTTATCTATTGAGCTACAAATTAGGGTATGTATGTAGGCTTTAACTGAGCAGCACTATGGTTCTAAATATTATATAATATATTATTAAATTGAAATATAAACACTTTATTGTACTTTTGGTTCTACAGATCTTAAAATATTGCGCGATTTAAGTAATCACTGATGTTTTCGTTCCGGCTTTTTCGGCAGCGCTGCTGCCAATAGTTTACTCTTCCGCAACCAAATAACCTTTAGATGCTCCGCACTTGATGCAGTGATAAATGTCCATCAAAAAGCTGGTCTGTAAAGACAAGATGTAAGTGTTTATATATAATATATATAAAAATTTTGTTTACTTACGTCTTTGTGAACGGGGCACTTTGCATCCAAGCGTCCACGGAATTGTGCATTGCAGCTGTTACAGTTTATATTGGTTGGGGATCTGTAGCAAATGCATAACAGCTTCGGTTCACCATTTCCTGACTGCACCGGTGGTCCTTGTTTGCGAAATTGGTAAAGACGCTCATTTACAGAGTTGAGAACTAGAAATCACAAATAAATGAATCTATTATTTGTCACCCATTACATATATGTAATAGTTTAACAAAAACAATTACCATTACTTTTAAAGAAAAAAAGCTTCTTGTTTGGAGGATCCTTTTGATCAGCTGGACGATTACCAGAATAAAAAAAAGGTCTTACGTGGAAATAATAAATTTATGCTTCATAATGTACAACTTACCCATTTTTTCTTCCAAATGAAATACTTTACAATATTCACACAACGAGTGAAGACAGCAAACTGTTGACTTTGCTGAAGATTGAGCTGCCAACTCGTTTGGTAAAGTTTTGACGCACGACAGCAATGTTACGTCAAGTCAACAAAATCAAATGTAAATGATATCATAAAAAGGACTGACCGCTGAGAACGTCAAATACATATTTTTAATTCCTAGATGCTTCAAGTAGCCTTCCACAACTCCAGCACATTCTCCAGCTTAGTTGAAAGGCAGCCCTTGTCTAGCGGAAGATAGGTGCGAAACTGAAGCTTCAATGCTGCCCTGAGGACTGTGAATATGTACTCTAAACATGTTTTGGAGCAGAGATTCTGCTGCTGCTTGGTATTCTTTGCTGGTAAATGGATCCAGTGCAAAGTCTACATCTTCAACCGAGCTAAGCTCCATTTTTAATTTCGTTTTTCAGCTTGTGCTAGGCCGACTAGTTTCTCCATGAAGGGATATGTCGTTGCAGCTGAGTCAATCGCAATGGTAAAAGATTGTTTTTACAAAATAAATGATTATAAAAATAGGCAATATAGAATAATCTATTGGAGATTGAAAATAACGGCGTTTTTGTGTCCCAATGCGTCCCACCCCATTCGCATGACCTCGGTCATGTTGTCCGAAGACGCCGTAGGTCATGCCGCTCGTGGAAACGAGAGTGTTCCAATGTGTACCACCCCGTTCCCACAAAGACGGGCACATGACAGCGTTCATGGGATCGGGATGGGACTAATTGGGGACATCCGTTCCCACGAGCGGCATGACCGACCAGTGCTACATGTATAGCCATCAACTTCAATACGCATGATTATGGTAGCACTCTTGGTCAATTTACAGATGATGGTCAGATGATAGATCGTAGATCAGAACTTTTTGAAAAGTTTGGGGTAAAATAATCCGTAAGATTGGATCGTGGCTTCCATTTTTTTTCCAAATATTACTTACGTTTGTATCAGGTGAAGCTCCTTTTTTTATAGTTTCTGTTTGCATTTATATATGCTCCAACTATTATTATTTCGAGTATCTAAGAATCCAATTTTTGAGGTTCTGCTTCTTCTATAGTCTCATGTTTTTTATCTATATGATGTACGCACTTCTATGCCTTATGTTACGGCACCTTCTACCTGTTACTATTATATGTAGCACCTTCTCCCTACAAATGACATTATCATGTTACATACTCGCTGCAAATTCCATAATGGATAATTAAATACAATACTTACCGAATTAAAAAAACCGCAACGAACTCTTATTTACCCACTCGCTTAAATTGAATAAAAAATGCCTTCCAAACCCTAATACAGCACAAGCAACAACAACAAAAAAATCTAAACCGTTAAATTTTCAAATTCACAAAAAGTGCTGCGCAAATGCTTGCACACAACGCTTTCCAACACTATACAGCAACAAATATGCCAGTCATCTCGCTTACACCTATTGCCATCTCAACTTGTACAACGCACAGCAGTGCTGTGCCTTCTATGAGCATTTTGTCCGCGTTCCTTCAACCGGCTCGTTGGTCTAGGGGTATGATTCTCGCTTCGGGTGCGAGAGGTCCCGGGTTCAATTCCCGGACGAGCCCAAGTTTGTGAGTAATTTTTTTTACAAAAATATTTTTTTTTTGTGCTTAAAAACATTTTTTCTTCTTCTGTCGAACAAAACAAAAAGAAAAAAAAAAACTGTAAGAAATATCAAATTAAAAATGGCTGCTTTGTTTTTTTTTTTGTTTCTTTGCTTTGTTAAACTTTTCTTTTTTTGCTTTTACATACGGAATTTTTTTTTTTTGTTTTTCGCAAATTGTTTTTTTTGTTTTGCTTATATTTGATTTAACAAATTAAATTAGCGCTTATATATTTCGTATTTGTTTTTTGTTTTTTTTTTTCTTTATATATTATATAACTGCATTAGCATTGTTGTTTATTTATAATTTTTTAATAGCATATTAATTTGTTTTTTTTTTTGTTTTTGTTTTAATATATTACACAGTGCTACAACAAAATTAAAAACAAATTGGAGTATCTTTTAAGTGATCTGTTGTCGTTTGTTTATATATCGTTCGGTCTAGTTGAGTAAACATTTTTCTGCGTTTAAGAAAGTTTTAATATATGTAAATTTTAAAGTTTTTGCTGCACTTCTCGCATTTTTCAGCATCATAACTCTTTAATTTAATTCAACAAAATTTTGTCCAACACTGTTTTATTTTTTGTTTCAGCTTTGGCATATTAACAAACGGCAATGCCCTACAGTTTACTGTCAGGTGTATGTCTTCACTTCAAACTGTTTTATATGTCGGAGATAAACAAAAAAAAACGAAAACATTGGCACGGCAGGTGCTCTAGACTACACTTTAACACTTAAAATTAAATTCTAGAGCTCTTCGGTGCTTTTATCTTCTAACTACCGAGATTTCTTACTGAAACTTGTTCTTGTTCGTCGAAATTTTCTGGGAAGCATAACATAGACTACAGAAATTTAATTATTATGGAGAGTTTTAATATAGCTTATTATATATATGCCAAAAAAAAGGTCCTCCCTCAATGAAATGAAAATCAATAATGATTTTTTTTTACTCAGTACAGCTTCGGTTCGGAGCGTTTCATGTTTTCATTGGGGATTTCTTAATAGTTAGAGCAGTTGATATACGCATTGGAAGCACTGTTCAAAAAATGTATGAGTTCTGTACATGAAAATTGGATTTTAAGTAAATCTAGGAAGCACTGATCACTTAGATTGGAACAAGGGTCTGCTAAATATATGCAAATTTATCCAATATTTTGGTTTAGCTTCGAAGACTAAGTCGAAGTCCATCCAACAACAACTGAACGAACAGATCTGCAAAATTTTAAGAATTAGGCTTGGACCTTTAGAATCTTCTTGTTGGATTGCTTACTTGCTTTTATATTAAGTTCTGATATGGATGTTCAATAAAAAATAAAAGAGAGAGGTTCGATAGAACCGAAGCTTTAATACACTGCACAGACATCTTGGGCGGAATATAGCCATTGATATATATATATATATGAAACTTCCCTTCATAGAAAGGTATTATATCTGAATCTAAGTTGACATTAACAGCAATATTTATAGTAAAACCTAAAAGTGGGCTTTATCAAATTTCAGTTTGATATCTAACAAACTAAGGGACTTGCTTTGCTGCTTACTGACAGCGAACAGACGGACGGCGCGATACCACGCACCATATTTGTCATATCTTTGCATTCATTTGAGGTGCAGAGTAGATATTTGGAATATATGTTAAAGGGATCGGCAGAAGTAATCCTATTAACTCCTTTTAGGATTCTAGTGTCTAAATTAAGTATGGTGTACATCGAGTTGTTTATCTTTAATAGCATATGAAGTCATATGAAGTCTCCTTTTTTTTTGCACCAGGTCACATATGGTCCGATGGATCCTTCTACACTATTAAAGCAAAACCTCTGTTCAAAGTGCTGTATTTGACCCAATAATTCGAATCAGATCACTGCCAAATTTTTCAGTTGTTTGTGGGCCCATTTTTTATATTCTTAAAACATAGTGTGGATAGTATATAAATGTTGATATATATAAAATCTGGAGACCAAATAAAGTATATTTATGTATATCTATATATATTTAATGGATCTTTAGATTAGAGGTATATGTTCTGCCCGTTATGTAGTACAGATTGTAATCCAAAAATTTTTATAGCAGTATAATTCTTAGAAGTCTAAAATATTTTGAATAAGTATAATGCGTTAGGTTTCGGTGTGTGATGGTGGATGATTGTGAAAGCCGGTAATCTTAGGGATGAGGCACAGGAGGGTGAGCACCCTGGAAGAGATTCTGGTTAGTAGTTGAGTGTTATAGACTGAGTGTTGTGCGATAGAAGCTGACAGAAGGTTTCAGAACAATCTATAGTCATTAGACACATATTGTGACGTGTTCTCATAAAGAAGAACCTAAAGAAGAACACAAAAGGTTGCGTAGCAGAGCACCCGGAGTCAACTAAAATACGTAGCAAGCCATGATTAATCAAATATTGTAAAATTAGACTTTTATTATAAAAAAAATTTTATTCTGGGCGATATCACACCGTTACAAAAGGAAGACAAATAGAGTCGATATAGCCTTCACCGTTTAAATATCTGCTTCTAAGTCTAACAGTATGTCCGTTTGTCTGTATTTATGTAAATAAGTGAACTAGTATCTCAGTTTAAAAAAATTTCATGGAGAGACATTCAAGATCCCTTAGTTGGTATGCAAAGTCCACTTTTATGGGAAGATTTTGGTATTGCAGTAAATAATTAACTTGAAATGCATGATAAGGGCTTATAGGGACTTTCAATTTAGATATCCAGCACAGCAGAGCACAAAATAGTATTAATTTAGTATATATGTGTATATTCTCTATAGATAACTCCAGAAGAAGGTCGCGCTAAACAGCAGATTTGCTGGCTGACGCGTAAAACTTTCGCTTCTTTGAGTGACTTTTTTTTTAGAATGATATATTGTGGCATAAAATATTTTATAAAAAGAACTATCCATGGAAAATGGCTCTCAATAAATTTAAAAAAAAAAATCTGTGTAGATTTCTACTGCTTTCGAATAACTTCAGATCGTACAAAGCGAAAATTGCTAAAAAAAAAAAAAATTAATTATACTGCCTGGTGCCCGTCTAATAAATGGTTTTATAATCAATAGTTCAAGTCTAAGCATTGTTCTTCACTATGTAAGGAGTTAGTTGTGCCCTGCTTCTCTCAAATATTGCAACTATTGCTCAGGATAGATGATGAAGCAAACATATAACTAAAAGCTTCAACTTTCTACAAGTAATATATACCAAACAAATCTAGTAATTTCCACATAAGATACTGATTTCTTGCCTTAAATTAAAAAAGTGTGTGTTTCTACGCCTAAAACTCAAAACAGATCGATATTCTATATTTTTCGATGTTTAAGAAGTGTTTACCAATTTTCATCAAAATCGGTTAGTATTACTTGTGAGTTATTTGCAGATTTTCTATGCGAATATTAAAACTTCTTGAAACATGCAGAAAAATTGAACACACCCAGACCGAAGACGAACGACCTCTTACAAACTTCTTGCACACTGAACGTCACTTGAGAAGTATAGAATCACTGTAACACCGTGTGTTATCAATCAATATTTTCTTATTCTTCTTGTTGGTTGTTTGAAATTTCTTAATTTTTTGTTTTTGTTTGTTTTTTTTTTTTTTGTTTTAATTCAAGTCCTTAATTGAAATATGTACTAAACATGCAATAAATTTTTTTGTTGTTATTGTTTGTTGTTTTTTTTTTCTAATTTCTCTGTTTGTTGTTGTTACTATTCTTCTTGTAGTTGTTGTATTATTATTATTTTTTATAATTATTGTTGTTTTGTTTTCTTTTAAATAAATTTGTTGTTGTTGTAGTTTAAAGCAGTCTATTACTCATATTCCAGAATATTTTTATGATAGAAGAGAAGATATCTGCAAAGAAATGAAATAGAAGAAAAAAAAATTGTAAAAAAAAAAATTTGTAAACAACTTGTTTTTATTTAATTCTCCTAATTTTGTGCAACTAGAACTGCTGATACTTGATATACTTCTATACCCTACACACACTACATGCATATTTCGCACTTTTTGTAGCGCATAAAAATAAAAAGTTTACAATTACAACAACAAAAACTTATGCTTACCCCTCACTATCCAGTACTTGTTTAAGCGTTGCTGTTGTTATAATATGATCATCACACTTGACCCATGTGTCTTTATGATGCCGTACATAGGCCGTATAATGACCCGAGTCAATGGTGCCCACATGATTGACCACGGCATAGAGTGAATAACGAAAATCACCATAGGCATTATTCTTCTCCGACATGAACGGCGTCATATCGAATTCAACGGGAAAGGATATAAATGTGGAAATCTTACGATCTATAAGCGACGAATGTTCGAAACGCTTTAAATGGAACGACGCCACACTTGGCAAAGTACGCAGACTGAACTGCTTTGTCGACTCCTGATACGATTTACATGTCGAACATTTGATCTTCGCTGCCGAGCCCAAATGCTCGGCACGCGTATAACGCTCGAGACAATCGATAAGCGATTTGGGCGTTACACCGCCATGTGTTGTTGTTTCACCCAAATCCAATGATATATCCCAGAATGGATCAATTGTTGTGGACACACCATTACACGATTGACAGACGACATCACTTTGCAGCATGCCGGTGAAGATCTGATCGATAATGCAGTTACATTGCGTTGAACTGTGTGCCGTAGCATTCGCATTCGAACTAGAGCTAGAGGAATTTTTATTATTATTGGCACTGCTACTGCTGCTCTCGTGTTCCGCCTTTGCCTTAATACAGTGCCTGTGCAGGACATCGAGTGTGGCAATGAAAAACTCATGCGCATCCTGTTGTTCATAGCCGGCCAAATGTTTGGCATGATTCCAGATTAAATGCAATAGACGATGCAAGGAGAGTGGTGTACGTGAGCCCGAATAGAATTCCTGTTTGTGTAGAGTTTAAGATTAACCAGCTTGTTTAGTGTTGTTTACAATTTTTGTTTGGTTTTTTTTTTTTTTTTTTTTCTTAAATTTTTTGTGTTTACCTGAAACAAACGCGCAACTTCACAGACAAGACACTTTAGCGTTGACTTACACTCATGCCGATCAGATAGAAAATAATCACTCAGCAACGGTGTATGTATCAGCGTCTGCAATTTTTGCGTTTGAAATATTGAAACTGGTAGCTGCTGTTTGTTGTTGTTGTTGGTGTTGTTGATGACTCACCTGCACAATGCAATTCATGAAACAGGTGGCACCGAGATTAAGCAGCCCGCGCAGCCCCACAGTCTCATTTGCGCGCACACGTCGTCGCCGTGGATGCGCTAGCAGCAGATTGGTTTCCTTCGGCAGCGGTATCCATGGCTGCCAGCTCAATGACTTTTGTAAATCTTTGGATTCTAGTTTACGATTAATCAAGGCATATTCATGACTGCGTGTATCGTAAATAAAATCACGGCATGTATAACAATAAAGTGTACCATATGAGAGTTGCAGCGCTATGGCATGTTTCTTGGCACGCATATGACTTTGCAGATGTGCACCGCTACAGCCGAAATGGATGCAGTGTAGACAGGCATAGACTTGTATGCCGAAGCTGCCGCATTCGAAGCAGCAACAGGAGAGTGCCTGTAAAGAAATTGCAGCGCAAAGCAGCGCAGCGCAGGTGGTTGATTAACAGCTAACAGCTTCCTACTTAAAAATAAATCAGGCATACACATACCTTTCTCTCGCGCGCCTCACGATTGACGCACGAACTGAAATAAGCATCAATTATGCGATACAAATCAAAACTTTGATCCTTCACATAGCTCTGATAATGTTTGCAACCCGTTTCGGACATTTCACTATGCACAGGAGCAGCAGCAACAGCAGCAGTCGACGCGCTAGTCGTTAATGACTTTATGGCGTAGCTGTGTATGCTGTTGGCGCAGGAATATGCTGCGGAGCAGTGGCTGCTAGCTCGTGCCTCGCTGGACTCTTGTGCGCTCAGCTGTTTGCTGAGTTCGATGAGCGTCTGCAATGATGTACTGAGGAGTTCCTGCGCGCGCAACGTTGCCGGTATGCTGCCACTACTTCGCGTTGTACGTCTAGTTGTGGTGGTGTTGGTGGTGGTGGTGGTGGCGTTGCAATTGAAATGAGCTTGCTGTTCTACACTACTACTACTACTATTATGTATAATGTGTGTTGTTGCTTCGTTGTAGCCGTTGCTGTCAGTTTCCTTAGCACGTTCCGCGTTGCACTCCTCTTGATTTAGCGTTAGCTCACCTTTGTCATTGATGTTGCCGTTACATGTAAGCCATGCAGCTTCTCCAACGGCAGCCGCAGCACCAGCACCAGCAGTGGCAGATTTCGCAGTTGTGACACCACCAGTAAATACCCTGCTACAGCCGCCGCTGGTGCTATTAACGCTACACTCCGCGCTGCCCCCACTTTCGTTAGCGTCTTTTGTTTTCGCTCTCTTTGATTGCGGCAGCAAACTTTTATCGCCCTGTCTCTGTTTTCGCTGAATTTTGGCGATTTAATGTTTTTTGCAACCGCAGCACGCACAGCACACTGCACCACAGACCCGAGCCGACGACCCACCGTATAGGAACTACTAAGAGAACAATGCACACATTAAGTGCTAATTTGTTATGATGCTAATTATATTTTAATATTCTTGACTTTTCAATTAGCCGTAGCAACATTTTCTTGTTTAATTTAAATATCTACTCCGGCGGCTTTCGTTACAAAGATTTTTCTGCGCTCGCCTTTTGCAGAGTTTTTTTCTGCATGTATGCATGTGTGTGTGTGTGTGTGCCGTTTTACGTTTGTGTGCGTGTGCGTGATTTGTGGGTTTGTTTGTGTGTGTGCATTGCGCATAGTGTGTAGCTTGTATTGCTATCTCTATTGCACAGTTGCACAGCTGTGCGATTGCCGGTTAGTAGAGTTGTCTATGTGCTAGGTATTCCATATATATAATAGTTGTACGTACTAGGTATGGCAAGGTCAGCCTTTAAAGTATATTAAAACGGGTAACCGTTTGAAACTGTTTTTGACAGTGGTGTACAAATTTGAATTTTGTTTTTTAATTTGAATTGAAGAGTTTTTATATATTGCGAGTAAATTCAAATATTCAGCAGCATTTCATGGATTTTCTCATTTAAAATTTAAAAAAAGAAACAACTTAGAACTTTATGGCGTTCTCAGTGCATTTAATACTTTTTCGCTTTAAATATACCATTTAAATGGCTTCCATGCCTCCGTTTATAGGTTGCGATCCAAGAGATGCTAGTTTTCATAAATAAAGCAGGTTATCGCCAAATAAGCAGTGGCGTACATGATTGGATCTTGTTTCGATGGAGGCCTAAGTCTTTGTTTTGGGCACATACAACTCGTGCCTACATTTGTTTATTTCTTCTTTTAAATAATTCTATAATAATAATTCAATTAAAGGAAATGATCGCAGAATTAGGCTTTTAAGTAGTTTCATTTAATTTTTTGCTAACAGGCTTTCTTTTTAAATGAAAAGTTCTTTATTTTAACATGAGGCACACCAACACTTCAAAAATAATTTCTAACATCTTGTAACCCTATGTTTCGACATACCAAAAAAAAAATCGAAATAAACACATCTCTAATATTGACTTAAGTATTAAAAAATATCGATCCTGGGCTCGTCCGGGAGTTGAACCCGGGACCTCTCGCACCCGAAGCGAGAATCATACCCCTAGACCAACGAGCCATTGCCAAAGCCGTTGCACAATGTTAAACTTAAGCTATACAGTGTGCGAGTGAGATGGCAAATTCTTAACATTGCGTAAATTTAGCAAAGCAACAACAAGATCGCTTCTATATATCTGTGTGTGTGTGTTGTATTTGTTGGCATGTGTAGTTGCTTTTGTTGTTGTGTGATTGCACTAGAGTGGCTTATTTTATTGTGAGCGATTAGCGTAACAGAGAGAGAGAGAGAGAAAGACAGAGAGAGCGTGCGAAATTGTGATAAGCTAAATAATGAGAGTTACAAAGAGCGAAAATATGCTAAAAATAGAACAAAATTAAAGTGAAAAAAATCGTATTGATTTAAATAAAAAATAAAATTTAGAAATAGTGTGTTTCATTAATTTATTTACCATAGAGCATGCATTTAGGTAAGCATAAAATAAAGTAAAATAAATAAACTTTACTCCTTTCCCTTCACGCCTTTTTATTATCAGTTATTTTTGTGTTTATTTAATAAATAAATAAATGAATCAGCTGCTATTTCTTATAATTCTTGAAAAGAATGTTTTGAAATTGCAAAATTTTCATAGCTGAAAGTTAAAAAAGACCTTGGGCTCGTCCGGGAGTTGAACCCGGGACCTCTCGCACCCGAAGCGAAAATCATACCCCTAGACCAACGAGCCGTTGTAAAGGCTTGTGCAAAATTTGTGAACTTCAATTTAATTTGAACTATGAATTCTTAATATGGTCCTATTTTTCATAAGATTCTCTTCTGATCGATGTTTCATAAAATTTTTTTAGGAATTTATAAATAAGAATAGTTTATTCGATATTCTTTATCATGATATCAAAAAAATCTGCGTATAAACATGATATCACAAAACTATTTTTTACCGAATTTTTTATTTAATGCTATTAACTCTTTACAGCCACCTCGCCGCAAAATATGAATAGAATAAGCATCTTCGCCTTAAAATCCGTTTAGATTCATTTACTAAATAAAGGTTGCAGAGTATTTTGCAGAACTGCACTCACGACTTTGGAGTCCTATTTAATAATTTAACTTTTTTCTCAACTATTCAACTACTCTTGGCTCTTTTAAATCGTAGATACATATATATAATAAATCTCAAATCTTAAATGTGTAGTGCAGACTTTCATAGAAATACTTATTTAAAAATGCGCTTCATACTAAAACTAATATTTTTTTGTTGCTTCAAGTAGTATGTTAAATATTTGTAAGCCATTAATAATTTTTTCTTGTTAATTAATTGTTTTTCCATGTCAATTTAATTTATTTTCTACTTAGATACTTTTGTGCATAACCTCGTGAAATTTTTAAGATTTAAATATGCGCACACTGTACCAAGCAGACCGACATTTATCATTTTGCAACGATTAACGAACCGATTATAATAATCGGTACTATCGAACGGCATGCAAACACAACCAGTGGTTTGTATTTATTTTATTGTTGTTTTTGTCGCGACTTTGAAATATCCTGCAATATAATATATTATATTATATATATTGTAATATTAGTCTTTATTTTATAATATTCGTCTTTATTTTAATATATTTCTTTTAATATTTCTTTCTTCTTCTTCCTTGTTTACCGATCTGCCTCTTTCCAATCGGTAATTAATCGTTTTCTTTTGAATTCGATCGGTTTTCATATATTCTGTCGTCACGCACACAATCAGACATCATGGACGTTTACATAGGCAAACATAATTGATATTTAGATTCGGTACAATCGAACGGCATGCAAAGCAAACACAAGCACACCACAGCAGTTGTTGCTTTTGTCGCGTATGGACGTGAGTGCGCACGCTGCGACGCTTGTATACGGTTTGTTGTTGTTTAAATTTGAAAGCGTTCGGAAATTCGAAAATTTGAATTATAAAAGCAAAGAAGTTTAATAAATTATATAAAACAGTGCAATTAATTAATTTAAAATTTGTGTTTTAATATATAAACTAAGCAAGACAGCTGTAAGGCATATACGCCGCCGCTGCGCTCCGCTCCGGCTGCATTCAAAACTTGTTGCGCGTTTTATTTATTTAGCTGCTTTGTTGTTTGTGTATTTTTGGTTTTTATAGTTTATATGTTTTTTTTTTTTAAAGAATCAGTGCGAAACCGCTAAGAATTAGCAGCAAAGAAATTATGAAAAAAAAGTTTATCAAGTGCATTTTTTATGTTTGAACGTATTTGGCTTCATTTAATGTTGCTAATAATGTTGTTGTTGTTCTTCTTCTCCTCACTGTGCGTGTGAGTGTGTGTGTGTATATGTGCTCATTTTAAAAATAGCAAAAAAATCTCAATAATAATTAAGCAAAGGTAAAAACGAAAGAAATAAGAAAGAAAGTGCGAAAACAAAAATAAAAGAAATTAATGCAGGCAGCAGCAGCAGCAAAAACAACAACAACAGCAACTAGAGCAGCATCGTCAAAAAAAAAAAAGTAGAAGAAGAAGCAGCAGCAGAAGATGCAGTGCAGCTACAACAAAAACAACTGCGACAACAACAACTTTAAAGTAAATGTTCAAAGCCGCTATGCAACAACAACAACAGCTACAACTCCAACAATAAAACCAACAAAAACAACAGAAAAAAGGTATGCGAGCTAAACTCTGAAGAAAAAAAAGTTGTTTTTAGTTCTAAAAACCAAAAAAATTTTTAATTACGGCATAGCCGAAGCTTAAATACTCTTCACACTTGATCTTGTATAAACGAAGCTAAAATACTCTACACACTTGATCTTGTATAAACGAAGCTTAAATACTCTTCACACTTGATCTTGTATAAACGAAGCTAAAATACTCTACACACTTGATCTTGTATAAACGAAGCTTAAATACTCTTCACACTTGATCTTGTATAAACGATGCTTAAATACTCTGCACACTTGATCTTGTATAAACGAAGCTAAAATACTCTACACACTTGATCTTGTATAAACGAAGCTTAAATACTCTTCACACTTGATCTTGTATAAACGATGCTTAAATACTCTGCACACTTAATCTTGTATAAACGAAGCTTAAATACTCTTTACACTTGATCTTGTATAAACGAAGCTTAAATACTCTTCACACTTGATCTTGTATAAACGAAGCTTAAATACTCTACACACTTGATCTCGTATAAAGGAAGCTTAAATACTCTACACACTTGATCTCGTATAAAGGAAGCCTAAATAATCTTCACACATGATCTGTTTGAAGAATATACAAATAATTTGAGAAGAAATACCAGGGGGTGCTTGAGGCAAATTTATTTTTATATATTTTCATCGGTTTTCCAATGTTTTTTTTATACTGATTCGTCTGGGAACAGGAATACTTCGCCCATATTATGTACATTGAATTTCATCTCTGTACCTGAATGTACCTGAAATGGGAGCAAAATTATGTCCAATTTTGTCTATCAATTTTGACCAAATTTAATAGGATTACTTCTCCCGATCCCTTTCACATGTGTATCAAATTTCACTTTAGTACCTTAATTGGATGCAAAGACATGTCAAATTTTATGGAGTTACGAATTTGGAAAAAAATAGCCCATATATTATCCCAACCATCCATCTATTTCTATAACAAAAATAATACAAATCGGTTCAGCAGTTCTAATTAAGGATTGATGCGAACCGTATCTTCCAGCCCACAAATATACTGATCATGCTCAATGTGTTCTTCAGCAGTCCAATGCAGATCAACCAGATTTTGTGGCTGTACAGTTTTCATAAATCATGATTAGAAAAGGTTCTCCGAAATCTTGTGATTAAGTAGAAGCTAGATTTCAAAAAAAAAAGGCTCGTTGGTCTAGTGGTATGATTCTCGCTTCGGGTGCGAGAGGTCCCGGGTTCAACTCTCGGACGAGCCCTATTTTATGCAAACTTTTGTTTAATAGTTTTCTACGGCTATCGGGACTTTGAATGTCCATATGCCAAAGTTCCAACCATCAAAAATTAAATTAAACCCTTTAAAAAAAAATACTAATAATTTGGAGTACTTTTAAAGTTGTATCCAAATCGAGTTACATCTCGCCTCTGCTAATACAATGTCCTCCAATTTCGAAAGTGCGTGTTATTCCAAAGTAAACCTTTTCACTCTTCTTACATTTAGGCTCGTTCATTGTGGCTTTTGTTTTAAAAAGTTACTTTTCCCTTGGGAAAATTCATAATATTTCCACGCATTTTCTTTGCATTTTTCCTGCTTGCCGTTTTTTTTCCCTTCGCTTCGGTAGTAGCTATTGTTTTTATGAGAGTTTTTACTTTTAAGTAAGTGTGAGTGTGTATCTGTGTTTCAGTTTTTTTCCTATAAACTTCCGCACTTTTGGCGCAGTTTCAAATGGAGGTTGATGTACGCTACTTGCAAAAAAACTCAAAAGCAAAAAAAATTGCAATTAAGTGCGCCAGTCAGCTGCAGTGACGAGGTAATGCATTAGGGAAGGGTATAACACTGAAGCATGGCTGAAGTTGCACTTGCAGTGATACAGAGAGAAATTGTATATAAATGGAGGGAAAAAAATCCCTGCAGAGAACTCTGACATGTTGCAACAAAAGGTTTTTGCTTTATGGGTTTAATGAAAAGTTGTAATTGTGTTGAGCCTTGAGTTGCAGTTGATGTATCAATGTATAAAATGAAGATTAGGTACTTGGAACTTTATTTGATACATTGTAGGGTATTAATAATAATTATATATAAAGCTAAAGTGGTGAAGTTTGAGAAGAAGCACGTAAGAGTGGTGACTACTCATGAAGCTTTGATATAAAGTGGTCTGCGACATAGCTCTCAAGATGGAAGATGTAAGTTCTTAGACCAAAAAAAATCTGCACAACATGCTTACGTGCTCCTGAAGAAGACATTGAAGTCGTTGACTAGGCACGGATATGGAACGTTGAAACATGCCATAAAGGTCCATTAGGGACCACTACAAGGTGTAGCCGCCATAGCAATCTGTGGTCTTTTCTATAATTTTGTAAGAATAAAAAATTTTTGTTATGGTTCCGTGGTCCATTAAGTTCCATTAGGGACCACTAGACGGAGTAGTCGCCATAGCAATCTGTGGACTATCCTCTAATTGTGTAAGAATAAAAAATTTTCTTTATGGTTCCATGGTCCATTAAGGTCCAGTAGGGACCACTATAAGGTATAGCCGCCATAGCAATCTGTGGTCTTTTCTGTAATTTGTATGAATGACAAATTTTGGTTATGGTTCTGTGGTCCATTAAGTTTCATTAGGGACCACTAGACGGTGTAGCGGCCATAGCAATCTGTGGTCTTTTCTATAATTTTGTAAGAATAAAAAATGTTTGTTATGGTTCCGTGGTCCATTAAGTTCCATTAGGGACCACTAGACGGAATAGTCGCCATAGCAATCTGTGGACTATCCTCTAATTTTGTAAGAATAAAAAGTTTTCTTTATGGTTCCATGGTCCATTAAGGTCCAGTAGGGACCACTATAAGGCATAGCCGCCATAGCAATCTGTGGTCTTTTCTGTAATTTGTATGAATAACAAATTTTGGTTATGGTTCTGTGGTCCATTAAGTTTCATTAGGGACCACTAGACGGTGTAGCGGCAATAGCAATCTGTGGTCTTTTCTATAATTTTGTAAGAATAAAAAATTTTTGTTATGGTTCCGTGGTCCATTAAGTTCCATTAGGGACCACTAGACGGAGTAGTCGCCATAGCAATCTGTGGACTATCCTCTAATTGTGTAAGAATAAAAAATTTTCTTTATGGTTCCATGGTCCATTAAGGTCCAGTAGGGACCACTATAAGGTATAGCCGCCATAGCAATCTGTGGTCTTTTCTGTAATTTGTATGAATGACAAATTTTGGTTATGGTTCTGTGGTCCATTAAGTTTCATTAGGGACCACTAGACGGTGTAGCGGCCATAGCAATCTGTGGTCTTTTCTATAATTTTGTAAGAATAAAAAATGTTTGTTATGGTTCCGTGGTCCATTAAGTTCCATTAGGGACCACTAGACGGAATAGTCGCCATAGCAATCTGTGGACTATCCTCTAATTTTGTAAGAATAAAAAGTTTTCTTTATGGTTCCATGGTCCATTAAGGTCCAGTAGGGACCACTATAAGGCATAGCCGCCATAGCAATCTGTGGTCTTTTCTGTAATTTGTATGAATAACAAATTTTGGTTATGGTTCTGTGGTCCATTAAGTTTCATTAGGGACCACTAGACGGTGTAGCGGCAATAGCAATCTGTGGTCTTTTCTATAATTTTGTAAGAATAAAAAATTTTTGTTATGGTTCCGTGGTCCATTAAGTTCCATTAGGGACCACTAGACGGAGTAGTCGCCATAGCAATCTGTGGACTATCCTCTAATTGTGTAAGAATAAAAAATTTTCTTTATGGTTCCATGGTCCATTAAGGTCCAGTAGGGACCACTATAAGGTATAGCCGCCATAGCAATCTGTGGTCTTTTCTGTAATTTGTATGAATGACAAATTTTGGTTATGGTTCTGTGGTCCATTAAGTTTCATTAGGGACCACTAGACGGTGTAGCGGCCATAGCAATCTGTGGTCTTTTCTATAATTTTGTAAGAATAAAAAATGTTTGTTATGGTTCCGTGGTCCATTAGGGACCACTAGACGGAGTAGTCGCCATAGCAATCTGTGGTCTTTCCTATAATTTTGTAAGAAAAAAAATTTTTTTTATGGTTTTGTTTAGTTTCAAACGAAAAATTTATATTAAATCAAATAAAATACCCCACATGGATCAAGATAGGAATATATATATATCCTATATCCAAATTTAATGTTCAATTCTACCACGAAATCCCCCAAAGTATTCCTTGAACTATCTGAGATGTCAAATTGTTCTGTGTCACATCTCAATCTGCAGTCTGGAAAACCTCACATGGAATACCCCCAGAGAATCCCTCCCCGGCGTATACTCCCAAGAAATTGAACCAAGGAATCTCCCCAGGGAATCCCCTGGACTGTCTGACATGTGAAACTGGTCTGTCTGACATGTCAAACTGATCTGTATGACATGTTAAACTGGTCTGTCTGATATGTGAAACTGGTCTGTCTGACATGCCAAACTGGTCTGTCTGACATGTCGAACTGGTCTCACTCAGATCTTAATCACCAGTCAGGAGCACTTCCCTCCAATAGGGAATCCGCCAGGGAATTCTTCCAGGGAATCTCGCCAGGTAATCCCCTGAACTGTCTCATGTCAAACTGGACTGTCTAACAAGTCAAACTGATCTGCCAAGGAGTTATATCTTTGGAGTTATATCTCCAGCGAATCTTCCCATGAAATTCTCCCAGGGAATCCCCACCAGCTATGTCATAACGAACGATTTTTCTCGTTTAAACTTGAGTTTCTTTAAAATCGAAGATATATTAGGTAGCATATTGGTTAGAAACTTCGTATTGTGGAATCATAATTCAGCTGAAAACTTCTACAATTTTCGGGGCACTTAGTTAAACAGAAACAGAAATGAGGACTGTACACATTTGACTTACAGTACTTAATAAGGTTGAATTACAATAGAATAGTTGAAGACTTTTATTATATTCCAAAATGGAGAAGTTTTTTCATCCATTGTTAGAAGTAAAATTATCCAAGACTTGTTTAGAAGTTTTATCAGCTAATAAGCTGAATCATTTCTTTATTTGGATCAGCTGATAGATTTCTTATAATAAGACTTTTTTTTTTGGATTATTTGACTCCATAGCTGCCAGAAGTATATTATTTAGGTCAAGAATCATTGATGCAATTTGGACCATCAGACAAATAGCAGGAAAATATATCAGTTGGGATGAACTTTTAGCACAATTTAGGTTCAAAATTTCTAGATATACTTTGCGTAGGGTATTTTAACACTATAACTCCATAACTCAATTTTTTTTCTTTTTTTTTTGTTATTATTTTATGCTTTCTGTTACCAATTTTGAACAATGGCGAGCAGCAGCACCAGAAGAGACTCAGTAAATAAACAAAAAAAAGTGAACAGTGAGGCAAGTTAAGCTTGGAAAACCGGTTCCAACTCATTAAACTAAAAATTCTAAAGCTACTAGCCGGATTCCGCTGGCAAACATCCCCCTCCGCATCGCACCGCTTCCGCTTGCTGACTAACACTATGCTGCGACGCTAGACCATAAACAAAAAAAAAATAAAAATAATAATCTAAGTAAGCTAGCAACAGTTGAACGCCCATGGGCGTTATATATATATATATAAAGTGCTTTGTATGTGCTGACTGACTGACTGACTGCATGACTGTGTGTTTGGCTGCTTGACTGCATTTGTTTGCATGCAACTAGCATTTAGAGCTGTGTCTGTCTGTCTGTCTGTCTGTTTGTATCAGTGCGCGCATGCGTGCAATGCTGCACTTGTGGCTGGTGTTGTTGCTGCTGCACTTTCATTAAATAAAATCATCATACAACACGGGTAGTCTAGTGTAGATTGTTGTTGTTGTTGTTTTTAATTTCGCCCCAAAGCCAACTTGAAAACTCATTTATCGAACGGCGGACAGACAGACAGCCGCTTAGTCAGACAGGTTCTCTATAATAATAATGCCACAGCAGCAAATTTCCTTTTCAACTAATGTGCATGTCGGCCAACAGCTCCCGTGCTTCATGCCTTCCTTCCTTCCCCCTACATCTCTGACCACACAAATTCGTACTCGCATTCACTTCACTTTAAGTCGTTTTGAATTTTCCTGTTTTTCTAGATTTTCACTCGAAAGTTAATTTTAGTTTAGAGTTAGTTGTTAGTTTATCATTCGTGCAACTCGTTGTGTTGCATGCCACACATCCTGTTTTGCTTGTTTTGTAATCCTTGACACACTGACATCCATTTTCGTTTCGTTTCGATTTGTAAATAAATTTTATTGAATTTTTAGCTCCTGACATGTCTAAAATTTCTCTCTCTCTCTGCTATTTTCGCTGTCTCTTTCTTTCTCTTCAATATTTACTATTCATTTGCATTAATTGCAAATATTTATTTTATTTAGTAGTACTAGTGTAGGGTATGTATAGCGCATCAAATGCTTGTTAATTTATTTATATGGCAAATTTATTTAAAGCAGCTGTTAACACGTTTGATTTGTATTTTATTTCATTTTATTTAAATTTTATTATTTAAACCGTTTAAAATCTTTTTTATATATATAGGCTATATATAGTATATATATAATTCGTAATACTTATCGGATTTGTCTTGCATGCTTAATTGGATTTTAACATAGTTGAGTTAATTAATTGGTTAAGTTGTTTGTATTAATTAAAATCGCGCAGTTCGCGTCGTTCGTATATTTGAGGGAGGCTGTGTAGTGTGTGTGATGTGTCAATGACATTGTCCTTGGTTGGGTTTGTCAGGCATACGATGAGATTTTTATTTATTTACTTATATCTGTGTGTGTATTTCAATTCAAATTTATTTATATGCCATGCGAAAAAGCTTATTAAGCTTCAATTTTAACTCATAACCACTTATAATTCACAACTTGTTTTAAAATGTCCAACGCAGCTATAGTAAATAGAATAGATGAACAAAACCACTGTGCAATGTAAGAAAAATTAAACAAAAATTTTTTATATTTTTCATTTGAGTCTAAACACTGTGGAGAAGAAGTATTCATCTGCACATAGCAGATATTTTTATAAAACAGTTGATATTTTGGCACTTGATATGGTCCCAAAAACTCAGATAGTCAAATCAAAACTCATAAAATATTCTACATAAACTCGCACGTATTTTATTTTTAAGACTTCTTTGCTTGCACAACCGAAGATTTGGCTTATTTTGTTGACTTCTTGTCAATTGGGGAAGTCCAAATTCTTATAAGTTTATACTTTGAACGGATGGATCATCTTTAGAGCTATTATACCATCCCAAAAGGCACATTTGTCCAATGGAACTTCTTCCAATGGAAGTTCTCCTCAACTCATTACCAATTTCCATCGCTATTAATTGATTAACAAACTTGTGTGTGTCTACAGAAAGCATCAAATTTCTAAATTTTCCATTGAAAGTGGAGGTCTAAATCTTTGCTTACGCTAAACGTGTACAGATGTTTCTTAAATATTATTTTTGTTGTTGTTTTTAGTTTAAATAAAAACTATTTACTTAAATATAACAAGAAGCTTTGTTTTTTTGCTAAATTTGTCATATGCCATGCCAGACATATAGTTTCCAGACTTGTATCGTATGACGAACGACAACGAAATGAAACACTTTTCTTCTTCACATGTTACGAAATTCGAAAGACGTGACGCTTAATTATTTCACGTATCTGCTTTCATGTTTTGAAATTCGAGAACATAGAAATATGTTTCATAAATAAGCAGGTGTTAAATGCTTCTTAGGGTCAGTTTTTGGTTTACTGTAGAAGCAATAGTTCACATGTGTTAATTGTTAGTTCATAAATATTTTTCAAAGCAGAGGGCCTTTTAGGAACATTTATGACATCGCTGCATTATAATATTTAATTGATTTGTGGTGAAGTTTTTATGGAGACTCTAAAAATGATGTAGATTGGAAAGAGTGTCAAACTATATACGAAACCACACAAAAAAGTAGAAAATGATTTTTTGCCAACTAAGTCACCTCTTTTCAATATTAAAACACATTTCTGTAGACTTTACTTAACCTACTTCGGATTGTCAAGATCTACTATGAAACAAGAAAGAAAGAACAGCCCAGTGAATGTACCCGACTTCAAGATATGCTGTACCCGCATTGAGCCTAAAATTTTAAAAGTGCAAATATACTAACCGGCAAAGGCTTCTCAAAAACACTCTCCCAACTGCCGCAGAAAACATCTCTGTGCTCTCAAGATATATATTTTTTTTGCAGTGAAAACATATTACCCACCCCATGTATAGGGCTGCCACGGATGTCTTTGGTTATACAAAACCTGTAACTAATTCTTGGTAAGACGAGATGTGTTGCAATGCTACTGCAGACGAGAACGCCTCCTATCAACGAATCATGCAGTCGGGCTCAAGTGAGTTGTTAGAGGGCGATGTCGTGAAAAACTGTGATAGGAGAAACGCCTTTTCAGACCCAAGAAAAATAATGGTTGAGGTAAGATTGAGTATGCAGCAACTTTTATGCAAGATATGGTCCGATGAATGCATTGGATATAAGACTCTGTCGCGCGTATTCTGTATTAGGCTGAAGCCATATACGGATTCACTGATAGGACCATATCAGTGTGGCTTCAGACCAAAAAGGTCGACCAGTGACCAAATATTCACATTACGCCAAATCTTGGATAAAATTTATGGGTTTAAAAAAGACACACACCACCTATTTGCAAAAATCCTTATAAAATATTTTTATAGTTTCAAAATAGCATCATAGAGTCAGGGAGTCCTCTACAAGTCTATATGGATATGTTCTTCTAAGAACTTGGAGACTATAAAAGTTAGCGATTTCATGTTTAAATATTTAATCCCTTCTATTTCGCTTTAAAAACAGTTAGTGTTTAATGAAGGCCCCAAACCTCTCTTTATGGGGTAGTTTTCTTAAAAACCTAGACCTGCTTTCTGAGTTTTTTAATTACAAAAATTTTGGTGTTTCTTTTTAATATTTTACATAAATTATAAAGAAATATTGCATACAGTTCCATATCGGACCATTAAAATTGGTGGTCCCCATAAAAAACTTTCTCTCTTCTTAGATTTTTATAAGAAACAAATTTTTGCTGTGGTTTAGTTGATCAAAAACGACTAATTTGATATACATATGTCAAAGTAAATCCACTACGGATACAGTTTCGGTATAAATCACCCATAAAAATTTAAGCTTCAGCTCATTTCGAAGTCGTGTAGACTCATCAGCTCTGTTCTTTCGTGTTACTTTCCATGCTCTGACAAAAAACCATATTTTCCCTCTCCTAAATTTTTAATTTAATTTCAAAGTTTCTGTTCATGGTGCAAGAGCTTCATTAATTATTTATATTATTTATTGTCCTTTTCACGTCAGCAAATAACTAAACCAGTTACAATTAGTTACATTCGCATGCACAGAATACCAAAATATTTACTTTAAGTGGAAAATAAACTCACGAAAAGCTAACAAATCGCATAAATACCGACCAAACGCTTCGTGCATTGATGTAATTGTTGCTAATTCAATTAGTTCCGTGTGAATTATGAACTTAAATAACACGCTCACCAAAAAAAAACTCACCATGTTGTAGACGCTAATATGAAAAGAAGAAAAAAAAAAAGAGGAAAAACTTCTATGCATACTGTATGGAAATATATGGAGAAGCGCAATTTGCCTACATTGCAGCAGCAGAGGAGACTTTGTCAAAACTTCCCTGAAGTTGAAACGTTTTGTTTGTGCGAACTTTTAATACATTTGGATTTCGCATAGCATTGTGCACTTCGCAGTTTTCGGTGAAGTTTTCATTTCTCTTTTTTTTGGGAATTTTATAGCCATTAGTATGACCGAGTACGACCCAAATACTTAGCAGTGAGATAGATGCAAAGCATTGTTGGTTTGCAAATTTAGTTAAAGTTCGGTTCTCCTTTTTTTTTTTTATTTTTTTTATTATTTTCTTCAACAAAAAACTGTGAAAACAAAAAAGTTTGTTTATAAATTTTGTGGGTGTCGGCGGAAGTGAAACGTTCTCAGACCTTCGAGAGTTGTTGATAAACATTTGAGGTCTCTTTTGTTTGTTTAATTGTGGTCGTTTGTTGCTGTTTATGCACTTTGTTGACTTTTCATTTTTTTCTTCTCTCGGTTTTTGGTTTTTGGTCTGAGGCAAACCAGTCTGGATTTTTATTTAACATTTTGCATATTTTTTGTTTATTTTGTAAAAGTTATTTGAGACTTTAATTGCCTTTTAATTTTATGTACAATTTATAATTGGTTTGTTAATTGATATGGTTAAAGGTTGATTAAAAGTTTTATTTTCCCAACCGAATGTGTGATTCAAGCAGAAAATTTTAAGCTTGTTTGTTATTTGAGCCGTATTTTGCGATTTACAATAAGTGGATTTGTAGAATTTCATAATAAAATTTGTAAATTTAATGAAATGTTGTGAAAAATATTGATTTTCAGTAGTAAGTGGTGACCCCGACATATATAGTTAAATTGCTTAAAGCATGTCTGCATGCTTGTTTAATGCACAGTTTGTGAAATTTATATCAAAATAGTATGGCTTGTTGTTAATTTAAAGATAAGCGTGCCTTTTGGTGACCCCGAACTTTTTTTTTTAATATTTCGTTAAGTTTTATACTTTAATACAGTTTTCTAACAAACTCAACAGTGCTATAGGTGTATGCAGTTGATTTTTGCGGACTCTGTTGCGTACTACTGTAATATCTTCTTCGTCTTATTCTCTCCAATATCAAAACTGCACCATTTATCTTTAAACCACTTATATAAATAGTCTAATTTAATGCTGCAAAATGCCTTGGCGACAAACATTTGAAAGTTTTCATCATATCTGAGATGCTTTACAACAAGAAGCACCACTTATACTTAGAATTGCTAATTATACGAGCACACTTTCATATGTGAAACTCAATTGAAAATGTATGGAAAAGCAATTTGTCAAGCATATACTTAAGGCTGGAAAAAAGCAAAAGCGTAAAAGTAAAACCAAGTCTTTGACAAATAATTACTTTAGAAAAGAAAAACCCGCTGCCAGCAATTACTTGTAAAACTCGTCGTACAACGAGCAGACAAAGAACTGAACTGGGCTGATTGAGCTATTTGCTTGTGGAATATTTAAGTAGCGCAAAGATAATTTTCAACTTTTGCTATTTAACTTTTCTATAAATTTTAAGCCTATTAACAGTCAGTTAGCTGGCGACAGCAGCGAAGACTTTTGAGTTATAATGGAGAAGAACTCTTTTTGGTAGACAAGCGAAGCACTAACGGACGAGGAAGCAAGCAGCAGCAGAGTCATCAGATGTTGAGACGACGTAAAACACGTATCACGCGCGCAAGACCGGTCTTAGTTTGAGTTTAAAAAGTCAATAAAAAAAATAAAAATGGGGGGAAAAAAATGTAAAAGAAAATCAAAAGAGAAACAGTAACTTCGTTCCACAAAGAAACTGGAATATCAGGTGAAGTATGAGTTTTTGATTCGCTTTGTACAATTAATGCAAACAATTTAATTGAATTTATGGATGAAAAATATTTAGAAGTTACTTTTTAGTGTAGTTCAGAACTTCTTATGTAAAAGAAGGCTTAAGATTTAAGTGTTAGTGTTAGGGCTCAGTATTTTTTATTATTATATTTTTAAAGGAATTCACTCTTTTTTTAACCTTACTTCCGCCTTATAACAGCACCTAACAGTCAGTGAAAGTACTATCAAAATCGGTTCAATAGTTTTGGAAATAAGTCAGAACAAGCAAACAAAAAATGTCAGCTTGAACTTCCGTTTTGAAGATTTGATGAATGGAAGACTCAATTGACTCATTTTGTGTTTGAGTTAAATAATTTCTTTACTTGATCTGCAGAAGTCTCCAGTGCTATCTTATATCATCAATAACTTTTGATAGGACTTTTCAGATACTTAGTTGCCCTCCAGAGACTTTATTGTTAGTTACTTGAAAATGTAACAAGATTTCGTAGC
This sequence comes from Leucophenga maculata, assembly GCA_035044805.1. Classification (NCBI taxonomy): domain Eukaryota; kingdom Metazoa; phylum Arthropoda; class Insecta; order Diptera; family Drosophilidae; genus Leucophenga; species Leucophenga maculata. The sequence continues at coordinate 2,989,733 of JAWNNP010002956.1, read as the reverse complement.
TATACAGTGGACTCACTTCTTAAATCGAACAGCCTTTTCTTAAGTTCGTTAACAGTTTTTTTTTAAATAGATGTTGCTCAGCTGGACTCTGGCTTTACTACCATTTTTTACAGATATACAGGAATATCTTGCCTGCTACTCTCCTTTATCCTATAGGAGCAGGGTATAAAGTGGAGCCCGTACATGATCCACTCTTTACTACTCTAAAGTTTTATTTTTCTATGTTTCTATTCAATGTTTTCCTAGCTTATGCAGCAAGTAGTGCAAAACAAAAAGCTAGAAAATTAATAGCAAAAATGGTATTTTGCTTCTCCCACTTCTCACAGTATGAAAAGAAAAATGAAGGAATGGACGAAAGCTTAGGTCGTCTATTAAATAATTTATTATCAACTTTTGATGAAATTTTTCGCCTTGAAGTTGATTTTATTGGAAGGGGATGGGGAGGGGGGTGGTTTGGTCAAAATTTAAAAAAAAAAACTCGTAAAATTCCGAAGTCATAGATGAATGCAAAAAAGAACGAAGTCTGTATCTATTAATTATTCCGATATTCTTTCATTCATAAGGACGGACAGATGGACATGGCTTTATCTACTGCTCTATCACTTCTTACTACATTGGGGGCAACTTTGAGGGGTCTCCGACCATTATTTCTGTTACATACCTACGGTACAGGGCCTAAGAATAATAGTCTATATATCTATCTATCTATCCTATCTATCCCATATATCCTATTTATCCTGTCTATCCCATATATCCTATCTATCCCATATATCCTATTTATCCTGTCTATCCCATATATCCTATCTATCCTATCCATCCTATCTATCTTATCTATCCTATTTATCCTATCTATACAATTTATCCTATCTTCCTATCTATCCCATATATTCTATCTATCCTATCTATCCCATCTATCCTATCTATCCCATATATCCTATCTATCTTATCTATCCTATCTATCCCATCTATCCTATCTATCCCAGCTATCCTATCTATCCTCTCTATCCTATCTATCCCATCTATCCTATCTATCTTATCTATCCTATCTATCCCATATATCCTATCTATCCCATCTATCCTAACTATCATATCTATCATATATATCCTATCTATCCCATCCATCCTATCTATCCTACCTAACCTATTTATCCTATCTATTCTATCTATCCCATCTATCCTATCTATTCTATCTATCCCATCTATCCTATCTATCTTGTCTATCCTATCTTCCTATCTATCCCATATATCCTATCTATCCTATCCATCTTATCTAATCTATCTATTTTATTTTTCTATCTATCTATCTAACTTTTTTCTATTTTTAAAACATTCTCCCAAACTAGCATGAATTATGGAACACCCCTATTATCTACTATTATATAACTCCACAATTTTTGAATTAAACCTTTTTTATATGCAAAAACAGTATCTGTCGCTCACCTTGATTATCAATGCATTTTAATTTGCTGAGTTCACACATATACACGAGTATTGCATAAAATAGCTAAAAAAAAAAAACTGTGAATAAATTGAATTTAAATTTGTTTATTTTCAAAAGATACATCTTGTCTGTCTCTACCTAAAGCTGACTTTTGTATCTTTTTCATTTACACAACAACAACAACAAAAAACAGCATGAAAATAACTGCTTTATAAATTTTTTTTTATGTTTCAATTCTATGGTGGAAACTTTTTTTCTTTTGATGGGAGTATGATAACTCACGCGAATGCTGACAAGCCAGAGACTAGTACTCTTTTGGCATATAATGTCAGCGTTCGTAGCTTGTGTGAATATATGTTACAGATATATAAACAGACTTTAAGCGTATATTTAAAAAATATATGTTTTTTTCTTTGCTTTAAGTCGGAAGAGCACAAAGAATTATGTTCCCAAATCGTTTAAAACATTCTCCTTCTTTCTAATAATAAAACTTTATAATCTAAACTTCTTAAACCATGCTGTAGCGTATTTCCAATTCGTTGCAGAATACTTCTTCATGTGACATAGCGCACTGCGAAAATTTATATAAAAAAAGCTACTTCAAAAAAGTTTGATAAGTGTTCCACGATAAAAGCAAGAAATGCAAAAAGTTCTTTGCGTGATTTATTATTTTCTTTGAGGCTTTTTTTTTTTTTTTTTTTGTATAAGCTATTGTTACTAGCAACCTTTTATAGACACTTGAAAGTAACGGTTAACGTTGAAATTCTATTTTATAAAATTTGTAAAAAAAAAAAATAAAAATGACCCAACAACCTTTTGACCATAACTGAAAAATGGCTTTAATAAATAAATTAAAGTTCATGAAAGTTCATTGAACTGAAAACTTTAAAACAAGTTTATACAATTCTTAAAATCTATAAAATCCTTTTATGCCTGGTATTAAAAAACAATTATTTCACGCCTATTTTTATAAATATGATGGAATCAAGTTTATTTTAGTTATAACTGCAATTCATGCCAATCAATGATTCAAACAAATATAGACAACTGCTTAAAGGTTTAACCGTGTGTACATACAGACAAGCCGTATAAACTCGTATGCCAATGTTTAATAAAAAATTCAAAAAAAAAAAAAACAAGTTAGTTCTGATTAGATCATAGCAAAGAACAAAAAAAATTATAAATTGTATAAATAATCAATAGTCAGCAATAATTAAGTCAACAGCAGCGTGACGTACTGCGAATGAATTTAGGTATTAACGTAGCAATTGGTTTTGGTTTGAACGTAGCTGCATCATACATGATATAAAAATTAATAAACAATTTGGCGGAATTTTTGAGTTATTTTAAGTTAGAATAAGTATTTAAAGTTACTTCACTGGAAAAGTTTCTCTGAAGTCTCCGATTAGTAACACTAAAACTCCACCAAATGGAAGGTGCTTATTATGCAAGTGTTTCAACGTAGGAGCTAATGCTTTCAAGACTATTTTGTATGCCAAAAATTTGTACAGTTATGCCATGACGTGATGGGTTTTTTGTGAACTGCATGTCTATTGACAGCTTAAGGGTTGATTGCAATTCCCAAGAATGGGAGAACTAACGCAATGTGTTCGTTTGAAAACATTTTATGCAAGGACTAAGGAAATTTTAGCACTTTTTTTCAGTTCCAGATTGACGGGCTACAACTTGTACGATGGTATCAAACGGTATATTCTACGATGGTTTCAAATGCTATATTGTAGTTCTCCCACAACAGTGTACATTGGGATGTAAAATTTATACCCAAAATAATTGCGAATATCGTAAGTATTTGAAATGGATTAGAAGTAGCGCATTCCAGACATCAATCAACCTAAATTGAAAGCCAGACTACTGTTTGGACCTTATAAAGTGGCAGACATTTTACTTCCACGAATACAAATACTTTTAATTCACTTCACGTTTCGCTGGACCCATTTTCAGCATGGACAGTGCGTAACCATTTTTGTTTTCGTTGACCACTCTGACGGCTGGCTTGTAGGTGCTATTTTTGCAATGTTTTTGTCTTCTCTTCGCATAGTCTGACCTATCCAATTCCACTTGCATCTTTTTATTTTAATTTTGCTAGGTTCGGTATTTGTTTGAGATCATTTCTGGCCAGAAGATACGATATTTGTTAACCAGAGATTGAATCCTGTCTGAAACCATCCTCGCCTCTGAGCCATATTTTTATTTACGATCTTAATAAAAGCGTACATGAGCGGCATACTTTGTTGAGGTTTCCAAAAGCAACCCGCGCTTTATAGGCGTCTATGTGAGTCAATCGCTAAGATAGGGGAACTTCTCCACATTTTCAATGGTGTTGTCGCTGAGTTTGACCGTCAGTGGCGCTGCTGAAGTCATTTGTAGAAGTATCAACTTGGTTTTTTATAAGTTAATGTTGAAACCTATTGCACGAGCATTAGCTTCCAGACTCTGAAGCTTCGCTAAGCTTCTGATTAAGTCTTCACTGTTGGTCTTCTGGCACCTTCGTGTTTGTACGCTTTAGTACTCCGTCGAGGACCACTATGAAAAGGAGTAGGTGAGAGTGCATAACCTTGTCGGACACCTCTATTTAGGTTGAAATATGTATAAAGAGGACCTCCAGTCGACTGACAGTCATCTGGCATGTATTAATGGGGTGTAGGTGTTTGCGTGAGATGGTGTTTGCGCTTCACTTAAGTCAAAACCAACCGCCGAAAACGCAACACCTTCCACCATTAGGGAGTTTTTGAGCACTCAAAACAGCGAATTCATGGGTCATACGCCATACAGCACTAATTTATCATACAACTATATCTTTTTATTGTCAAACATGAAAGATTTTCTACTTCCGAAGAAGCTATTGATGCGTTCTCAAACCATGGTTTGCAGGTGCTTCAATCGAAGCGGGGAAAAAAAGCTTCAAAAATTGGTTTGAGCGTAAATTTTTATGAAAATTTTTTTTGAAAAACAATAAAAACATTTTTTTTTGTAATGTTTGTTATTGTTTGCTATTCCCAAAATGTAAATAGTGCCCTTCGTATTTTATTGTTTGTTTTCGGATTGGTTTGTTTTTTGTGCAAATGTATGTAGCAGGTAAAAATATTGTTCGGAGACCCACACCACCCCCAGCCTTTCCCAAAGTTACCCCTATTATGGTCAGAAGTCGATATAGCCATGTCCATCTGTCCATTCGTATGAACCAAAGGATCTCGGAAACGTTAATAGTTAGAGACTTCGTTCTTTTTGCACGCTACTAGTACTTCGTCGAAATTTTACAAGTTTATTTTAAAATTTTGCTCCTTCCACTTTTAAAGTTCTATTTATTTTAATTAATTACCAAACCATTCAAATCGCACCTTGTATTTTTTTTTTTTTTTTTTTGTATTTGTGCAACTGAAAGTCACGACCCTCGGTCAACATATGCTCCAATCGAACTGTGGCGTTGTCAGTGTCAGAGTCAAAGCCAGCAAAAGTCAATCAGGCTGACATTAAAATATATTTCGCAAAAAACAATGCAATGCAATGCACAAATGTCAAAGTGTTGACAGTCGATGTTAATGAATTCGCGCCAGCGCCAGACAAAAGAAATATGGAGAAATATATGCGAAACAAATGAAAAATTAATTTAATTTCATATTGAAAAACTAATTTTTTTTCGTTTTATATTTCAGCGGAATTTCCAAAATAAATTACAAACAGCCAAGTGCAAAGTTTATTTATTTCTGGGTAAGTTTTTTTATTAAATTTTAATTTAACTTTTATTTATTTAAAGTTAGTTGCTGGAACTGCTGCTGCAATACAATTAAAAACAGTTTGGACCCCAATACCTGCTGCGTGTAAATGTTTACAGTTCTTGCACCATTATGGCTGTGCATCACTTTCCAACTGGCTGCCAGCTGACAGCTGCCTGTTGTGGCATAGTTTTGAAAAGTTTAAACAACATTGTTTGTGTCCTATTATTCATTTTGTGTTCCGTTATATATTTAAGCAACATTGTTGCGCGAAAGTTTTACGTGTAAAACAATTTAACAGAGACTACTTACTATGCATAGCCATGAAAGTATCTCCCAACAACATTTTCATCATCTTCTTGGCTCCTGCTTGTACTCGTTGTACATCCGCATAAAGTTTTTGGTTGTTGCTCTTTTTTGTATAGTTTTATTGTCCTGGCTGGCATCCAGTCAGCTGTGCAACATTGTTTGTACAACAAATTGCAATACAAAGGCGTTCATAATAGTTTGTATTATATATGTATGTATGTATGTATAGAGGCAACAATGTCTTAAAGACCTTTGTTGTGTGTGTATGGGGTTATGGTAGATGAAAGGATGTTTTGCATTAAGCAAGTTGAAGAGTTGAATAGAGCAAAGGATATGACTGCATATACAATGGCAAAAGTTTCAATACTGTCGAATGCAATTTGATTTTTGGTTTTATAATACTATATACATATATATATATAGAGTAAATGGAGTGTGACATATGATATAGAATATCATAAATTATGTTGCAGCACTTAGGATGCTAAAAAAACAGATTCATATTATGAGAATCTTCTCAGACAACAGTCAAAAGCACAAAAGAATGCACATACAGAGGGTTGATGTATTAACTTCTCTTCTATAGAGGCTTGAAATTGATGTATTAAATGACTTCCAACCTGCTAACAGATGATATAGTAACAATATGTAGAGAGAATTTCGAAGACACTTTATGTGAGCAAATATGAAGTTGGACTGAGTATTAATAAAAAAAAAATTTATTTTTGCAATTTGCCAAAAATTGAGCCCAAAATTTGATGCTCATTTTTTGTGTGGTCATACCCTGGAAGCTTACGGAAATTTTTATATATGATACATAACTGTAAATATGTTGGTAACAGAGATATAGCAACATTTAAAAAATTTTTGAAAATTTTAATTTTCTGTTGCACTCAAATGTACATGGTTTTGCGTGTTTTCGAGACAAATTAGAACACACATAAACAAATCAAATGGATGAACATATAGAGCCAGAAATAATTGGCAGTGCACTCCAAAAAAAAATTAAATTCATATGTCCCACAATGTTTAGACCTGTGGTGACATAAGGCATATTGTAGGCAGCAAAGAACTGTAGAAAATTCCGAGATTAGCCTGATGGGTAAGGGGAACCTGTCCTGGCTCTGCATTAGACGTACTCTTAAATCTAACGACAGTCGTACAAAGTCTTCTTAGAAAACACTACTGACTTATGTCGAGTAAGGGATCGCATGACGCCTATCGTTTGACATCCTGCGCCCATCCGCTAGTGTTCTAACCTAGTAACAAACTTGGTATGACGAACAACTTAATCTGAAGGTCATGGAGAGACATCCTTGAAATATTGTATTAATTAAATTTTTTTTTTAGGCCCTGTACCGAAGGTATAAGAGCCTATTGGGTTTGTGCAAATGTATGTAACAGGTAGAAATAATGGTCGGAGACCCCCCAAAGTTACCCCCATTATGGTCAGGAGTGATAGAGGAGTCGATATAGACATGTCCGTCTGTCCGTCCGTCCGTCTGTATGAACGAAAGGATCTCGGAAACGGTAATAGATAGAGACTTCGTGTTTTTTGCATTCGACTAGGACTGCTCCGGAATTTCACAAGTTTATTTTAAAAACTTGCCACTCCCCCCCCCCCTTCCCCATAAAATCACCCCCAAGGGTGAAAATTTCTTCGGCACAAAAAAAAAAAAGTATGCCAGTATAGAGATATTGTCCTTCTTAGCCAAAATCCGAAAAGTTCATCAAAATCGGATAATAAATGACGATTTTATAAGCAATTGAATTTGAACGACCCCCCTTTTCTTTTCATTCATATTCGCGCAGTGAGAAGTGGTCATGTGTTTGGTCATAAGCTCGGGAAACATTTAATGTGTTTGTTAGGCGAACTGAACTGGTACAGGGCCTCTTACAGTCGGTTACGCCCGACTGAAATTTCCTTACTTGTTTTTAAATATTTTTTTTTGAAATACTGTTTAAGCTTAGATCCATAGGAAAAATCCTTTGTAGGCTTTTATTCATTCTAACTCCTGTGTGTGTCTTCTATGTTTCAAGAGGCATGTGAGTAGCTGTTAGTGGTGAACATTGAGTCTTTCTAGAAGGTGCTCTACTTGTTTATATCATCTTCGATTTTAGAAACTTAACCAGCTTCTGCGGAGTATCTACGCCTGAGATGTATTTTAACAGCAGTGTTGTACTCCATAAAGCCAAGCTTCTTCACATTCCAACTCCTGCCTTCATGTATAATCGTTTACTAAGAAACTATCAATGAAGAAAGTTGAATAAGAAAGTTGAAGCGCATTTAGAACATTCGAATGTATTGCATGCATTCATTCATTGAACTTCATTCAACTGCATTCAGTTGTTCATGCTTAATTCAAAAATTTACTGGCTTCATATAAATTAGTATGATTGGAAATTTTTCGAAACTTATCAAACATTTTACAATCATCAGTTAAATGCAGTTTAGCGTGAATTATTCATTTGCCATTTTGAATGCATTCATGTAGAGTGCTAATACTTTACACTGGCAAGAATGTAGAATTTGTCTTAGTAAATAGTATACTGATGGAATATGTTCTTACGGAGTACATCAGCGCTTTTTACTATGACTTCTGCCGAAGTTAATTGAGTGGAAAGAGTCCGAAATCTTCGGGAGCTTACTTTGAAACGGCTCAACTCATAATAAAAGCCAACAGATAAGCGAATATGGTGAGCTGTATATGTATCTCTGAAGTACTCAACCAAAGCTGAATGAGTAGCAGTAAGTAGATGCACTAAGCTATCTATGGCGACTACTAATTAAGCCAAATTGTTTCAATTAAAAATATATAAAAAATAATATTTTTATAATCAGCTCTATTACTTTCGACTCTGTCATAAATTTAAGGTATTATTCCCTCAATCTATACAACTAATTGGCTTTCAAATGTTTACCAAACGAAACGGCTTCCCCTCTATATAATCTACTTCTAAATAGTTTTAATTATTATCAACTTTCATTAAACCATATTTTGGGAAAGTAAATATATTCAATATTTATTTTTTTAACGAATTAATTAATAAATCTTTATAAGTTGCATGCGGCATTGTGTGACGTCAACGTTCGAGTTAGTAGTCGCAGCCGTGAGACAGCGAGACAGTCTGATAGACAAACAAACACCTAAAATCCCACAATTAGTCGATTGTTGTAGGGTGTCTGTCGTAAAAACGAGTTTGTTTAGTAAAGTGGCTTTCAACACGCCATAAAGCAGCAAATTCGCAAATATAACAAGCTATATACCTATATATTATATATCTTATATATTTATGTATATGTGGTAGGTGCTTGTATCTAGCAGATACATTGTACAGTGGTGTTGTTGTTTGTCTGCATATCTTCGTTGAACATGAACGTGTTCGAGTGTGTCTGGAAGAAGCAGCTAAAACCGCAGAACAAAAGGCGAATTTCCGATCATGTTTTTATTTTTCAATTGATGCGCAACGAATTATTCTGCAGAAGTGAAATACATCGGAAAATACAATCAGCAAAATTTTGCAAATATTTATAAGAAATACAAGATTTTGTATGCAAAAAACAAAAATTGAAAATTTACGCTAATATATGATGAAGTGTATTAGGGGAGTGTGCCCAGCTACTGGCACTCTAAGTTCCTGAGGCTATAACCTTCGTTTGGAACAAAATTTTGCGAGAGCCTTTCGTTCATATCGACTCCTCTGTCGCTTCTGAACATAATGGGTGTAACTCTGGGGGGTCTCCGACCATTATTTCTAGCTGTTACATACATCTAAAACTAGTCAAACCGCTTATAAAAACGAATAAACGCGTACATCAGGCATTGCGTGAAGTGTATAAAAAAAAAAAACAAAAAACAAAAATTTTGCCAATAAGCCAGAATGGGATAGAACGAACGAATGAACGCACAAATAAGTGGGATAAAGCTATTTTTGCCAATTTTGTTGATATTTACAACTTCCACAAAACTAAATAAAGAACAAAAACAAAAACAATTAACAAAAAAAAAAAACAGAAAAATAAAAAAATAAAAAAAAGAAGAGCCAACAACTGACTGACAAAGAGCCAACTAAGCAGAGACACCATTTGGCCAAACAAACTTGAAATGTGCGCCGGATGCTATGAGGCGAGAAGGCAACGGAATGAGTGAAATTTGCAAGAAAGACTCACTTTTCGAAAGAGTGTCGTGTGTGGAGCTAAATAAATACAATAAAAAAACTAACTCACATACACAGGCACATAAAATGTTGCGTGTCGCTGATTGGAATTGTTTGGTTTGCTATTTTGGCCATTGCCGCCTGAATGAAAAAGTAGAGCAAAACTGACACAAATTTCCAAAGAATGCTAGACTAGGCCAAAACAACTTTTGCGGGGGGTAGCGGGGGTAGGGGTAGCAGGCAATAACGTAAACGATACGGAAACAATTTAAAGGCTATAAAAAAGACTAAGCTTAAAAGGGTACCGCCACCGTGGTGTAGTGTGATGCGGTGGCGGTGGTGTGTGGTGGTACTATCACACGCTGTTTGGAAAAGCTGCTGGCTTAAGTTGAAGTCTTTGACGCTGTGATAGCGCGCAGCATGTTATAACAAAAACAACAAAATAAACAATTGATTAAAAAATAGAAAGAAAGAGTAAGAGTGTTTATTTAAAGTTAAGAGCATGTACGTGCCGCTGAGCATTAACAGCTGTTTATTGTTTGGCACTCTCTTTGGCATTTTGTGAAAGAGCGAATGCTTTTGTTTATTTTAGTTGAGCAAAATTTTTTGCTTTAGACTCTCACAAATGCGCACGTTTTAGCCGCTACACCGGTAGGGCGCGCTTTTAGACAGTGGCGGAGTAGGGCGCAAAAAAAGAAATAAATAAATAAATAAAATAAAATAAAATAAAATAAAATAAAATAAAAAATAAATAAAATAAAATAAATAAAATAAATAAATAGAATAAATAAAATAAATAAAATAAAATAAAATAAAATAAAATAAAATAAATAAAATAAATAAAATAAATAAAATAAATAAAATAAATAAAATAAATAAAATAAATAAAATAAATAAAATAAATAAATAGAATAAATAGAATAAATAAAATAAATAAAATAAATAAAATAAATAAAATAAATAAAATAAATAAAATAAATAAAATAAATAAAATAAATAAATAGAATAAATAAAATAAATAAAATAAATAAAATAAATAAAATAAATAAAATAAATAAAATAAATAAAATAAATAAAATAAATAAAATAAATAAAATAAATAAAATAAATAAAATAAATAAAATAAATAAAATAAATAAAATAAATAAAATAAATAAAATAAATAAAATAAATAAAATAAATAAAATAAATAAAATAAATAAAATAAATAAAATAAAATAAAATAAAATAAAATAAAATAAAATAAAATAAATAAAATAAAATAAAATAAAATAAAATAAATAAAATAAATAAAATAAATAAAATAAATAAAATAAATAAAATAAATAAAATAAATAAAATAAATAAAATAAATAAAATAAATAAAATAAATAAAATAAATAAAATAAATAAAATAAATAAAATAAATAAAATAAATAAAATAAATAAAATAAATAAAATAAATAAAATAAATAAAATAAATAAAATAAATAAAATAAATAAAATAAATAAAATAAATAAAATAAATAAAATAAATAAAATAAATAAAATAAATAAAATAAATAAAATAAATAAAATAAATAAAATAAATAAAATAAATAAAATAAATAAAATAAATAAAATAAATAAAATAAATAAAATAAATAAAATAAATAAAATAAATAAAATAAATAAAATAAATAAAATAAATAAAATAAATAAAATAAATAAAATAAATAAAATAAATAAAATAAATAAAAATAAATAAAATAAATAAAATAAATAAAATAAATAAAATAAATAAAATAAATAAAATAAATAAAATAAATAAAATAAATAAAATAAATAAAATAAATAAAATAAATAAAATAAATAAAATAAATAAAATAAATAAAATAAATAAAATAAATAAAATAAATAAAATAAATAAAATAAATAAAATAAATAAAATAAATAAAATAAATAAAATAAAATAAAATAAAATAAAATAAAATAAAATAAATAAAATAAATAAAATAAAATAAAGAAAATAAATAAAATAAAATAAATAAAATAAATAAAATAAATAAAATAAATAAAATAAATAAAATAAAATAAAGAAAATAAATAAAATAAATAAATAAATATTTGCAAATTTTATATGAGAAAAAAAAAACTATAGTATACTGGAGTTCCCCCATTGAAGCTTAAATTTGTATAGAACAGGGGTTGCCCACCGGTAGATCGCGACTATTAGTCCAGTAGATCGTGGCAAGGCACAAAACATATTCTTTGAATACAAATTAGCTGAAGAATGAATTGAAGAATCGAAACTATCAAATTGGAAGCCCCTATTTATTATGGTTTATAAGATCTCGATTTTCATACGGACAGTCAGATAGACGGACGAACATGTATATATCGACTCGTCTTTTGATGCTGATGAAGAATATATATAGTTTGTGTAGTCTGTCACGGTTCATTCCACCATCTATAACTAATTTATTTTTGAGCAGAGTCGTAGAACACATCAAATTATTGATTTTATGCCCCCGAATATTTATGAGAAAACTCTTCACGTTCAGAGAGTCACGAAAAAATTCCTGCGGTATGTCTTATCGGGCCACAAACACACAAAAGTCTCCAAATTATGCAAAACTCACGAAAAAAATTTACCAGAAAACTCTTTACTTCCAAAGATTCACAATTCGTGAAGATCATCTTAGTGCCTGAATAACAAATTTCTTTTTGATGCCGTTTATGGCTGAAAATGTTATGGAAAACCGAATCATGCCGGACCACCATCCAATTCTTGCTGCTTTTGTTTCTAGGACATCTCATACAACCTTAAACATTTGGAAAAGCTATGAAAAATGTCGAAGTAAAAAGAGATTTTATCAACAATTCTGAAGGCAATCAGAAGAGAATAAATATTCCACGTCTATAATAAATGAATAACACTTCCCTGCATGGATTTTGTGAATGAAATAGGACCTAGTTTTTCTGAAGGGATTTTTCGTGATGAACACTACTCTGAAAAACTTCCCATCACGTCACGAAAATAGGGATAGGGAAATAGGGACTGAAAACACAAAAAATACGAGTTTTCGCCATTTTTTTTTTTTTGTAGCATCATATTGCAAATCCTGACTTGTGCTGATATCAAAAATTAAAAGGCTGAACCATACTCTTTAAAATGAGTCCTCTGCCAAACTGATCACATACACCCTTAGTCCGGGGGTGTGTTTACATCTAGGAGTGCAAGAAAAAAATTTTTACGAGAAAAATTAATTTTAAAATTCATAATTTTCAATAAAACATAATACTTAGGGGTTTTCAGGATCACCATATTGCATACTCCATGTAGAATTTTTTAAATCTGAACATAAATTAGTAATCAACGGCCCCGAAAACCTTTAGGTACCATGTTTTAATGAACTTTTTTTATGTCCGCCATATAGGATCCGCCACTTAGAATTTTTAAGATCTGACTTCAGCTTGGTGGTAATAAGCGATGCCGAAAACCTCTAAGTATAAAATTTTACTGAAATGTACCAAATTTTAAAGTTTTATGTTCTAGGTTAGGTTAGCTTGTAATGAAAATACGTCAGGATTTAGCTGTACAATACTTTTTTTTTTGTTCTATTTATATATTTTTCTTGCATCCCTAGATAAGTTTATAGTGTAAGCAAGTCCGGATTTAGCTGTAAAATATTTCCAAAAATAGCAAAAGCCCTATTTTTAGGGTTTTCAACCCGTATTTTCTCGAATACGTGACGTAATGCGAGTCTAAATAGTCACTTGTTTTAAAAAATCTCCTTCTGCAAACTTCAAACAATTTTTATTGCGTATTCCATCAAAGAAAAAGAATTGCTTATCAGCTGATAAAAAAAAAGTAAATAAGTGTAGAAGTCATTCAATGTTTTATCAGCTGTTTGATGTTTTTTTTTTCCGTTTGATTAACAATGGGACTTAATAATTAGTCACACAAGAAGTTCTTTATTATCTTCTTTTTTTTTATTTCTTATCACTCGAATGCAATTTGTAGTATTCCACTCCTGTAATTTCTCCTACACTGCATATTGCAAGTGCACGAACGGTACTTCGCTTGCTTTTCGGCTTGTTCATTCATTTATTCGTTATATTGGCGGCGCTCTCACATATGCTAGCTCTCTGTCTATCTTTCGCTCTCGCTCTTACACTCACTTGCTACCTATTGGCCTGCCTTGCCACCCAACAAGCAAACCATTCATGCATTGCGTTTTATAGATTTAGTTCGCTCACATTACTTGCTCAGTGGGCAATGTTTGTATTGGATATTTTAGCACTTTTAATACCCTTTATATGAAATATGTTTTTAAGTATTGGAGGTATGCATGAATTGGTGCGGTATTCTAAGAGAGCGCGTTACTAGTATTACTTCGCGTCGTGTTCATCCCTGACTGTATTCATTTGGAAGCTACTGTCATTGCGGGTATTTTTTAGTATATTTAAAAAATTTTTTCTATTCATTGGAAAATGTCGAACTTTTCGCCAGATAAAGTGTTCTTACGGGCAGTTCTTCTTCTTTACTGTAACATGAACATGAACAGTGCTACCGGAAGTCATCATATTTTAGTGGAAGTTTATGGTGACCATGCTCTAGCTAAATGAACAGAAGCCAGAAGTGGTTTGCACGGTTGAAAAATGGCCATTATCGACTTAGAAGATGAAGAACTAGCCGGTCACCCGAAAAGGTTTGAAGTTGAAGAATTGAAGTCATTGCTAGATTAAGAAATCTTTGGAAGTTCTTCAAGCAACCATTTCCAGACACTCATTGCTAGATTAAGAAATCTTTGGAAGTTCTTCAGACACCATTTCCAGACATTGGGATTCATTCAAAAGCTTGGTAATTGGGTGCCGTATGAATTGAAACCAAGAGATGTCGAAGGCCGATTGTGTAAGTCGCAAATATTGCTTGAACGCCACAAAAGAAGTCATTTTTACATCGAATTGTCACTGGTGATGAAAAATGGATACATTACGATAATCCCAAGCGCAAAAAATCATTTGTAAAGCCCGGACAACACATCAACATACACGGCAAAACAGAATATCCATGGCGCCAAGATAATGCTCTGTATTTTTTGGGTTTATTATGAGCTCTTGAATTCCGGTCTGACAATCAAATGGGACGGACCTCTACCGAACACAATTGATTCGTTTGAAGTGATCGATCCCGAAAAAACGACCAGAATGCATAATTTTCCATCATAACAACGCTCGGTCACATCTTGCCGGACTGGTTAAAAATTATTTGAAAAAGAATGGGTGTTAAGTTCTAGCTCACCCGTCTTACAGCCCAGACTTATAGCCTCATGGGCTCTTCTCATTACTTCTTGTTAGGAGCAATGCAAAATGCCCTCAACGGAATACATTTCACTTCAGAACAGTGTATAAAAAATTGTCTCGATTCGTTCTTGGCCGCCAAGTCGGTGAAGTTTTTTTTTGGAATGGAATCCACAAACTGCAAGAAAGATGGGCAAACTTCCATATGTTAATCAATTTTGGACCGAATCTTCTTAAGTTCCATTTTTATGTGAGTGCTTTTCGGGCGTGATGTATAGGGGTATATATTAATCCGATTTGGGCCGAACCTTCTTAATATTTACAATCCAGAAGTTCCTTTTTTATATTTTAAATTCAAAATTTCATCTCAATCTCGCACAAAAAATTTGCTGATGTTTGCTTTTTATTATTTTTAATCCAGAAGTTCCTATTTTACTATTTTAAATCCAATCCCTCCTCTCGATTTCCCATAAAATAATTGCTGATGTTTCTCTACATATATACATCAATGAAGTTTCGATAGAACCTCTTATTTTAACACTTTGTCTCTCGCTCGAAGAGAGCGCATATATGCCGCTCTCTTATTTTTTATTATTGTTTTTGTTGTTGTTGCTGTTATTGTTGTTGTTGTTATTGTGTCAATGCGGCATTTCGGCATTTTTTGCGATGCGATGCGATAGGTTTTTATTATTTAACTGTTTTATTCCGTCAGTCTTGTTGCTGAAACGAACACGAACGGAGGCAACAGCAGCTCTCATCTCTAAGAGCTTTACGAGGTTTCGCCGTGCGCGTACAAAATTTTTTTATCGACAACGACGACAAAAATTTTTTCGCCAATAGTCAGTCAGTCCGTACGGGTTTTCGAGTGCGTTTTTTTATTTACGTCAACAAAAAATATTTTATATAAAAAAAATATTTTATTAAAATAAACAACGTCCTTCCTCGACGACGACGACGACGTAAAATCAACAACATCTACCTGCGTCGAGTTGTTTGCAAAGCAATGAATTATAATACAAAAAATTATAATAATTCCTAATAATAATAAAAATTTTGTATAAAAATGTCATTTTTCACGTGATGTGTGTCGACGTCGTTCAAAATATTATGGCAAAGATAACATAATCTGTGCACGTCTATGAAGCTGTCGCTCCTACTCCCCGCGCTGCTGTATAAACACCATCAACCCAAGCCAACCACAAAGTATTGTGCTGTGCGCGCACTTGTGCTAACTTTGCAAGCTATACACCTCATAGCAGAAGATATACGATTTCAGATACATTTGTATCTATATAATCGGAAAGTGTATGTGTGTGTGTGTACGTGTGTGCGTGCGTGCATTTATATGCATGTGTGTGTGAAAAATAAATAAAAAAATTAATTAAAAGTCAGTAAAAAAAAAAAGAAAAATCATAGCAAAATGTTTTTTTAGCCGTACACCGTGCCGTAGTGCCTGCCTACGTCTTATAATCAATCTAAAACCGAAGAAAGAAAACGTTTTGCGATTCGCTGACAGCCAATAATTTATTGGCCACTTATTGATTACAGAAGTTTTTATTTTTCTTCTTTTTGGACAGAACCACGCAAGGTAATCGCATCGAATCGAATCACAAGTTTTCGTTTCATACTCATTTGTCAATTAGTTTCGAAAGAAATGGCCGATCTAAAAGGGCAAACATGCCATAATCAGTCATCTAGAAAACCCATCTGAAGTTCATTAAATTTTTTTAACAAAAGCTTATCAATGCCGAATGCGACAATATTTCGTTTTGAGTTGAATAAGTTTTCTTTACAATTATTTAGAGGGTCTACCGAGGCTACAACAAGCGCCTTTTGGTTTTGTGCAAATGTCTGTAACAAATAGAAATAATGGTTGGAGACTACCCCAAAGTTACTCCCATTATGGTCAGGAGTGATAGGGAAGTCGATATAGTCTGTCTGTTCGTCCGTATGAATAAAAGAGTCTCGGAAACGCTAATAGATAGAGACTTCATTCTTTTTGCATTCGACGAGAACTTCGTCGGAATTTTAAGAGTTTATTTTTTAATTTGGTCCCTCAAATCACTCTCAACATTACAAATTTCTTTGGCACAGTATACAGATAACGTCTCTCTAAGCCAAAATTCCAAAACTTCATCCAAAACGATTAACAAATGACGATTTTATAAGCAATTGAATTTGAACGACCTATGATGCTTCCGTTCTCCTACATAAAAAAATGTTTTATAAGGCATTTATTCGTGCAGTGAGAAGTGGGAGGAGCAAAATACTTTTCATCAGTAAAATTTTTTCTTATTAATTTCTTATCTTTTTGTTTTGCACTGCTTGGTCATAAACTAGGGAAACATTTGTCTTATAAAAAAGAATTTAGATCCTTAATAGGTTCCGAAATTCGAGCGGTGACCTGTACTGGTATATGGTCTCGGTTATGTCCGACTTGTTTATTTGTTTATTGTTATACCAGCTCAAGCCTACTCGCCCTCGTTCAGCAAAGCCAAACTATTTACACTTGTCCAATGAATCTTCCTTCACACTTATCCATTGCAGCTTCCTCTCTCCAATTCCCGTTACCATGCATACTAAATTTTACCGCTGTAGCTCAAATGGATGCAAAGATATGATCAATTTTTAAATGGAGGTTGAGGCATCAAATCTTCACAATTTTTAATAAAAAGTAGCTGTTCTTTTTCTACATCTATTTCTATACCAAAATTGTGCGCACTGGCACCAGTTGTTTTGAATGCCAAGTGCGGAGAGATCTCTCCAAACTTGGTCATTTCAACGCGTGCCCAGTTGTCCTCTTTTACGTCGTTCTCCAATCAAACTTGATGTAACCAGCCCTCTGAAATTGTATGCGCTGGACTAGATCAACCTCATCGAAGAGCTCGTATAGCTCGCGGTTCATATTGGACCTAAACTCGTCGCCGACACTAATAGGACCCAAAATTCTGAGGACAATCTTTCTCTCAAAGACTTTCAACGCCATTTCATCTGACTCAATCACGGTACGTGCCTCTGCGCCATACAGAAGAAGCGGGTGTATCAGCGTCTTATAGTTCTTGATTTTCGTCTTCCAAAAAATCGTCTTGCTTGCTTAGTCCAAAAAAAGCATCTATTGGGAAGCGTGATTCTTCGCCTGATCTCCAGGCTGACGTTGTTGTTGCTGATCATTTCGAATCCAAGATAGACAAAGTTTTTTTACAACATTGAAGTTGGAATTCTCCATCGTCACTGAGCGTCCAAGATACATCAAGTATTTCGTCTCTTCCTCATTCAACGCACGACCCATTAGTCGAGACTAACTAAATCTCTGAGAAGGCCTTGCTGACTTGCCGTTCCTGTATTCCGATTATATCAATACCATCCGCGTACGCGAGCACCATCACTTGTTTTTGGAGGATCACGTCCGACATGTTCTGCATAAATGTTCTAAATAAATCCTACTACAGCGCATCACCCTGTTCGAAACCTCTCCTGGTATCGAATTGGTTTGACAACGCTTTGTGTATATGATAGCGTCATCATGCTAAGTCGAACGATCTTTGCCGGAATACTTAGTGCAGACAGGGCGTCGAAAAACTTCGTTCGAAGCGTCTTTATGGGTGACAAATCGGTGGTGTGTGTCTTTGTTAAACTCATGGGTCTTCCAAGATTTGGCG
This sequence comes from Leucophenga maculata, assembly GCA_035044805.1. NCBI lineage: Eukaryota > Metazoa > Arthropoda > Insecta > Diptera > Drosophilidae > Leucophenga > Leucophenga maculata. The sequence continues at coordinate 2,971,167 of JAWNNP010002956.1, read as the reverse complement.
TACTGTGAATATTTGGTCACTGGTCGACCTTTTTGGTCTGAAGCCCCACTTATATGTTCGTATCATTGAATTCGTATATGGCTTCTGAATCTTATATCCGATGGAAAGGAAACTTCTTCCACGGTAGTTGACGGAGTCTCCCTTCTTAAAGCTAGGACAAAGAACACTGAGATTCCAGTCATTGGCTATGCATTCATCGGACCATATCTTCCATACAAGTTGGTGTATACTCCTAGCCTTAACACTTCGCCGGCGTTCTTAAATAACTAAGCTGGCAGCCCATCAGAGCCTGCCGCTTTGTTATTTTTTTTAGCTTTTTGAGAACCGAATGGATCTCGTTATAGTCCGTTGGCTCTACAGTTGTGCCAGCATTAACTGGTGGTTCCGGTGTCATTACTCTATAATTGGTTTTGTGTACTTCATGATCTCCAAGTAGTTTAGAAAAATAACTCCTCCATAATCTCAGCGATACCTGTGCATCTTTAAACTGATTTCCATTTTCTTCTTTACAGCAGTCACGACTGAATAATTTGAACGACAGATAATAATCCAAAAATTTCCTAATTTTGATTTAATGTAACCCTAGGTCTAGGGTTAGCCGCATAGAAATCCGTCGCCAACTATTATTATATAATATTGGTCAATAAGTTTACATTTTTTGAAGTCAAGCTTGTTTAGGCCTGGTTAGGTAAGTCAGATGAACGAAAAAAAAAAAAATGTGACGAAATTGGGGACGTTGTTGCATACTGCATACTTTTAGAGCTGCTTTATGCAGGAAAGTGAGTACACTTTTGCAAAAATAAATCGAACAGGAGAACCGAACAGTGTTAAATCCAATCATTTCTCAGTTATTCCTGTAGCCACATTTACCATCCACAAGTCTTAAGAAAAATTAATCGACGAAATCGTATATTAATATGTTAAGAATTTAATATGTCGGAGATATCGCGAGTTGCAAGCTTGAATGTGTTACATATTTTTTACGCCAAACAACAACGGTGGTCACCAACGTCTTTAGGCTCTTTACTATCCAAGTATAATCTTCACCAAATTCGTTAGTGAATAATATTATAGAAATCTATGAAGCTTTGTTTTTCTAAACCCATGAGGTTTCAGCTATACTGAAAAAAGTTTATGACAACCTGTCAATAATTTTGAATGAATTTTGCTTCTTTAGAAACTTGGTTCTTGTTAGAATTGCTGGAAAAAAAATTCAATGGAGGTTCCCAAGAATAAAGCGATTGGGTGAAAAAAATAATTTTTTTTAAAAATCTTGGGTTGCAATCTAAACTTTTACACAAACTTTTATTTTACCAACAAAATTACGAACAATCCATATGAAGTGACCCTTTTTTCCTTTAAAATTTTTTTGTCACTCATTTATACGCATTATCCTTCTTTGCTTTGTGCAGTCGTGTGTAAAAAAAGAATCTGTTCTTGTTAATTCCTTAAAACAAATTTATTAAATTTACTTCTTTTCCTGATTTCTCAGTATCAAGTTGTGCAAGAGCAAAAATAAATTTTCTCCATAATATTGTATAAAAAAATATTTGATTAAATTTCAGCTGCCCTACACACAGTTTCCAGGAAATTTTTAGTTTTCTTTTCGGTATTATTGACAGACAAACTTTTTTGGATTAATTACCAAAATTCCTATTAAATTTCTCATATTGCAACAGGATGCACTGCTGCTAAAGAAGGATGCAACCTTTCCAAAACTGCACTAAATTCATGCGAAAAATGCGATGTCCTTGCTGTGAATGAAGCATATTTAATAAGTTTTACAATGAATTAAACTGAAAATGAATGAAACTGACAAAAAGGGAAAATTTGCTTTAAGCGAAGCGTAAAATTTTAAATTTTTGATTTATATTCACTGAAAACTTCGCCGAGAGCACGTAGAAGATAAATCGTTTATATACGCACGACAATCAGTCAAGACAAAAATTTTGTCAAATTTTTATTTGTGCAAAGTATGTCTTGTAGCATTCTATCAAAACATTGAGCTTATTTTGGAGAACAAACTGAAATACATCAATTTAAATTTCCATTGCAACATTGATTCATAGCCATTTATTTATTGAAGACGTAGAACAAGGCGAACATGCATTGCATCCTGAGAGTGTTCTTCTTTTGTTTTTTAATATTGCAAAAAGTTTGCAATTTAGTTGCCAAGATTTTTGTCTGGGAAATATTTTTGCATGCCACCATATGCGGCACATTTTTGCTATTTTGCGGTGGAAATAAAAGAAAGAACGAATGGCATCCGCCTGAGTGTCTTGCCTTGCGCTGCTACAGCTTGGCATAACACATTCAGGAAGGAAAGCGCATATGGTTTTCACTTTCCGTTTCCGCATCCTCCCGTGTCGCCATTTTGTTTTACATTTATTTATTTTTCTAGCCTTTTTTTTCGTTTTGTTTTTTTTTTTTACACGAATCAGCAGACGCGGCGCCCCGTTGCCATAGATTTTTATTTACTTTGCTGTTTTGCTTATTTCTTATTTATTTTTTTTCTTCCTTTTTGCTGCTAGTTTTTACAATTGTTGCAATTTTCTGCTGAAATCTTTTACGGTTTCTGTATTTTATTCCATTCATACTTGAACTTGTGTATTTTGCCTCTAGTATATATAAGCATGTGTACAAGGTTTGTTGAAAAAATATTTAACTGGTCGAAAAAAGTACTAATTTAGCAAAATAATATGCAGGAAGTATAGGTAGGAATATGAAGTAGTAGAGAATTCTCTATATACAGTGTAACAAATCGAACGAAGCTAATACTGCATGCTAATTATGCTAAAACTGGTCGAAAATAATACTTATTTCGCAAAACAGTATGCGGGAAGTATAGGTAGGAACATGAAGTAGAAGAGAATTCTCTATATATAGAGTAATAAATCAAACTTAATTAATACTGCATGCTAGTAAGCACTAATTCACTAAAACTGGTCGAAAATATTACAAATTTTACCGAGCATTAATCTTGTACTAGTATCTACATTGTTAGAAGCTTGATTTTAAAAATAAGCTATGCAAATTTAACTGGTCGAAAAAAACACCAATATCGCAAAACAATATGCATCATGGCTTACACATTTTTCAACTGTTCATTAAGAAACTCCTCCATATACAACGTATTAAATCGAATCGATTTGGTACTGCATGCTAGTAAACACTAGTTTCGCTTAAACTGGTCGAAAAAAAAAACAAATTTCACAGAACATTATTCTTGTACTAGTATTTACATGATTACAAGTTTTATTTTAAAAATATACTATGCAAATTTAACTGGTCGAAAAAAAAACCAATTTCGAATTGGTAGAATCATAATGTTTTTGAGCTACTCATTATATTACAAATCGGTACAGTGTAAAAAATAAAATAGAATTAGTTCTGTAATACATTAAATCGGTTCCGCATGCTAGGTACCACTCATATAAATTCCAAACAGTATAAATAATAGCTAAAACTCAAATTTTTACCTCTAATGCCGTTGCTAGTTCGGTAAAAGTATAGCATTAGTAATTTCGGAACTGGTCGAATCCGCTTTAACAGTTTCGAACAGCTGAATCGAACAGTTTTTGAGAGCATTTTCAACACAATAGTATCATAGCATATGTGCTTTAGGTGATCATACGTATAGAATTAACAACTCGTCGAAGCCACTTGCAACAAGCAGATTTTGAGTACAAACATAAGGAAAATGCTTTGCTTAATTTGTGCAATAAACCTTACCAATCAACAAGCTCTGCACAGCTGTATAAGGAACGGTTGTTTTAGAACTGGTCGAAACAAATCGGATTTGAATAAAAAAGATGCTATACACAGTTTTCAAGCGCAATAATACAGAATACTCGATTTTTAAACTAAACGAAACCAACTAAACAATTTCGACCAGTTCACGACTAACAAATTTTAGTAACAAATATCAAACGAAAGCTCTACAGCACTCACTGGTTTAGGAACAGCAACAAAAGAACAAATTTTAAGTTTAAGAACTAAACAAAACGAGTTTACATGCTGGTCGAACAAATTTAAATCAGTTTAGTATAAACAGTTTTCAGCGACGTGAGTTGTTAAGAATAGTTGAAACTGCTCAAGACATCACCTTTGGAATCTGGTCTACTGAACTGGTCGAAACCGGTTGGTTAGCTATAAATAAATATTACATATTACTATACTCAACAAAAATTTTAAAAAATTTCTTAAACTCAATTGGTCGAAAAATTTTTATTGGTCTTAACTCGTCGAAATTGGTTGTTTTTTTTTTTTTTTTTTGCTTCTCATTAGTTAACAGTTCAAAGTACACAATTTACAGTTATTGCATAAACAAATCTCGTAAACTTTTTGTAACTGCATAAACTACCGGATTTCTCAATATACAAATCTATTTTTCTGCTCTTCAGTTACGTTTTCTTGGTTGCAGGATATCTTGTTGTTTGTTGTTTGTTGTCTGCCACACAGTTGCTTGTAGTTCGTGAAGTAGTTTGTTGTTGTTAGCCAAGTCTAATTGAGCAGCTTTGCAAATATCTATTATACACTTTCAAGCTGATAAAACTTTTGTTTCATTCTTCTGAGTTTTAAAGTATTAAATCTCTTCTCAAATTAGTTTTCTTCCCCTCTCACTCTGACACTCTTTCTCGAGTATTTTGCCAAGTTTTATTGTTGCGCATTGCCTTTTGGCTTTTACTTTACTGATTTTCCGGTTTTCTAACTTAATTAGCCTACTAAGTATTTTTTTATACCACTTGTGGACTGCAGTGCAGTGCGCGTTGCTCTCTAATTAACTCGTTTCGTACTGAAGGTTGAACTTTGTTTGTGGGTGTGCGGTAATTTATGAAATCCTTTTTTAGCCTTTTTTAATTGGAACAATGTGTTGTGGATAATTTAAAATGGTATAATTTGAACGTTGTGCTAAATGGAAAGTAGTACAGTTTATATTTATAAGCAACTTGGGAATTTTAGCACTTTTTTCGACCTTTTTTTTTTTTTTAGATAGTAGAGAGATCAAACAAAATTGTTAAATGTTGTCTACTATATTCAAGCTAACAATACTCTGAGGCGCAATTCGGCGAAATCCCAGCGTAGCATAGCGCTCAGATTTGTTGTTTGCTGGTCAGTGTTTCATTTTTTAGTTTTTCTTTCATTTTTATTTTTGTTGATTTTTTTTCTGCAAATATCTTCCCATTTTTTTTTTTTTTTTTTGAAATTCATGCGTTCCACTTTCTGGCTTTGTCGCCAATCCGCTTTATTTTGACTGGTCGAAAAAAGTACTAATTTAGCAAAATAATATGCAGGAAGTATAGGTAGGAATATGAAGTAGTAGAGAATTCTCTATATACAGTGTAACAAATCGAACGAAGCTAATACTGCATGCTAATTATGCTAAAACTGGTCGAAAATAATACTTATTTCGCAAAACAGTATGCGGGAAGTATAGGTAGGAACATGAAGTAGAAGAGAATTCTCTATATATAGAGTAATAAATCAAACTTAATTAATACTGCATGCTAGTAAGCACTAATTCACTAAAACTGGTCGAAAATATTACAAATTTTACCGAGCATTAATCTTGTACTAGTATCTACATTGTTAGAAGCTTGATTTTAAAAATAAGCTATGCAAATTTAACTGGTCGAAAAAAACACCAATATCGCAAAACAATATGCATCATGGCTTACACATTTTTCAACTGTTCATTAAGAAACTCCTCCATATACAACGTATTAAATCGAATCGATTTGGTACTGCATGCTAGTAAACACTAGTTTCGCTTAAACTGGTCGAAAAAAAAAACAAATTTCACAGAACATTATTCTTGTACTAGTATTTACATGATTACAAGTTTTATTTTAAAAATATACTATGCAAATTTAACTGGTCGAAAAAAAAACCAATTTCGAATTGGTAGAATCATAATGTTTTTGAGCTACTCATTATATTACAAATCGGTACAGTGTAAAAAATAAAATAGAATTAGTTCTGTAATACATTAAATCGGTTCCGCATGCTAGGTACCACTCATATAAATTCCAAACAGTATAAATAATAGCTAAAACTCAAATTTTTACCTCTAATGCCGTTGCTAGTTCGGTAAAAGTATAGCATTAGTAATTTCGGAACTGGTCGAATCCGCTTTAACAGTTTCGAACAGCTGAATCGAACAGTTTTTGAGAGCATTTTCAACACAATAGTATCATAGCATATGTGCTTTAGGTGATCATACGTATAGAATTAACAACTCGTCGAAGCCACTTGCAACAAGCAGATTTTGAGTACAAACATAAGGAAAATGCTTTGCTTAATTTGTGCAATAAACCTTACCAATCAACAAGCTCTGCACAGCTGTATAAGGAACGGTTGTTTTAGAACTGGTCGAAACAAATCGGATTTGAATAAAAAAGATGCTATACACAGTTTTCAAGCGCAATAATACAGAATACTCGATTTTTAAACTAAACGAAACCAACTAAACAATTTCGACCAGTTCACGACTAACAAATTTTAGTAACAAATATCAAACGAAAGCTCTACAGCACTCACTGGTTTAGGAACAGCAACAAAAGAACAAATTTTAAGTTTAAGAACTAAACAAAACGAGTTTACATGCTGGTCGAACAAATTTAAATCAGTTTAGTATAAACAGTTTTCAGCGACGTGAGTTGTTAAGAATAGTTGAAACTGCTCAAGACATCACCTTTGGAATCTGGTCTACTGAACTGGTCGAAACCGGTTGGTTAGCTATAAATAAATATTACATATTACTATACTCAACAAAAATTTTAAAAAATTTCTTAAACTCAATTGGTCGAAAAATTTTTATTGGTCTTAACTCGTCGAAATTGGTTGTTTTTTTTTTTTTTTTTTGCTTCTCATTAGTTAACAGTTCAAAGTACACAATTTACAGTTATTGCATAAACAAATCTCGTAAACTTTTTGTAACTGCATAAACTACCGGATTTCTCAATATACAAATCTATTTTTCTGCTCTTCAGTTACGTTTTCTTGGTTGCAGGATATCTTGTTGTTTGTTGTTTGTTGTCTGCCACACAGTTGCTTGTAGTTCGTGAAGTAGTTTGTTGTTGTTAGCCAAGTCTAATTGAGCAGCTTTGCAAATATCTATTATACACTTTCAAGCTGATAAAACTTTTGTTTCATTCTTCTGAGTTTTAAAGTATTAAATCTCTTCTCAAATTAGTTTTCTTCCCCTCTCACTCTTTCTCGAGTATTTTGCCAAGTTTTATTGTTGCGCATTGCCTTTTGGCTTTTACTTTACTGATTTTCCGGTTTTCTAACTTAATTAGCCTACTAAGTATTTTTTTATACCACTTGTGGACTGCAGTGCAGTGCGCGTTGCTCTCTAATTAACTCGTTTCGTACTGAAGGTTGAACTTTGTTTGTGGGTGTGCGGTAATTTATGAAATCCTTTTTTAGCCTTTTTTAATTGGAACAATGTGTTGTGGATAATATAGAATGGTATAATTTGAACGTTGTGCTAAATGGAAAGTAGTACAGTTTATATTTATAAGCAACTTGGGAATTTTAGCACTTTTTTCGACCTTTTTTTTTTTTTTAGATAGTAGAGAGATCAAACAAAATTGTTAAATGTTGTCTACTATATTCAAGCTAACAATACTCTGAGGCGCAATTCGGCGAAATCCCAGCGTAGCATAGCGCTCAGATTTGTTGTTTGCTGGACAGTGTTTCATTTTTTAGTTTTTCTTTCATTTTTATTTTTGTTGATTTTTTTTCTGCAAATATCTTCCCATTTTTTTTTTTTTTTTTGAAATTCATGCGTTCCACTTTCTGGCTTTGTCGCCAATCCGCTTTATTTTGACCATTTGATGCGTGCAGTTTCCTTTGAGTTTGCTTTAATAATTTAGCATTTTTTTTTTTTTTTTGCTTCTTTTTCTTTTTGGGATTATTGTTCACCTTCTTCTTTGCTCTTTTTGAGCAAAGTACTTTGTATGCTTTGGTTTGGCGCAGTTCGCTGTGCATGTCAACAGCTTTTTATGGTAATCGCCTAAAGTTCTTATTGTATCTGCTTTAGTTATTAAGTTCGAAATTTTATTGGCATAAAATTTAGGTACTTGGTTGTTTGGCTTTTGATTTAGAAAGCATTGTAAGGTTATGCATTTAATTAAATTTAATATTAAGTGCAAAAGTTTGTGGAATTGGCTTGTGGAGTAAATGATGAATATTTAAAAAAAAAAAGAGAAAGCACGAGAAAAGTATAGTATATCTGCTTAATGAAATTCTACTAAATTACAAATCAGCAGTTAAAAATATTAAATTGAACTTTTTCCGAACTGGTCGAAAACAATCTAACAGTTGAATCGAGCTGATTTTGTGCATAAAATCAAGCCATAACATATTATTGGTAGTTTGTTTGTTTTAAATACTGTTTTTTTAACATTTAAGAACTGGTCGAAAACAAAAAATTTGCAATTTTGAGTTAAAAAATGCTGTTAACAACTTTAAAAACAAGTATAGTACAGTACTTGCAATTTAAAAACTGGTCGAAAATCAATAAACCGTTTCAACCAGTTGAGTCATATAAATTCTAGACATAAATTTCAAATGCAAATTGTATAGTACTAATTTGAAAATTAGTGGGAACAATTTAGACCAGTTTATAACAAGAAATTGGCGGTTAAATATTATTGTAATTGCTATCAACTGTCAAATGCAGTAAAATGCAAACTCTAAAATTTCAAGCCAGCTTAAACAGTGTCTTGATTGCTGTTTGATGCAATTGGTCGAAACCGTTATGTTATGTATACAGTTTTTGAATATGTTTAACAAAACTTTACTACTCGGAGCCTGGTCGGCTGTGAAACTGATTGAGCGTAAATGCGAAGTACTGACAGCTCTATTTAACTGCGCAAGCTCTATTTAACACTCGAGGAGTAAATATGGCAAATCTTTAACAAATCATTTCACAGCAAAAAAAAAATCGATAGTGAAGAGTGTGTCTTTTCATGCATTGCACATGTTTATACAGCAATTCCATAAAAAAGTGTAAGCATGCAAAATATTAAGAATATATAAAGGGAAAGCAACTCTGCCTTCTTCTTTAAAAGGTTAAACTGTTTACTGTTTAATCCGTTTACAGTTAAACCATTGAATTACCGTTATGGAGATTTGCAAATGCTTACAACTGTTATACATTATTTGTATTTAATTTCAATTAAAATTTTTTAATATATTTTTTTTTTCAATTTGAAATTAAAACAAAGTATTTAACTGTAAATAATATAATTGCATTGCGAAATAAATAATGCATTTAAAATTAATTAATTAATTTATTTAATGATTTATTAAGATATATAATTAAACCGTTAATATATTTTTAACTGCAAAATAAACGAACGCCTTTACAATATATAAAAAAAAAAAAACTAATAATATGGCAACACCTACACAACGCCCACACACAACGTATGAATGCAAAAAAGCAGACTTCGTAAATAACTGTAAATAACCAATTTGCAAGTGAGTGTGAATGTGTACACAAACAACAACAACAACAAGCAAGCAAGCAAGTAAGCAAACTAACCTACGGTCGCATAAGTATGTGTCTGTGTGTGCCATGCATGCACTTATGCAATACACTGGCAAACTGAGAACAAAGCATAGAACGGCAGATCAAAGAGACAACGAGGGGTGCAAAGCGCAAAAGCGAACTGCAAAGCAAGGATGCATTTTAATAGCGGCATAGAATGCAATGCGTTGCAATTTACTGTATTACTACCCAGTTGGAAATGAGTAGACACTTAAGCAGGAAGTTTTGGATTTGTTTGAGTAAATAGCGTGAAATGCATTATTTTGTTCAGAGCTTTCACTAATTCCTACTGTGCACTTCTACACACACACACAGACACAGTCACAGTTGCAAGCTAAGTATTTGTAGCCATGTCTGCAGGCATGCGTGACTGTATTGTATACATGTGAGCCTGCTGCTTTACTGCTGTCTCGACGTCATTGACATGCGGCATATAGAGTAACGTTCGTCGGTTACGTTGACAACCGACAATTTTGTTGGCGCATATGTATGACCCACTTTTATATATGTATGTACATAGACATGTGTGTGTGTGTGTGTGTTAAAGAGTGATTTCTCGTGCCGCATGACTATAGCAGGACTGATGTAAAAGTTCGGAATAGCGAAATTGAATCCGAAACAATTGTCTGCAAAGCTTGCAAATTATTTGCAATAAAAAATGCTGCATAGTAAAATATGTACAACTGACTGCTATGCTATACAATAGAACTGGTCGAAAGCAAAAAAAAATCACAAATTTTAAGTTAAAAAATGCTGATAAACAACTTCGAAACGAGTAAAGTACAAAAATTTCGTTTCAAAAACTGGTCGAAAATTAGTTTAAAAAATTCGACCAGTTAAATTTCAAATGCAAATTGTATAGAACTAATTTAAAAACTATTGCATACGATTTAGACCAGTTTATAACAAGAAAGAGAGTTTTAAGTAAAATTAAGTATAGGCACTTATAACATGCCGCTGTATAAATACATACAATAGTACAGAACTCAGATTTGAAAACTGGTCGAAATAAAATTAAAACGAGTATTGTATAGAACTTTGATTAAACCAGTTAATAACAAGAAAATACTAAACATTTAGAGCAAAATAAATAATTTCCGAACTTTTCATACATATCTTGCCTACATATACATATGTATAAAAGTTTATGTGAACGTTTATAGTTCGGCATACTTTTGGCATTGTAAATCGTTTTTTTTTTTTTTTTCATACATCGGCAGACGCTATGCAAATTGTTATGTCTGTCTCTTTTTTTTTCTGCTTTCCTTTATACGCTGAACGCCGCTACATCTCTCGCTTTGCGTTTTTTTTTTTTTTCATTTTTTTATACCAATTTATACTCATCAACGCTGCTTTTCAACGCTTTTGAGCATTTGAAATTGTATAATGTGCTTTAAGGATAATAGCAAGTCGGCAAATCTAGTATAACTGTGTGCATGTTTGCAGCCTGTGCGGATGTACGTAATTGAGTGGGTCCGTCTGTCCGAGGTATTGTGTGTCGCTTTTACTGTTTTACTGCCGCCGCCGCCGCTGCTTGTCTTGATAAGTCGTCTAGAGTATTTATATTTAAATTTATTTGCAGGTTTTATGTGTGTGGGATTTGTTAAATGTTTTTACAATAATTGTCAGTGTATATCTTCCTCGAATGCAAATAAATGTAGCATGCTTCTAGGCTGCAGCACTGCGTAAAATATGTGTCATGCAAAAAAAGGAATTTGTACATCGGAATATGTAAATAGGTATTTGAGTTATTGCAAATAGCTGAAAAGCTAAAAAGGCAAGAAGCAAAAATATTTCTTTATCGTTTATTTTTGCATTTTATGTCAATTGACAGAAATATTGCTTTTTTGTGAATTGGAAGTGGCTATATTGCTTGACAATCATATAAATATATTGTATTTTAAATATATATATGAAAGACTCAACTGGTCGAAATGGTTTTATGATTTTCGACCAGTTTTTAAATTGTAAGTACTGTACTATACACGTTTTTAAAATTGTTGCCAGCATTTTTTAACGCAAAATTACAAAATTTTTTGGTTTCGACCAGTTCTTAAATGTTAACAAACAGTATTTAAAATAAACAAACTACCAGTAATATGCTATGGCTTGATATTATGCTCAAAATCAGCTCGATTCAACTGTTAGATTGTTTTCGACCAGAATTATTGCTTTTTTTGTAAATTGCTATTCGTATTCTGCTGTTGGAATATTTACTAACGATTACCTTTTTAAGTAGGCAGAGTTTCTACGCCTATATGCCACAAAACATATGATTATCTTTGATATTTTGCATGAAAAGACACAGTCTTCACTATTATTTTTTCTGCTGTAATGAACTGTTAACGATTTTCCATATTTACTCATCAAGTGCTAAGAAGAACTTGAGCTCTTCGCAATTACGCTTAACCAGTTTTCCAGTCATCCAGATTCCAAACATATTCAAAAACTGTATACATAACACAACGGTTTCGACCAGTTGAGTCAAACAGTAATCAAGACACTATTTAATAGAGCTGGCAAAACATCGATGTTTTTCCAAGCTCTACTATTTAAGCAGGCTTGAAATCTTAGAGTTTGCATTTTACTGCATTTGTTATTTGATAGTAATTACAACAATACTTAATCGCCCATTTCTTGCTATAAACTGGTCTAAATTGTTCACATTAGTTTGCAAATTAGTTCCATACAATTTGCATTTAAAATTTATGCTTAAAATTTGTATATACTCAACTGGTCGAAACTGTTAAGAGATTTTCGACTAGTTTTTTAAACGATATTTCTGTACTATACACGTTTTAAAGTTGTTTGTCAGCATTTTTCAGACTCACATTGTTGTTTTTTTTCGTTTCGACCAGTTCTATTATATATAGCAATCAGTGATTACTTTAAACGCCACCCATCAACCACTTTCTTGCAAATATTTTATTATGCAACAATTAAAACTTAATTATTGTCATTAGTAAGCTAAGCTAAAGCAATAACTAAGCAAAATTTTGCGCAAATCAATGCACTTTTAATCAATTAATAGCTAAGACCACAATTAAGTACAATTTTTCTTGTCTTTCAAACGACTACGCGCTTGTGTGGTGACAGCAACGACAACCTTGGTAGTTGGCACTAAATTACCCTAACGCGTTTCAAGTGTTGTACAGCTTTGAAGTGCTTGCATACATACACACATACACCGCCATGCAAGACGGTGTGCAACAAAGTCACTCAGTCAACCAATTTATCTACAGTGTACCAGCAGTTGCAAGCAAGCATTTAATGTTTCAATCTCGAATGCCAGCACATGGCCATCATTCTTGCACACACACAGTCACACACACATACTTACTTCATACTTGCACTTATTGCATGCTGTTTGCTGACTCTGTCTAACAACTAAACTACCACAAGAATGAGAAAAAAGGAGAGCACAACAAAAAAGTACGCCATTGCCATTCACCACTCATTATCAAAAGCCGTAGGTGTTAGTCTTGCCAGCCACTTGTAAATAACTAAAAATTACTGTGGTGAGAGAGCGAGAGTGAGAGTGAGCGAGTGGGTGGGTGAGCATGCATTGAGCTTATGTTGCATTTGAGTGTCATTAATTTTCTTTTAGTTTTTGCCACTTTTGTTGTTTTTGGTTTGCTTTTGCACAAATATGAAATTGCATCCGCTTTGCACCGCACTCGTTGCTGTCTCTAAATATGCAATTTCCTTGAACGTGTGTCGAGCTTGCTCTCTCTGCGGCCTGTCTATCTGTCTGTGTGAGTGTTTCTGAAGTATACTTCATTTTCATATTAAAGTGGTTATCCACACTCATACACACATGAGTGAGTGCCTTGCGGCGCAAATTAGTTTTTTTTTTTTTTGAGTTAGTTTAGAATTTGCTGAATAACCTTTTTGATTGCTTCTGCTTGTCTGCGTTGGAAAACAAATTTAATTTTAGATTAAATTTTCCAAAAATGCTAAGAGAGAGCGAGAGAGAGATAGCTGGTAAAACAAATCAGTTGCTACTTCATTTCATTGAAAAGTTGTCTATGCTGCATGCTAATTGGCTTTTGCAACAAAAATAAATTTCAAATTTTTCAGTTAATAATTTTCTATGCAAATATTTTTCTTAGCAGATTCTTCCAATTAGCAATAAAATCGAGTGAGTGCCTTAATTAAAATATGCTAAAAGGATTTACAAATTTATTTTGCTTAGTGAAAATATTTGAGTTTGAAATTTTCAGTTTCATGCAGTTAAATTCCAATGGCAAATATTTAAACAATCGCTCTACACTGCCTGCTATATATGTATGTATATATTCATATCGTATCGTATCGTATCTATATATATTTGTTTGTAAATTTATACACCATTATAAAATCGGCAAGAAAATCAACAAGAACAAGAGCAGCAGCACCACGAGTGCTGCAAATAAATAAATAATACTATCGCAAATATTTACGCTTTATCTTATCGCGCGTTGAATACGCCACCAAACAGCAACGCCATTTGAAGTTTATTTTTTGATACACTACACATATATAGTGGCAATAGGGCTTATCAGTTTAGTTATAAGCTGTTGTTGAAGCTTTGAAAGAGTCTACGGAGCTATAAGTTAGATATGTCCGTCTGTCTGTGCTACTGAAATCTTTCGAGTAGCATTTAAACAGCCAAATTTTGTTCAGTTTGATAACACTGTGCTGTCTGCTGTTTAAGTCAGTCGCTCACAGTAGTGCTGAGCAATTTTTTCTAATGCGTGAAAATATTGATCAACGTATTTTTGTTAAATTAAAGTATTTCATATACCATACAGTATATAATATATAAATTTGTCTTCTATATTAAAATTTAAGCAATGAAGAGGTGTCCTGTTTTTCTATATGAAGCATGCCTTAAAGTTAAAGCCTTAAATTTTTAAAGTTTTCTCTTACATAATCTTCTATACCCCACTTAGACAAATTGCAGCGTATCTTAAAGTCGTGCCGATTTGTTAATAGTCTTTTTATCTTTTTGTTCAATATATAAATATTGTATAATATTCTTATGTCGTCGTAGCGTACGTTCTATTGAGTTTAATAAATTAGAAATTATAATTAATAATAAATAGTTATAGAAATAAGGTTCATAAGTGCAAACACAAACAAAGTAGCGTCAATTGCGCGTTACAAGCTAACGAACATAAATTTCTGAGCAAACAAAAATGTTAGTTCTTAGCTTTTGTTGTAAGATTTTGCCAACTGCTTCGTTAACTTGGTTTATATAATGTATCGAAGTCGTCACAGTTAGCCGTTGGTTCTTGCTTTAGTGATTATTTAAAGATATATTCCTCACTCGGCATGTTTGGTTTTTATTTTCGATAACATCAAACTGCAAAAGACATGGTGGAGAACAATAGAAGTTGAGTGGAGAACACCAAATTAGTAATGTGTCAAGCAATAAGGTGATGACCGAGGTCAAAGTTAAGATAACAGAAGAAGCACAGTTTCCTAAAAGCTGTTAAAAGTTTAGGTTTTATTTCAACAGTTTCAGTCATTTAAAACATTTTATGAGCTCTGAGGTACATCGATTGCTTGTAAACAGTGTCCTAAAATACAAGCAAGATTTAAATTTACCAAAAATATTCATTCATTATTCTTGAAATATTTTTCAACAATTTAAAACACGCTATTCTTCAATTTCACTAACTCTATATAAAATATTTTATATTCGCATAAGATCTAAAAAATAACTCGAATTGCTTTAAAAACTTTGTATATCGTGCCTCTCTGTTGGTTTCAATTTAAAATTTCTAAGTAATCGGTTATCGATAAATTATAAAATCATTCAAACGCACTGTAAAATATTACGTATACGCAATGTGTGTGATTCTCCCTGCATACAAATGTATAAGCTGCTATTTTTTTTTTATATTTTTTTTTTATTTATTAACTGTACAACCTTTTCCTTTCACTTTTTTTTCTACTTCTTCTTCCTGGTCTTATCAATATTACACTCACGCGCCTTTGCATAATAATGATTACTTTTTCCGCTTTTTATCTATTATTATCATCCATTCATACTACACGCATCGCACTCTCATTTACATATGTGCATCGCTGCCGCTTGTAAGTTTTCTTCGATACACTTGGCTCTTTGGCCTAATGGCAAAGTTTAACATGCATAAATAACAACAAAAGCAACATGAATATGCTCTCACAATAATGTGTTTGGTATTTATGTTTCTATCCTACTCTTACACTCACGCACAATGCATAAACTCCTACGCTTTGCATTTAAAGTACATTCATTCATTTACACATTCACTCACTCACTCACTTACTCATTGTGTTTTCCCTAAGCGCTAGTCAACACTTGTGCTCTCAATCTAATCGCTGAGACGTCTCTCCCCAGACATTATATTTCCAATCAGAATCAGTTTATCACTTAACTGCCTTTTGGCTTTTGTCAAATGAGTTTGTAGTATGTATGTAATTTAGTGCAGGCAGCTTACTCTTCCCTACTCTCTCATACATACATACAGCAATATATGTTAACTGATTAAATTTGTGCTTCTTCTGCTTTATACTGCAATGCGAATTTTGTTGTTTTTTTGTTTTTTTTTTTGTTTTTGGTTTTATAGAGTACTTGCACTTGGTGCTCATTTCTCGTTAATGTTGCGTGTACGTGTTTTTGTTGTTGTTGTATTTTCTTTTAATTGCTTTTTTGCTTCATGAGCACATCTCACTGCGTTGCGGTTGTTGTTGTTATTGTAGCTGCTGGCGTTTATTTATTTATATCTACGCCATAATAGCTATCAATTTTGCGTGGGTCACGTTTAAACAATCTTTTAGATGCGCTTATGATATGAATTGAAGTTGACTCATAAGAGCGAGTGAGACAAAATATGTGTATTAATGTATTAATGCCGTTATACTGCCATACAAAGCTGCTAATGGCCGATTTATATGAAAAAATAAAAAAAAAATTTGTATATTGCAAAATAGGGCTCGTCCGGGAATTGAACCCGGGACCTCTCGCACCCGAAGCGAGAATCATACCCCTAGACCAACGAGCCATTGTTACGAAATTTATTTAAATTAAATATTATTATTTAAGCTGGCAAGTAATTAAATAATCAATAAATTCTATAATCTATAAGCAAGAAAATAGAAAATAAAATGTACAAAGAGTGCATAAATACAAAATATAGCGTAATATTTAGTGAGAGGCTTAACGTATACAAAGTAAAATCTCCCTCGCTCTCGCAGGTGCTTATAAGCTGGTAATCGTAAAGCTGCTACCGACTATTTTAGCTAAACTAGAGTCTACTGTCTCCTATTAAAGCGATAGATGAGTCGATATAGCCATGTTCGTCTGTGCGTTCGTATGAACAAAAGAATTTCGGAAACGGTAATAGTTAGAGTGGCTAAAAATTTCTTCGGGAGCTACATCGAGCGACCTGTATTCACGGTTCAGAGCTTCTTACAGCCGGTAACGTACGACCGTACATTTTTTTTATTTATTTTTAATAGAATTTTTGACCCGGTACAGTCAGTTGAATGAAAATGCGCACCGTGACGAAAATAGGGACGAAATTTCGTTCTTTTTGCATTCGACTAGGAATTCGCTGGAATTTTACGAGTTTATTTTGCACCTCCCCCCTTTCTTTAAAATCACCCATAAGGCTAAAAATTACTTCGAACGGCGAGCTGTACTCAGTTTTCAGTGCCTCTTACAGCCGTTTACGTACGACTGTAAATATTTTTATTTATTTTAAATAGAACTTTAGGCCCCGTACACTCGACTGAATGAAAATGCGCACCGTGACGAAAATGGGGACGGCTTTGTTGTGTGATAAAACGAAGAGTATCAGTGTTACCAACACATGTAAGTGAATTCTTTCACTGTGACGAGCTGTATAGAGGTATAGTGATGACTAGAAGAGTATGACTTCGGCTAACAACTTAAAAACTTTTAAAGTCACCCTTGCATTTCCGTTTGTTATTTATTTGCGATCATGTTGTTATTGTTATTGTTGTTGTTTTCGGTTTGTGGTAACTTTTTTATTGTACTCTTTGTCGGTGTTCGTGTTGGTGCTGATGCGCTCATTTCATCTGATGTACTTTTTTTGTTTTTTTTTTTCTTCTTCTTCTTCTTGCCCTTATTGTTGTTGGTTTATAACTTGCGGCTTATAGAGGTGGGAATTCATTGAATGCGTGTGCAATTCTTCCATTATTGCGCGCTCTTTGTCACTCTTCCTTCCGCGCGCGTTGTTTAATCTCTTTTTTGTATATTTTTTATTTGAACGAGGTTTGTTTGAGTGAGAATCATTATAAAATATATGCAAATTAATTTAGTTTAATCCATGCAGTAGAAGTGTATTTAATTGAATAATAATTTTTCTTCAATGCTTCAAAGTTTTTTTTTCGGTTGTTAAGTTGCTATGACTTCCAGGTGTTGGCTTCGCTATTGATATCTTCTTAGCCTGCTGTGAAGAACTTGTACCATCTAAATTTTTGTTCTCAAAGTAGACTCTCCGAATGCCACAGTCAACATTTTAAGTGAATTATAGTACTTAATCTTTTATTTCACACAATCTTCAAGATTTATTGCAAAGGAGATCTCCTCTTTAAGCTCTAATTTTGCTTTCACAAAATATTGCTTAACTACTCATTGAACAAACCTCTTCAATAGCTTATTTTGCATACATTGTCGCCACTTTGCCTCATACACCCGCATTTTATTTCGCATTTAGCGAGTGTTCTGTAAGCGCGCACAGGTGGAAAAATATTTTTAATTAAAAAAGCATCTTTCATTTAATGTTGTCATCTGTTGGTGAAATTAACTATTATTTCGCATTAAGCCATCATAAAAATAAGTAGGGGAGCGGAGGGCAGTAGCAGCTACAACAAGCTAAAATGAAAAATAGAGAAGGGAATCAACTTTAACAAGGTTATGTACACACAGACATTTCTGCTTACATACCAAGTACAACTACTCAGCATACACAGACATAAAAAAAAATGTGCATTAAAATGTATGTGTGTGTGTGTGTGTACTTGTTGTAAGCTGTTGTAATTTTATTTTTATAGCCCAGTGAGTGCCAGTCGTTTGCAAAATGGTGTCAAACGGATATGCATGTTGATTTAATTTGCACCTACATAGTAAATCCTGCAGAACACTTTCCGACTCGGTCAATTTGAAATTCAGTTTTTAAAATGAAATGAAATTATTTCGCTGCGCACTAAATTAGCCAGCGAAATTGCTTGCAAAATAGAGCGAAAAGCCGGTCAGTCGGCCATGCAACTTTTGTGTTTAACTGTGTCAGATTTTGCAGATTAAATGTCCTGCCAGCAGCGCACAAAACCAAAAACAAAGTAAAGCACCTAAATTAGCGCATTTGACAGTAATTGCTGGCACGATTTCGGCATCATTATCCTGGCGGCATGATTGCTGCCGTGCTTTACTTACTTTCTGCTATACGCTTTGTTGTACAGGATTTATGTTGATTAATTAACTAAATTCTATAAAGCGTTTAAACGCTTAGCAATTTATTTTCACGCCGCACACGCCCCGTGCTGTGCGCCTAACAAATGTGTATGAATGAAATTATTTGACTCGTAGTATATGTCTTGGCACGTACTCCACGTCGTATGCGTCATATTAATAAGCGTGGCATACGCTGCGTATGAATAATGATTTTCTTATGCCTTGTATGTGTGTGTGTTTGTGTGTATGTGTGTGTGTTACAAATATTTACTGTATAAAGTCATCACCGTTTAGTGCTTATTACTTGCTGTCTTCGGTATCAGTCGTAAGTGGATTATTTATGCAGCTTACGGCGGCAGCAAGTGTCAATTAGTTTGTAATTCTGTGAGGTGTAGGTGAACATCTGTACGGAACGAGGGGAGTATTTCCCTAAATTGTTATGCTTCTATTTGAAATATGAACATTAAATGGTTATTGCGAAATGGTTTTATAAGTATGTCTGAAAGTGAAGCATTGTGGAACACATAAAGTATATATAGACATAGATTATAAACTTGTCTTCGCGACTAGTTGAGCTACTGGTTTAGGTCGGACAGTATCTGCTCATATTTTACTTACTTAACTGGCCTTCAACCATCGAGTGGTGATAGAAGCATTCAAAAAGGCACATTAGCTTCTGAAGTCTGCTCAGAGACTACTCGAGAGATACTTGACCTAACAAACATTGGCAGGTGCTTGGACCATTTGCAAAAAGTATCATTGTTGGCCATGCCCAAAAGAATGACAGTCAACAACTTTCCTCACAATGTGAACTTCTGCAAACGTTTCCAACTCCCGAATTTCACTAATTCCTCCATATTTAATGCAACTCATACCGAAGGCTTATAACGCCCGCAGACAGTCTACCAAACTATTAAATATCTTCACATAAAGCGTATTAAAACTTCGTATATGCCAATACCCAAAATATATTTTATTGTTTAATTTGATTTTGATTATTTAATGCTGCAAACATCCTATATCAGCAGCAGCTTCATCATCATCGTCGAGTTGCGGTTGTCGATATGCTTAAAGGATTACGAAGGCTTTTGTGTAGAATTTATGTTTTATCAGTGGCTCTTTTTGGGTTACATGTTGTTTTTTTTCGAAGATTAATTTCATTAACTTGTTCGTACATGTGTAATTTATTTTTGAACAAGCTGCTTATTAATTGATTTGGAAAAGCCTTAAGGATAAAGCAATTTGCTTTGTTGTTTTTCGAGTTAATTTCTTGAAAGTGCTTTAAGCTAGAAGACATATATTTGCGAGCTAAATACATATGTGTTTGTAAGGCGTATTAGTTCTGCTGAAAATAATATGCTGTAAAGGATACGTTAAAATGATTTTCGCAAAATACTTTGAAGCAAGGAGAACTTAACTACCACCACACCCTCCCCAATTGCCCGTCGAATGCATCATTTTAGCAAATTTCTACACACTGTCTGCTGTAAATGATATTTTGAATGGATTTGTTTTCCTTTTCGACATTAAATAACAAAACATTTGTCAATGAATCACAATAATTCAGAGGAAAATCCAATTATGGGAAATACAGGAAAATGATGAAATGAATCTGTTATAGAAATTGTGTTCACATTTTAATTAAAAACTAATTAAGCTGAGGAACAAATAGTTTTATTGACGCGCAGCTTAGAAAGCATGCCACCCTAAGAATGTTTTACATATTTCACAAATTGTTCTTGAGTGATGGATTGGTGAAGGTGCGCTATATTGCACGAGGAAGTGTAAAATATATATTGCATCATGAGGCTTATCAACCAGAATACAGACATGAACCTTTTTAAAATACGTCTTAACGATACAATGTATGCCGACATTGAGCTCATATTTGGCCAGGATATTGATGATGCATTGCAAGCCTTCGCTGAGAAGATCTATGCAGCCTCCACCGAAACCTAGAGATTGAGTTCAAGCCCTGCCAAGCGAAAGGCTGGAGAATTTATCATATCTCGTGAGCTGCGAAAACTTCTCCAGGAAAAAGATAGGCTTCGAAGACCTTTTATGCGGACGCAACACCCAGAAGCCAGTCCAGAAGAATATGAGCTAAAGCAGCAACGCACCAAGACGTTCGATAACATGCTAAAGAATATGGGCACCGAAAGAGCTGCAAACTTCGACCTATAGAAGGCCACAAGAACTTGCTCCCATCAAAAAGGCTCTCAGCAACAAGTGCCACTCTAAGCAAGAGCAAGCCGGTGCCTTTGCAGCACACCGCGAAGTGCGATTTCTGTCCTTCGAGACGAAAAGGTATATGCTAAGAGACTCTCGCTATCAGCTCCACTCCAGCTCGGCCTACCTAAAGACCCATTTGGCACTGAGAATTAAGCGTCTGAAGCTCAATAAAGTTCCGGGACACGACAACATCTGTAAGCGTACTTTGAAGTCGCTGCCGGCGAGTGCGGTCCTCACTATGTGGAAGCTAGCAGATGAAGATGGACCC
This sequence comes from Leucophenga maculata, assembly GCA_035044805.1. Lineage (NCBI taxonomy): Eukaryota > Metazoa > Arthropoda > Insecta > Diptera > Drosophilidae > Leucophenga > Leucophenga maculata. The sequence goes on along the minus strand of JAWNNP010002956.1, from coordinate 2,949,657 downwards.
TGAATCCTACCGGCCTACTAGTCTCCTGCCTTCAATTTCGAAGGTTTAGGAAAGTCAGGTCATTGCTAGGCTTGCGATCATTGGGAAGGACAGATCATTGCTAGGCTTGCGATCATTGGGAAAGACTAGTCAGTGCTAGGCTTGTGATCATTGGGACAGACTGTTCATTGCGAGGCTTGCGATCATTGGGAAAGACAGGTCATTGTTAGGCTTGCGATCATTGGAAAAGACAGGTCATTGCTAGGCTTGTGATCACTGGGACAGACTGTTCATTGCTTGGCTTGCGATCATTGAGAAAGAAGGTCATTGCTAGGCTTGCGATCATTGGAAAAGTCTAGTCATTGCTAGGCTTGCAATCATTGGGAAAGATTGGTCATTGCAAAGTCCCGCAGCCAGATCCCGGACCATCAGTTTGACTTTCGCTCTGGCTTTGTGGATAGCAAACAGGCATTCGATCGAGTTTGGCACTCAGATCTCCTGCATTAGGTTAAGGAGTAACTGCCTTCGCCCTACTTTGTTCAGAGTTTATATGCAGCAGACATACCCGCTCTTGATGCTACTACGGTTGAAGCTCCAGACACAGATAAAACGTGAAACTCAACGCTATAAAAAGCGTTAACATGTGCTTCACTCTCTGTCGACAGCAGATCCCAACTGTACATATGTACTGCATGCCCTTGGGTACAGCCAGCTAAAAATATCTACCTGTGCCTTAATTTAAGAGGCTTCCTTTTAAGTGCCACATCCAAGCCAAAATGGTGACTTGCAGAAGCAGAATGCGCAGCATAAACTGTCTTCTGTGCAGCAGAAGTAAGCTCTACTTGCAGAACTAACTAATAACTCCAATCTGGCGTTACGGTATGCAAATCTGAGGCACTGCTTCAATGTCGAATCGACTAAAGGTGCAGGTGCTGCATGCGGCTCATTACTGGGTTTCTTGGTTCGCGGCCTGGTTTTGTTTTTTTTTTTTAACTTGTTTTGATGTCTGTCTATCTGTAAATTACATATCTTGGCACTCAATTTCTATCCACTTCTACTGTTCAAATTGAGCTGAATGCGGAAATGCTGCTTTAGATCCGATGGCTATGCTTATACACGCAGAAATAGTTGGACAAGACTAAATTGACTCTGCTTTCCTGTTCCTGATCAAAGAATCGCACTTTCCTTCGTCCTTGTATATATTTGTTTTTATTTACAGTTCTAGTTTAGAGACTTAAAGTGCAAGAAAAGTAAGAAAAAACGTACTGAAATTGCACAAAAAGTTTATCAAAAAAAAAATTTCCATTTAAACACTAATCGCACAACTTGGCTGGGGCACTAAGCAGGGAGTATTAAGCAGTCTTACAGCCATTTTTCTTTAATTTTTGTTTCCACCAGTTTGCTGCATCTAAAATATTCAGGACATGAATATAAATCAAGCAGCTACAAAAGGAACAAGTTTTCATACACACTCAAGTTAATATATTCAATTGACTTGAATAGTTTTTTGTGCTGCATTACTGAATAATAATGCGCTACTCTATATTTTTTTTGCAGAATAAGGGAGAAGGTAGTTCAATTCAATTACAATTTGTCAGCCAACTGCAACCGAAAAGCTTAACTTTGAGCTATTATCAATTTATCTATTGGACGGACGAACGGTCGGTCGAACTCTATCAAAAAGTTGATAAATGTGCAGATCCTTGGCATAACTCTTGCAGCGTTGGCAGCTATTATAGACTATTGATTGGCTACTACAGCGTAGAACTTTTACAGCTATTAATCTTGAGCTTGACAATTTTTTTTTTTCATTTTATTTGGTTTATTTAAAGACTTTTACTTGCTTTTGAAGACAATTGCAAACAAATTTGTCGACATTAAACTAACTTTTTGTGCATTCTTTTTTTCTTCTTTCTCATTGCAGTTCAACAACAATAAAATCAGTAAGAAGAAGAGGAAAACAACAACAACAACAATGATTAAATAGAATTTGTGGCAGTACAAACACACGACGACGCACCACAGAAAGAGTAGAAAATTACAAACGATTTGATTTCAGTCGACGACGACAATTTTCAAATTGAAACGTGCGCGCAACAACAAAAGCAATATCCGAGTACTATCCACCACCACCACCCGCTCGACCAAAAATTGCTTACTTTGCAACTCAGGGTGGTGTATTGGGTTGTGGCATGTGTAGAGCCTTCTCCAGCGCTGCCAGCGCCACCGTCACCGCTGGCGTTTGACAACAAGCTTTGTATGAAATGCAAAGAAAATGCAAATTCCAATTTGCATTCTACAATTCAATGAAAGAAAGAATTCGCAACGAAAAAGAATCGAACAACCAACCGAACACTAAACAAACAAACCGAGCAATTGTTGAATTACTAAACTAACAAATTAAATAAATAACAAGAACAAGAAGAAGCAGAAGAATACGCTGAGCAAATCAAGCGTTTCGAAAAAGCGAGACAACAACAACACATATCAACAAAACCTCCTCCTCAAAGCTTTTTACAACTGTACTGAAATCCCCCAAAATAAGTCGTAAACATGGTCAAGGGCATACTGGTGAACCGCAGAAGCGAAGATGCTAACTACACGAAACAGCTTAAAATGGAGCATGCAGATCTGGTGGCCGAGATGCAAACGGTCGAGAATCTGCCAACACATGAGCGATTGCAGCTAGCGAGATTGTAAGTGGATAGAATAAGTAAATAAATATAAGCATAGACCAGAGAAGTAACAAGTTGAGTTAAAAGAAAGATAATTTAGAATAGGCATAAAATCAAATACGAGGCACACTATCTATATTTCGGCAAGTGGCAACACTTATGTCAATAGCTACTATCTGGCAATACTAAAATAAAGTTTACCACATTTAAGCATGAACCTTCTGCCAACGTTTTTATGTACAAAGAAATCCATTTGCGCAAAAAATGGAATTTTCAAGGGAAGGCTTTCATTGTATTTTTTTTTTCACATCTTTCGACGTGGATTATCCCAACAGTTCTTTGTATGTCGATGAAGCATCATCAAAAACCAGTCTAAATCGCTGGTACGGTGAATTCAAGCGTGGTCGTAGTTCATTCAGCGACGAATTCCGTAAAGGTGTGCCACAAAACATCGATGCTGTGCGTGAACTGATAATACGAGTTCCTCATGTGACAAACCGTGAGATTGAGGCATCTCTAAACATTAGTTCCACTAGCGTATATAAGATTTTGCATGAACAACTTGCCGTAAAAAACAAACCTCCGCATAAACAAACCTCAAAAAAAGTCTGGATTGGTGCAAAGAAATGCTGAAAAAATACTATCACAGTGCTTCAAAAGATGTTTATTAGATCGTCAGAGGTGACGCATCAAGGCCATATGCGTAGCAGCCGGAAACAGCAATGGACCCTATAAGTGTGCCAAGATAAATCAAAGCCAATAAATATTGTTCTCGAACGATGCACTGCGCAGCAAATGGTCGCCTGCTTCTTCGGCCGTATAGGTCATATAGTCACTATTCCGCTTGAGCAACGTAGGATGGTCAATTCTGAATGGTTTGCCTGAAGTCTTCGTAGAAATTTGCAAAACCAACCTCCTAAGACGAATCACCCTCCACTATGACAATGTAAGCTCTCACAAATCGGCTCAATATATCGAATTGATGGGTCATACGCCGTACAGCACTGATTTATCACCCAATGATGTATTTTTATTCACAAACATCAAAAAACAAGTGCGTGGTGAAAGTTTTACAATGCCCGAAGAAGCTCTTGATGCGTTCACATCCAATGTTTTGGAGGTGCCTCAACCGAAGTGGAAAAAACGCTGACTCTAATAGTACCGAAAACTCTGCGGAGAATCTTCCTCTCAAAGACTTCTAATACCATTTCGTCTGACTTAATCACGATCCATACCTCTGCGCATATGGCGGACCGGGACCGGGAGTATCAGTGTCTTATAGGTCTGGATTTTCTTCTTCCGAGAGAGGACTTTACTTCTAATTTGCTTTATTAAGCCCAAAATAGCATCTATTTGCTATTCCATCATCAAACCTTATTTTGCATTATTCCCATGACGGAAGAAGTTGTAATCGGAAGAAGCGTTGTCTGGACTACACGGCGTTTGGGGTAAGACTTCCCAGCGTTTCCAAGTAGATCTTCAGCGGTTTTGCAACATGTGGCCGAGCGTTGTCATGCTGCAAAATCACTTTGGCGATCCAAAATGCAGAGCATAAGCTTCGGCTTTGCGAAGAATGTTGATAATGACTGATCGTAATGGATCCACTTATCACTACCAATCACAATCCGATGCAAAAAACCCTTCCTTTTTTGACGTTCGATGAGCTGTTCATAAGCGACAAATCGCCTTACGACGTCGCGCGACTACAAATCGTATGGCACTCCCTGTTTCCTTGCTTTTGAAGCAATTCCATTACTTTTAGGCGTTTTCTGACTGCCGGCGCAGCCTCTACCAATGATTCTAACAACTCCTAGTTCATGAAGAGCAATGATTCCAATACTTCATCTTCAAACTTTTTGTGTTAAACCGCCTATACCTTGTCTTCGAGCTCCAAATCATTACTTTTCCAGCAACCAAAACAACTCCATCACGTATGGGCACAATATTCTGGCATCACCTCATTCGAATTAAATTTTAAAAGTTTTATCATATTTCAAAAGTTTGCCTTGCATGTGCAGATTTAAAATCAGTTTGCTATAGACTATATGCGCTGGCTGAATAGCAACTGATTATGATTTACCTCGAATTCTGTAGAACAATAATAAGAGTATTTTTTTTTTAATTATTACTGCTTGTATACTGATGCAAATTTACTTGTATTCCCTCTCATGCCACACACTATAGGCGTCGCACACAGCAGCTCAAGGTTGCACGTCAAAAGGAAAAAGAATGGCTGAAATTGCAACGCGCCAAGGGTGGCAGTGGTGGCAGCGGTGGCGGCAGCATTGGTGCTGGCAGCTTGCAACCGAATGGCATTGGTATCAGCGGCAGTGGCAGCACAGCACTGAAACAAACAGCCACCACGCATCATTTCCGCAACAGCAATGGCAGCAGCAACAGCGCCACTGGGCGACGACACATTTCCTTCGAAAACAGTGTTGTGCTGCTCGAGGCCGCATCGCGTAATGATATGCAGGAGGTGGCGGAACTATTAGATCATGGCATCACACCGGATGCGGCAAATGAGGATGGACTGACTGCGCTGCATCAGTGTTGCATCGACAATAATCTCGATATGTTGCGTCTGTTGCTTGAGTTCGGTGCTAATGTAGATGCGCAGGATAGTGATAAATGGACGCCGTTGCATGCAGCAGCTACTTGCGGACATTTAGAGTTGGTGCGCATACTCATCGATCATGGTGCTAATCTGTTGGCGGTCAATACAGACGGTAATATGCCGTATGATTTATGTGATGATGAACAGACGCTGGACTATATAGAAGCGGAGATGTCAAAGCGTGGCGTGACGCAGGATCTAATCGACGAGACACGTTCGTCGACGGAACGCCAAATGTTGCGTGATCTCATGGAGCTGAGTCGCACCGCGGGTGGTGATCTCGAGGAGCCAGATTATCAGGGTGCTACGCCGGTAAGTATATATTATATAAGAAATGTGTAGCGTATACGAAAGTAACTGTTTTTTGTTCTACTGTACAGCTACATATTGCAGCGGCAAATGGTTATGTGCGTGTTGTTGAGTATTTGCTGGAGCAGCATGTCAATGTCGATGCAACGGATAAGGATTTGTGGACACCAGTACATGCAGCAGCATGTTGGGGACATGTGAGTGCTTTTAATATTTAATTGTGTCGACAATGCATCTTACAAACATATTTCCTGTGTTTAATTTCTAGCTGGAGGTGCTTGAGATGCTGGCGCAATGTGGCGCAGACTTGAATGTCAAAAACAAAGACGATGAAACGCCTTCAGGTATTTTTTTGACTTCAAATGAAAATAGTTATGTCATACGAAATAGTAATTGTTATAAATATTTACTTACGACAGACATCTGTGAGGATCCTGAGATACGTGAACGTATTGAACAGCTTAAAACAGAACAGGAAAGCAAACGTCTAGCAGAGGCACAACGGCGCCGTGTGCGGCGTTCGCAAAGCAATAATACCAGGTAAGCAAAGAAAAACTTCAATAACTGAACTTAAACTACAAACAAAAACTTTCATTAACTTTTTTTTGCAGAGCACAATCTGTGCGTCGCACTTCACTGCGCGACAAAACGCTTACAACCAAAAAGGATGCTGTCGAAGAGGCACGCCTACGTGTACAAGCACAAGAGATGTTCATTGCGCCGGATAGCACTACCGGCAGCAGTAGCAGTGAAATAAATGGTCTACACAATGGTACTATCAGCTACAACAACAATAACAACACCGAAACAAAACGCCCGTCCACAGCTAGTCTCAATGGTGGTGTGCTATTGCCGCATTCAAAGTCTGCCGATGCAGTAGATTCAACGACAACAGCAGCAGCAGCAACAACAACCTTTTCTACGACAACAACATCGATGAATACAACGAGTACACAACAACAACAACATTCCTATTTACCACGACGTCCGCCGGATGGACGCGAAAATGATGAACTACAACTGCTTAGCGCCAGCGGCTATAAATTGAGTACTGGTGAGGAGAAATCGGCAGCAGCAGCAGCGCTGCTACTAAGTGATAAGACCGGCGCTGGTGCCACCGCTGAAGCAGTGCAAATTCAATCGTCCAAAGATGCCGCCAATGGCAAAATAAATGTACAAGTTACGGTGCTTGTGGGTGAGTTCTGAAGTTCTGACAAATTTTTTTGTTTGGCAAAATATTTACATTAGGCTTAGTGCTTTAATGCCTCCGAGGAGTTTAGCCAGTAGCCATATCACACGCAACAGCGCGCCCTTAACTCATTGTATAATTTGTGTAAACATGCTCCTTCCTATACTATACGCTTACGCTTATTATGCTTGTGCTTCATGCTTTATTTAAATGTCAAATGTTATTTTAGCACGCGTTCGCGTGAACCTAACCGCAGCATAACTTTTTGTTTTCATTATTTGTTTGTTTATAATTTAACACGTTTCAAACTTCAAAACCAAACTTGGGCCCAACCATGGGGGTTTTCTTTATAATTTATAAAGCTTAACATAAGTGGCTAAACTTTAAAGCATCTTTCAGCCCACGCTTGGTTTATATTTATACCATTTATCTCATAAATTAAAGATATTTTTCATCAGCATCAAAAGTCGAGTCAATGTATACATGTCAGTCTGTCTGGTGTTCGTTTGAACAACGAGAACTTGAAAACTACGAGGGATAGCGCTTTTAAGTTTCGATATTTAGATGCTCTTCTTCGTTATTCAGTTAACTTGTATTCAAACTACGTGGAACCGCCCACTCCCTAAGCGGATGATGGTACAAACCATACAAACCTACACCTCCACCTAAGTTTTTGTTTGAAGAAATGTATACTGTTGTTGTTCTTTTTGTTGGAAACGCTAAATTTGTTCTATATAATGTTAATAATTGGAAAATATTTCATTTGGAACCAGTTCGCATCACTAAAAAAGATCTCCCATACATATATGTTCCACCTTTCTTTGTTTTTTATGAAAAAAATTTTGTGGTTGCTGTTGATTTAGCTCTAAATGCATAATTTGAACTATTTTGCATCAATCCTAATAAAATATACCATAGAGGTCCAAATCGTATCAATAAAAGTACTGGTCAAACTATAAAATGTCGATTCGATATAGATATGTCCGTCTGTCTGACTTTGAACAACAATAATTTGGCGATTATACAGGATAAAGCTTCCAAATTTAGATATTTTCAGTTAGGTAGCTATTTAATGAACATAAACCCCTCTTTAAGAGCTAGAACCCATACATACACTATACAAATTGATGGTGCCATGTGGATATATGGTATCACGAAGTCTCACACCTTCCACTGCAGCGTTCTTCCTTGTTTTAAGAAGGCTTTGGCTGCTCTAAAAAAAACTGAATCTGTTTATAAACTCCTCGACACATATAATCTCCAATATCTTCATAATCTTCAATACATCTACATAAATCTTCCTCCTTGCTTGCTTAAAGAATTCGCAGTTCAATTTGTTTACCGTGTAGCCGATTCCTAAAATTTCTGTCTCTCGCCAAGCTATCACTGGTGTGTATCATCTGACCCCTGGGCTATTTGGGATATCAAAAATCGGGAGCAAGACTATTCTGAATTTTATAAAGAACGTGGTACTATTAAATAAGTTCTCAGCGGCAAGGTTTTCTCCATAGATTCTGTTGCCATAACTTCCACCATTGCAAAAGGAATTTTATGCATTCATAAGTGAGGTATATGCGACAAACTCGGGCGCCAGAGCTGCATTAGTAAGCAGTGCAGTGCTTATCAAGCCTTAAATACAGTGGGTAAAAGTTGTTGTTTGGAGAGAAGATCAGCAGGAGATTGTACGCTCTATATTTCAATAGAATTTCTATAACAAAAATTTTTATATCAAGCTGTGCCGCCAAAAATTAATCGAAAACACTATTAAAATAGTCCTCATAACTTAAATGAGTCAAATTGTTGACCAAACAACCTAAGCAGGCAGTGTATTAGCAGACCTAAGCAAAGCCGGGGTCACCCATAGGCCCTGTTTGGTTTGAGTATATTAATTAAAAATTGTTTTTTTTTTTTACATACTTTTTTAATTTATTTTTAAAACATCAACGCTTGTGTTTTTTTTTTGTCCTTAACACTCATCACATACCTTTTCGTCTCGTCTCTTCCTCTCATACATACAAACATATCTGCTTACATAAATAAACACCCACGCATACACAACAACAACAACAACAAAAACAAACGCACATATGTAGAGCATGCACAGCAACAACTACAGCAGCAGCAACAACAGCAGCATGTGCCTACGCAACATCAAATGCAACAACATCATCAACAACATATGCTACATCAACATCATCAACAACAACAACAACAACAATACTCATTGGATACAACAGCAACAACAGCAGCAGCATGCTTTAGTGCAGCAACATTGGCCAATTTAAAAAAACAACGTTCGCTGTCGCGTACAGCGGCAGCAACAACTACAACAACAACAACAATTAATTATGAAAATGGTTCTGTTTTAGGAGCCGCCACTACAATTAATCACAACAACAATAATAACAACAACAACAATACAAGCAGCAGCAACAACAATAACAGCAGCAGCAGTGAAGCAGCAACAGTTGCAGGTGGTGGTATACTGGGTGTAGGTATTGGCAACAATTTACCACCCATACTCAATCAACCACATGGTCTTGGCAACATGAATCCAAGTCTTATGGATTTCTCAACAGCCGGAGCAGGTGCAGCATCGCCAACAACATCATCCATTGATGGCTATAGCAACAATATTGCAACGAATAAATTTAGTGGCATTACCGGTGATGTGGTCAGTGATAGTACAAGTTCCAAGAAGTGTTGCATTATTATGTAAAGCAAAAGTACATAATATACAAAAAATATAAAAAAGAAAGAAGAGTTAATTATGCATAAACAAAAATTATATATAAAATAGTACATATAGCATTATATATATATAGAAACAAAAAACAACAACAACAACACAAAGTATGTAACACAGGGTATTTTAAAAAAAGAAAAATTAAAACAAAAAACATACAACACACAGCAAGAGATATATGTAGATATGTCAATAAAGTTAGCGGAGCACAAATTAATTGGCTATATCTATATTTGTGCTAAGTTTAACGCTGTCTGTCTGTGTGTGTGTTTGTGTAACTGCAACATATTGCCAGCCACAATTCTTACCAGCAACAGCAGCAACAAGAAGAGTTGCAGTTAGAGCTAGAAAAATATCGATTCTAAGACCGATCGGTCTAAAAATCGTTGTTTTCCCAGCTCTAGTTGCAGCACAGAATGCAAAATTTTTTTTTTTTTTTGAGATGTTCAAATGTTTGGATTGATATAAAATATAAAAAAGTCCTGAGAGTCCTGCGAGTCTTTAACATTTGCGCGTCGGACAAATTAGAAGTTTTTAGTTAAATCTTTATAAATTTTTGGCGTCTTATTTAAACTTTATAATTTAATTTAATAAATTATTAGCAAATTATATTTAATTATTTAAAATTAAATTATTAAATCAATAAAAGAAACTAATTTTAATATACAATATTCAATCGATCGAAAGTCTTTCTGTTTAAGGGAATTCCCCTAAATTGGTTTACAAACAAATAAAAGCAAGTCTCACCTTTATAAATTTTTATAATAGAAAAATTTTAATTTGTTATTAATTTCCAATAATATTTGCGTCAAAAATTCCTCAAAATTACAAAAATTTCTAATTTGTTCCAAAAAAAATTAAATTCTGTGCAATAAATTTTTCTAGCAACATTTTTTATTAATTATTAAATTAATTGCTGCAAGCAAAAATCAAACAAATTATAAACATAGAAAAATTTCTAAATTATTTAATAAATTATTAAATAAATAATATGAAAAAAAAAAAAACATTGGGTATATACATTTAGTGACTACTTATGCAGCGGAGCAAATAAAAAAGCAAAAAAAAGTGTCTTTTTAGCATTTTAGATATAGAAAAAAAGAAAATCGTATTAAAAAAAAATTAATTTAATTAAAAAAAAAGAAACTTCAATTAAACAATTGTTGTTAAAATAGCAAAGAAATGAAAAGCATTAATTTATATATAGATGTATAAATAAAAACAACAACAAAAAAATCGGCTCAAAGTCGTCGCATTTTCCTATAACAAAAATACAAATTTATATACACAAAAAAAAAAAATAATAATTAAAACTTATTAAAATCAAAATGTTTAATTAATTAAAAACTAAAATCAAAATTATGCAAGCAACTTGTTGAGCAAAGCAAAGTATTATAAAAGCAAACAAAAACGAAGGATATATAGTAGCAAGAAATTGTGTAGAAGGATGTAGGATGGCTGAGAAAAATAATTAGTAAACTTAAAAGCAATTGAAAAAGTCAAAAGCACACACATATGCCTGAGAATTTTTTGTAGTGATTGTGTCTTTGATTATAGTTTAAAATTAAAAAATAAAAAAAATTATAAATAAAAAATTTAATAATATAAAAAATGGCATGTAATATAATTTGTACGAGACATACATATAATTCAATTAAATTGATTGAAAGCGAAAGAAGAAATTTTTTTTTTTTTTTTATATCCTATAAGGTTAAAGGTAGAGCTGGGAAAACATCGATTTGTCGACCGATACATCGATGTTTTTATATGAAACACACCTATAAGAGTTTTGTAGGATAATAATTTGAAGATTATGTATAATCCAAACGAATGGGTGACAGTCGATGAACAGCTAGAGACGTATCATGCCAAAAATGTCCATTTAGAAATTATATTCCTTCAAAGTCTGCGTAATACGGAATTAAAATAAGGCTACTGAGCAAATATGGCACTCGGTCACGTAAAGCGTACAGTTCTCTAGATACTCATCTTCAGATCTTTGAGAAATTGTTAGCAAACTGGCGTAAAAAAGTCCAAACACGTAACTTTTATTCCCAACAGAGCTAAATACCCACCAGTCACCCTGAACATTGCCATAGTTCCACAGTCCTACGATGTAACATACTTAGTAATGCACTTAGACCAACGACTCAGTAGGCGAAAATTTATTGACGCTAAATAAAACTCTTTTAAAATGGATTGGATGAACTCTCTGGAGCCTCCTTCATGTCCGTAGTCCGTGATTATGTCTCACTCTCAGGAGCCTCCTTCTCGCTCTTACTCCATGACTATATCTGCCTCTCAAAAGTCTCCTCGCTCTTACTCCGTGACTATGTCTTCCTCTCAGGAGTCTCCTTCTCGCTCTTACTCCGTGACTATGTCTCCCTCTCAGGAGACTCCTAGCTCTTACTCCATGACTATGTCTGCCTCTCAGGAGCCTTTGCGCCAGTTGGTTCGTATGATTTGCAAGCTTCACCAGATATGTAGCAGCTTGGCGGTCTCCGAACCTCGGTATCTGGAGTTCATTTTCAAAATTTCGATTGCTTTTGTACCATGCCGCACCAGAGTTTCTTCTCGTACTCGTACAAGTAAATTGTTGGGATCCAAGATCGGTATGTTGAGGTGGCTGAAGGCATGTCACACGTAAAGAGGCTGTTAAGAGTTGACCATCACACGCTACCCTGTGGTACACCAACTCTGACTCTCTTTGCTTAAGAGGACAGGCCTTCCTAAACCTCTTTGAAAGAGCGCTTGTGATGGAACAAAAGCAACAAAATACTCCGGAAAGCAGCAAAAAGGTGAACTGAAGTTTGGGTAAAGAATGCACAGGATAAAGCAGAAAGCTTTGAATGGCAGCTGTCCGACCTATTCAAACCGTTTCCTACTACAAATTCAGAATTGGACATAAATATCGAATATTCCTCACCATTTAGTATAAAAATTCTAAGAGTGAGATGCTTCATTCGCTAAGAGTGTCAAATCTTATGGCATCTGAATGAAGCTACATCAATGCAACTACGTTTTTTTCTAAATTTTCTGTACTCCATCTAATCCATACTAAATTAAACGAAAAAGGCATCTCAAATTTGCTAAAACTTCAAAAGTGGTAGCAATGACCTTGTTTGCAGGTGCTTAGGCTGAAAAGTCTTGTCCTAGGCGCTATGGTTCTTAGAAACTATGCATGACAAATCCTTTAAACGAGTCGAATATTTAAGAAGTTTACCATCATTTATGGGTAAAAGAAGTTTCTGTTTTTTTTTTACCATAAAAAAGTTTGGCTCTCATAAAAATAAAGAAACCGTCAAACTTTGTCCTTCGAATACCAAGCAAACAAAGTCAATGGAATGTCAGGAACAACAACATTTCGACTCAACAAATATAATTTGTCATGTTTAATTTAAAAAATTATATAAATCAAAATATTTACCTATATTTTTTTTTACAATTATAAACGCTTTATTAAATTTCAAACGATGCATTCCGAGCACACGTGATATATGGCTATAAAAGAAGAATATTTTCACTAAGCTTCTTCAGTTCGTTATTAAAAATGAAATATCTTTTGGTTGTGCTTGGTAAGTTTTTAAGTCAATAGATCTATTTTTTTTTTTTTCATAGATATTTTCAAAATAATTTTTTTCTTTTCAAAAGTGTCAGCAATTGCCTTGCTTGGAGGTGCTTTGGCTGAAATGCCTCGTCCCAGAGCTGAGGATACCCGCTAAAATAAATATTTTCTTTGCAAATAAAGTTCAAAATCAAATGTAAAAACTTTTCAATAAAAGAATCTACGGTGTTTTTTTCGAATTAAAATTTTTTAATTGAAAAAGGCAAATCGATGTCAAATGTATATTTTGCAGCTTTATTAGATCGAGCGGTACCGATAACATTCGAAGGGAAAAAAAGGGTTTTTCTACCAACAGCAATGTATAAGCTTACATTTTAACAAAATCTTTGGAAAAACTGAATGAAATGTATATAGAAGTACATATTTTCAAAACAATATGGACCACCAGTATCAGGAATGTCAACCTAATTTTAAGTAAATATATATCACACTGGCACATATGAGCAGAAATGATGTGCTTAAGTACGAAGAAGACGGCGAAGATGTTGAAAGAAGTAAACAAAATCCTTTGTATGCTGTCGGGTCGCACTGATACAACCCGGTATTGTATACTGTCTGTCATAAGATGTTAATACATATAATGTCATAAGATATTCCCTTGGATGAGATGCTACTATATACAAAAAATTATTCCATCATAATTTCTCAAGTCATCCGTCATACAACTTATATATCACACGTGCACCAGAAGCAATTATTTTTAATACAATTCATTAATGTAAAGCAATCATAATATATATTGGAACATTTAAATAATATTTTGCATTGAATTTCTTCCAATATCGGTTTATTATGATTGGTTTACACGGCTGATTTGAATATCTTTCAATTACTATTTATTATGATTAGTTTACACGCATGAATTGTGTAAACTGAGTAAATATATAATTTTTAATTAGTTAGCCAAAGGCTATATAAGCCTAGAGCAGCAGTGACCCACTCCAGAGTGTGTACTCACAAGTGAAACTAAACGGTCGTCCTTTTCAAATCAGTACAGTAAAAGTTTTTCCTCTAACTTAAAATGCAACGCTGGCTAAATCGTGTTGCTGTCGTCACCGGCGCTAGCTCCGGTATTGGTGCTGCGGTCTGCAAAGATCTGCTAGCCCATGGCATGATCGTTGTAGCTGTTGCACGTCGTAAGCAACGTTTAGATGCGCTACTAAGCCAACTTCCGGTTGCTGAGCGTTCTCGCTATCATACACTAAAGTGTGACGTCAGCATTGAGCAGGATATACTCGACACTTTCGAGTGGGTCAAAATGAATTTGGTTGGCGTTGATCTGTTGGTGAATTGTGCTGGCGTTGCAAAACGTACGCGTCTAATTGCAGAGAATAATACTGCAGATTTACGTGCCATACTCGAGACTAATGTGTTGGGCGTGGCACTCTGTACACGTCAGGCTTATCTCTCGATGAAGCAACGCGGCATAGATGATGGTCATGTCATCATTGTGAATAGCATTGCTGGACATCGTGTACCAATAATACCGAATTTCTCCATGAATATGTATACACCATCGAAGCATGCCATAACCGCTATGACCGAGGCTTTGCGTCAGGAATTTTTGCACGCTGGTACACGTATTAAAATTACTGTAAGTTCGAATTTTACTGCGCTATTGTGAGAAATCTTTATGAATCTGTTTTGCAGAGTATTAGTCCCGGCGCTGTGGATACTGAGATGATTGCCGATAGCTTGGATACGGCTGCCATTCCGTTGCTGTGTGCTAAGGATATATCCAATGCAATTGTTTATTGCATTCAAACGCCACCAAATGTGCAGATACACGATTTGATTATAAAGCCAATTGGCGAGGTTTACTAGGCGCAGAAATGCGTGGAATTAATACATTGGAGAGATCTATTTGAGTCTAGAATTGTATAACAATTGGCTAACTAAATATCGGAGATATAAATAATATCTTAAATTCTTTTACTCTGTAATAATATAGCATCTATAGTCTATAGCATCGCTTTTTGTCCAAATGTTTACTTTTAAACCATTCTACAATTCTTTTTGTAAACTTTTATATACTAAAATTAACTGCTTCAATAAATAACTGTTAAAAAAATTTACACACATAAAAAAAAAATTAAATATGTACAATTTAATTAATATTTTATATATATTTATTTTTTATTTGCCTTAAAGTGTACAACTGCACAGTTAAATAATAACGTACAAGCACATGACCAATCTTGCATCTGGCAAGGCTTTAACGAACCGATAACATAATAATAAACGATATTAATAAACGATAACAGCTGTTGCATATCTGCACCTGCACAATTTTCTGTGCTGCCGGACGACTGCAACTTCGTTTGTCTCTTCTCTTCGGTTTGTTAGTAGTTATACACAAATTAAGTGCAAAAATGCCTCGCAGCATTGCATTTAATTTGTTGCACAGGCATCGTTACAGCTTTATGGCTGGCGCTTGTGCTGCAGGCGGCAGTTTCTTTGGCAAATTACCAAGTTTTCTTGCTGGACAGCAACTTTTGCTTGACATCAGCTTCGGTTTGTTTAATTAATATGTATACTTCATACTTTATAACTCATACTCATACTTTTTTTTGTAAAGATTATGCTTTGTTGCATTTGCTGCCCTTTGCGCTGATGATTTTTTGTAATGTGCTCAACTGGCGTTTCTTTCTGAAGTCTTTGGCCAGTTCGGAACAAACTTTGATAGCAACGGTGCTTACAGCTGCATCCAATTATATACTATCAGTAAGTCTATTATAATATTATAATCTATATTTTTATGAAATTTGTAATCATTTGTTTTTGTTTTACAGTTTATTTTAGGCTGCACCATCTTTCAAGAGCATATTACACCACTTGCTGCTATCGGCTCGACATTGATTGTTGCTGGTCTTTGGTTTCTTTGCGATGTGCCGCATGAGTTGGAATTGGAAGACGGTAAAATTGCTAAACAGCTAACAAAAGAAGACTAATTTATGCTTTATATTCTAAATAAAGCTATACGTATAGTAAGTTTTTGAGAACTTAGTAGTTTTTTTGTATTGTCTTTGTAACTAATTAAATAGCATAAACTAAATACGTACTAACATAAGTTCTATAAGACTATTATAAACTTAATTACTTATGCTAAGTTTAGTTAAAGTTTAGTTAAAATTTGGACATATTTGAAACAATTATTAATGCTTTATTTAGTTCTACGTTTTGATACTTAAGTCAATTTAGTAAACCCTTGTTTTATTTTAACTTCTCGAAACTATGTGCTCTGGTGCGATCAAAGGAAGTTATGCAACCTTTTGCTCTTTTGTAGTTAAATTTATATTACGAAAAAAAATGAAACAAATTGTAAAACTATTTTCTTAATGCTTTAAAAGCATCCTTTACCAAAAATAAGTACGTATATATAGTACGTGGGTTGATGTTTTTTAACAATCTATGTGTAATGTGAATTTTTAGATTTAATGAGAAAAAAAAAAACAAAAAAAAGTTAAGCTGATATATACTATATATGTATATATCATATAGCTTCAATATTCCAATGTGCAGTATTACTTTTAATAAGATCACGAAATACTCTGCTATGCAGCGATCCTACAAAAAAAATAAATTTTTCTAAATGTATTTTAATATAATATTTAATAATCAATAAAAATAAAAAATAAAGCAAACATAAATTATTTTATTATTAAAGGTCAAAAATTGTAAACTAGATGTTTTGGGCAGATTAGAAGGCGCTTTCGTTTATATCAACGAAGTATGGAAGAAGGAGCGGCAGAGGAACACATGTGCATAGCCATATCGAGACGACTTTTAATGGCGATCAACAATATATATGTATACAGTGGGGCTTCGGCCATGCCTCTTTTGGCATAATTAAAAACTTTTTAAATATTGTTTCAAACAACTTCCGGTATACTTAGCGGAACGTCGTAACATGTAGCAAATTCTATACATACCAAATGAAGAACATAATTTGGTGGAAGTATTGCAACATGAAGTATATTCAAAGCATGATGGAGAACATAGAGTATATACAAATACAGCATTGAAGAGATAAGTTTTGCAGTTAATTATAAATGCTAGAAGCATAGATATATATTTTTTAGTGTAATATATACAGAACATCTTTTTAAAGCATTTAAACTAATTTTTTAACAACCAATTCTACAACAAAAAAAAAAAAAAATCCAACTACTCCTCCATCGTTGTTGTTGTTGTTGCTTTTGAAGTGGCCTTTGCGGCGCTACTGGTACTCGCTGCTGCCGCATCTCTAGCCAGTGTCGAATGATGTTTGGCCACAGCCTGTTGCGCCTTGCTTAGATTAATATGACCCTCGGAGGCACGTGAACGCAGCTCACTTTCAACAGATTTGTATACCGATTTCGATATAACACTTTTGATTTTCTGTTGTTCATTGAATTTGGATTTCTTAGCTTGAATGGGTGCATCTAAAAATACAAACAAAAAAACATGTTTAAAGGGTCTTAGTAAATCAAAGTGCTTACTTACTTGCTCTGCGTGTAAATGCTACCGTATTCTTCTGCTTTTGTTTCTTTTGTACGCCTGCCGGCATTTTAGCTTTTTTAAATTTGCCTTGCACCATTTTAAAGCGTTTAAATTAATAAAATTTAAGCAAAATTAAGCAACAAAAATACACGCGTTTTTGTTTTGTTGCTGCTTCTTGAAAAAGAGACGAGTCACAGTGAATGAACACATAATTAAAGCATTCACAATGCATAGCTTGTTAATTGTAAATAGTGCTGCAAAATTATCGATAACACAGAGTTTAAATATATGCGCCCAGCTGTATAGTTGGTTTCTCATAGACTTCTCTTAGAAAAAAATCTATAAATCTCTGAATCCATTAAGCTATTTTTTGTCAATAATTCGTTTCTAATCCGTTTTTAAAACAATATAAAATGCATAGCCGTTACTTTTTTTATTTTTGAGGTTTTCTTCATTATTTGCGTCACAGTGCAACTAGATTTGATTGTTCGCATTATATAAAATATGTCTAAATTGATTTATATAAATTCATCGAAAAATATATTATTTTATACCATTTAGCTATTTGCCTCAATTTCTTTGTAGACCTCACGCTTATATTCATCAAGACCGCCCTCGATAGCGCGTACTGTGCGATTGCCGCAGACCCATAATTCCTTGCAGACAACTTTAATGAGACGCTCGTCGTGAGAGACTAATATAACGCCACCCTGTCAATTAAATATAACGATTAGTAACAGTTCATTGTAGTATTACTAATAAGTTAATATAAAACAAACCTTAAAAGCGTTAATTGCACGACCCAGCGCATCAATTGTTTCAATATCCAAATGATTTGTCGGTTCATCAAGTACCAAAAAGTTAGGCTCAGCTAGAAATGTTTGTATTACCAATAAATATGTATTCAGTATTAAATCCTTTTATAGTACTTACCCATGCACATTTTAGCCAACGCTACACGCGACTTCTGTCCTCCAGACAAACTGGCAATGCTCTGCAAAGCCAATGGTCCAGAAAGACCAAAACTACCCAACTGGCGTCGATATTCTTCATCTGGACGTCCTGGGAACAGCTCCGCCAGCACACCAACACATGTAACATTCATGTTCAAATGATCAACATGATGTTGCGCAAAATAACCTATTCGCAGACCACGATGAAGCACTATATTACCGATAATAGTGCTCAATTGGCCGACAATGATTTTGAGTAGTGTAGATTTACCGGCACCGTTTTCACCGACCTATTAGTACAATATTATTTCGAAGGATATAAACTGAAAACTGCATAATTTATACATACAATACAAATACGCGAATCGGAAGTTGCAGAAAGACTAACATTCTTGAACACAGGCAAGGCATCGGATGAATGATAACGGAATTCAATTTCGGAGATAGCCAAAACAGGCGGATTCAACGGTTCAACTTCGGGAAACTTTAATGTAACGACTGACTCTTTTTCTACGGGCTTAAGTTCGGGCCTGTTGTTTGTTAAAAAAGCAAAACATTTAAATCAATTTTCATTAAGAAATATCGCCAATATGCTAACTTACAATTTCTCCAACATTTTAATTTTCGATTGTACAGAGGAAGCACGGTTTGCATTATAACGGAATCGATCGATAAATTCTTGCACATGTGAGCGATGCGCCATCTGTGCTTCATATTCGCGACGTTGCGCCTTCATTTTTTCCGTTTTGGTCTTATCGAATTGTTCATAATTACCTCTGTAATAAAAAAATTTATAAATTAATATAATATAATTTTTTTTTTTTTATTAATTTCACTACTTACTTATAAGCCTCAAGTATCTGGGAATGCAAGTGTATAATATCTGTCGGCACTGTATCTAAGAAATTACGATCGTGAGAGACAACCAAAATTGTTGTCGGCCATGTTTGCAAGTAGTTCTCTAACCAAATGATAGCCTTAATGTCCAACATGTTAGTCGGTTCATCGAGTAACAGCAGATCGGGCTTGGAAAACAGCGCACGTGCCAGTGCCAAACGCATACGCCAACCGCCGGAGAATGATTTTGTTGGACGCTGCTGCATATCCGCATCAAAACCAAGACCTTTCAATATCACAGATGCACGTGCCACTGCCTTGTCTGCTTCAATATTTTGCAGCTGTGCGTATGTCTCGCTCAGCTCTGCACTCAACTGTGCATCCTGTACACCATTGTTGAGTAGCGCCAATATTTCCTTTTCACGTGTCAACAAATTTGTGCGCACCGTATCGCATTCGAGTACACTTTCAACAGCGGTTGTATCATCGCCTACAACCTCCTGTTCCACATGCAAGACAGATATATGCGTTGGAATTTGCAACTGACGTTCGGATATCATACGCAATAGTGTTGTCTTGCCCAGACCATTGCGTCCGACAAGTCCATAACGACGTCCAAAGGAGAGTAACAGATCAGTGTTTTGCAGCAACACTCTGTGAAGAATTGAATTATATTTATTTATATAAAACAATTTCGAGAGTTTATGTATAAATATTTACGCACTTATCACCGAAGGCCAAATCGAAGTTCTCGATTTTAATATCCATAGAACGATTGACGCCCTTCTGGTCCATTTTGGTGTTCTTCTTATTCGTGACCTGAGATGCAGTGGCAGTTTGCAGCTTAACTGGAGCAGCAACTTGTTTAACCGACGTTTCCTGACGTTTCTCTTGCTTCTGCTGCAGCTTTGCTTCAGCCTTTTCAAGCCTTTTCGAATCGACTTTCTAAAAAAAATCAGAGAAATTTTCTCTTTGTAGCAATCAAAAAAGCTTAATAGCACTAAATAAAAAAATTTAAACTGCCAAGCATCGTACTCAAATATTACGCTTGAAATTGTACTTACATTCACATTATCCTTGTTGACCACCCATATACTCTGCATATCCTTGTCCATCTGTTCCATATTTCTAGCCATTTCTTCAATATTAACAGGCGCATTAAGCACTTTCTTTTCTTCGTTCTTTGTATTCTTTTTCATGATGTTAAGAAATTCGCTGCATAATTCACTGCAATATTTGCCAGATTTAGGTATATTAAACTGAAAATAATATGTTTATGTAGTAGTCATGCTTACCGTATGCTATCCTCTGACTTTTCGCAATTAACGCTCTGCAATATGTCACCAACTGCCTCGAAAATATCGTCGCACGTCTCAAATTCATCGATGCTGCCGGCAAGTACACCTGTAGTGAGTCGCGCACATGCTACAGTCTAAGAATCGTTTGATGCAGACACTACTTTCAACTTACCCTCAACATAATCCTTGAGCTCATTGTCCATTGCTGGAAATTCACGTCGTAAAATTGCTGTGAACAGACTCATTTTGACTCTGTTTCGTTACGTGTTGGTTTCCTGCCTTCCTGTCTGTGTCTCTTGCTTTGCTTTTCTGTGCAAAATTCCACGCGATGTGTTCTCGCTGCGCTCCCCTCACACCCGCTTACAATACAATGGACTCGTTTTCAAATACGATGATCTCCTAGCATACACACACACGCTACCGCACCGCTCCAAAGACGCAACGTTTAGCCTTGATCGTACTATTGCGCGCCCTTCGCTTCTATCTGCTCTGTGCAATATGTCTATTGCTTTTAATTAATTTATTACAATTTTTTAATAATTTTATTCGTTCACGACGACGACTCTATAACACAAAACAGTCGAGACCGATAAACGATAAATAGTGCGAATGTTTTCAGTGTGACAAACGATTAAAATGCTAAAAAAGAATAAGTCATTTGAATGATTCACCATCAACTCTGGCAATACCATACAGCATATGAAATTTATTAATTGTACGGCAACATTGCTTACATTTTGTTTATAAATAATTATTAGCCTAGCCTAATAATAAATAATAAACAATAGCCAAAGTATATGCTCTGAAAACTCACAAGAAGAATAACAGTTGATCTCCAAAAAAAAAATGGCTGCAATGTGGAAAAAGCCGCTGTCCCAACGAGACTTCGCCAAAACGTGTCGTTGTTGCATACGTTGTGAAATTGACGACAGACAAAATGTACTGAAATTACAATCGCTTTTCGTGACAACAGGTGCACTCAGTGTCCTGAGCGTTGCAGATATATTCAGAGAATTCACTGATCGAATAGTAATTAGACCCAACGACGGAATGCCTCAATTTATTTGTATAAGCTGCATGGAAAAAGTGCTACAAATGCAAAAGTTCATGTATATGTGTATGGAGTCAGACAAGGACTTGCGACAACTATATCAAGGAAATCAAAATTCTGTTGAGACGGAAGTTAAAGAAGAACTCGGAATTCCGGATAGTAGCGAATCAATGAAATTACAAGTTGAGAATAATGCATTTGAAATTAAACAGGAACCAATAACAGAGCATGATTTTGAAGCTAATTATTATAATACAGCACAACAAACAGCAAACATGTTAGTAAATATTTAGCAATATTAATTTTGTTTGTTTCTATGAAACCGTAATTTCTCGAACACTAGGTACTTCGAAGAAGTTGCGGATCAATCTTTAACTTCTGAAGACACTATGTTGAAGAATGTGGCTACAAGCAATGACAGCAACTCAAATTCTTCTGAAAATAATATGGAACCAACAACTGACAAAAATGAAAAGTCAACTGAACAAACTCAAAATTTGTGAGTATGATTTATTTTAATACTAAATAGTTTCTTATACTCCACAGACAGAGCGTGAGTTTTCTTATAACATATGTATATCATAATCATTTCTATATATTTGTTTTCTATTGCTAGATCGCTCATATTAAAAAACAGACATGAAAAGCTTTTCGAATGCCCCACTTGTCCAAATAATTTTTTTACACGGAAACAACTAAGACTTCACAAAATCACTCACAGAAGCGTAGAGAAATTTGAATGCAAAATTTGTGGTCAAGCATTTAGAACAGAATTTCTATTGGTTAATCATAAAAAGTTTCACAACGAAGCCATTTAAGTGCGACGTAAGGTAATGAAAAACCATTTACTTTATGCTTTTATTATTATTACTTATTTTTATTTTTGCAGCTGCCGCCGTGTAAATTTTTTTTTAATTGAACTCAGAGTTGCTAAACCTCTATAAAGAACATAAAGGAGCAGTCGCTGAGACCTGAGACATGAATCTAGCTGCTAAAAAAAGTAGTAGATTCTGAAATGGGGCTAAAATTATTCGCTACTTGAAAAACATTACACATATTAATTGTAAAAACTGGAAGTTTGTAGAGATTGGCATCACATCACTCAACAGCTTTACGCTATACAAGAAACATCACATCCGAATGGCTGCAATAGAAACTAATATGATACAAGCATCTCTCGTCAATGATCTTTCGCTCGTCAGTCATAAAAATTCTGATAAGCAAAAAATGTGTACTTAATCCTAAAATATTATTATTGATGTATTATTGAAAGTATTAAAAAAAAAAATAAACGTTTAAAGATTTCTGTGAAAAATTGTTTTTATTTGCTTTAAATAAATTCTTAGCAATTCACAGCTATTTCACAAATTGCTACTCCACTTCGAATAGTTGTTGTACACGCGTGTATGCTATGCATGTTTACGCTTGCGTTGGCATCCTTTACGCCCATCTTTGGACTGTGGTTCGGAGATGTACCAAATAAATAAAATTATGTTAAATAACATTGTTCAATAGAATTGCTTTCAACTCACCTTGTTTATCTGAGGCAGCGGCTTAACGCGCTGCGACTTGCCACCGATAACACCACGACACTGTGGAGTATTACAGCGACACGGTTGACCCTCTGACGGATTGAACAGCGAAAAATTATAGTCATATGTCAGTTCTTTCCCCTCTTTTATATTACGCTTAGCAAAAAGTACCATGCGCGATAAGCCGTTGACGGACCACTTTTGCATCTCACAATTCGGCTCACACGCATGATTTACAAAGCGACAAACGGTGCCCAAGCGTTGTGCATCAATGACCAGTCTACCATCTAAATGCAAACCATAATGATGTATGTCCTTCAGATAAATAGTACCCATGCGATACTTGAATTCACGCTCGTTGACCACTTCACCGGTATATTCCAGTATATATGTGCCCTTTTGAATTGGTAGCTTTGTACGCACACCCCATCCCTTGTTCTCGGTCATAAAACGTTCCACACCCGGTGCCACTTCGTGACGATATATCCTTTGGTTGCCACATTTATCGCCTGCAGGACAATTCGTTGCTGAACATTCGGTGTAGACCATACGATTAAGACCATTGTCACCGCAGCCAGCATTCGGTTTACAATTGCAAATGGGATGTTCGTAGCCCGCCATATTGGGACGTACGGACTCAGCGTAGACATTGGTACGAATTTTACGATAATTCCACGATGGCACCGAGTGACGCAACGGTAACTTCGCATGCGTATATGCCCACCAAATATCGTAAGGCAATTCAAAGTCAATAATTGTGCGTCGGAAATATTTCTCACAATAAGGCGGTGGCGGCAACAAGGTAGCGCCATTCTTTTCCGACTTTTTTTGTACCCTCGCAGGTGGTGCCACTTCCACTCGCTTGAAAAACTCCGATAGAAGTCCCGCACTCAAATAATTCTTTTTGGTGCGCATAAATCTACGCTGACTACTCGAAGCATTGGTATCACTGCACGTTGTGTAACCCGTAGTATCTAGAGATTTTGCCTCGCTCAGTGGTAAAATATCATGCTCCAGCTCCACAGCATCCACATTCTTTGCTGCAGCTTCAGCATTTATTGCCTTTGACGTGCTGGACATATCTTTAGCATTCTCAGTTGTTGCTCTCTTAGTCGAGAGCATAGAAAAGTCCACCAAAGGTTCACTCATTTTTCGCTTCTTCAAGGCACGCTTTGAAACGCGCACTTTTGCAGCATGACTTGCTGCCAGTGTACTTAGGAAAGCGTTTGATACAGCATTTGTTGACATTCCCGTTGTCGTTGCAGTTGACATGGTTTGCTGTAATTTATTTGCCTCCGCCAGCAGTTTTTCTTTGCCACTACTGGTAGCTAAACGATTTTCCTGTATTCAATGTTCAATGCCTTTGAACTGCTACTTGGCAAACATACAAGAAACCAGCTTCCTTAGCTTATCTTTTGTTAGGTTCAGCTTTGAATATTCTTTTGCTTCTTTTTTACAGTGTGTCACAAATGTCAAATAAAAAATACTACACACACATATATATTCGGTTGTGAAAAATGATTTATATTTGCTTTAAATAAATTCATAACAATTGACAAAAAATTCTGTAAAGCGAACTAAATGTAAAGAATTTCATTGTAATTAAAAATTATTCAAATGCGATATAAGACAAAATAATAACAATGCAGTGTTTGCTTTAACCAAACTTCATAAGAATAAAAAACTAATTCAATATAAATACAATAATATATATATGTAAGTAAGTGATTGGAATTGTCCTACAATAAAAATTTGTTTGTTTTGCATAAATTATCAATAATTAATTAATTATAGTACAATAAAATTTACATTAAGCTAAAAGCAACTCATCATGCAATAAAATAAATTTGTTCATAACAATAAAAATTTTTTTTTTGTTTGTTTTTTCTTTTTTTTTTTCTATGATCTAGAAATGAGTGTATCACCATAATTCATGTACAGGCTTATAATATTAATATTGTTGTTGCTGTTGTTATTGGTATTTGTTCTTAATGCTAAACTCGTAGATAAAAATATGTTTTTGGACTTGATGGACCTTATATACAATACGTGCATGCAAAATTCGAATATAAATTACAATTTATACAGATTTAAAATTGGGAGTTTCTATTTTTTTTGTTTTTTTTTTTTTGTTAATTATGAGTCTTGCGCTGTCTAGCGCCACGGCCGGACAGCAAATAAGTAAGATCAATGGGTGCCTCCTGTGCTGTGTAGGCATCAAGTACTTTAAGTTTAACAGTATTAAGCACATTTTCCAAGCGTGTGCGTTTGTATTTTTGTTTTTGGGCCTGTAAAAGAGACAGTAATGTAATTAGTAAAATATTAAACATATACAAAATAATATTTAACTTACCTGCACCGCAGGTGCAACTGTTGGCGCATGCACCGATGTGTTTACTCCAATTGGCGATGCTGCAGCTGATAGTGTGGGTGTTGCTATTGATGCACGCTTGCGTGTTGCACCTGTGTTTTTAGTATGCTCCTGCTTTAAGCTTATATTTGAAGGAGAACTTTCCAACGCTGTTTCTGCGTCGATTTTCTGTTGTTTGCGTGATTTAAGCAGTGCTGGATCTATATCATGTGGCTACAGAGAAACAATAATATTTTTATTAAAGTTCTAGAAATTAATAGTCATCAATCGAAAGACTCACCGCATACGATTTGGATATCTTTAGCTTTTCAGGAAACTTTCGGAATGCATAGTTCTTTGTGCACGTTGGATAGTTAGCTTTTGCCTTTGAAAAGAAACGCGCCGATTTGTCCACACGTAATTCGCATATGAAGCAGTGATCATCATCGTTACATTCGATTGGTCTACCCTTGCAAAATGTTGTACGATCCAACACCCAGCAACGGCCAATGACCAACTCAATAGGCACTACTTCGTATAAAGATACGCGCACCACTTCGTTAGGATAAAAGCGACGTGATGGTTCGTGAAAAGTTTCATGTGGTCGTAGAAAATGATGCCCGAATATAAAACGCTTGCCTGCCTCATTCTTCCATAAATGCTCAACACGAAATATATCACATTCCTGGTAATCAATAGTGCCAATAGTTTCGTAGGTGTGTTTTTTCGTTGGTATTACTTTGCCAGCCTCATCTTTGATGGGTATATCGCGGAGTACATAAACTGCATCACCCTGTCGCACTTGCAGTTCACCACGCATTAGTGAGAGATAATAACGATGTCCTTCCTCGGTATATTCATCGAGCGGTATTTCGCGATCAACCTCGCGCGGCTCACAGCGTTCGCATTGGTAGTTGTCTGCGTTAATGTCTGCCTTGGTGCATTCGGTATGCTGCCACACCATGCAATTGCTACACTGTATCATTAGACCTTCATCTTTGTACAGACCACAAATGCAGCTTATGACATCCTCGTTGCTTTCGCCTGCTGCTGCTGCCTCTGTTAAGTGCTGCAAGGTTAAACCATCATTTGCTGCAACATCATTTGCCACTGCCGTTTTATGCTGGTTTTCACTGAAACTGTTTAACAATTGCTCATCACCGATAATCTCCAACAGCTGCGCATAATATTTATTCTTTTGCTCTTTGTAAACTGCTATTAGTTCCTCCAGGCTGCTCAATTTAGCTTTTTGTTCGGCAAGCGTTTGTCGTGCCTCGACAAATAGCTGTAGCATATCAGTATCAAAATCGCTCGGCAACTTATAGTGTCCTTGTTCGATATTAGCTTGCACTGTTTTTAAAGCCATGCTACGCTGTGCTGTTTTCATGGCTTTCTTCTTTTTATTGCTGCCACCAGCACCAGAGTTTATCAATGCAACAATTGTACTACCCGTATCGTTGGGCACTTTCAACTCTTCTAATGCAGCACATATTTCACGTAATATTACAGCCATCTTGGCCATTTTTTCCACTTCGGGATCTTGGCCAGCTAATGTTAATCCACGTGTTTTCATATTACGTGGTGAGCATAGCGCAGAGATTTGTGAAGCAATCGCCGATGCAGGTGTTGAAGGACGTCGCTTGGTAATAACCGCAGAAGCAGCAGCAGTTGTGCCTGCAACAGGCGTAGTGCAATTAGGCGTTGGCGTCATTGTTTTCGTTTGATTAGCTTTGCGTTCGTTGCGTTTAGCCTTTGTACGACGTATCTGTGGCATGGATAACAAAAATTTAAAATAGAAATGCTCTATTCTGCTGTTTGTCTTAATTTACCTTTTCAAAATTGCGCACAAGAAAGATGTTACACTGTTTCACAAGTTTCTTCTCCTTTTCGGATAGTTGTTGTACACGCGCGTATGCTATATCTTTCATCTGCTGTCGCTGCTGTGCATGTTTACGTGCCTTATGCTTGCGTTGGCGTCCTTTACGCCCATCTTTGCACTGCTGTTCGAGGAGCTGACAAATAAATAAAATTTTGTTAAATACATTTTTTTATATAGCCCTCTTTTTAACTCACCTTGTTTTCCTGAGGCAGCGGTTTAACGCGCTGCGACTTGCCACCGATAACACCACGACACTGTGGTGTATTACAACGACACGGTTGACCCTCTGACGGATTGAACAGCGAAAAATTATAGTCATATGTCAGTTCTTCCCCCTCTTTTATATTACGCTTAGCAAAAAGTACCATGCGCGATAAGCCATTGACGGACCACTTTTGCATCTCACAATTCGGCTCACATGAATGATTTACAAAGCGACAATCTGTGCCCATGCGTTGTCCATCAATAACCAGTCCACCATCTAAATGCAAACAATAGTGATGTGTGTCCTTTAGATAAATAGTGCCCATGCGATCTTTGAATTCACGCTCGTTGACCACTTCACCGGTATATTCCAGTATATATGTGCCCTTTTGAATTGGTAGCTTTGTACGCACACCCCATCCCTTGTTCTCGGTCATAAAACGTTCCACACCCGGTGCCACTTCGTGACGATAAATCTTTTGATTGCCACATTTATCGCCTGCAGGACAATTCGTTGCTGAACATTCGGTGTAGACCATACGATTAAGACAATTGTCACCGCAGCCAGCATTCGGTTTACAATTGCAAATGGGATGTTCGTAGCCCGCCATATTGGGACGTACGGACTCAGCGTAGACATTGGTACGAATTTTACGATAATTCCACGATGGCACCGAGTGACGCACCGGCAACTTCGCATTTGTAGACGCCCACCAAATATCGTAAGGCAATTCAAAGTCAATAACTGTACGTCGGAAATATTTCTCACAATAAGGCGGTGGCGGCAACATAGTAGCGCCAGCTACTGCTTCGGGTAGTTTTTCTACGCTATTAGTTGTCTTCTCCGACTTCTTCTGCAACTTCACAGGTGGTGCCATCTCCATACGCTTGAAAAACTCCGATAGAAGTCCCGCACTCAAATAATTCTTTTTGGTGCGCATAAATTTACGCTGACTACTCGAAGCATTGGAAGATTTCTCATCACTGGTATCACTGCACGTTGTGTAACCCGTAGTATCCAGAGATTTTGCCTCGCTCAATGGTAAAATATCATGTTCCAACTCCACAGCATCCACATTCTTTGCTGCAGCTTCAGCATTTATTGCCTCTGGCGTACTGGGCATATCTTTAGCATTCTCAGTTGTTGGTAGTGATGATCCCTTAGCAATTGTTAGCGGATGTAGCGTATTGGGGCGCTTCAAGCGTATCTTACAGCTGAAATTTGTATTTGGATCAACACCTGCTGGTAGTTTTATTTTTGTTGCTATCTTCTTGGCTGCAACAGATAGTGTGGAATTTTGCTTTCCAATATCATCTGCCGTGGGTGCAACTTTCAATTTATTATTACCACTACTAACACCAACCGTACTTATTTTGCTAATCTTCGACTTTTTATTTTTACTGCTAACAGCAACCACAGTGGATTTATTATTGGCCCCATCCGCAGTACCTCCGACAACCTTCGATTTTTTATTGCCACCATCAATAGTGCCTACGTCCACCTTCGATTTCTTAGTTTCGCTGACAACTACGTTCGCAATGGGTGTTGCAAGTTTTGAGCGTCTGCCTTTCTTATGCGTTGGCGGAACCGTTGGTGTTAGCGTTGAAGTGTCTGTAGTTGTTGAAATTACTTCTTTGGGTTTCTCATTTACAAGCGGCTCAGCCGCAGCACTTTTGGGTTTACGACCTCGCGCTTTGGGCTGCTCCTCGGCAGCACCTTCAGTGCGTATTAACTTGGTACGTTTCGATTCTGGATGATGCTTATCTTC
The DNA here is from genome assembly GCA_035044805.1 of Leucophenga maculata. Classification (NCBI taxonomy): domain Eukaryota; kingdom Metazoa; phylum Arthropoda; class Insecta; order Diptera; family Drosophilidae; genus Leucophenga; species Leucophenga maculata. The sequence continues at coordinate 2,920,162 of JAWNNP010002956.1, read as the reverse complement.
ATTTGATTTTAGACGTTTTCCACTTGCCTTCTTACTACCCTTGCTCGACGATGCTGGCGTAATTGGTCGTGGTGAGCCCTGCAATCGTTCTAGCGCTACAACCGATAACCGAGGTGTACGTTGATTAGCACGTGCTACGAAGGTTTCACTTGTCTCGCCCACTTGTGGCACGCGCTCACATTCTGTTGTTGGATTATCACTTGCCACAGAGCAATGTGTTTCTTTTGACTTAGGCAATTCAGCCGTTTCTGGCTCTAAAGGCCCTGTTACAATTTCTGTCGTAAATGAGTCTACTGTATTTTTACGTTTCTTGCGCCTTACCGTTGGAAAACCAGTGCGATTGATTTTCTTGCGCTTGCGCTTCATTAATAGATTTCCGCCAGTTTTATGCAGTAGTGTTTCTACAACGCGCGTACCATGTTCGCTTTTCGTTGTCATTGCGCTGGCATTAATATCCAGCGTTAACAGCGGTGAGTCTACTTCAGCTTTTGTTATAATTGTAGGATTCTCATTTAGTTTCGAAATCGGTGGTATTTGAATTTCCAGTTCGACAGATGGCTCAAAAACGCCCGGCGGTGGACAGCTACTAGCAGGTGAACCAAAGGATTGCGCTTGTGTCTTTAATTTGGCTGTATCAATTCCATTTGCATGCAATTTGCTCTCGCTGCGATTACGCTTTTGTAGTTTGAGTGAGCACAATGAACTTGGACTTATGTCTAATAGTTTACCACCGCTTATGGAATTATTATCAACAGCAACGCGCAGCGGTGAACTACTCGAGGTTGAATCTTCGCTAACATTCTGCAACAGATGACGTTTTTTCGGTGTTAGTCCCGATTTACCGCCCGTCGTTGATGTTAACGCAGTCGGAGTTAAATGTGCTGTCGTTGCAGTTGCAGACGCTGTACGAGCATTAAACTGCGCCTGAGATTTAGTTGAAGCGGTGGACTTTGCTGTTGCTGCTGCAGCAGCCCATGCTTCCGCGTTCAGTTTTGAGGTAGCTGCAAATGCCACAGACTCACTTGATTTCTCACCAGGCGTGAGCAAATAGTGACGTTTCTTTAATGGCAATTTGTGATCATCAGGGCTTGAATTTGTATTCGCCTTTTTATGTCGTCTTTTGCCCGAAGAGCTGCTGTTATTGGGTGTTAAACTACCACCAGCAGCTGCGCTAGCCGAGAGCATAGCAAAGTCCACCAAAGGTTCACTCATTTTTCGCTTCTTCAGGGCACGCTTTGAATCGCGCACTTTTGCAGCATGACTTGCTGCCAGTGTACTTAGGTTAGCGTTTGATACAGCATTTGTTGACATTCCCGATGTCGTTGCAGCTGACAAGGTTTGCTGTAATTTATTTGCCTCTGCCAGCAGTTTTTCTTTGCCACTACTGGCAGCTAAACGATCTTCCTGTATACGGCAACGATTTGCAAAGGTAGAGGTAATAATTTCAATTTCTGTTAATAATTTCGAGTCAATGTTCAATGCCTTTGAACTACTACGTGGCAAACATACACTCTTCCGTCGATGGCGTCTACGCACACGTGATGTGCCCGAATAATAAGAACTGCAATAACTAGCTGCCGATGAACGCCGTGACTTGATTTTACGTGCCTGCGCTTGTGTCAAATCAGTTGTTGTTGTGGATTTCCGCTGCATTAACATCTTACTGACAAAGGTATCTTGCGAAGCATCATTTAATGATTTAAAGGTAGTTGGTGTAGATGCTGCCGCAGATTCGGATGTATTGCCGCCACTACCGAAATACTGTCCCGTCGTTACATATCGATTAATCTCACCGTATTTTTTACTAGCACTTGTTGTCGGTAACGATTTAAGGCTCGGCTTACACACATACTCATTGCTCTCCTCACTGCTTTGGCCAAGCGACAGACCAGCCAGCTGTAATATGTCCTGCTCATCATTGAGATTACTAACAGTCTTCGTTGTATTCGATTTAAGCAGCATAGACGCACGACGTTTACGTCGAAATTTACTTGATTTGTGTGTTGTGCTGCCATCCTTACAGTCGCTCCGATAGCCACAACTTTTTGCGCGACTTCGACGACTCATACAACTCTTAGTGCTATAGCGACTTTTACAGCTTGCATCGCTCTTATAGCCGGAATTGTGTGTATGATGATTGCGCGGATGTACGCTACCATAATCTGAGACATAGCCACTTTTGGCTGCGAGTATTTTACTGCAAATGGTGTTGCCGCCACCATCACTTTTGTAACCGCTAACGCTGCCTAGTCGAAACTTTTTATTAACATCTATTTCGCGCCACACGGGATCAAGTTCCTCCTTAGCACTGGATTTCTTTTGCTGATGATTGCTTGATTCGGCTGCTGCCTGTGATTGACGCCTTTTATTACGCGGCGCTGGATATAAACGCCTTTCGGTACAAGCATACAAACGTTTATCTACATAAGCTATAGCAATTTTCGGTTTGCCACTAGCATTAGCAGTAGCTCCATTCTCAATTACCGAGGCAGCAATAGATTCCTGCTTATGCTGCTGCTGCTGTTGTTGTTGTGTTCGTCGTGATGTTGTTGCTGCTGTTGTGGCATTTAATGATGACAGAGATGCTTGTTGCATTTTCGGTGATGGTGTTGTACTTTGCGTGGTGCTTGTCGTCGATATGACACCTGAATCCGCAGATTCATTAATAACTGTTAAATTTGCATTCGCCGCTTTATTACTACTGCTACTACTACCAGCTGGCATGTGTAACTTCTTTGGTCTGCCACGACGTTTTCGACTTGTGCTCGAAGCAATGCTATCAGACTGCGAACTAGCAACTGCCTTTAGGGAACTACTATCCGGTGATACACTTACGGTAAGGCACGTAGTTGAACTTGCATTTTGGCCCAGCATTTGTGTCTTCTCCATAAAATCTTGTAATAGAGTCGATTGATATTGTGGGAGATGCTTTGCTTTAGCAGCCTTACGAAAACTACCCTCCGCAGTGGTATCTTCAGTATCACTTTCTACACATTTAATAGCTGCTTTAACTAAATCGGGTAGTTCATTATCACTCGATGATAGTCCAATATTGTCGCTTCCAGGCGCGCCTGGTGTTGCTGTTAGTGCGTTGATCGGTGCATTACTGCTAATTGCAGTTAGTAGCAAACGCGGTGCACGCTGTTGATGTAATTTTAGTGGAATATCATCTTCAGAATCAGAGGAAAATTCATTCTGTTGTACGCGTGCTTTTTTCTGTGCCTGCTGCTGCGGTTTTTCGCTCACATTATTTGACTTTGTTCCAATTTTTTTACGTTTAACTTTAACCTTTTTTGTAGCCTTTTCATTTGAAGCGGCAACCGTTGTTGTAGTAGCCTCTGAACAGCCAGATTCTGTGGCATCACTGTGACATGGAGCGGCTGGTGGTGGTGCTGATGTAGCAGTTGTTGCAAGCACTTTTGTTGCATTTTTTGCAACAGCCTCGCCACTAGCCGCTTCTGTTGTCAGTGACATTTTATTATGTTTCGATTGGGTTTGGTTAATATTGCTTATTGAATTCGATTTATGTTGCATTCTTTCTTCCTTTTTCGAGACGTGATTCGCGCTTTTAATATTGCTTAAATTTACACTTGGACGTATTGCCGAAAATTTCATGCGCAATCCGTCCACATCCGAGTGCTGTACGCTAAATTGTGTGGCTGCTGTTGTTGATTTTGATGGCGACGTAGAGCTTGCTGCATTTTTCGCGTGATTCGTCGTACTGTTCGTGGCATGCGATTGTTTCGATTTCTGTTCCTTTGCTGCTGCATTCTCGGATACTGCTGAACTGGACTGATCTGTATGCACTGAATCCGATTCCTATGAAATAAAATATAAATCAAAATTTTATGTCATAAAGAAAAACAGAACTTACCTCATTTTCACTAGCTGATTTCGATGGCTGTTGCGTTCCCAAGACACTCTTTGCTGCAGTTTCATTGTTTGAACTGCTCATATTTTGACCAGACAAACGCTGTGAATGTTGAAATTAGTTAATAAAAAGCGCTAAATGAATAAAATTAAGTAGAAGTCGCCGTTGCGTTGCAAAAATTTGCCAGCTGAGCGTAAAAGTACAGGACATGAAAACTTGGCGCAATTGAAGCGTGAAGAAAACTTAGCAATTTTTTTTTATTTTAATTTTTTGTGGCAGCTGCACCTGTGTTGAAGGGTGTAATACACGAAATTGGCTTATGCTGTACAATTTTCCAAAAAGCCAAAACCCGTATGCAAAGCGTTGAAAAACAGAAATTAATTACACTTTTCTTTCTTTTTTATATTCATTTGAAACCAAAAAAAAGTAAACTAGGTCAAACCACAAAGCAACGAGATGACGACTTAAATATCTTTATGGACAGTAGCAAACACACCAAAAAAAAAAAAGGGGTGAAGTGAAGCAACGCGACGGCGACAACGTCAAAAAATAAAAACAAAAAAAAAACTACTCACATTTTGCTAGTGATTGGTTTTTCTTGCAAAACTCTTATGTTGACGCGTTGCAAACAAACACAAACACACGCGTATGCATAAACAAATGCATTTAAAGAAGAAAAAAAACTATTATTAACAATTTTCTCACTTTCATTCGTTGCACTAAAAAACAGCCGTCGCTTCTTGTTTTTGCTGTTGTTGTTGTTGTTACTTAAAATGGCGCCGTTTTCTCCATTCTTTTTTTCACTAGCTTAGTTGATTGCAAGCACTATATTAAAATCGTTTTTTATCACACTTCGCTAAAATATTTTCACTGTATTTTTATTGCTTTCAGTGGCGCCACATTTCTAGTTTTGCGTTATGCATTTGTTTTATTAAAATTTACATTTTATTTATATAATTTAAGTAATAAAAATAAAGTCGCGAACGAACATAAATAAAGAAAAGAAACGTATGCTTTGTTGTGAATGCAGCAATCGGTCTGAATTGCATAAATCGGTCCGTTGAAATTTAGGCCCTTGCAGCATGAATTTTTGTTGAATCATAATCAATTATTTTAAACTGATTTAAAATTAATTTAAATTAATTTTTAATCAATACATTATTATTTTAAATTATTCATGTTTAGTATAAGAAATTTCTGCCATGATATTATATAATGCATTTGATTCAAAATATGATTCACGATATATTAATTATCCGACAATAGTTGAAAACTAATTAAGTTGAACATATGTAAATATAATACAATATAAAATTGCAGAATAATATTAAATTACTTCACACACTAAAATTTAGTTTGACCGTGTAAAAGAACTTAAAAACGCTCATCGATTGAACTAAACCAGACCGATTTAATAAATACTACAACACCAACTCTGCACGGAAATTGTGAAAGAAGAAGAACCAACTACTAAGGTTCTGTTGTTTTCTATTTTATTTTTTTCTCTGGTATTATTTGCGGTGTTTTAAATAATAAACACAAAATGAGCGGTAGAGGCACAAATGCCGTTGCAGCAGGCGGTGATGGTGAATCGATGCTCTACGGCTCTACACTCTCAGCTGAATCGATGAAGGTAATAGCCGAAAGTATTGGAGTTGGTTCACTCTCCGATGACGCTGCCAAAGAACTCGCCGAAGATGTTTCCATTAAAATAAAAAAAATAGTACAGGATGCAGCAAAATTCATGCACCACGCTAAGCGCCAGAAGATGACTATTAACGATATTGATCATTCGCTAAAGGTGCGCAACATAGAACCACAGTACGGCTTCACAGCCAAGGATCACATACCATTTCGGTTTGCTTCCGGCGGTGGACGTGAGCTGCATTTCATTGAAGAAAAAGAGGTCGATTTGAGTGAGATATTACAGAATAATAACAGCCGCATACCACTGGATATCACATTACGTTCGCATTGGTTTGTTGTGGATGGTATACAACCAACAATACCCGAAAATCCAGCGCCACAATCTAAAGATGCACAATTTATGGAATCTGTTAATCCGGTTATTAAACTGGACCAAGGCTTAAATAAGGATGCAGCGGGCAAACCAACTACCGGAAAGGTACACAAATTGAAAAATGTTGAAACGGTGCATGTTAAGCAACTGGCAACGCATGAGTTGTCTGTGGAGCAACAGTTATACTATAGAGAGATAACCGAAGCATGCGTGGGTTCGGACGAGCCGCGTAGAGGTGAAGCGCTGCAGTCGCTTGGCACCGATCCGGGACTGCACGAAATGCTGCCGCGCATGTGTACATTTATAGCCGAAGGCGTTAAAGTGAACGTAGTACAGAATAATTTAGCCTTACTTATCTACCTGATGCGCATGGTGCGTGCGTTGTTGGATAATTCGACGCTTTATTTGGAGAAATACGTATGTAGTTTATTAACTAATAATATTTTAACTACTTTAATTACAAAATTGTTTTCATACAGCTGCACGAACTAATACCATCTGTAACAACTTGCATAGTCTCCAAGCAGCTCTGCATGCGTCCAGAACTGGATAATCATTGGGCGCTACGTGATTTTGCCTCACGTTTAATGGCACAGATTTGCAAGAATTTTAATACCTCAACAAATAATCTACAAACGCGTGTAACACGGTATGCCAAAAATATATTCTACGGTAGTCTAAAAGCCAAATACAAGCAATAATTTTCGTTTTAATTTGCAGCATCTTTAGTAAAGCTTTACAAAACGATAAAACACATCTCTCCTCACTCTATGGCTCTATTGCTGGACTATCGGAACTTGGACCAGAAGTTATAAAAGTATTCATTATACCACGTTTAAAATTCATATCGGAACGCATTGAATGTCATTTACTGGGCACTGCGCAAAGTAATACGGATAAAACGGCAGCAGGACATATACGCGCTATGCTGCAGAAATGCTGTCCGCCTATACTCAAGCAAATGCGTAATCCGCCGGATGTAGTGGAGGAGTACAAGTAATATTGCTGTTTTACAACAGAAGTCGCAATTTTTTAATAAAATTTTTATGTATTGCAGAAACGATTATGGATTTTTGGGCCCATCACTTTGTCAGGCCGTTGTCAAAGCACGCAATACGCCAAACAGTGTGCAGAATACAGTGCCTACTAGTAGTACCATTAATACTGCGCCCATTACTAGTGCTGCACAAAATGCTAGCACCAGCATAGGACGCGTCACACTGCCTGCAACTATACAAACACAACGACAAAAGTAATTATGCTATTTACATAGAAACATATGGTATTTGCTTAAACAAATCTTTTATATGCCTACAGTCCGGTCATCACCACACTGCCACAGATACGCACCATACCGCAAACACAGAGCGCACGTAATTTTGTTATTGTCTCACAAGCTGGCGGTGTTGCAACGATGTCACCAGCGCCGCAACAACAACAAACTGTGCAATTGCAAACACCACGGCGGCCGTCAACACCGCAAATAATAACGCTAGTACCAGGTGCTACTATAAATGGCGCCGGTACTATAACAGCAGTGAACAGCGCAAATCTCTCCGGTGGCAATGGTTTACTAGGCGCACGTAATGAGCGGGTATGAGAATAAATTATTTTAAGCTGGTTTGTTTTTATTTCATTTTTTTTTGTTTTTATTATTATTATAGACTTCCATAGATGCTAGTTCAATTATTATTGAAACAGAAGAAATACGTGATCCGCCGGAGCTGGATGATCTGTCACATTTGGAATAATAAGCTTAAGTAGCGCATAAATAATATGCTGTAAATTTATGTTCATATAAAACAATTTAAAAACAAGCCAATGCCATCATTTACTTTCTGACTCAATGAACCACGTAGTGAGGGTGGCACGCAGCACGCATGTGCTATAAATTCGAAAATCAAAGAAAACTATGATAAAACAGTGCGCGCCGGCACTTAGCGTATATTATTGATTTTTCACAGTTTTCCATGCATACTTGTGGTATTGTTGGGTGTGGAATGGCCGCGTGCGCTTTACGGTATCCTGATAATGTGTGTATGTGCACGCATACAACAAAGCCAAAATACGATTAAATTCAATTTAGTACATGTGTAATGGACGTGGTGGGTGCTGTGCTGTCGGTAACGCTGCAATTCATATGAACACTCACACAGAGTGAGTTCACTTTGAGTTTGGAATTGTAGATACCAACGCACAACCGTAACAAACGCACAGCAAACAGACGGCAGCAAATTCCGTGATACACAATACGAAAAGAAAAAGCTTATAAAATTAAAATTTACAAATTCATTAAACTAATTTAAAAGCAAAAAAAAAAATAAACAAAGATGCGTGCACATTTCGCCGAGCCCATACCCGCTTCGCCCGACAGCATTGATGAAATCGAAGCGGAGCCATTAGAGTCACGCATTGAGGAATTTAAGCAGGACACAAAGAATATGGCCGTCTTGGCTGAATTTATTGATGATGTACTGGTAACAGCTGAAGCGGAAGCTACCAAACAACAAATCGAACAAGATGCGAAAAAATCGCAACAGGTTGGCTAATGTTCCAATAATATATGTAGTTTGAAGCATATTGTGCTAAAAAATAGAGCCTAAATGAAATTCCTTTCTCTTACAGCCTAAAGAAAAATCGCGACAATGTAAGTATAAGTGCATATATTTTACTATAAATATTTCGACATAATGCTGCACTGCATCAATTTTGTGTTTATGGATACTTGAAGCTTGGTGGATCGTAATCCGCAATACATTTGGTCGTTTGAAACACTTTCTCGCATGATTCCTTGAAGTTTTTTTCTATATACAGTATAAAACAAAAGATTTTTTTTTTAATATATGAGTGTAAGTCACACATTTCTTATGGTATACGTACGCACATCCTTGCAAGATACTAGCGCTGCCTTGGCTACATCTTGCAGCTCCGGTGGCAATATAATTGGTATTTGTGCTGTCGCTTTTTGTATGCTAAATTCACCTTTTTTAGTTAGCTGCAGTGAAAATAATTTATATAAAAATTATTGATTCTACTACTTTAAGATAGGCGTGAACTTACAGTGCCCGCCAGCTGAGCTACACATTTTGTATAGCACTGAAAATAAAATAAAAAATAGGTGTTTTGTTAATTCAGGAACTTAAAATCTAGAAAGCTTGATAAGGCTGTAAAAAATTATTTAGTGTTAATGTGTGGGTGTGGTTTAAGATTATGAGAGTGAATTGAGCCAGCGCTTAAGCTGGACACAGATTTTAAAAAGTATTAAGAACTATTAGAAGAAGGAACATAAGCATCTCAGGATTATCAAGCCAATTTTGCATGTATTTATAACAGAAACTTCAACCTGTATAGATATTTGCACTCTATATAGTTCAGTTGCTTAATTTTTGTCTATGTACCATAATCCCTTTTCACTGATTTATTATAATAGCGCTGAGTTTAAGTTTCAACATTATAATTTCCCAGACATTTCAAGCTTTTTGCCTTAAACACATACCATAACGTCTGCATTGACTAAGGAGAAGTCACCATAACGCATTTTGTCCAGTGTTTCTACAGGAATTTTAAATTTAGGTGCACAACCATTGCGCATCATGTCCAAAGATTGCTCAAACTGTTCCTTTGTAATCTTTGAAAAAAAAAAGAAAAAAAATTCAATAATTCCTTTTAAAAAAAATTCAACTTACAGCTTCAATAATATTTATGCAGGCACAACAACAAATCAAAAAATTATACATTAAACTGAAAGAAATCCGCATATTTCTTGTAGAGTGCACTACGCTCAAAAATTTTCAGGAAACTAAACGTGTTTAATTGCATTCCGGCCGTTTTATAATTTCGCACTGCGTTTGGACTTTAATAATTTGTGCACTTAATTATAGCCATTCGAGGGTAGTAATTAAAATTACGCTGGCAGTATAATTGTGCAGCGATTTATAATTAAAATATATTATTAAACGCGGAAATTTAGCTATTAATGTCAAAATATTGCATGAAAATTATACTTAAATGAAATTCCAATTTAAAAGTTTGCTTTTTTTATATATGTCTACAAAAAACCTATTTTTTTATTATTCTCTTCACCTTTTATTTCCCTTTTTTTTTGTTTTTGATATTAAAAAAACTCAGCTTTTGCCATACCAGATTTCAAAAATGGTAAAGTGGTCAATCGGGCACGTGGCTTTGTGGTGCGCATCTTTGATGCAATCTGCAACTGTGCCAATAATGCAACTGCAGCACCTACCGCACGCTTCAAGTTACGCAGTGGTAGCGGCAGCGCCGGAAAAAGACAGTCAACGCAGAACAACGAGGGCGCAGTTTCATTTGATGAGAAACCGGTTGAAACATTGGCACTCACTAAGCCAGACAAGCAGAAGAATGGCAAGGAGAAAAAACCCAAGAAAGGCGTTAGACTTGCCGATGAACCAGAGACTATAGAGATGCTCAAGGATTAAGCAGGCAAGCTACATAATACTTTGTGTTTTGCTGTATTTCAATAAAAAAATTACAAGCACTATTAATATTTAAAGCAAAATGGAGTCGCAAAATAACCTTCTATCAATCACAAAAAAAAAAAAAAAAAAATGCTCAAATTTATGGTACTATCAGTTTTAAAAAGTCTTCCGCATTTTAATTTAATCTATCTCTGCCTGCAAGCGAGTCAAAAAAAATTAAATTTTTAGGTTAGGCATAAAATTTCTACACCGAAAATAGGGAAACTCTAATAAAAATGCACACAATCAATGTAAAAGTTTTTGGAAAACTAGTTCTTAAGTATAATAACAACATACACCACATATATGTATATCAAAATTTTTGGAAAACAATTTAAAAACAATTAATATTCAATAACTAGTTATGTGTGTATTATATAGCTATATAACGTTAAAGTAAATATGTGTACTGATTTTATATACAAAAAAAATAAAAACGCCCATAATAAAACTTAGTTACTTATAAATGTATTTACTTGTGCTATATACTAAATATATATAAAAAAAAAAAAAACTTTGCTAAAAAAATTAAAAAAATGTTGCGCAATTTGTGTAAAGATCTCTATACTACCATATAAAACTCTTAAATATCAAAAAATATGTATTACAAAAATCTACTTAGGTTTCTTTAATAATATTTTTGTGAAACCTTTTTACAACACGAACTTGTCCTTTTACAAGAAACAATAATAAAAAAAAGCAAAACATTTTTCGAACAATCTACTACCTTATAAAAAGGCAAAAATATAAAAAACCAGACTAACTAAAAAAGCGGCACAATTTTTTTTATATATGTAACTTAGCAAATTTAGTTGGATTTAAGCGTCCTATATATTGAATCAAAAATAAACAAAACTATCCACCTATTTATTATATATTATATTTATATAAAACATTGTGTAATAAATTATGCTGTGATCCTTGTGCATGTGTATTAAGTAAATTTTTATTTAACTAGAACCTAAACTATTAATATTTCTGTTAAGTATTGTTTCTAATATTAAATTGGCTTTTTATTATTTTAAATTATATTTTAGATTAGCATTGTTGTTTAGTGTAAAAAAAATTGAAACAAATTAAATAGAAATTAAAATAAAAAAAATGCAAGGCTTCAATAATTTATGCAGGGCTGGAAAACATATTCCAATAGGCTCTATAAAATCTATAAACCAAACTTAACACTGGTTTCAATGTAAAGTTTTGGAATGCACCTGTTTTTGTTGAAAAGGTATTAAAATAGCACAAGAACACCTGCAATTGGTTTGCTACGCTAAATGCACTAGAGCTGGGAAAACAACGATTTTTAGACCGATGCATCGATGTTTTCATATGTAAAACATCGATGCATGGGCCTAAAAATTGATGTTTTTCCAAGCTCTAATATGCACAGAATTATTATTATATTATGGATTTTGATAGCTCCAAAAAGTCTATATCAAATACTAACAACAAGTTTCAATGAAAAACAATTACTAGCCGTTTGATTCTTTACTTAAACTAGTACATTTCAGAGCTTATTTAAATTAATTTCTTTTTTCCGTTAGTACTATTCCATTCATCCTTTAAAATACCTTAAATATAAAACAACCTTAAGTCAAAGCTTTTAATATTTCTGTTAAACTTATTAAGTTATGTTTAGAAAAGTAAATGAAAAATGTTCATTGTTGTCATAATTCTGCAATAAAAATTTAATTGAAATAAATATATATAAACAACTAAATATGTGCATTTAAATTATTTATAGAAATTTTAAGCGCGCAAAACCGGTATCTCGCATTTATATCAATAGTTTGTAGTGTATTAAACTTGTGCCTTGACTGATGATTAGACATTCGTAACACGTATAGCAAAATGACTTTATTCGAGAATTGTTGCTCTTCATATATAGTATATATATATGCTATATCAAAATACCCATATTGAGTCAAAGTTTTAATGTGATATCACTAACAGTAAAAATATGTCGCATACTTATTCCGCTGCGGGCTAATGTGAAAGTTTGAAACAATTACTTAAGAAATTCCAAACATTCTGTGTCTCTAGATTATTTACTAGATATGTACTCTTTTGAATTAATCGATAACTTATTAAAACGGATCTCTACTACGCTGCGGGCGTTCCACTATAATGTTTTATAAATAGATATATAATATATACTCGAAATAATATAATTACAGCCAATAACGATGTAACTGTCATAAGATGAACAACAATCAGTCTTTAACTAGGTATATGTCAGACAGCTCGAAAATTGTATAAAAAAATTAAGCGTCTGACCGAAGGTTTTAAAACTTTCTGTAAGGATTAAAATGGAAATCTGGTTACAGATGCTCAGGAATCACTAAGATTTTGGAGGAGTAATTTTTCTAACCTACTTGGTGGCGATGAAGCGCACAATTCCGCCGATATAGAAATGACACCGGAACCACCAGTCGATTCGGTTATTAACAAGTAAGAAAATTACGGTACTAGTACAGGTCGCCTAACAACACATTAAATGTATCCCGAGCTTATGACCAAGCTTATGACCACTTCTCACTGCACAATTAAGTGCCTTATAAACATTTTTTTATGTATGAAAAGAAAAAGAGAGGACGGAAGTATCATAGATCGTTCAAATTCAATTGCTTATAAAATCGTCATTTTTTATGCGATAATGATGAAGTTTTAGGAATTTGGCTTAGAGGGACGTTAAGTCTATACTGGCATACTTATTTCTTTTTTTTTGTGCCGAAGAAATTTTTAGGCGGAGGGTCAAAATTTAAAAAAAAAAAACTTGTAAAATTCCGGAGAAGTCCTAGTCGAATGCAAAAAACACGAGGTCTCTATCTATTAACGTTCCCGAGATCCTTTCGTTCATACGAACCATAATGGGGGTAACTTTGGGATGTGTCTCCGACCATTATTTCTACCTGTTACATACATTTGCACAAAACCAATAGGGTCTTGGGGCAAGCAAATGAGAAGTAAAGCCCTCTCTTGACAGACGAAAATAGAGATCTATAAGACGCTGATACTCCCGGTCCTACTGTATGGGCCGTGGACTGTGATTGAGAACAGCGTTAAAAGTCTTTAAGAGGAAGATTCTCCGCAGAATTTTTGGTCCTATTAGAGTCAGCGAGAACTTTACGAACTGCAAGCTTTACGATCTATTCGATGAGGTTGACATAGTCCAGCGTATTAAACTCCAGCGGCTGCACTGGGCTGGTCACCTTATTCGAATGGATGAAAAAACTCCAGCACGCATGGTGGGCCCAAACTTGATTGGTGGACGACGTAATAGAGTACGACCGGGCACGCGTTGGACTGATCAGGTACGGAGATCTCTTTCTGTACTTGGCATTCAAAACAACTGGCGCCAGCGCGCACAAGATTACGGATAACTTAAAACCAAACAAACAAATGATTAGTATAACTTTACGAAACCACAAAAGCGAAATGGATCTAGAAGAAAGTTTCATTTAATATACCCTATCTGCTACATATAAATGCAGGGTATCTAAATATATTTATATATAAACGTACATACATATAAAAAACCCTCATCAACACGAGAACCGGCATTACATTTTAAATGAGGCAAGTACAAAGCAACGCAAAAAAATAATGATCGTATCAAGCAAATATGGTTGGATGATACTCTCTGAAATAAAATATAGCCAGAATGGAACAAACTGTCAACGAATCAAGTTAATGAAAACAGTTAGCAAGCTGAAGCGCAAGTAAACGCATGATATGGCTCTACAAATAGCGCACAAAATCTGAGACAAAAAATTTTTGTTCCGAATAAACCAATTCAATTCAAAAATTCGAGTACAACATCGCGCGATAACTTTTTTTTTATAAGCAGCCTTTAAGAGCGCAACGGAAGTTGCAAGCGATAAAAATTCGAAAGAGTGAGAAAAAACATTTTTTTATATTAAAATATATCAACAAGATTTCGCCAGTCTGTTGTACTTAAAGCTCGGAAGAAGTGCTACTTAAAAAACAAAGCTAGTAAAAAACGCCCAAAATGCGCATGCAATGCCTGATTTTGATCTTGAGCTGCCTGCACAGTGCACTGCACGCAACCAAATTAAGTGGCGACTATGTAGGTAAGTAAACAGCTTACAATGGAAAATGGAAAAACCAGCTTGATTAAAATTTTTCATCTGTGACGCACAACGCCAATGTTTAGATCTACTCGAATTAGCCGATAATAGCGAGTTTCAATGGGGCGCGCATGAGAATGAAGCGTATACAAGCTTAGCAAACAATAGAACAAATGATTATCAATCACGTCATCGTTTGTTCAAACGCCAGGCACCCGGCAATGGTGCAGAGCCAACGCAATTGCTGGTGAGTCTCAATAAAATATGCATTTAGCTTATATTGAAATTAAATAAAATATATTAGCAAAACAAGGATTACGGCCCATGCCGTACACCGCTGGGTGACAGTGGACGCTGTCGTCATATCATCTATTGTCGCATGCCAGAGCTTAAAGATGATGTTTGGCGTTTGGTTTCGCAGCTGTGCATCATAGAGAAGACGTAAATTTTTCGATTACATTTCATTTCATTAGCTTAAAAAAACTCTTTTTATATGTAGCTCCATTGGTATATGTTGCACCGATTCAATGACCAGTAATCGCTTTAGTCCGCAGTTTACTAGCGATGACAATGCCGAGGAACCGCGTATTATTAATCGACCCGAACAACGTGGTTGTGGCATTACTACACGCCAATTTCCGCGTATAACAGGCGGACGCCCAGCAGAACCGGATGAATGGCCATGGATGACTGCATTGCTGCGTGAGGGCCTACCATATGTCTGGTGTGGTGGTGTACTGATAACCGATCGTCATGTGCTCACTGCAGCGCATTGTTTGCATAAAGTGAAAAAGGAGCAAATGTTTGTGCGTCTTGGTGAATATAATACACACCAATTGAATGAGACACGTGCACGTGATTTCCGTATAGCAAATATGGTCCTACATATCGATTATGATCCTTTAACTTTTGAGCATGATATAGGTTTAATACGCATAGAGCGTGCTACCTTATTTAATACTTATATTTGGCCAATTTGTATGCCACCACTTAATGAAGAGTGGGAGGGACGTGAGGGCATAGTAACTGGTTGGGGTACACAAACATTCGGCGGACCACATTCGGATGTGCTGATGGAGGTAGGTGTACTTTATAAGCTTTACACATTTTCTTATTATTAATTAATATATTAAATAACAACTATAACTAGGTCTCCTTACCCGTTTGGAATCATGACGTCTGCAAACGCTCTATGGTTGAACGCATACCAGACACTGTACTATGTGCTGGCTTACCCGAAGGTGGACAGGACTCATGTCAAGGCGATAGCGGTGGTCCTTTGCTTATGCAATTGCCGAATAATCGCTGGGTCAGCATTGGCATTGTTTCTTGGGGTGTACGTTGTGGCGAAGCTAATCGTCCCGGCATGTATACACGCGTTGATAAATATTTGGAATGGATTGTTGCTAATGCAGACATTTAAGCGCACAAGTTAAAACATATTCGTTTTTTATAAATCTTTCTTATTTTCGCATAGTCGTTGCATTGTTTTTTTCTCTTTTTAACATAACAAATACAACTTAAACTAAAAGTTCTTAAACTAAGTTTCGCTTTTTTTTGGAAATAACAAATTGTTGCTTGTCAAACGTCTTCGTATGAACTGCTTACATGTTGTGCTTTAGAACTAAAATACCAAAAGACAAGTGAAATGGTAATAAAAATTTGTAGCTTTTGTTATTGTTATATATGCACACAGCCGTCCATTTAGTATACTAAAGCCTTAATGCGCAGCATTAATACCTGACAAACAATATGAGAACTATCGAGGTAACACAAATGTAGTCGCCATTTTGTTCTTTAACCACATAAGCTAAGCTCAATATAAAACAGTAGATAATGGTTCCGCCGAGTCAACAGGTAGGAAATGGAAATTATCTGCAATTCTTGGACCATTACTAAAAGCTATTTTATAGACATCATCGTAGGTTTTTGCAAAGTGCACTTCAAGGCCATCGGTTATGAATTTCGGTAGTTCATCGTAGTCTTTTTTGTTATCATATGGCAGTATGAGACAATTAACACCGCTACGTTTCGCCTGCAAAATCCAAAAAAAAAGGTATATAAGCAACTACTTGTGAAAGTTTCCTTTTGTTCAAATTACCGCAATAGTTTTCTCCTTAATGCCACCCACAGTCAGCACTTTTCCCTTGAGCGATATTTCGCCAGTCATGGCAACATTTTGGCGTACCGATCTGTTTGTTGCTAAGGATATTAGTGCGGTTATAATAGTTACGCCAGCGCTGGGTCCATCTTTAGGCGTTGCGCCTTCAGGCACATGTAAATGTACTTGTCTGCAAAAAAGCAACAAAAATATTAAGTATAAAAGATAGTTTCATTTATTTTTCATATACTCACTCCTTCTCCAGGAAGTCATTTTTCTTATCCATTTGAAATATATAGTTACGCGCAACTGTTAGCGCAATTTGTGCAGATTCCTTCATTACTTCACCCAAATTGCCAGTAATGTGTATACTACCGGAGTCGCTCTTATCGGTTTGTACCTTACGCTTAGCCGTTTCAATGTAAAGCGATGAACCGCCCAAAGCAGTCCATGCCAAACCCATAACAACACCCGGCGGTGTCGTTTGATACATGCGCTCAGATGTAAATATTTGTTTGCCCAAGAATGTTGTCAAATTGTCTGCTCTTATATCAAAGAAAGTACCTTCTTTTTTGACAAATCTAAAGGCTACTTTGCGTATGACCTGAAAATAGTTGATATAGATTATAAAACAACCAATTATTTTTTTTTAATTTATAATTTGACTACCTTTTCAATATGTTTCTGTAGATTACGCACACCCGATTCACGGCAGTAATTTTTGATCAGCATATTCAAAGCATCGTCAGTCAAATTCATATGTTTATCAGTTAAACCGCTATCTTTCATCGCTTGTGGTATTAAGTATTCACGCGATATGGCGACCTTTTCTTCAGCAACATAGCCTGACATTTCAATTAGTTCCATGCGATCACGCAATGGTTCTGGTATTGTATCTATAACATTGGCAGTGCAAATAAAAAGTACACGAGACAAGTCAACTGGTACATCCAAATAATGATCCAAAAAGTTGGCATTCTGTTCGGGATCAAGCAATTCCAGCAGTGCAGAGCTAGGATCGCCCTGAAAACCTCTGCAATAAATTAATTAAGCAACATATAAATGAAAGCACTAAAATTTTATATGTTTAAATGAACTCACTTGCCAATCTTGTCTACCTCATCTATCAGTACTAAAGGATTTTCGGTTTTTGTCTTTTTCAGACATTGTATCAATTTGCCAGGCATAGCACCAACATAGGTACGTCGGTGTCCTTTAATTTCAGCAACATCAGTCATGCCGCCAACACTGAAACGGAAATACTCGCGATTCAGTGCGCGTGCAATGGAACGTGCAATACTTGTTTTACCGACTCCCGGTGGTCCATGGAAGCATAAAATTTTACCCTGCACACTGCCACGCAGTGAGCTGACAGCAATGAATTCCAGTATGCGTTTCTTTATATCTTCCATGCCATAATGATCATGATTTAATATATTCTGCGCTTGATCTAAGCTGAGGTTTTCAACGCTTGTCAGACCCCAAGGCAATGATGTCAACCAATCAAGATAGTTACGTGTAACGCTGCAGTGAAAGAATTATAAAAAATTTAAAATAAATATCTATGAATAATAAGCATAAACTTACTTAAACTCTGAGCTGTGACTCTCCAAAAAGTTCAACTTATTCAGCTCTTCGTCAATAACCGTCATAACATTTTGTGGCACAGTTTTATCCTTTAGTTTTTCACGATATTTTTCGCCTATGGCATCCTTATCGTCTTTTTCTATACCAAGTTCTTTTTTAATAACACGCAGCTGCTCCTGTAGTATATATTTGCGATGCTGTTGTTTTACCTTTTCCTCAACTTCGCGGCCAATCTTTTGCTGCAGTTTTGATAGCTCTAATTCTTTCTTTAGCAGACTTAAAGCAAGCAAGAGGCGTTTGGCGATCTAAATTTAAAAATAGATAAATTAATTAGTGAATATTTATGCTTAATCTGTTACATTTAAACTTACATCCATTTCCTCCATAATGCTCTGCAGCTCATCTGGCTCACCAGCTGACAAGGAGGCGCCAAGGTCACACAAATATATGGGATTGTCAACTACGCGTTGATTTTGATGCAGCATTTGCTGAAGACTCTCTCTAAAATTTGTATTTATTATAACATACTAAATGACTTATTTTCAATGCTACAATTCTTCATACCTATACAACGGATTCATGCTGATGATATCGCGCAATGTTTTGATAATTTCCTGCGTCAGCGCCTTGACTTCTTCATTACTATCGTACGGCAGATGCTTTATATTTTCCACTTCAACCATTAGCACTGGTTCATTTGTAGGAACTTTTGCTTTTGGTTCTTCTGCTGTCGTTTCTTTGGTACTTGTAGCGTCTGCTTTTTTCGCTTCAGCAGCGGTTGGCGTTGGGCCAATATGCGCTGGTCCCGTCACAGTACCGCTCGGCAAAGGCGTTTCGGTGGTTTGCTCGTTTACCATAGACGTTGCACTGTCCGCTGCGGTTGCTGCAGCATCTTTGGCATTGCGCTTATTTCCACGCGCACGTTGATTACGCTTGCGTTTTTCAGCAGCCTCGTCTTGCGTGTCAGCTGGTACGTGTAATTTTATATTAAATAGTGGATAATGTATAGTCGTCATTTTCACTAAGATCAAGAGATGCACACAAATATGTCACAGCAACTGCAGTACCAGCACATCCCGTTCAAATGCTTACCTGGTTTTGGTTTAGGTTGATCAGCTTCTAATAATTGACCCGTAATGCGTATGCGTCGATGTGCTACAACAATCATGCGCAGCTTGTCGCCTAGATCTTGTACTTCCTGAATTTGTGCAAATGTGCCAACATTGTAAACTTCATCAACTTTGTTTACAATTTCATTTTCATTATCGGTTTTCTTCATAAAAACACCGACATAAGGCTGATTGAGTTTAACCTTGCGACGTAAGATATCAATAACTAATGGATTTGAAACCTTAAAATAAAAGCGAGTTGTTGAGTCAAATTCATTATTTATATTTTTTTAGTTTGCTTCCTACCTCGATTATTTTCATAAAACGTGGAAACAATGGATTACGCCGCACAGCCAGTAACGGCAGATGCGGCCAAACTTCAGGCACTACAACGGTAGCCGGCAACTGCGAAGTCAGTAGATCTGCCTCACTTTCATGCTCCTCCTCTTCGTCATCGCGACGATTACCACCGCTCGAACAATAACTACGTATGTTTAAATTGGCTGCGGCAGTCAAAATGCTGCGATTCATGTTGCTGCCGCTGTTCTTCCAGAAACGTCTAAGTTTCATGTCGCTGTAATATTGCAACAGCGACTGTCTATTACCGCGACTCTCAAGCGCAACCAATTGCGAAGCATGGCGTATGAATGGGCGTGCACGTACCCTGCGTGCCAACAACATGACTTTAAGAAACACAATAATTAATCAGTTAAAAAATCACAAAAATTTCACAATCCAAACAGAATTTGGAGTAACACAAAGATTAATATTATGTGACAGTTGCCGCTGCTGCTTCTTCTTGCTTTGCAATTGTATGACGAAATGAACTGTCAACAATATTTGTAGTCAGTCTATGGTGATTGGCTGTTTGCATAGCAGTGTAAGAAGCAGACGCTTTTTGTCGCAGTTGGTTTTTTTTTATTGAAATCTGAAAATACACTCGGAATAACATTTACTGCTGCTAAAATGGCCGTCAAGTTCGATCAGCAAAAGACCAAGCATCAACTCTTTCATCTATCGATCAGCCTGGCCACCATACTCATCTGTATGACCTATATGCAATTTCGACACAATTGGGCGCACCTGGGCAACTTTTGGAGTTCACTTATTGTGCCCATTGTTTTTACCGGTGAAATACTGAAAGTTGTGCTGGCGCGTTTCTATGGACGCATTGAGGATGGTGTACTAACTGCTAAACAGCGTCAAAAGAAGGCTGCATACTTTACACCGCGTGAACTCTTTGGTGGCTTGTCGGTACAATTCCTGTGTACACTACTCTACGCCTTTATTTGCATTATACTTGGCGCTCCTGTGCTGCAGAACTATGAGCAAACTTTTGTGCTATCGCTGTTGTTGACACTGTTAACCGTTTCACCAACTGTATTCCTGCTGGGCGGCGGCGGTGCCTTGCAGGTATGCTTCTGTGAAAAACCGGATTTCGTTACAAAATGTGAGGAAACTGCACTGGATTTGTTCAAATACAATGCACTCGGTGGCATTTTGGGTGCTTGGGCTGGTAGCGTTGTTGCACCACTGGATTGGGGTCGCGAATGGCAGCTATACCCAATACCAAATGTAGTTGGTGCACTACTCGGCAGCGCATTGGGCAATATTTATGCCTGCTCGCGTGTACTCTACGCCACTGCCAAAGTTTATATGAGCAAAAAACGTTCTTAAATTTCGTAAAATACGAAAAAAAATAAAACTTTGTAGCTTAGACGTATGTATGTAGCTGTAGTAATTTGAGATATAATCCTGCCACCACCAAAGAATATTGCGCTGCCAACCAGTGTATCAAACAATTTAGACGCCATGGTGGCGTACATCTAGTCATTTCCAAACGACAAGTACTAAAAGCAATTAATGTATTAATAATAAAATAATGCTGTATTGAAAAACAAAAACCTTAAGCTGCAACAACTGGTTTAAATTTTTAAGCATTTTATTAGTAGATTATATATTTAATTTTCTATATATCTCTCGATAATCACACACACACAAGACACTTAAATGATATGAAAGTATATAAATAAAAATACCTGAAACATAATCGCAATTCTTTTAAATATGTATTTTTAACTAAAACAAACTTGTTCTATGCTGTACCACATTATAATACAGAATTTTTCGAGTTCTTTGCAGCGTGCAATCTGCTCAAAGATTTGATTTTAGTACAAACCGCAGATATACACAAGAGACCTAATTACTGCAGCATTTATGTCACATTGTTTCGTATAAAGCTTTTTATCAAGCCTTTGCTGTAAGCACAAAACTTTCATCTTCCAGCAGACAACGTCTGCCCACATAATTCTCATTAGGTTCCCAGAACTCATCATCGTCGTCGACGTCAAGGTTGTCAGCTGCAAGAAACGCTTTAATGCTTTGCATTTCCAATGTTTTGCCATTGTTTGCTGCTTCATAATTGTGTTCAATTAGTGTAGCATCTTCCATATTAAAACTGTAGGCAAATTCTTTACTGCTTGCATTAGATGTTAAGCGACATTGACGCAGCGTTTCACGCTCAAATTCACTGGGCGGACATGTTACAGTCTCATAAAGTGCATGCAATTGTGTGAAATGCTGTCCAAAGACAGTGCGCTGTTCGCCATTTTGCTGCTGTAGCTGTGCACTCCAATTTAAGGCTAATGTTGCATGTGGTTCATGCTTTGCAACAATTGCATTAAATTCTTCAGTACTAATGTTGGCGTTAAAGTAAATAGTTTCATTATTTATCAAAAAACTATGTGCTTCATCTGGCGTTGGTAGTTGCGACTTCAATGTATTTGCGGTCGGCATGATATCCATTTGGGAAAGCCGAGTTTTAAGTAGCTGCTGTAGTGCTGGTATAGGCTGCTGTTGTGTTTGCTTCTCAATCTTATACAGACGACATTGAAAGCTAGTCGATTTGGAAGGTTTAATGCATTGTGCTGCAAGTAGGGAAAGTTGAAGTTAAAGCTTCAATAAAAATTGTTTAAAGTACATACCGCCAGCTTGTCCCATTGTTAATTCCATTTGGTTCATAACTAAAATTGTCAAAAATATGAAAATTGAAGCCAAAATATATAACTTTCCGACATATACATATGTTATACTCACTATATAGTTGTTGTGCATTTAGTTTATATTCCGTTGAATATAAATTAAGTGAATTAATGTGGACTTCTGCTGTGCGCGCATTTTGTTGTTCAAAAGTGTTTTTGATATTTACATGTAGACCCAATTCATTGGAGATATTATTGCTGACAACGCAGGTTGACTCGCTGCGCAGACATTCATGTACATTAAACTGCCAAGCGTGCCGCACAAGACGGTATTTCAGCTGCGTACTGACTGTACTAGGTAGCGCATAATAGAAGAGCAGACGTAGCGTAAATGACCCACTAGCATAGGGTGCTTGTAGCCACATAGATATATTAGTAGCCTCCTGCGCACGTAACGCAACAACTGCATCATTATTACGCTGCAACAAACGATAAACATGCTGGCGACGTATTTCACGATCTTTAACAAGCTTTTCATTTGAAAGATCCTTGAGCGCTGTAAGTAGAAAGAGAAATGTTTAATAGTGGTGTTGCTATAAAATTTGTACAGATGTAACTTACAACTCAATATGGAGAGTGGCATATCCTGTGACTTTTCGAGTAGCGTTATCCAGCGCGGTGTCTCACAGGCAAGATATACCTCCTCAATCGGTGCAATGCCCAGATTACGCAGCGAAATAGTAACCGGTACTATTTCACCCGCTAGCAAATCATGTGGCAATGCATTAAAGCTAACACAAAGCGCTGGCACTTGTGGCACAATTTCAATATTTAATCTGCTATCCATCAACACTTGTTTTGATTGTTTTGCATTTGTTTTAATGCGTTGTGCCTCAAAATATAATGCACCAAGCAGTTTAGAGCTAGGTTCTGCAGTAGATGCAACTTGACACACTATACCGATAATTGTTAGACGTCCAGTAAGTTTTGGCGTCAATTTAAAGTGCAGTGTTTGCGTTGCACGCTCTTCAAGCACAACACTCTCCAGGCAAATGGTTTTAATAGCTGCATTGACTGCGGCGGTGTCTATATATAAAAATAGAAAGAATATCAATCAATGTTTATGATATTTAAGTTTTTAATACTTACTTGAGCTGTCACTGCTCTGTGCATAGAGGCAACCATTGTCGAGTACTTCATTATTTTCCAGCGTTAATTTCCATAGTAGATCAATATTTGTAAGCGTTATGCTGCAACGCACGCTATTGGACAAGCTAACAGCAAGCTCAATGGGTTCTAAAAAAATTAAAATAGAAATATTTTTAATGTTCCCTAAATATAAACCTCGCACTAAATTTAATACTTACCAGCCTGTACTGCCAATGGCACCTCCGCCGCAGGATGATCTTTTGTATAAAGATAACGCGAAGGCTTAAAAACGAAGGGCTTATTCGATGCCGCTGTTATAACAATCATTTCCTCCATTTTATGCCAAGTTGACTCATCTAACAGTTCCGACTTTATGTCAATATTGCTTGCGGCTATTTGCTGCGGCAGCACATTTGTTGGTTGGACTAAAGTCAGCACACGCACAGTTTCCTGCAACACCTGCGGTAGTGCATGTGGCAATATACCAAGTTCTGGACTGCGTTTGGTTAGCTCCTGTAAGCAACAAGTATTACAACTAA
This sequence comes from Leucophenga maculata, assembly GCA_035044805.1. Lineage (NCBI taxonomy): Eukaryota > Metazoa > Arthropoda > Insecta > Diptera > Drosophilidae > Leucophenga > Leucophenga maculata. Next base: position 2,896,221 of record JAWNNP010002956.1, on the reverse strand, counting down.
TTTATTTTTCTTTGTCAGTAATAAAAATATTAACAGCTCACATTCTGCGTCTGTATGTACTCCTTTAGAAAACTAGCTTGCTGCTGTGCGCTTTGCAAACTACCAGGACGCAGTAAATGTGCAAAGGAGTGACTGGCCTCATCAAGTTTCTTTAGCATATAGGCCTGTTTCGCTATGGTATATTGTATATGATCTTCTGCAAGACTCCAGCTACGTTCTTGAAATACTTGATATGCCTGACGATAGCAGCGATAGGCGTGCTTGCGTTGACCTGCACGACTATATCGATTACCCGCAAGCACAATATGAAACGCATACTTGCGATGCATAGCCGGCTGCGTAACAAGAAAACAATATGCTGCCTGTTCAAGCAAAAGTGCTGAACGCAGATCGGATTCTTCGCTAGTCATGCGTATCAATTGCTTGGCAACTTCGGTATATAGACGCGCGGTCTTCAAGCACTCCATGCTGAGCAGTGTGGCGCGTGTGGCAAATTGTTGTAATCTAAAATAGTAAAAGCATAAGTTAGACAAATTTCAGCACTATTTGCTGCACCGTTAACTTACTTGCAAACGGTTAGATAACAGACTATGGCATCCTCCATATAATCATATGTTTTGCGATGCGCTGTGCCCAACATAAAAGCGGCGAGTGCAGCCATCTCAAGTGCACCTGCATAGTATTGCCAAGCAGAATCAGCATTAAAATCGCGTTTAGCTTGATGATAAGCCTGAAAAGCAAGATTATAATGTCCAAACATAAAATATAGATCACCCAGTTTGCGCGTTTGTAGTTCTGCCGATTCGCTGGTATAGCTGCAAAATATTTACACAAAAAGGTTTTAAAATACTAAAGCAATAATAGTTAAATTAAAATAACGTACATAACTGCATTTTGATTATTTGCTCCTGCACCTGGTTTGCTGGTCACAAACCAACGTTTAGTGGCGCTAAGCAATGACTTGCTGACGCCTTTCTTGTTTGTCACTGCTTCACTCAGTACAGCAACCAAGTGTTCAATGTAGGGTATCAACGCGCGCATAGCATAGTCTTGCACAAAATGACGCAGATTGTCTAAATCGCGTGAGTTTAAACAGCTGCCATGCGGTGCATCGGTGTCCAGCTCATTGGCCCAGACATTAGGATTAATAGTCTGCGAAGCAATACTTTCACTGCTTATAGAAAACTTTGAGCTCTGCAAACATAATAAATAGAAATTATAAATTAATAAATACAAATTTTTTTAGACACTAACAATAGCTTCGGTTGCGCTCTCCTGCATAGGACTAAGCGGATGCAGCATTGCGAGATCAGTTTCACTAGCGGCAGCTGCCTCGACTAGCGTAGACATTTGCATTGTAGGCATAGAGATCACAGACACTGCATCTTGCGGTGTTTTTGGTGCACTCAATTCAGTCGAGGTAGCATCTGGTTTGGGCTGACGCTTTATAAATGGCAACCAGAGATCGGTTATGTCATTGCTAGCACCAGAAGCAGTATCTACTGAATTAATGGATACAAGAAAACATTTGCTATCGCCAAAAGTTGATTTCAGCAACTCAAAGCCCTGCTGCGCTCTGTAAATGAATAATTTTTATAGTGCAATACAAAGTTTATTGTCTGCAAATTACTTACTTAGACAAATCTGCTACACTAGCTTCGTGCAACACCACATAGCTATTGAGCACCTCACTCGGCTGAAACCATTTGGGCAGTTTTTGCGGTGTTATGCTCTGCATTTGCTGCACACGTTGTGTTAATTTATGCGCCGTTTCGACTATATTCGGATCAGCACTGGAGAGCACTAGCAGACAACTAAGTAGATGACGCGTAAATTCATGATCCGCCGGGAATTGCACTGTTAGAAATGTCTCACGCCAACTGTCAAACCATGGTTCTGCGCTAGGCAGCTCAAGATCTACGTTGCCTAAGAATGCAGCGCTTATTTAACAACATTTTAATGTAAACAAATAATTATAAAATGCCTACCAATTGTTAAAAATTTTGATTTATCATTGTGTGCATTGATTACGGATTCGTTAAGCATTTTGCGCGCCAGCACAGTCTGCGGCGGACGCCAGTCCACGTCACAGAAATTAAGACGCAGGCCGCGCACGGAAACACTAGTACCGGAGACATCGCGAAAATGTGCTTAAAATCAAATTTATTATTATTAAATAGAAATATATTCTAGTTCTAATGCTAATGCTTACAATCATTGGGTAGCTTGGAGAACGGTTGCAGCAGTTCCACAAAAGAAAGATTATTGCGATGACAGATATCATCCGCTAGATTACTGCTGATTACGCCTATAAGTGGTGAGAATATATTTTTGATTACGTCCCGTGCATTGTAGTTCTGCCCGGTTAGGTGTATCATAATTATTAGTGTTTTTCTTTAGTTGTTGCGAAGGAATGTAGAAGTCTGATTTTGCTTATTGTTCATCAATAGCAACAGCGACTCCCAATTTTATGAGTGTGTAATAATAACAGCTGTCAATAGCAAAAACAAAATGTACAAAATTTATTGTACTAAATTATACCGACAAAAATGAAACGCCCTGTATAACCCCCGGGAGTCTCTGATAATGGCGGGAAACGTCAGCTGTCAGTGACATTCCTACAGATTGAGGAAAAAGGAAATTTGCACAAAATATTGTCAAAGAAATATAAAAATCTAATAAACTCTTAATTCGTGCGTATTGTGCACAAGTGCAGCGCGCAACGTTTACACATTGCAACATATTTCGTAAAAGTTTTTTTTTATATTTAATAACGCATTTCATAAATTTGCGAAAGTCGCCGCATATTTGCGTAGAAGCGTCGTCACAGTAGCCACTTCGCGCGCGTCAACAACACTAACACAAAACAGTGCAGCAGCTACTGCAAAACTAACACGCAACATGGCCAAGGTGCACATAACAAATGTTGTCGTGCTCGATAATCCAAGCAGCTTTTTTAATCCATTTCAATTTGAGCTAACATTCGAGTGCATTGAGGAACTGAAGGAGGATCTCGAGTGGAAAATGATCTACGTGGGCTGCGCTGAATCGGAAGAGCACGATCAAGTGCTGGACACCATATACGTTGGCCCAGTGCCCGAGGGTCGACATATATTCGTCTTTCAAGCTGATCCGCCAGACACTACAAAAATACCCGAACAAGATGCCGTCGGTGTGACAATTGTGCTGCTTACCTGCTCTTATCGCGGCCAGGAATTTGTGCGTGTCGGCTACTATGTAAACAATGACTATGTTGATCAAGAGATGCGTGAGAATCCACCGCCAAAACCGCTCTTCGACAAACTAACGCGTAACATTTTGGCATCCAAGCCGCGCGTAACACGCTTCAAGATCAATTGGGATGATGGCAACACAAACGCACTGGGCCTGCCGCCAACAACATCGCTTGGCAATGGTAATGGACACACGAACAACGGCATGAACGCTGATGATGACGGTATGTGCTACACAGTGAGCGGTGATGGACCATCGACATCTGGCGCTGGAATGCACAATGATGCGTCGATGGATGAGAATAGTTTGGCCATGCCAATTGAGAACGGTGTTAAAGCGCTCAACGAGAACTCAAACTCGCTGGCCATGGAGTGCTAAGAGCAGCCGGGAGTAGCGGTACAGTTGCGTTTATCTTTATGAAAAAAATCTTAGTTTCAATGATATCAGTTAAAAAAAAAAAAACAAAACAAAAACAAAAAAATATGCCGTAGCCAGTTAATTTCGTTCATACTTTCATTTTAAGTTATTTGTAACTAATTAATAATAATGTAATAAGAATTTAAAAAATACAACAAAATTAAAATTATGCTACAAAAATTGTAAACCCAACAAGTAAATCTTTTCAAAATATATTAAAATAAATTATGAATAAGATATAGTATAAAAAATATAAGAATAGTGTTAAAATTATGGAAATGTCGGGCTATACTTATGATTCATAATGTATATATGGTATTGCGCATGTAAACATATGTTTTTGGGCAGAGATTAACTAAATTAATTGGAAGATTTACAACAGTTTTGAGATTTAGGTCGATGGTAATTTTTACTAATGCAAACAATTTATTATTTTCCTTAGACTACGTATGTAAGTTGGAAGTAATGACCTATTCTCGAAGTTGAACAATCTTACTTTTTTTTATTTCATTTTAGAGACTAATTCAAGTAATAACAGGTCAACTTCAAAATGCAGCCAACGCAGCTGGCAGCACTGTATTGCACTTAAAGTTTATAAGAAAATTTTGAAATGTACGGCAGCACTGCCTTGCAATCAACATATGGTTGACAGCAAAATATAAACATTTCAAGTCTAAAAAATAGCAAATATATTTAAAAAGCAAGTCTTTTATAAAAAAACTAAAAGCAAAATAACAGTATTTTGAGTTTAAACTAATTAAGAAGTACAAATAAAATGGATGAAATGTTGCAAATGCCTATGTCCAATCGAGATTTCGCCTTAACGTGTCGTTGTGGCATACGCTGTGAAGATGGTTTTGATGAGCATTTGTATAAGAAATATAGCTGTAACGAGAATAATGAGATCATAATCAAAGATGAGCTGGAATACCAGGAGTACAGTGAGGATAGTGCACTTGTTAGCCAAACAACAATAGAGCACGATTTTCAAACAACTGCTAATAAGACATCAAACATGTAGGTAGCCTTTGAGCAATATTGATTATAATACTTTACTGAACTGAATCTTTCTGCACATAAGGTCTTCCGAAACTTATGTTTTGAATGAGCCATTATTTGAGGATGATGAGGATACTTTGTTGGATAACTTAGCTAAAACAGTTTCGCGCGCTTCACAGGATGATGATGGAAGCGTTACTGAATATAAGCCAGTAGTAGAAAAAACACATCAGGAATATCAGTCAAGCCCCACCAGAGTTAATAGTATGTTATATTATTTTAGGCAATTATTTGAACATATTCTAATATATGATTTTTTTTTTTTTTGCTGAAACCAGAACCATACAAATGTGTCAACTGCAACATGTGGTAAGTCTTAGAGAAAGTTTATTTAAGCCAAATTTCTAATTATTTTAGCTTACAGCTTCGCTTATAAAGCTAGATTACAGTGCCACATGCGTATACACACCGGCGAGAAGCCATTTAAGTGTGATTTTTGCAACAAAAGGTAATTTTGTTATTAATTTTGTTTGTTTTTAATTTTTATTTATTTCCATTGCACACTTTTTACAGCTTCGGTCAGAAAGGACATTTACAAATACACATGCGCACACACACTGGTGAAAAGCCGTACAAATGTGAATATTGCAAAAGTTCCTTTGCACGACATTTCGTTTTAAAAAGACATCTTCGGCAGCATCTTGGTGACAATGTCTATCCGTGTGGATTTTGTCCACGTGGCTTTCGGTTGGTCACAGAACTGCATAAGCATCAAGAAGCACACATTTACGATGACGCTGAAACGCGTGCAAGCAATATAGCTGCAAGAAAATTAAAAGATGCTGAATTAGAGCAGCAGAAAACACTTAGATAACATAAAGACAACCAAAATGTGAAATTATTACAAATGTTTATTAACTTTTATATTAAAATTTTATAAAAATAAAAATTTATACATAATTGCATACGAAATTTAGTATAAAGCATGAATTTGAAAATTAGCGGCCAAATTTCAAATCAGCAGCTGGCAGCACTGGCTCGTACTCAACATATGTGCATAAGTACTAAATGGCTTGTATGGCAGCACTGCATTTCATGTATATATTTCTGCATTGAAAATGTACAACTATATCAAGTCGAACAAATAAATGTAAATAAAACTTAAAAGTTTTTAAATACAAATTAAAAAGCACAGGAAAAAATGGAACAAATGTTGAACATATCCGAACGCGACTTCGCCTTTACTTGTCGTTGTTGCATGCGTAGTGAAATGGACGACACAGAAAACGAGCTGAAACTTGAATCGCTTTTCGATACCACAATCGGAGCCATCGGTGATCTAAGCATAGCAGATATATTCACAAATTTAACGCCACAATTGGTAATTAGTGCCACAGATGGTTTGCCGCAAGAAATATGTGATATCTGCGTAGAGAAAGTGCTGCAAATGCAAATATTTCTGAATATGTGCTTGGAGTCAGACAAAAATTTGCGTCTAATAAAAATTGGAAACCACTCCATTGACAGCAATGAGACGCAAGTTAAAGAAGAGCTGCAGTACGTGGAGACCACTGAATTTACAATAATAAAACTAGAGGATAATGGCATGGAGGAAAGCAACCAAACAATAAAGCAGGAACCTTTGACGGAGTATGTGTTTAAAGCAGCCCAAGAAACACCGAAGATGTTAGTCACTATTTAGCAGTTTTTTGTTTATATTTATTAATTAAATAATTAAAAACATTTTGCCCAACAGAACAATTGATACATCGCAGTTGATCAATGAGACGTTAGTGAAAGAAGAAATGCAGTACCAGGAGGCGACGAATGCACAAAAAATAAATAAAGAAACATTGTTAGAGTATGAATTGGAGACTACACAAGAAGAAACATCCTACTTGTAAGTAACTATTTAGCACTTTTGCTTAAAATTTGGCTAAAAAATAGAAACTTCTCGCCAAACAGTTGCGTCGAATTGGATGTTGCAAATGAACCATTAACTGAGGATGATGATGATGTTGCTATGTTAGATATGGTAGTTACAAGAAATACGAGTGATGCAAATGATGTTAGCATTGAATATGTTATTGATAATGAATATGAGCAGTTCTCAAAACCTAAAACTACGAAGCAAGTACAAAAGTACGTCACGCAGTATAACTCTAAATTTGACGATAAGCCCTTTAAGTGTAACATCTGTGAAATGCGGTAAGTGTGATATATATTTCTTTGCCCCCTTTTTTTTTAATAATTTTTTATATTTCGATTACACAGTTGTAGCCAGGAAGCACATTTACGTAAACACATGCTAACACACAACTATGAAAAGCCGTACAAATGTAAATATTGCGAACGTGCTTTTGCGCGCGAATTCATTTTAAACAGACATCTTCAGACGCATCTTGGCGATACGGTGCATACGTGTCTGCATTGTCCGCGTAGTTTTTTATTGAACTCCGAACTAGAAAAACACTATGAAGAACACATAAATGAAGATGCTGAGACGCGGGAAAGACATCTAACAGCACGTAAAGCTTTTCAATTGCAGCTGAAGCAGCAACCTAAAGAAACTGTAATCGAATGTGAACAGTGTAGCAAGCAGTGAGTAATTTTTTAGCAAATTTTATAGTTCAACTTGTTATAAAATTTGTTTTATGTTATTTTTCAGCTTTCGCAAAAAGTCACAGTTAAAAAAACATATAGAAAAATGCACTGGCGAGCCTACATTCCGGTACAACAAACGATGTGTTTATAATACACAAACAAAAAGTTATGATCTATTACAAACGTAAGTGCATGTTGTTTATTTAACGTATTTTTATTTCCGTAAAAAATTAGTTGATTTTCGTTTTCAGTGATACTCAGTCACAAATAATTGGTGACATTGTAACTGAAACAAATCAAAATACTCTGGAGGATCATACCAAACAAGCTGTTGTCGGTGTAAGGTAATTATTGAATGCAAACATAGAAACTTTTATTGTTAAATTAATAAAAATCGTTTATCATTTTTAGATTAAGTAATGCGAAAAGTTCGACACAGCGTTCCAAAGAATTCAGAATACGAAAAAAACTTCTTGCTCAGCAAAACCCGCAGCCGCCAGAACAGCAGAAACAAACAAACTCTGCACCGAATGTTGAAACATCTTTATTGAAAAAGAAGAAATCATCTACAGAGCAAGTCAGAAGATGGAGGGCAAAGAATAAACTGTTAAAGCGAGTTGGCGAAAAACGAAGGCCTAAGACAAGCGCGGAACGTGCACGCGAATACCGTCAAAGACAGAAAAATAAGAAACAACAAACTGCTGCACATGCGGTTGATGCGTCCAGTTGAACATCTAAGAAGGTTTTACGCGCTTCAGCAGAAGCTGATTGCAATAAGAATACATAAAAGCATTAATTTTTAACTTATTGTTAGTAAACAAAATAAATTTAATATTAAAAAAGAATTCAATTTCAAAAATTGCAGTTGGCAACACTGACTCGTACTCAACATATGTGCATACGCAATAAATGGCATGTATGGCAGCACTGCATTTCACTTGTATTTTTGTTTATAGAAAATGTAGAACTATGCCAAGTCAAAAAAATAGCAAATATAACTAAAAGCAAATCTTAGATAGAACTTAAGAACTTCGACCACCAAAAAACATGGCACAAATGTTAAAAATGCCCATGTCTGAACGCGACTTCACCTTTACGTGTCGTTGTTGCATGCGTTGTGAAATGGACGACACAGCAAACGAACTCAAACTTGAATCGCTTTTCGATAGTACGACAGGAGCAATTGGTGATCTATGCATTGCAGATATAATCAAAAATTTAACGCCGCAATTGGTATTTAGTGCCACAGATGGTTTGCCACAGGATATATGTGAAGCCTGCGTGGAGAAAGTGCTACAAATGCAAAAGTTTCTGCAAATGTGTATGGAGTCAGAGCAAAACTTGCGTCTAATTAAAATTGGAAACCAATCGAATGAGACAATAGTTAAAGAAGAGCAGCAATATCAGGAGTCCTGCGAATTTACAATAATAAAACTAGAGGATAATGGCATGGAGGAAAGCAACCAAACAATAAAGCTGGAACCTTTGACGGAGCATGAGACAACGGAGAAGTTAGTAACTATTTAGTTTATATATTTTTCTATAAAATATTAACAACTCGCACAACAGTTGCGCCGAATTGAATGTTGCAAATGAACCGTTAACTGATGATGATACTATGTTGGAGAGAGAAGTTACAAGAGATTCCAGTGCTTCAGATTCCGATGAGCCAACTGAAGAACAGCAAGTAGCAGCGCCAAAAACTTATACTGCAAAGAAATATCACAAGTGTGACTGCTGTAATATGCGGTAAATACTTTATTTAGCTTTTTTTTTAATAAAATTTTTAAATATTTTAAGTTTACAGCTTCTCTTGCATGTCTAAATTAACAAGACATATGCAAATACACACCGGCGAGAAGCCGTTTAAATGTGATTACTGTGATATGCGGTAAGTGTGATAAATATTTATTTACCTTTAATTTTTGTAATGAATTATTTTTAAATTTTATAGCTGCCGGCAGAAGGCACATTTACGTACACACATGCTAACACACACTTATGAAAAACCGTACAAATGTGAATATTGCGAACGTGCTTTTGGCCGCAAATTCATTTTAATACGGCATCTGCAAACGCATCTTGGCGATACGGTGCATACGTGTCTGCTTTGTCCGCGTGGTTTTTTATTGAGCACAGAACTGGATAAACACTTTGAAGAACACAAAAATGAAGATGCTGATACGCGGGAAAGAAATCTAGCAGCACGTAAAGCTTATCAAATGGAGCTGATGAAACGTCCTATAGAAACGCTATTCGAATGTGAACAATGTGGCAAGCGGTGAGTCAGTTCCTACAATTTTTATTGTACTTTTAATCACAAAATATATTTTAGATTTCTCAAAAAGACACAGTTGAACAATCATATACGAAAACACACTGGCGAGCATCCTTTTCAGTGTAATTTATGTGACGTTAGGTAATTGTTTGATTTAGCTTCATTTTTATGTACTTTTTTTTTTTTTTTTTAATTTAACAGCTGCAGTCGTAAGTCACACTTGGTCACACACATGCGTAAACACACCGGAGAAAGGCCTTTCAAATGCAAATATTGCGTACGCGCCTTTACGCAAAGTTCGGTTTTATTCACGCATCTTCGTGTGCATCTTGGTGATAATGTGCACGCATGTGAGCTCTGTCCTTGTAGCTTTCGTTTGAGCTCAGAACTGCGTAAGCACTGTGAGGAACATGAAAATGAAGATGATGAAACGCAAGAAAGAAATTTAGCTGCACGAAAAGCAAAAGATGCGGAAATAGAACTAATATCAGCCACAACAACAACAACAACAGCGGCGGCGGCGGCTATACATTAAAATAAAATTTTGTAAATTTATTGCTTCCAGAATTTAGATATGCTTTAAGTTAATATTATAAAACTAAGCACACCGTAGCGAATATTTCATTAAGTTATGCCACGCTGTCAAAGCTCAGTTGTCAGTCGAAATTTATAGTGTTTAACATATCGTCCAACAACAATTTGCAACGAAATTTATTATAAATTGTTTAACTATTTATTTGTGCACAAAATTCTAAATAATGTCCGGTCCAAAGAAGCCAGTACGTACGCGCCAAGGTGGTGGCACTTGTTGTTGCTGTGCACAGCCAGATTGCAAACCGAAAGCGCCACCACCGGCGGCTGATTGCCCTAAGCAAAGCGGAGTAGAGTGAGTTTCTTTGTAAAATAAATTCACGCCGGAGTTTTAGTTTACTGCTCCTAATTTCCGCCTTACAGCAAATTTGATAGATGTAAAGTGAGACCAATGAAAATTTGTGATTCAATGGACAAAATGCCGGAACCGCCGCCATTTGATTGTTTTCAGAAAGGCAAGTGTAAGTATCAAACCTAAACAGCCACATCAGCAGTTTCGTAATTATATATTTTCCTATATTCAAAGCCGGTAAAGCGAAAACTGATCCCAATACGCTCGGTTCGCCCATTGGTGTTGTCAGTCTGAATCAGCCGCAGAAAGCAAATGTTCCCAATCAGGATGTTATACGCTTTGCCGCCTATTTGAAAGCCTATACATCAGCATTTCTAAGTCCACGCAGTGAATGGACGCCCGAATTGTTGGAGAAGCTATTGCGTGAGGGACAGCTGCTATTCAATGATTCACAAAATTTGGAAAATCCCAATGCTACAGTACGTCCAGAAATCTATTCAGAGGGTGAGCAAAAGATTTCGCGTCACTTTAAGACCGACGATTGGGAGTTTAAGCTGGAACTCGAACCGCCCTTCGAACTTACCGTACCAAAGCGGCGTGCTAATATCATTGCTAATCTACGGCCCATACTGAAGGCCTACTTTCAGAAGACTTATTTCGGTTTATTCGCTGTACTCAATTGGTATCTGTTCATATGGCGTGATAAGGGCATTTACTTTGTGCTTGATTTCAATGGACGCAATTTGGAGGAACTGAAGACCACACCGGATGGTGGTCTACCCATGCTTTTAGTACTGAAAACTACCGATAATGTGGCGCATTTGATACGCAATCTGAGCGGCGTTTCGCCCACTGATAAGTTTACATTGCGTGAACCGCTAATGACGCGTTTGGTCAATCCAGAGGGCAGTTCCATAGATCGCGACTATGGTACGCGTATGAGCCAATATGAAGTGATTGCCGGTGATTATGCTTATCTGAAGAGTAATTTGCATTTGACGCTAAATCCAAAAGATCCGCTGCGTAATCGTAGCGCTTTGCCTGTGGCGGTGGCGTCGATACTAGCATCGAAAATTGATCATCCCGCAACGTGGGATGAACGCACATACGATAAGGTTATGTGCTATGGTGTCAATATGTGCAAAAATTGCTGGGATCCTTGTGTCGATCTCAGTCAACCGGTTGATCTGGATACATTTCCGCGTCAGATACGCATGGGTCAGTTTGTTTCCGAAATTTTACTAACGCCGAATCTCTATGAAGGCTACTGGCGCTGTGTGCCCATGTACAAGGATAATGATTTTCATCATATGCTGGAGAAAGCAGTGAACACCGGCGACTATGTGCTCTTTCAGATTAACAATCAAATGTATGCCATATGGAAAAAGAACGATTTTATATATTTAATGGATCCGTATAGACATCATATTGTGGGACGCATACTGGAAGAGGGCGATGATCCGAAGAGCGCTTCTGTACGCATGTTTGGTTCATTTGATCGTTTTTTGAGCGTTTTTCATCAGATGTTGCTTGAGTCTAATCGCTCGGCTATATTTCATATACATACACTGAGAATACGTAACATAACCGAGTGTCCACCTGGCACAGCGCCACCATTGCTGCCGCCGGATGAGGATGTTGAGGTGGCGTCACTCAACGAGACCATCAATTTCGTGGAGAACTATGACAAGTGTCTGGAGGAACTTGCACAGATAAGCGACTACGAAGAGGATTTGCAATCGGAGATCGAACCAATTATCGAACTCAGCTCATCCGAAGAAATGGTCGAAGAAGAAGAGGAAGGCGAAGGTGGTGGTGGCGGCGAAGGTGAAGGCATTGAGGATGAAGATTAGAAACAGATTATACAATTTCGTGAAGCATTTTAAAATTATTTGGAAATTTCGGAGATATTTTTAATTCACTTTGCGTAGTTTGTCAATTTTTATTGTCTGTGTTATGTTCTCAAAAAATAAAAAAAATAGAAAAACTTGAAATAATTTTATAAAAACTTTGTAGTAATTAGAAAAATTAAAATAAATTTGCAGTAAAAACAAAAACATGTTACAGACAAGTTCTTCCGGACAGCCACGTAGTAATTGGATAGAAAAATTATCCTGTTGTTGCACCGGAAAAAAGAAACGTCGTACACTGGTGCCCAAATCCGTGCGCCGCAAATTGTTAGTCGTAACAAATGAAACACTTTCTGAAATTAAATATGGAATATTTCTTTTTATTTATAATAATTTAGGCAGCATGTCTACGATCGCGACCTATGTACGCCCGAGTCCTGCGCTATTTATGGTGCGCTTGATAAGCGTTATCATCGCGAAGATTTGGAGGCGAAGTGCAAGAAACAACGTAAGTTAGATAAACTTAAAAGGGATTAATTAAATAAGCCGCTTTTGCAAATTTACAGCCAACCGTATTGACATTCAGGCAGATTCATTGGGTGCGCCAATTGGCTTAGTCTGTTCGCATGTACGTGTTAAGCACACCGTAGCCCCGGACGAAGAGCAATCAATACGTTTTGCCACATATCTGAAAGCTTTTGCGCTGATCTACGTACTACCCGAAGTCGATTGGACAGCATCAAATATTGATCGCCTGTTGGAAGAGGGCGAACAATTGTATCGCGCAACATCATCGCCGCAGCCAACTGAGCCGCCATCGGAGTCGGATATTCAAACACCAGAGCAGGAAACAGGCTCATTGGAGCCAAGCCAATCAAAGTTACGTCACTCGCGACAATTGCGAAAATCACGACAATCGCAACAATCGCGTCGTTCAAAAGGCGGTTCGTCACACTTTAAACGGCATTCGATGTTGTTTGAACAACCGTCGCAGAAACGTACATCAAAGACCAAGGTAACGCAGAAGCGGTATATGTCGCTGCTAAACCTGTCACGTGAAAAAATGTCGCAACCAACGCCGCTAGAGCTGTTTACCTATATGCCGAATGAGATACGTGTTAGTCGTAAATTTTCCATTGAGGAACATATATTCACCGTCGAACTGCAGCCACCGTTTTCTAAGTCTTCTTCCGAACATCGCACGCAGATAGAACATACCGTGAAACGTTTGAGTAGCGTATTGCGCGATTTTTTCAGTACGCGTCGCTATGGTTTGCTATGGATTGTTTCATATGGTTACTTACTGATCTGGCGTCAACGTCATGCCTACTTTGTGCTTGACTTCAATGGACGTGAACGCCAAACATTTGAGCGTCGCGCTGGCGGAAGTGGACACGCCATGCTGATATGCCTGAAATTGCTCGAAAACGTTGTCTATCTTGTCTCGAATTTAAGCGGTGTCAAAAAGTCGGACAACTTTTCCATACGTGAACTAACGGTTATGCGTTTACAGACGCCCGAGGGTCGCATATTCGTGCGCGATAGCAATGTACGCAACATAGAATACGCCGTAATCAGCAGTAACTATGCATATCTGAAATCGAATTTACATCTGACGCTCAATCCTGAAGAAACGCTGCGTAATCGTGCCAGCATAATGGTCTGCATTGCCGGCATCATTGTTGCAAAGATTGACCATCCGGCTGCATGGACTTCATACGTTTATGATCGCATCATCTGCTACGGCGTTAAGCTATGTCGCAGCTGTTGGGATACGTGTTTAGATCAGCCCATAAATTTGGACAAGTTTCCCACACAGCTGCGCGTCGGACAGTTTGTTGCAGAACTGAAGCTGTTGCCCAGCGTACAGGCAGGCTATTGGCGTTGTTCGAAACCGCATAAGGATAACGATTTCGAGCGTTGTATAATGTCGGCGCTTTCAATGCATAAATCTGTGCTGTTTCAGATTAACAATCAAATGTATGCCATCTGGCAAAAGGATTACTTCTACTACTTGCTAGATCCTTATCGCCACCAGATTGCGGGACAGTTCATGCCCGGTGAAACAGAGCAGGGCGATGGCGAAAAAATGCAGCCGGAACAGTTTGCCACCGTGCGCATGTTTCGCACCAGAGACACGCTGTTGGCGGTCTTTCACAGCATTTTGATGGAAACAAATCGCAGTGCACCATTCTATATACATGCAGTTAAATTGCGTAATCTATCACAAATACCCGAAGGATATGCGCTGCCGCCGCTTCTGGGTAATGACGATGCAGAGGTGCGTTCATTAAACGAAACCGTATTGTTTCCGGATGATTACGAAGAATCGTGTCACGAATTGGCACGTCTAAGTGATTATCAATTGGATGTTAATTCATATACGAATATACCGTTCGATGAATATTTCCGTTTGCTGGAGGGCAGTCCAAAATTAGGCTTTCCAGCAGGCGAAGAGGAGGAGGAGGAAGGTGGTGCAGGTGGCGCTGATATGGAGGGTATAGAGAATGCGGATAGCGGTGATGATTTAAAAGTAGAGACTGAAAGTAAAAAGCGCAAAAGACCCATACTTAAAACCAGAACAGCTGGTTCAAAGCCCAAAACGAAAGACAAATATAAAAAGAAAAAGGTGCGTCTGGCGCCGCCGGAAAATGAGACAACACTTAAGACTGTGCAGCAAACAAAAGTCAAAATGCCGAAATCGATTATGAAGAACAAAACTAATTTGTCAACAACAACAACAACATCGGCGCGCAATTTCAACGCTGCCAACGCACCACCTTCAACACCCAAGCGACGTTCAGTACCACAGATAGCAGCACCACACCTGCAAGTGCTGTCGAATGCTGCGGCACGGCAGCACTCAAATACGCAACTTGCGCTCGGTCATAGCGCAGCATACAATGAACGTCCGTATATGGCAACAAAATATCCCGGCTATAATGCAACACCGGAAAATATGGCAGTCTGCGGTTCAGAAAGTGGCACCATGGAAAGTGTTGCGCGTTTAATACGTTCCGCGCTTAAGTGTGCCGATCGTGTGCTAGCCATGACGCCATGGGGCAACTATGTTATATTTCGTGTAATTGATAAAGCTGGTAAGACTTACTACGTCTTTGATGGCTGTACCTGTGATATAGATCGTTTTCGGCATTTAGACTTACGTTTTGGTACTGCAGGACTAAAACCCTTTCTGCGTCAACATGATGTTGTCTGTCATATAATCGACTCACGTGAGTCACGCGCACTGCAATTGCTGCGCACGAGACTCAATGACACTAGTCATAAGTACGAATGTTTACGCGGGCGTGGGCCGTAGTTAAAATTTGTTGTATATATAGAGAAAATTTATATATGTTCGAGTAAAGTATTTAATTTAAATTTTTTTTTTTTATTTATTTTTTTGATTTCTAATCTTTATGAGTCGTTAAATTTAACCTATGGAATACGTAAGTACATACATATACATTTATTAAATATTAAGTATATATATATATAGATGTGTTTATAGAGTTTTTTTCAGAAATATATATATATATATATAGTGTATAATATCTAGAAACACAAGCTATGTCCAACGTTATATCTCTTGATCTTAATTGTATTTGCTTGTAAGTATATATGTATGCGCTTTTGCTCTTCGTTCTGGTCGAAAAATTTGTATATAATCCATATAGAGTTGTAAATAATATATAGCTAGCAGCGTACGTATGTACTAAACGTGTATATATGTATAGTGTATGTAAATTATAGGCTGTATGAAATAAGTATGCAGTAGGGCTATAAGTTTCCGGACTAGAACTGAAGATTTATTGAAAATATTATAAAATAACTCGAACATGGTCTCTTTATCGATCAATAGATACTCCGTCATGCTTTATAGGCTCGAAATCTTTACAATTAAACGTTTTACGAAATAGCGTTGAGATAGAATTTAAATCATAAAAGGACAAACTTTTTAGAACTGTTTAATTACAAACTTATATCCTTGACTGCATGCTTATTTCGAACATCCAAATTCAATACATATATATGTGTATAAAGATTTTTCTATAATTTTTCTTTTTCTTTATTTTCATTTGTCAATAAATTTTGCTTTAAGGCACTGAAGCATTGAATTTGGTGCAAATCGAATTGAATTTCATCCTTTGTATCGTGTAACATCAAACAAAATTAAAGAGCGCTTCTTATAGGCAATTTATATATATGTAAAAAATATCCCTGACTATTTTCTGTGTTCTGCTAACTTCCCATTGTGTTTGCCTTAGAACTAGTACATATATATATCATTTTTGTTTACTTTTTTAGACTTAAGTTTATACATAAATATAAAGGTTTTTGGAAAGCAAAATGTGACATAAATTTAATAACACTAGTCTACAAAAGTTAAGTTTACGTTTTTATTGCACAATATTAGCAAACTGACAGATTTCTTAGTTTTAAATAACTTTAAATAGTTCAAATAGCTTAAATTTTTATAAGGAAGACCGGAAAGGATTTCAAATTTTATATTAGAGCTTGAAAAAACAACGATTGGATGTTTTGCCAGGGCTATTTTATATGCAAATGTTAATTAAAATATATTGTAATACTATGTGCGCCAATTTAAAAACTGCTAATTAGTGTGCAATAAAAATAAATCCTTTCTATAAACTAGTGTCTGCAATTAGGAAACAATTAGGATGAACATTTACAATAGACATTTACTTTCAACTAACAACTATTACTAAAAAAAAAAGTACATAGTACATTATGTACGCTAATAATAAGCTCGCTTAGTAAACGAAAAAAATAATTAAATTAAATGCTAATTATTAATTAATAAAGTATAAATTTTGTTTTAATTATAAACTAACATTGCAAAAATATAATACAAAAGCAGCTTAATATATATATTAAATATTTATATATGTCGTATGTATTTGTTTACTACGTAGTTTAATTAATTAAATATGTTCATCATGAGAATCATTTCAGGATTAAATTAAAGTACCAACATCATGCCTTCTACTTAATATTATTATTTATGTATTATGCATTATATATTATTTATATATATGTATTATATATAATCCTTTGTAAACATTCCAAACCGCTACTGCTACACCGTTTGTCGGCCAGCAACTAAACGCACGAGTCAGTCGTTGTTGGCAAAAGTCTTTAAGCTAATACCATACATCATTATTAGATTATTAAACCGCATTTACTGCACCATCAGCCTCGTAGGTTGGTATCGAGATTATATCTGCTGCGCTGCTGCGTATATGCAGGGATTTTGGTTGCGTTGACGACGCCGTCGTTGTTGTCGTCTTTAACGTTGCAGGCTTGCCAAGGCCACCAAATTGATTATGCGCGGCATCCTCGTCGTCATCGCTTGAGCTTTCGCTATCCGTTGTTGTATTCGTTGCAATTGATTTCATCTGTTGCAGCACTTGCGGCACATCGGGATTACTTTCCAGCGTTGAATGTTGACTTGATGGTGAGTGACTGTACTCAGAGGTATTCTCCTCATCGGAAACAATGACTACATTGCGTTTATGTATTGCTATTTTATTGGCCAGCGGTGCTTTATAGCTGCGCCGTGCACGCATGCCACGTCCTATGGGCTGACGTCCAATGCTGCAAGCGAAATTAGTTAGTTTATATCTTTCAATTAATATTTAATAAGCAATTGTACACCTACCTGCGTCTGCGTAGCGAGTAATTGTAATCAGTGTCCTCGCCCTCTTCATCCGACCAGCTATCCTCGCACAGTTCTTCATTCGATTCGCCATTGGCATTTGAGATGGCACGTGTCGCAGCATCATTCAACGTTTGTTGTTGTTGTTGACGCTGCATTCTAGGCGAAAGACGTCTTGTTCTGCTTTGTGTACTGCCGCAGCGTGATAGCGCAGGACTATGCTGTCGACTAGCTTCTTTGGCTTGGCCTAAAACTGCAGCAGCATTGTCATTGCCATTCTCACCGCCGTTGCACAGTTGTTGTTGGCTGTTAGTTAACGCTGCTGCAGTTACTGCTGCTGCGGCTGTTGTAGCATTCGTTGTCGATTGTATTGACAGCCGATTCTCGTTGATAAATTCGATTACCTTGCGTCCTAAACGTTCAAGATTTTCGTTGTCGCTGCAACAATCGGTTATATCCAAACGTTCATTGCTATTCATGACATCATCTATGAGCTGATCTGGACTGGAGCATGCATCTTGGTAGGTCAAATCACTGGTGGACATTGAATTACCATTCGATGGACTTGTAGCGGCGGTATCGGTAAGCGAGCTGCATTGATGCTGCTGTTGTAGTTGTTGTGTTGGTGGTGGTGACGTTGCAGTTGTTTGTGATGCAGCGTTTAACTGTTGCTGTTGTGCTGCAGCCAATTGGCGTACACGTTGCAGTTGTAGTGGTAGCTTAGTTTGTTGATGTTCTTGTAGAATTTGCGGCACATCAATTGGTTGCGAACGTTGATACATTTCCGGCACCCTTGTCAGTGTCATTGAGATATCGCGTGATGCCAAACCAGCAATTGGACTTATATCTGTCTCACTGACCTCCATGGCATCGGTTTGTGTTTCCATATCGACCAGTTTGACCTTGCGATTCTCCGGTTCACTTTGATAGCGACGATCACGCGTTGGACTGTATTTAGGCGGCGCAGCAAGTGAACCGGAGCCAATGCGCCGATGGCGAGTTTTCTTCTTGCTCTGCGAGAGTATGGTGCAATAGGATTTTGGCTGACAATTGCTGTCAAGTTGAGCATAGAGTGTACACTTTACAGGACTCTAGAAAAGGAAAACATGAATTACATAGTTATTTTGTTTAATATTCTGCGCGAAATAGTACTCACCTCTGGCGTTGTTTCGGGATCAGGTGTTGTTGATTGTTGTAACTGTTGCTGCGTGCCATTGTAGCCGACCGCATTTGTGGGGCCATTCAGTCTGCGTCGATAATGTTGCATTTTGCGTAACGTGCTGCCTAGACGTCGTGTTGGCTTATAGCCGGGTAGCTTCTTCTCGCGTCTATTTAAAAATAATTCAAATTAATAAATGATTTTTTTGTTTTACGCTTTACAAACTTACTCAGCAATTTCCTTTTCTTTCTCCTGCAACTGCGTCATGCACTCGCTCAGCTCCAGATACAAACGATTTGTCTTCTCCAGCTTGTCTTCATACACCATGCGTATATCCTGCGCATGACGCCATTCTGCCGTGCGTCGCTTGATTAAATCCTGTTCGTATTTGTGTATGCTGGTGCCATTCTGTGTTATTTCCTTTAAATGTGAACGCACTTCCTCCTTCCATGACTTTTGTGTTTCGAAATATTGCTTCTCAGTTTTACGCAACAGCTCAGGGCCGGCAATCTCCAGATGTGTGAGTATTTGTTTAAACGAGGGACGGTTACGTGGTTTTGCATTCCAGCAGAGCTTTACTAATAGTTTGAAACCATCGGGACATGTGCTGGGTACAAGTAGTTTAAGTGAATTATTACCAACACCCCAAATAATTGCTGACGAATCAACATCTTTATAGGGTATCTCGCATGTCAGCATCTCCCAGAGTACTACGCCATATGACCAGATATCAACTTTTTCCGAGCATGGTTCATTGCGTATGACTTCGGGTGCCATCCACGCTACGGTGCCGGCGAAACTCATTTTAGTGCTGATCTCATTCCACTCACGACTCGTGCCGAAGTCGCTAATCTTAACAACTTCATTTGTACTAATCAGTATGCTAAAAGGATAATTAAAAAGGATAATTAGATACGAAAGTATTTTTATTACAGCATAACAACTCACTTTGGGCTCTTTAGATCTCGATGTATGATCTTATAGGAGTGCAGGTATTGCATGCCCAGTGCTATCTGCTTGGACCACGAAACCAAACGGGACGGTAACATAACTTGCTCCTCTTTGAGTATATTCTGCAGCGGTCCATACGGACAGAACTCCATAATGATGCAGAACACCGGTGATTGCGTGCAAACACCCCTAATAGAGAGTAGAAAAAAATTCAATAATTAATAACTAAAATTCAACGCTATAACTGCAAAACTTACTTAAATTTGATAATATTCTCATGATCCAGCTTGCGCAGATGCTTAATATCAGTTTCTTTGAGCTCCTTTACCTTCTTCACTGCAACAGTTTCGTTCTTCAGTTTACCACTGAAGACCGCACCCTGTGCACCGCTGCCCAACCATTCGAGATCGGTTATGGCCTCGAATGGTATTTGCCAGTCTTCGGTTCTTTGATGTTTTACATCATTTACACCCGCCTTGCCAATGAACGATAGTACAGGCTTCATACAACCGAACAGTTCAAGCATCCAGTTAATAGGTTTATCCGGATGCCCAAAGGCACCCGCATGTGGTGGCCAATGATGTTGGCAAGTATTCTCGGCACTGCTATCGGTAATTTCGGCATAGTTATTATGATGTGGCGGCGTATCCGATTTGAATGGCAACTCAGTGGTGGCAAGTCCTAGGTGGCCCAGTTCATCCTGTATACAGGCAATGCTGGAAAAATACGGGAAAAAAATGGTGTTAAAGAAAATAGTCTTCAGAAAAGAATTCAAACTTATTTTAATTTGTTGATGAATTTGGACTCAAAAAAAAACATGTTGACTTGTATGCCTGTTTCTTTGTACGTGCTTATCTCGGAAACGGTTGAACCGATTTTGATGGGACTTTAACAAGTAAAAAGGGAGCTTTTTAAAGTCTAAAATTAATATTTCTTATACAGAAAAATAGCGCGGAATAACACATCTTCATATAATAGAAAAGAAATGATGAAAATTGTTGGCCATAAAAAATGTATGTCGGTAGCAATAGAAATTGAACAACTTGCCTGTTTGCATCGACTTCGTCATATATCCCGAGCCTTACCTCATGTTAAACGCAGTATTTAGGAACATTTGGACCTAAACTCTGAGCACCTGCTACATATTATTAACTTGAACACAGCAGCCGTCACATTTCCAACAACTGAGAGGCTCATAAATCAGAGCACGAATATCGCCACCTTTTAGAGAAGCCTCAAAAACTCAATACATTCGGATATGGAAGATAACTTCGATACTTTGGACATTTTTTTCAAATAAAATTCATAATGCAGAGGTCCGCACCTCCACTACATCGAGTTCCCATCGTCCTCCATGTGGCTCTTTCACTCTATACTTAGAACTACGAGTTTTGTTATAAAGGAAGATTACAGCTGCGTATGAATAAAATGCAAACTCAACCTCCTTGAGATAAATCTGTATGACAAGCTTCTTGTAAAAAGTTTAAAGAAGCTCTTCAGGAGCAGCGAACTAGATTTTTCGACAATATGCTGGAAGGTTTAGAAGGTATAGTTTGGCGACTAAAGAAGAAGTGTGTAAAATGGAAGGCTTCTTAACTTCACCATTGTACCAACTGCCTATCAGACCATTTACTTTACCTCAAGTAAAAAGGACCATACAGTGTCTAAACAAAAAGCCCATTTCGAAGATTTGTGAAGACTGTTCGTTGACCGGATTACTGGTTTTGTGGATGCGTGGAATCTTATGCCGCACCACCAATTCGGATTTCAAATTGGTGGTCCGGGCTAACAACGTAGTTTAGACGTCATCACATTCGACATCCTTATAAAATATGGAACATATTCCAGATTATACAAAAAAATGATTTATAAATATTAAAAATTATTAAGTACCACGTACTCCTCGCTCATTGGTGAGTTTCTTTCCCCCCAACAAATCACTCAAGCGTTTCACATTTTATTTGAGTATCTGTTTTTGCACATTTCTGCGCTGGAGATGTTTTTTTTTTTATGTTCTCAAACGGAACGCGGTTTTTTTTTCCTATAGATAAGATAACAAAAATGTTCGGCAGAACAAATAATAAACTTGTTTTTAACAGGTGAAAAAATTATGGAGCATTATGGTGAGAGAAAGAAAGGGAACATAAAGTGGAACTGTGGGTAAATCACCTCACTCTTGATTTTTTGCTGGAATTCAACACAGGTGTGTGTGTGTGTGAAAGAGAAAGCTTATATTCTGTGAACATTAGCTAACTCTTTCTTTTAATACATGTCGGTCGGTGTGAAATATTTAGATAATTTATTTAGTGTCAAAAACCTTTGACGCCGATAATTTTGTTGTTGTTTTTATTTTAACAAAATAATTAAGTTTATTAAAAAATTGATTTGATAAAATTTGTAGAATAGAATGGGATGAAAATTATTGATGATTTGCTAATGATAGGATATTACATTAGAGAAACACGTTTTAACCCTGAACAAGTTCAAATGTGACAGTATGCGGAAGACTGTTTGATTGGCTTTTCTAATGTAAATTTAAAACTTTTCTGATAGACTTTTAATTTCCAGTTATACAGCTTGAATCGTGTTTATGAAATTTCTAATTTTCTATTGTTCAGACTGGTATGCAAATAAAAATTTAGAATAGAATATAATTCTGTCATCTATTAATAGAATTCTTATTTAAATTAGCTTCGTTAGGTTTACTTCACTAACCGATATCTTAGTATATAGTATATATTGAAGCTTTTGTTAATTTTAAAATGAAAAATTTTGGGTAGAAACTACGAGACTCTATGTTAAAAAATTATAAGCAAGAGCTAAACAAGTGGTTTTATGTGTTCGTGGAGATGATCATTGTATCTTAAGCTATGACGTTTTCGTTCATGCATTATAATCGGAATATCCAGATCATGAAGGATGGTACATCGTGCCATACAAGGTAAAAGGCCTGGTGTACAAGAAGAAAACGTCAGAACTGTATTGTGCCATTAAAAATCGATGATGATGTTCCGTTCTTTAAAAATGGCGATCAAGATATATGAGTGTATAAATCAAACCGAATTTATTTTTTATAAAAGGATCTTGTGTTTAGGTTTGTTTCACTTACAAGCAGGGCACTCAGCCCATTGAGTTTGTAAAAAAAGCAACAACAACAAAAATACTGCCTTATCTAACAGTCTTAAAATTCCACACTAAAACAAAACAAGCAGTGCACACTACAAGCAGTGCGCGTACGACGACGTTTTTAAAGAATGGATTGTGAAATTCGCAAATGAAAGATTTATTAATATTTTGAAAAGATATTTTTATGTTTTAACTTCATTTCTTCATTTATTTTTATTATTTTTTTATATGCTCACATTTATTACCTTTTCTCGGTATTGATAATTTTATCAGGTGGCACTATATTGCGTCCAAAAAATGATATATAGAAAACCATTGTATTTTCCCAATTGCGCTGCTCTTATTGGCTGGAATTGTTTTTGCTTTTTTATGTAAGTAATTTATTTTGTTTATTTTTGTATGTGTTTGCACTTTTTTTTTTGGCTTATTGTCATATAACGGTGTATTTTGTTGTTGCTAAAAGAGTGAAATTATTTGTTTTTTTAATTTTATTTTATTTAAGTCGTTTGCGGTTATGCGAGTGTAAAACACTGTTGAGCGTAAAATAAAAATTTAACAAAAAAACACTTGCTTTGCACTTTGTTTTTTTTTTGACGTCGTCGTCAAATAAATTAACATTGATTTTCAAAAAAAAAGCACTTGTTATTGTTGTTTGGTTTTATTTTTAGCAGCGTACGGTTTTTTTTTATTGATTGATTGCTTTTAATTTTTTTTTTTTTTTTGTTTGTTTGTTTGCTATTTTATTTGCAAAGACACAAAGCAAAATAACAGGCATGGCGCGCGATTTTGCAAAGTAAATCAAAAAAGTCAAAAAAAAAAACAAAAACCAACAAAGTGCGACTTAATTGTTTTATTGTTGCTTTTTAAATAATAAAAATTAAAGGTTTTTTATTTATTTTTTACTATTTAAATTGTCACAGTTCGAAACACGCTCTAACACATTCTCACACATTAATTTTTTATGATTTTGCCTCTCACTTTTGCATTCTATCATTCTTAAACAAAAAAAAAACACTCGCAGCCACCGCTGCCACTATCGCTGCCTTCGTTCCAAGCACGACAAGCCACCAATCGGCCAATTGAGCAAAAAAAGACAAACAGTGCGGTGGGGCGTATGAACGCACTTTGGTAACAGCAGCTAAAATATTTTAACTGTTTATGTACACTACGTAGTATTTAGCAGAGTTTTATTAATTTAATGGAATATTTGCACTGAATGCTCTTTTTTTTTGCACACTGTCGTCAATGGAATGTCAAAGGATGGAATGTATAAAATGCATCTTGCACCAAAATTAAATTATTTTAACAAATTCCAATAAAATACACCCTACACACACTATTGTTGGACTTGAAAAAAAAAGTTGTACGAAGTGTATAAAAGTTTTGGTTTAAACTTTTTAAACGCAGCTAACAGTTTCACTTGTATTTTGTTTTTGTTTTATGTTTTTTTTTTTGCTTTTGCTTTTGCGCCCCGCTGTCGTATGACATTCACTACACTTTACGTCGCTACCGTCGCACTCCTAACGAAAACTCTCAACGACGAAGATGGCAATACGTCGATGAGGTGATAGTATGTCGACTTTGATGACGGAGGGCAGTGGTGAATGGAATTAAATGACGTCAAGGTAATAGAAAATATGCGAATCATGCGGGGGAGGACAATTACATTGTTGTTGTTGTTGCTATAATATATGGAGTATGTAATTTGTCTTTTACGCAGGCGTATACAATAACAACAAATGCACGTTGTAGCATAATAAATTAATTTCTTTAAAATCATTCGCTTATTATATGCACTAAATATTTTATTATTAAATATTAATAATTATTTGCCGTTTTTCTGCACAACCGGTCAACAACAACAAGCAGCGGCAGCAAAAACAAGAAAGCAGCAGCAATAAAAAAAACAACAACAATAACACAATCTCAGCGTTTTGTACTGATTTGGCGATAAGAAGTCTATGTAAAATTTTTTTTTTCTACGCCCACACGTTGCACATACTCCGCTGTTCCATAAAATAACTGTCGCGTAATTTCACACGCGTAGAAGAGATTTTCCGCCTCACACCGCATCAAACGTTTGATGTCCGTCGGTAGACTAATTCGCTCATTTTAGAGATTCGCATATTGTAGCCAAGTGCTGTGAAGGCGATTGCACAGTGTGTCAAAACTATATTTCAACTAAACAGTTATACGTTTGATAACCTTTCGTGGGCGTTTTAGTATACGTAATGCAATTTGTTGGGTGGAGAGTCTTGTAAAACGTTACAATGCGTTACAGGCGCGAGGGGTAGGGGTTTCGATCAATTCGTTACATAACATTGTTTAATTAAAAAAAAAAACTATGAAATTAAAATCCTGCAAGTTAGTTTTATGTTTGAGAAATTCGTCGACTGTATTGTACGGAATTTTTTGTTTTTTTTGTTTGAAAGCTAGTTCACACGGTAAGTCCTCAAAAGAGGGAGATTTGCATCATCAGCTCTTCTGGGCCTGTAAATGTCCTCAAACTGACAAGCCAGCGTAGCTGTGGGTCGGTTGAAATCCCTTAATAACTTTGCATTCAACATTTCAATAAATAAAACTTGTTCATGGACCGCTCATGAACATTTTGGTTCTCTTCTCGATCACAAAGGATTTGGAAAAAGGCCATTTTCAGCACGCTGGGAAGATAGTTGCTTGAAAATGGACAACTACGATGTTTCGGCGAAATATAGAAAGGTCGAAGATAGCTTTGCAGGATGCAGCAGAAGCTAATATTGCGTGGTATAGTGTTCACGCAATATTTCTTGAAAGTGATTAAATGTGCGAACGAATCTTGCTGTTTCCTCTCGAGGAGTGTATTGAAATCTGTCTTTCTGGAAACTTTCTTCCGTTCAATCATTCAAGCCGCAAGCAAGCATGTGGAATCTAGTCAGCAGTCAGACAAAGGATCATGCAAGTTCTTGCCACATCTTGTGTAGTTGTCCGTTAATATATCACCTACTCTAGAAGGGCTTAAGCAGATGCTTTACGATTCCTTCCAAGAACATTACAGATGTGCAAACTGTGGAATCTATTTCACATCCCACAAGAGTGGTTCGTGCTTGGCTACGGCCACAGCGAGTCTTTAAAAATTTCACCTTTGGTTGTTAAACAGTTATATATTTTTAATTTATAAGTAATTGTTTATAAAATATTAAATCTTTCTTCTTTTAAATCTGCTAACTTGAAAAATACAGTTATATGACCCTTAAAAGTAGGCAACAAAAAATTATTTAAACAGTTCACTCTATATTTCAAACTGAAATTCGTAGCAAATGTCGGATTTATTAAAAAACTAAATTCAAAAAAGAAAATACAAAACAATTTGCAAATAAAATCCTTTTTAATTTCTTTAAGTTAATTGCGACACACTGTGCGCTGGCGCTACTGCCGAAAAGCTAAAGTTGCTCTTCTTATCAGTTTTGTGTGTTGGCGCAGAGATTACTTTGCAAAGAGCAGCATAGAGTAGCGATAGAGAGAGACACAACGCAAATATAAGCAGACAAGTTGACTCGACTCTCCTCTCATGATGATGTTTGCCATATTGGAGCCTATTGTTGTTACGTTATTGTTGTTGTTGCTGCTTTGAAACCTGTTTTCATGGCTATGTACATGATCTGTCTGTATGTATGTATGTGAGTGTGTTTGTGTGTAATTTGGAGCTGAGCTGAAGTAGCATGCAGAAGAGGAAGCAGGGGAGAGCGCATACACTCGTAAATTTGAGCGTACACGTTAATGATCATTATTTTGACTGTTATCGCTCTTCATACACCCTACACCCTTGCATATTAACCTACTTAATTTGATATTTAAGCTTATTGCGGAGGGGCTGCGTTTTTTTTTTGCAATTATTAATTAATTTTAAAGAATATTTTAGTTTAGATACAATTTGGCATATAAATAGAAGTGTTTTTGAAGGAATTTCGATATTGCAAAAGCAGAAGAAGAAGAAGGCAGCTTGTGAAGTCTTTGGTTATCTACAAACCGGGTGAAATTTTGTACCGTTTCAAGAGGAACTAAAAATGAAACTGGTACAACAGATGCCGAACAGTGGTTTGCTCAGTTAATTTGTCAAATATTTTGTGAGCTACTCGGATAAGTTTCAAAAATTTGGTGTTTATTGTAAAATATTTTTTTTTTTTTAAATTGAGAAATAATTAGAATAAATTTTTCCAAGTTATAAGCTTTTTGACTTACGAAATAGGTTTTTTTTATTCATAATAAATTTTAGCATAATATTTCATTTCAATAAAACAGTATAGTGTATTATAAAGTCGCCTACAATATTCTTAATCGATTGTTTGATATTTCAATGCAATAAGATATCGCTCCAGTTTAAACAAAAAATCTTTATTAAAATAGATAGTCACAAGTCTAGAAGAGTGTATAAGTGTAGCTACTTAACACTGGACTGATATATATATATATGTCTGGTCTATTATTAGTACTCAACTTATTTAGTAAATATTATAAAAAAGGAGTCACACGTGTTCGTTAAATTGGACTTTGTTCCTTCTACAGCCAAACAAATGCCAGCCAGCTGGGTTGATAACTTATTTATTCCAATTATTTGAATTTTGATTATATAGCTTGGAGACTTACCTTCGCCGAAAGTTATCCGTTTGATCCATTGATAGGTTCGGACTGCTGCCATGATGTTGTCGCCTCGTTTGGTGTGCAACAAAAGCTAATTTCGAGCTGGTTACTAGATCATCGCGACTTTTGCTAATGCTGTCGCTGAATGGCTGCATGTTCTGCGTGTTTTTTTTTCAGGAATTTGCGGTGGTCTGTTATTAGTTTTGCAGCAGTAGCGCTTAGTTGTGGTGTTTAATACTTAAGGCATGTTGAGAATTAACTGTAAGTAAAAAAAATTTATGTAATATGAGTTTAATTTATGTAGAATTAGAAAAATAACCATAATTCGGGTTCAGGCTTTTAAAATATGTTGATTTAATAATGAAAAGTTTTGACAAAATAATAAAAAAAAATAGAAAATAATAGAAAATAATACAAAATTAACCATAGTAGAATACAAAAAAGAAAAATAGTAGAAAATTAACCATAATTCGGGTTCAGGATTTTAAACTGTGTTGATAAGGAAAAGTTTTGACAAAAAAAAAATAAAGAAAATATTAAAAAATTAACCATAATTCGAGTTCAGGCTTTTAAACTGTGCTGAGTTAATAAGAAAAAGTTTTAACAAATCGAAAAAAAAAAACTAAAAATAGTAGAAAATTAACCATAATTCGGGTTCAGGCTTTTAAATTGTGCTGAGTTAATAATGAAAAGTTTTAACAAACCAAAAATAAAAAAAATATAAAATAGTATGAAATTAACCATAATTCGGGTTCAGGCTTTTCAATTGTGTTGCGTAAATAAGGAAAAGTTTTAATAAAATAAAAAAAAGAAAACAGTAGAATTTTAACCATAATTCGGGTTCAGGCTTTTGAACTGTGCTGAGTTAATTAGAAAAAGTTTTAACAAATCGAAAAAAAATAAATAAAAATAGTAGAAAATTAACCATAATTCGGGTTCACGCTTTTGACAAAACAAAAAATAATGATAGAAAATATTGATAGATAAAAAAAAAATAATCAGTGTTCAAAGACTATAGTTCAAATTTAAGCTTCATTAAACCTAATAAAATTTCAGATCCATAAAATGTATGATTTTTGCAATTTTTCTTCCAGAATTTATTTATTTTCAGTCTTCCATTAAGAAAATAATTAATGTCCTAACATAAATCTGAGTTTTATTACCGGGTTCCATAACCTCCACTTTAACCTCAAATAAACTTTTCACTGAACTTGAGTTGACTCTTCACACCACATGTTACGATGATGCTTTTTTATCAATGAAAACGTAAAAAAAGAAGGTACGAGAAGAAGCAGAAGCAGAACAACAACAACCGTTACAATGGAAAATACGCCAAACAAAATCAATAAGCCACCAGGCGTACAAAATGCTGCAAGGAGCGAACAAAAGCAGCAAAACAGGCGCAGGATAAGTTGGCAAAGGAAATGCCAGAAAATATATATGTATATATGTTGCTATAAGACGAAAATAGCAAGCAAAATACCCACGCAATTCTAGATATATATGTGTGTAGGTGTAATACCAATGCAGATACAGTCAAACAGTGTGTCAAAAGAGTATGCAACACACTTTTTAAATGTATTATGATAGCTTTTAGAGATGTATTTCGAAGGAAATGCTGTAGAATGAGCTTAAATTATTATAGATTCAAGAAAACTACACAATGAATGGCTACAATAATGGAAAAAGAAGTCTTAGATAATGCTGGAACTTATGCTGGATCTAAAAAAAAATTGTGCCTTATATCTCCAAACAAACTTTCTCTAAATTTATGCAAATTTTTAGGCCGCGCAATGCCGGGTAATAAGACGCTAAATTCAAATAACTATTTAATAGACATAAACTATTACGCTACACTGTAAGTGCGCGTGATAAAAAAAGGTGCTACGACGCGGTGCAATAAGAATACAATTTTCCTTTGTTAATGGGATTCTTTATTGTTAAAAATAAATAAAAAAAACAACAACAAACAAAAAGTAGTTTTTTTTTTTTTTTAGTTTCAGCACAACAATTGCAGTCAATTGGAAATAAATGCTGAGGGAGGGAGAAAAATCCCCGGGCAGTAGACGGAAGTTGGAAATTTACCTGTTTTAATTATTGTTCTTGTGTGTTGTTGTTGTTGTTGTTGCTGCATTTAGAGTAGTTAGTTGCAGTTGTTAATTAAATGTATTAATTAAATATTTAAACACAGACACAAACACTTATTTGAATTTTTCACATAAAATTGCACAATAAAGAATAAATAAAATTTTTCTTTAATTTCTTATATGCTTTTAGCTTTTATGCTGTGCTTCTTTTGGTTTATGCTTTTGCTTATTTTCTTATGTTTTATATATTCTTCACATTATTTGCTGCTGCTGCTTCTTACATACATATATGTATATGTATGTGTGTATATATTTATAGCTGCTTTTGGGCTTTTAACTTGGCTTAGCACAACAACAACACAAAAACAACAACAAAAAACAAGAAAAACAACAACAGCAGCTTTGCTACACCAATACACACAAACAAATACACACATGCAACGAATTATGCTCTTCTCTGCTTATTTTGCTGTTTCCACTTTTGATTTTGCCTTCACTGCGCAAGTTTTTTTTTTTTTTTTTGTATTTTTGAAAAGTTGAAGAAAATCAATAAATTTTCTTCGTTTTTAGTTGTTATTAAATTGTTCTGTTTAATACTTTTGTTTAATATTGCAATTCATTTAAATAATTTGTTGCAATTAAACACAAACACAATTGTTTTAACAAATTGAAACATAATCCATTTAAAGAAACGTTTTTTTTAAAACTCGAATCGACGACGACGGAACCAACCGACCGACCAAACATGCGCACCAAAGGTAGATAAAAAAGCAACTGGCCAGGCCAAGAATCTCCAAAAGGCAAGAGCAATGTTGAAACCAAACGGCGTTTGACTGCGTGAGTGAGAGAGAGAGAGAGAGTGAGGGCGAAACTGGTTATTTCCTCCCTCAAAGCCAGTTTTGAGTTTGAATTTGAGTTTTGTGCAAGGTGTGATTTGAAAAGTTTAAACAAATTTATATAAAGCTTATAAAAATTATGCTTTAACAAATTAAATAAATTAAAGAAAAGTTGTTTAAACGTTATTTTACTGCTAAGCATTAAATAAAACATAATTATTTAACCATTAACTATATATGCTGCATACTGTAAAAAATATTTGTATTTTAAACTTTTGTATCAAGCATGCTTAGGAAAGAGCGCACGCTCTATAAGAGCGAGAGCGCATATGCGCAAAAGCAGCTAAGAAACACCACCAAAACAATAGCAACAACAACAACGACTATGCTATGCGATGGTAAGGTGATTTTTGTGTACAAGTGTGTGTGTGTGTGTGTGTAAATTTCTATCTGTGTGTCTTATCGGCATCATTTAAGGTGTTTGCATGTATGTGAAACCTGCTGCGACACCTGAGCGCAGCCCACAGTTGACTGACAAGCTTAGGCCATTAAGAAGAGCTTGCACGAATACGTACGGCCAATTGCATATCGTTGTTGTTGCACGCTAGAATAAATATTGGCCGTTGTGTTTGAGAGTTGGCTCAAGCTTATAAGTGTACTGAGGCCTAGGTGCTGTGTTGGAAGTCTTTGAGAGGAAGATTCTCGGCAGTATTCTTGGTCCTATTAGAGTGGGCAACGAGTTCCGTACAAGCTATTCGATGAGGTTGACATAAAATTCCAGCAACTGCACTGGTCTGGTTATCACATTCGAATGAATGAAAGAGCTCTTCCAGCACTAATGTTTAGGAATGCCGCAATCTCACGGTATGTCACTTGCAGATCTCGCATTATCAGTTCAGGCACAGTTTTGTAGCACAAAAAGCAATTTTGGGCGATCTTCACGGAATTCGTTGCTGAGCGAGCTATGAACACGATTGAATTTTTTGATGGTGCTTCATCGCCATACAAAGACATACTCTTGTTGAGGTTATCCACGTCAAAAGTTGTGAAAAATAATCCCACGAAAACCTTCCCTGGAAACTTCCATTTTTTTGACCAAATTCATTTTTCCAACTCACTGTAAAGAACACACTATTGAAATATTAATAGTACCCCTCGTATGCTTCGCATTTGTCTCAATAGGAGATTTTTTTTTCATTAGGAGATTTATTTGAAGTGGTCAAGCTTCAATATTGTATGTGCAGGGTATAAATGTGTCGAGGAAAGCTTACATTTTTTACGCTCTCTCGCCAATGATCCACTCTCGCCGAGTAACTTGCTAAAAGCGTTGCCAGACTGTGTGTAAAAAAACGTTAAGAAGAATCGTTAAAGCTTAAACTGCTTTGAGGAAACGTTACTGAAAAAACGTTTTGAATTTGAAATTGTGATGAAAGGAACTTAACAGCCTAAATATTTCGCTCAACATTTAAAATATGTGACATGCTGTGTGTAACCGACAAATTTACGTAATCAGTCCCAACTTCCTTATTGGATTTCGTTGCAATGAGTTTGGGATACATTTGTAAGCATTTGCAAACGCAGAAATTACTCTCAGAAGTTTAACTGGGAGCACCAAACTACGGAGGACATATCTTAAACTATGGCTGCGACTTCATATACTTACATGATCAGCATATTGAGAGGTGTGCCCTCTTAACTCTTGGCCAAATGATTCATTGGATGCAGAACTTCTGTATTAACTGTAATTATGAAGAATAGATGAAAAATAGGTAACACATCCTTTATGACTGCACGGCACTTCTCAGAAAATGCAACCTTTCAGTTTGTCAATTTCTAACTTACTACCAATACGGAAGTTAAAGTGTTGAAAATTTAATGTTTTTGATTGTAACTCTCTTCGAATTGATCAAAACTGATTCATTCTGGATCATAATGGATTTGTTGATGTCAATTGTGGAGGATAAGAAGATCGAAGGATGGC
The DNA here is from genome assembly GCA_035044805.1 of Leucophenga maculata. Lineage (NCBI taxonomy): Eukaryota > Metazoa > Arthropoda > Insecta > Diptera > Drosophilidae > Leucophenga > Leucophenga maculata. The sequence goes on along the minus strand of JAWNNP010002956.1, from coordinate 2,863,519 downwards.
AATACAGTCCAGACAGACCGACGCACAAACACATTATTTAAGCATTTGTTCTCCAGGACACCTTATTTCAAAAAAGTCTGATTTTGACTGATTTGATATCGTTTGCCAGATTTAATTGCTCCCGGTTTCATGCTGTGGTGTAAATTGCTTCTATTAGTAGCCATATAAGTCCAAAAACTATTAGTTTTAAGTCCTCATCTAAAATAGTTTAAATTCTAAACTGTTGACTCATCGCCTTCAAAGCTGTGAACCATTCTTTTATGGCAAAAGAAAATCCAATTAAACAAACAACAAACAACAAACACAGCACCTGGAATAAGCTGGAGTGTGAAAGAGAGCGAGTACGAGAGAGAAAAAAATGCACGATGCTGGCATATTAATTATGTGAACAAACAGAAGTTGAGAGTGTGTGAGAGAATTCACATGCAACAGGCCAACAACAAAGCCAATATAAAAAAGTGTAGTTCGCTCTTGTGTGTAACTGTTTGACAGCATTGACGAGGGGTGCGGTGCTATACATGTTCGGTATGCGTCTGAAGATCAATTTACTTGTTGCATGAATTCTTTTTTATTTATTAACCTTTTTTGTCTAACAAGCAAAAGAAAAGAAAAAAATTAATTCGAGGAGCATGAGTCATTTTTGTTTACTTTTTTTTTCTTCTGGGAAAAGGTAAAGGTAGCAGTCCAACACACACACACACACACATATGAAACATAAATAACGCATCCACTTAACTTGTACAATCAGTTGAAAATCTACCTGACATGCACTCGCAGGCGCACTTTAAAAGTTTTTGGAAGAAAAAGTTTTGAGCCACTTCAACTTATTTGATTGAGCTGCATGTGCCAAAACGTGTAGAAAATAATAAATTAAGTAATTTTGGATAGTTATTATGAAAATTTTGAGTCCAAAGCAGAAACAGCACAGAAATTTACTTGAAAATATATTAAAAAAAATTCGTGAGTCTGGAGAATAAGTTAAGACATGTCATCTCTAAATGTCACCTCTAAGGCTCTCTTAATCAACCTTTTTTTTATTTTTAACAAATATGAAGTACCCAAAAGTTGATCATTTATTTTTTTTTTTATTAAGAAGTCTCGAAAAATAAATTCCTTCACTTATTTCCCAATTAAAGTTTCAGTGTGACCCACTTATATATATTGATATGTCTGTGCCTGTTTGTAGCTCTTTGGATTCTTTGTTGTTTGGTCTACTATCGGCTTCCAAACAAGCATCGCAGCAGGAAGCCATGAAAGAAACAAAAATTATCGGTCGAAATAACACGTATTCATAAAGAAATTACCCTACTCTTATATATTATATGTTATTGATAACTTTGAAATCTGTAAAAAGTATTTCCATTTTGGTATACGCTTCACACATACATATATAAGGGTATTATTGATCGTTTGATATATTCCTAAACTAGTATAACTTGTAAACTTTGTATTCAATCTAAACTGAAAATTTTGTCTCTTTGTTTTAGCATATCTTTGAAACAGCTGAACTGATTTTGATGAGACTTTCACTGACTAATAGGTGATGTTTAAAGGAATAATATAGGGTACTATTATATGCGGATATATATAAAGGGCACCGTGAGATATAGGAATCATCTAGAAAATGCGTGATTTCTCATTTTTTAAAAAGCAATGTTGCAGCGTATTTCAAAGTCGTGAACTCCGGCATTCTTCTTTCTTAATACAATATCATTTATGTTGTAGGATGCTATTATTGGTTGCACAATGGTTAAGAAAACAATATAATTTCTTTAAATTATGAGTCATCTCCGGTCAATTGTATAGAATTATAGAAATTGTTTTGTTCTGAAATAGTTTAAGCCAAATAAATGCTTAGAATATGAATTAAAATAGAGAAACATGATGCAACAAAATAATTGTTTTGAAAGGAAATAAGAAATAAAATGGAGAGAAACTCTTTGAAGAACTGAAAATACATACATATACAGGTTCTTCATTTATTGGGAAACATTCAATGTTCAAAATATTGTCCATTAAAAGCTACGACGTTTGCCCATCTTTCTGGCAGTTTGTGGAGACCATCCCAAGCACGAATCGATCCAATTTTTGATACACTGTTCTGAAATGAAGCGTATTCCGGTAGTATTTAGAAAAGGTCATGTCTGTGTCAAGGTAGATGAGGTAGAACTTCCCACCGATCCTGCAACATGTGACCGAGCGTTGTCTGTTGGAAAATTATGGATTCGTGTCTGGTCGCATATTCTGTTCGTTTTTTCGCAATTGCTCTCTTTAAACGAAGCAATTGTGTGCGGTAGAGGTCCCCTTTGATCGTCTGAACCGATTTCAAGAGCTCATAATACAACACACCCTTGTGATCCCATCAAATACAGAGCATTACCTTGTATGTATATGTTGCTTTGCCGTGGATGTTGATGGTTGGACGGCCTTCACATACGATTCCTTGCGCTTGGGGTTGTCGTAATGAATCCATTTTTCATCACCATTGACAATCCGATGCAAAAATTACTTCTTTTTGTCGCGTTCAAGCAATATTTTCGACATGCAGTAACGGCATTTGATGTCTCTAAGTTTCCATACATACGACACCCAATTTCCAAGCTTTTAATCGTCTGGAAATGTTTATTTGATCAACTCACAAAGCTTTTGCAAGTTCATCTTCATCGAGCAATGTCTCAAATACTTCATCTTCAAATCTTTTTGGCTGTACAGGTCGTTCTTCTTCGTCTTCTAAGTAGAAATTACCACTTTTAAACCGTGCAAACCACTTGTTGCAGGTTCATTCAGCTACAGCAACAATCTTCCACTAAACTACGATAGCACTTTTCTTCATGTAACAGTAATGAAGAAGAACGACACACTTCAACCATATTACATATATGTACTAAAAAATACCCGCAATGACAGTAGCTTCCAAATGTATATAGTCACGAATGAACATGACGCAAAGTAAAAAAAACAAATAAATTATTTTCAAAATAAATACTTTTTTATGCTTTATTGTTTTATAAGGCTTGCAGCTTTCCTTAATTGCATATAGTACGTACATTGTGTCTTAAAATTAAACAAATAAGTTTTTGTTGTCCTTTTAGAATTGAAGTTACCACATAATGCATAGATATATATATTATATATATATGCGCTTATAAGCTAATTAATAATTATATAGAATATAGATTTATTTTTCGGTTGCTTAAACAAAAATTAGAATTTTTTTTCGCCTCACATATTAGCTAAATAATTAATATAAAATATTTAAATTTTTTATTTTTAAAGATTAATTCAAGCGCTGAGGATTTTTGTGTTTAATTAATTAGCAGCAGTGCCTTTTGCTAGTTTATATAATTTGATTTTTTCTCAATTTAAACTTTTTGGCACTTTGGGAATTTAAATGCGTTCAAGTTTGAATTTTTATTTTTAATAATTGTTTTAAGTAAATAATGCGCAATGAATTAATTAATTAAAGCTATAATTTGTGTTAAGAAATTAATTATTAGTTATAATTTTTTAATTAAGTAGCATGCGGCTGTATATATATAATTAGTTAGTTCAGTTCAATTTAAGCAAATATATGAGAGGAAAAAAGGCGAAATAAAAATTAGCTGCTTATGATCAGAGTCTAACTTTATATATCGCCTTATTTCCGCTCAAACATTTTGTTCCATGAGACATGAACTAGCTAAATTTTAATTAGTTTAAATATATTTTGAGCTGTCACCATAAAAAAAATATAATATAATAAGTTTCTCAAAGTATATCAATGAATTAAATAGAGCAGGCGGTAGAACTGGGGAAACATCGACTTTTAGACCGATCGATTTTCAACATCGGTTTAAAAATCGATGTTTTTCTCAGCTCTAGCAGGCAGTGTATTGAAAAATAATGTTTTTGTATATTAAAAAAATTATTTATGGTTTAGTGTGTCCAAACTGTACCAAAATAAGAATAGTTTATTGAAAAAAAAAAAAAGCAAATTGAGTGAGTTAAGGAGAGACAGTTAAGTAGTCAAGCAGAGTAGCGCGAAATAGCAAAAAATTGTCAGAGAAATTTAGTAATTCAGCTGATAACTCCATTATTACTGAATTTTTTATACCGCTTCGAGCACTTACACACTTTTGTTGTTGCTTTTCATCTTAGAAGCACGCTCCGCTAGCTGCTTCTTGATTTAAAACGACTCTATATACTGATTCAAGTTGAACTTGTAGCAGAATCGTGGTTGAATTTGGTGTCACAGTAGTTTAATAATAATCGTGGATATTAGGAAAGCAATAAATATGCATTTCGCTGTTAGAAGTAGTGGCGGGAAGCAAACGGGATCTAGAATTTTATTATATTGTATTTTTTTATATGTAGGGAGAGGAAAAAAATGATAATAAAAAATTAGAATTTTAAAAAATAAAAAGAAAAAAATTAAAATTTTAAATAATCAAAGTTTCAGAATAAAGTTTCAAACCAAAACTTGCCAATACTAAAAGTGTTCATTAGAGCTGGGAAAATATCGATTTTTAGACATAGAAAAATTGATGTTTTTCCAAACTCTAGTGTTCATACTACAGTCTGTTTTAGTGTAGGGTATTAAATTTATAATAAATAGTTATGCAACTCTATATACACTATAACGGGCACAACACTATTTTAAGGAAAGATATGCCGCGTTTAAATTAGAACAAAGTAGCCATATAAAAAATATATATAATATACATTCAACTATCATGAGTAAATGTGTAGCGTTTAAATAAATTTATATATATTTACATGGTATATATATATAGTTCCAAGCTAACCATGCATATAAATTTTTAAATTTTTTATAATTTTTAATTTTATCTTTTTAGAAGTAGTTGTGTTAGTCTAGTATAACACTGGAACGCTACAGTTCAGGTACACACGCGTTCCAGCTTTACTATTTCCCTTTTCAAATATATATTGTTGTGTTTTCTATATATTCTATATATAATATATATATATAAAATCTAATGCTGCTGCTGCTAAGGAACTTCCGTTATGTTTGCTACAATGCACAAAGGGAAGTTTTTCTAAAATCTATATGATCTATTTATTGCATCTATAGCATCCGCTGTATGCGCTTCTGACTCATCCTCATCCGTACGTTCCTCCTCCTCGCTAGAATCCATAATATTACGCAATGTTAAAGCTTGAAAATCATTCAATGCCTGCTCGTAGAGATCAAGCGAATGTTGATTCGTTTCAATAACCTGCTGTGTAGTACCGAGCAAATCTTCAGTAGCACTACGCATCAGATCTTGTATAGAATTACGATTGCTATGCGAGTTGGCGGCAACAGCGGCGTTTGAGGCAGAAGCACGCGTTACACCAGGTGCAGAATGCGTACGCAAAAGTGGTGCCGGCGTTATATTGGACAACATTTCATTATTTAAATTAGCTGCTGTAGTTGCAGTATTTCTTGTTGTTGTGGTTGTTGTTGTTGTTGTGGGTGTTGACTCACCAGCGTTGACCGCTAAACCACGTGTTAACTCATCAGCATGCGCCAATGTTGAGCCGATAATATCGCTAGCTATACGTATAGCAGCATCCGTAGCTGCTATAGTTGATATAAAATCGGCAGAGTTTAGACGTACACGTGCCGGCGCATGTGTTGCACGCAGTTGTGCTGTTGTTTGTAGTTGTTGCTGCTGCTGCTGTTGCACATGTGTTGCAAAATTTGAATCTGTGATGACTGTATTACCCTCAATACGTAAACCGGCCACACCTTTCTTGGGTATAGTCGCCAAATCACGTTTAACGCGTCGACAGCGGGTTGGCTCATTCTGACGCAATTGTACAAGCGCTTCTAGATCAACCGTGTACACATAGCCGGCCACAAGTATGGTGCAGGATTTCTCACCCTTTTTGTAGGCTTCCTCAATGTCCTGACTGGTACGATCATCGTATTGCCACCAACCTGTATATAACAGTATATAGCAAGTGTAAAATTTAAATTTGTGATACTTTTTAATATTAATTTATACACGTCATGTATTGTCGTCAGCATTGTCTTAAATTAATGTTTAATAATATGTTTTACATTCGTTTTAAACGCTCATGTTTGTTTTTTTAGACCCGCAACACCTTTTGTTGGCATAGGTTCACTTGCAAGCAAGCGACATATCTTGCGTCGTCGCAGCTTATTATTTGCCGGATATTGCACCATTTCCGCAAAATCAATTGTGTATATAGTGCCGCAGAGTAGTAGATTGTATAAAGTTCCAGTTGCCACCGTAATATTGTCATCGTCATCAATTGTTAAAATATCTTCGCTAATGGTATATTTGATAGCTTTAAAGGCTTCGTCAATTTCCTCGCTTGAACGTTTATCATATGCCCACCAACCGCCTGTGAGATGCGTTGATTGGCAATGATTTCTGTTTGTTTTATTCTTGTTGTTTTTTATATTTGCTATAAATGGCAACAAAAACTTACCATTACGTCCTTCATAATACCATTGGTAACCATCCTCGGTAGCCTTTGTACTGCATATATCATCTATGCCGTTCACAAGCTGCGGATGATCAAGAAACTCCGGTGGGATTTCGCGGCGGCACATGGCGCAACGGCGATTTTTATAGGCAACACCCTGAAAGGGGAATTATGTAGTTAAATTTAAAACTATTTAATAGATAATTGTAAATGTTTAATTTTTAATCTAATAGCAGCTACAACATAGCAAAAATGAGGAGTGATTTGGCACGCACTGATACAACATTAATTGACCTTAATAGCCAACGCAAGCCATAATTAAACAATAAAAATAAAGTCATGTAAGCGCGCGCGCGCACCCAACATATTTCAAAATAGCTTAGATAAATCTTCAACGTTGGTGAAATAATTAAACATAAACAAGCATCAACACTTGGTAGACATACCATTGCCAACTAAACTTTAATAGCCATTGCGGGCGCAACTAAAAATAGAAGCAAGTCTTTGACATGCAAACAGACAGACGGACAAACAACTGAAAACCAGTCTTCAGTCAAGCGGCACGGAGCATTTAATATGCGCCGCATACGCTTACACTGACGCCAAAAATTCGGCAACTGGCTTGCATATGTAAGTGACGACGTTTGCGGTGGTGGCGTGCCAATGAGGAAGTAAATTGTATGCAAATAAAAAAATATTCAATATTTTAAACATTTGTCTAAACTGGTCAGCTTTTTCTCTGCATGTGCTAGCCTTGAACTTGAAACGTGCGCCAATAGCTTGACAAGTGCTACGTGGTTGGGGTGGCATTAATAAAACTAATTAGCTTCCGCGTTGACGCCCAACACTATCCGCCGGCGGTATGACGTCGTAGCATGTTAATACGTGCGACCATGCTCCAATACATACCTTAACGCAAAGGAAACAGAATATATGTCCACATGGTAGACGCGCTGGATGTATGCAGGTCTGTAGACATATGGGGCACTCTGGTGTTGCAGCTGCAGCGGTTTCTCTGTTGGCAGTTGTGGCATCTGTATAGAAATTGTTTATTAAGCTTACTTATATAAATTTTAATATTATTTTTTTTTTATTTAAAATACTAAATGCACCTGTTTGCTCTTTGAGCGCTGTTGCTGCAGCAGCTGAGGTGGAGGGTGAATTACAGAGATCGATTGTTTCTATTGGCGTGTTTAAATGTTCGACGTTCACAATTTGTACATCGTCGTCTTCAATGTCGTCTTCAGAAATGGCTGCCGCGGCGGTGTTGTTTGCTGCTGCTCCTACATAAATTGGTGTAGTTGTTGTTATTCCTGTTGTAGCGGCTGCTGATCCAACTGTTAAATTTTCTGCTGACATTGTATTGTTGTTGGTGTGGCTGCCATTGTTGCTGTTGCTGGCATCAGCGGCCGAAGGACGTTGCGACATTTTTAAATTCCTTTCGTTACTACTATAGACTTTTGCACAATCTACTTTATATATATATAATGCAACAAACTACTATTCAGCTCACTGTGCCGTGACACAAACACTTTTATGCGCTAGTTTCAGATTTCAACATCGTCGTAAAATCCAAACAACTGCACAGCTACGCTCAGCGTATAAAAAGCAACTCGTTTCTTTTTTTGATCGAGTTTTTTTGCTTCTGAGCAGAGAACAAAATAAAAATTGTAGTCTTCTTCTTCATCGTACACTCATATAGCTGCTTGCTTTGTCACACTTGCAGTGTTATAGTGGTATGGCAGGTATTACATATATTTTTACCGCTAACATATGGCAACACTTTTCAGTTGCATACAAAAATCAAAAAGAATTTAAAGCAAAATTAAACTAAATAAAATTAAAAAAAGAAATAAAACCGAAACTTAACTAAATGAAATAATTAAAATAATCGAATTTGCTTTAATTAATATGCAAATCGTTAATAAAAATAATCGAAAATAGCTTAAACTATAATAAAAATTCTAAGCTAGCAACTTAAAAGAGCGCGCAAAATTTAAATAATGTAAAAGTTTTGATTTGTAACTTTCCTAAATTTATTTTTATATGTAATAAGTTTGTAAAACTCATAAGCAGACTTCAATGAACCCCAAAAGTACATGTAACCTGGTATATTTGCCAGTTTGAGACGTGCTTTCACCTAATGAAAACTCTCCAATATTTTTTTTTCCGAAACCAGCTCACATATATGTATTCTTCAGCTCAATAAGTTGATTTGTTCGTTTTTGTAAAATTTTATTAAAAATCTTTATAGCAACTTAAGGATATGTGATGTGTTTTAATACTACAACATTTTTTTATCAAAATTAATTTGCAACTTGTAAGGAAATGTCTTATTGTTGACCTTAGGCAGTTACTATTCCTTTTAATTTTCTATGCTTTTTCGCTGCCGCCACTTGTGTTCTGCTCAACTTTAGTTCTATTTCTACATCTTTTTCTTTTCTTGCAGCTAGATTTCTTTCACGCGTTTCAGCATCTTCATTTTCATGCTCCTTCAAGTGTTTACGAAGTTCTAACTTCAACCGATAGCCACGAGGGCAAAGTTCACAATTGTAGAGATTATCACCAAGATGCAATCGAAGATGCACAAGTAAAACTGAGCTGCGTGCAAAAGTACGTTCGCAAAATTTACATTTATAGGGTTTTTCACCCGTGTGTGTACGCATGTGGTTATTTAGATCTGAACCTTGCCAAAAACTGCAAATAATTGTGAGAAATATATAGGTTAATTTTTTCTTGTTCGATACCAATACAGTTTATGAATCGACTTACTGCTTGCCACACTGTTCACAGTCGTAACGATTCTCCGTAGGCAACTCCAACTGGTAAGTTGCACGTATAACTGGACTACTTGCTCCATTCTCAGTCTCTTCGTCAGTGTCTTCATCAGCCTTTTTTGATTTTGTTTGTAAACCATTATCGTGAAGATGCAATTTAATGTGCTTGGTTAAGTGAGACTTCTGCACAAAAGCATTATCGCAAATTTCACACTTAAAAGGCTTTTCGCCCGTGTGTGTTCTTACGTGGTCGTTTAGGTGTGACTTTTGATAGAAACTATAAATTTATAGAATTTGTATTAATTACTAGGCTTTACATATAATATTATAAATGGACTTACTACTTGTCACACTGTTCGCACTTGTATTGCTTTTTTCTTGAATATTTCATTTTGGGCATTTCCAACTGAGAAGCTTTACGTGCAGCTAAATTTTTTTCACGTGTCTCAGCATCTTCATGCTTGTGTTCTACACAATGCAACTGCAATTCTGCAAATGATTCAAATCTTTTAGGACAATCTTCACACGTGTGTACATTATCACCAAGATGCACACGTAGATGCTTGGTTAAACTTGAATTCAGTGCAAAAGCACGTCCGCAATATTGACACTTGTACGGCCTTTCACCAGTATGTGTACGCATGTGGCTAGTTAAGCAGGTATTATCAAAGAAACTGTAAATAAGTAGAGTTATTTCATATCAAACTTCCTTTTGTGAGCATTAAATTCACGATTTACCGTTTGTCACACAACTCACACTCGTATGGCTTCTCCCTTGTAGGATTCGTGTTGGGCAACTCCAATAGAAAAACTTTTCGTGCTGCCAGATTTCGTGCCCTTGTCTCAGCATCATCATTCCTGTGTTCTTCTGTGTGATTCTGTAGTTCTGACAACCAACGAAAGCCGCTTGGACAATGCTCACAAATGTGTACATTATCGCCAACATGTAATCGAAGATGCTTGTTTAAGCTTGAATTAAGCGCAAAACCACGTTCGCAATATTTACACTTGTACGGCTTTTCACCAGTATGCGTGCGTATGTGATTGATTAGAAATGTTCTTTCGAAGAAACTGTAATATTAAAGAAATGTTTTTTTTTATATATAGACGATATATAAAACTATTTCAAGTCCACTTACCGTTTGCCGCACTGTTCACACTCGTAGCGTTTTTCCCGCTTTCTAGTTTGTAACATTTTGTTGGTCGGTTCTATATTATTTTCACTAGAATTGGTCACGCTTGAGTCTATTGCAGCTAGGTCATCCAAAAAAGCATCATCATCAGTCAATGGTTCATTTGCAACATTCATATCGTTGCTGCTGTTGGGCGAGAAGTTTAGCTTTAATAGGCAAATATAAACGAAAAATAGTTACTAACATGTTTGCTGTCTCAAAATCATATTCTGTCATTGTTTCCTGCTTAATTGTTCGTTCTTCAAGTGCATTATCCTCAAGTTTTATTATATTCCATTCGCTGCACTCCTGCAACTCCAGTTCTTCTTTAACAATCGTCTCATTGTTGCACTCCTGAAACATCATTTCTTCTTTAACAATTGTCGCATTGCTGCCCAACTGGAACTCCATTTCTTCTTTAACAATTGTCGCATTGCTGCCCAACTGGAACTCCATTTCTTCTTTAACAAACGTTTCGTTGCTTACAGTCGTTGTTACTTTGTTGTTTTTTAATAGAAGTCTCAGCTTTCGCTCGGACTCTAAGTACATATTCAGGAACTCTCGCATTTGCAACACTTTATCCAAACAGCTTATGCAGATTAACTGAGGCAAACCATCTGTGTCACTAATTACTATCTGTGGCGATAACTTTGTCAATATATCAGCAATACACGGCAAACCAATGGCCTCCTTTTTATTATTGAAGAGTGATTGCAGCCTGAGTGCATTCTGTGTGTCGTCCATTTCACGTTGTATGCAACAACGACACATTAAGGTGAAGTCTCGTGCGGAGGCATGTATTTTCACTTCTTGTGCCATTTTTAAGCAGTGTTTAATTAATATTTCTTTATTTATTTATTCATTCGATTTGCAATATTTGTAAATAAAAGTATGCTCCATATGATATCCAATGAAAATAAGTGCTGCCATACCTCTCAAAAGTTATCACGACAGTGCTGCCGTATGCAATGCTTGAATTTGTGTTTTACCGTTAAGAAAATCACATACTATTGTGAATATTTGTTTCGAAAATCTTGCAAAACAATTAAAATTCGATATTTTAAAAATAAGTCGTCGTGCTTAGTTCCATATTTCTAATATGTCGTCTTATCTTTTCCCATCAGTTCAAGTTTAGCACTATTTGAGCATATTTTAATCTTCTTGCTGCAAGATTTCTTGCTCTGGTTACAGCATCGTCATTTCTATGCTCTTCACAGTGCGTTCGCAGTTCTGTGATAAACCGAAAGCCACTAGGACAGAGTTCACACAAGTGTATTTCATCACCAAGATGTTTACGAAGATGCGAGTATAATGCGGAGTATTGAATAAACGTACGATCGCAATATTTGCATTTGTATGGTCTTTCTCCAATGTGTATGAGCATGTGTCTATTTAAGTGATCATTGCGTTTATAGCTGTAAAGTAAAATTAATAAATGGAAATTAAAAAAGAATTTTTTTAAACCAACTTACCGCTTGCTGCACACTTACCTCACGTAACAAAAATCACACTTATATGGCTTTTCGTCATTGTGTATTCGCATGTGTCTGCTTAATTTAGCTTTAAAGGAGAAACTAAAAATTGAAAAAAAAAAATATATATTTATTAAATTTTCGAAAATGGTGAACAATATCAGACTTGCCTAATCTTGCAGATGCCACACTTGTAGGGTCTGTTCACTTTATTTTTTTCTATTACGAAAAAAAAAATGAAATGTTTTTAAAAAAGATAACAGAATATGTTAAAAATTAGGCATACTTACCTATGGTCGTTCTTTCTTTCTGAGTTTGTGCTGTTGGTTCAAATTGTTTATCACTGGCAGCACTGCTAACTTCAGTACTCGGTTCGATAACATTGCAAACAGAATTTCTTGAAACTGCTTTCTCTAACAAAGCAACATCTTTAGTCAATGGTTCATTCACAACAGCCTTTTCGGAGCACCTGCAGCATATGAAGTTTAAGTTTACTAAAAAACAAAATGTAAATTAATACAGCTCGCCTGTAACTAACTTTATTTTCGTCCGTTCGCTGCCTACGCGAAACTCCATTTCTTCTTTAACGCTTGTCTTATTGCTCAACTCTTTAATAAGTAGGCGGAACATTCGCGACGATTCTTTGTACATATATAGAAACTCTTCCATTTGCAGCACTTTTTGCACGCAACTTACACAGATTAGCTGAGGCAGTTCGTCTGTGGGACTAATAAGAATCTGTGGCGCTGTCTTTCTAAATATATCAGCAATGCACAGAACTCTGTTTGCACAAACTGTTGCTGTATCGAAAAATGGTTGAAAGTTGAGCGCATTTTGTGTGTTCGCCATTTCACAACGTAGACAACAACGACAAGTAAATACGAAGTTTCGGTCGTACAGCGGTATTTTGACTATTTCTTCCATTTTTTTTTTTTTTTTGTAGGTTTAACTAGTTACAGCTTAAAGTTAGTCGTGCTTGTATTAATTTATATAAAAGATTTGCAACTAACTGTTAATATGTTTAAAACCATATGTTAACTGCAAGACAGTGCTGCCGTACAACTCATAAATTTTTAGAAACATATGCTGTTGCAAGACAGTGCTACCAGACGTAATTTATTAGATCGTTCTTAACAGTTATTTTCGTACGAAATTATAGAAATTCTGGTTTTTATTTGTGCCCAGCAGCTTGCATATCCATTTTCACAGACTGTTCCAACTATTTCGGCATGGCATAAATTTAAAAAATCGGTCAACGTTTTAAAATGTAAACTTTCTTAGCAAAATTTTATTTTTTTTTAAACAATTCTGCATCTATTTCTTTTCTTGCAGCTAAATTTCTTTCGCGTGTCTCAGCATCATCATTTTTGTGTTGTTCGGAATGCTTTTGCAGTTCTGAGAACAAACGGAAACCACACGGACAAAGCTCGCAGGTGTGTACATTATCACCAAGATGTCTACGAAGGTGCGTGAATAGTACCGAGCTTTGCGTAAAAGCACGATTGCAATATTTGCATTGGTACGGTTTTTCGCCAGTGTGTTTCCGCATGTGAATGCTCAAATGTCCTTTGCGGCTATAACTGTAAAATTGAAAATTTTAGGAGATATAAAACCGAAAAATAAATAAAACAAATACCTGGTGTCACACAAATCACACTTAAATGGCTTCTCACCGGTGTGTTTACGCATGTGATTGCTTAACTGTGACTTTTTAAAAAAGCTAAAAATATAAAATATTATAATTTGTTAGTTTTTTTTTTCCAACTTCACTTACCACTTTGCGCATTGTTCGCACTCGAAACGTTTCTCTCTGTCATGTGTCATTTGTAGCATCTCTAATTCGTAAGCTTTTTGTGCAGCCAGTTGTTTTGTGCGCGTCTCAGCATCATCGTTTTTATGTTCTTCAGCGTGCTTTTGCAGTTCTGAGTACATACGAAAGCCACGCGGACAAAATTCACATGTATGAACATTATCACCAAGATGTATACGTAGATGCGTGAATAATGAGGAGTTTTGCGTAAATGTACGATCGCAATATTTGCATTTGAATGGTCTTTCACCAGTGTGTGTGCGCATGTGTTTGCTTAAGTCACCAACTTCAAAGAAACTTTAAAATTTAACAGTTGAGAATTTTGCGATTCGTTACGCGAAACTTATAATTCACGACTTACCGTTTACCGCACAGTTCACACTCGTAGAGCTTTTGATAAGCTTTACGTGCAGCTTTGTGTGCTTCGCAATGCACTTGCAATTCAGACAATGTAAGAAAGCCATTAGGACATTGCTCACAAGTATGCAGACTATCGCTAAGATGCGTACGTTGATGTCTGGATAAAGCGGCTTTTTGCGCAAAAGCACTATCGCAGGACTCACACTTGAATGGCTTTTCGCCAGTGTGTGTGCGCATGTGGTTAGTTAGGTAAGCGATTTCCAGAAAACTGTAATTTTAAAAGAATATTCAAATTAGTTTTCCTTAATGTAAGTCCACCTACCGCTTGCCGCACTGTTTACACTCAAAACGCTTTTCTCTAGGCAGGCTTGTTTTTGACAGCTCCAAGTGGTAAGCATTTCGTGCTGCTAGATTTCTTTCCCGTGTCTCAGCATCTTCATGCTTGTGTTCTTCATGATGCTTACGCCTTTCTGTTAATAGCCGAAAGCCCTGTGGGCAAAAATCACACGCGTAGACGTTGTCGCCGAGATGCGAACGCAAATGCTCGATTAAATGGTGATTTCTAGTGAAGGCTCGTTCGCAATAGTTGCACTTGTGTAGTTTTTCAGCAGTAGAAGTAGGCTTACTGAAATTTAGTTCTTATTAATTTAGACGCCCGGATATGTCTATTTTGAACTGCATTCAATTAAACTCACGTATGTTGCATTGCTTCCTGTCTTGTCTCATATTCACTATCAGTTTCATCAAAGCAATCATCAGTTGTTGCTTCGTTGTCATTTTCAATAGCATTTTTTGTAGTCTGTTTCTCCCATAAAGCATCATCATCTGTCAGTGGTTCATTCGCAACATTCATATCGTTGCTGCTGTTGGGCAAGAAGTTTAGAAGTTTTTATAGGCAAATATAATCGAAAAATAGTTACTAACATGTCTGCTGCCTCAAAGTCATACTCTGTCATTGTTTCCTGCTTAATTGTCTGTTCTTCAAGTGCATTATCCTCAAGTTTTATTATAGTCCATTCGTTGCACTCCTGAAACTCCATTTCTTCTTTAACAATTGTCTCATTGTTGCACTCCTGAAACATTATTCCTTCTTTAACAATCGTCTCATTGCTGCCCAACTGGAACTCCGTTTTTTCTTTAACAATCGTCTCATTGCTGACCGCCTGGAACTCAATTTCTTCTTTAACAAACGTTTCGTTGCTCAAAGTTGATGTAACTTTGTCACTTTTAATTAGTAGTCTCAGCTTTCGCTCGGACTCTAAGTACATATTCAGGAACTCTCGCATTTGCAGCGCTTTATCCAAACAGCTTATGCAGATTAACTGCGGCAAACCATCTGTGTCACTAATTACTATCTGTGGTGATAACTTTGTCAATATGTCAGCAATACACGGCAAACCAATGGCCTCCTTTTTATTATTGAAGAGTGACTGAAGCCTGAGTGCATTCTGTGTGTCGTCCATTTCACGTCGTATGCAACAACGACACGTTAAGGTGAAGTCTCGATCGGTGGCATGCATTTTCACCTCTTGCGCCATTTTAAAGCATCTTTTTTCCATAAGAATGTATTTGTATTTATTCGCTTTGCAATATTTGTAAATAAAAGTATGCTCCAGATGATAAATGAAAATTAGTGTTGCCACACGCCTCAAAAGTTATCATTCAGTTTATAATGAGTACAAAACAGTGCTGCCGCATACAATTCATGAATTAGTGGTTTTCCGTTAAAAAATTAATTTGAAAAGGTTTTATTTACATATTTTATACAAAAATGTATATTTTATATTTATTGAAAAATCTTTAGAAGCATTGAAAGTCTTCATTTTGAGAAACTAGGCGTGGAATTCATATAGACAACCTGATTCAAAAAAAATATATCAAAAAATACTTTTTTATTTGCATTCAAACTTAGTTTAAAAACCCAAAAATTTTCTACAAATACAAATAATGTGTGACCTATATAATATAGTCATATATAGAACACTGGCTGCACAGGCACCTCATTAGAATGTATGAAAGAGCTCCAGCATGCATGGCCTAAACTTGATTGGTGGACGCCAAAATAGTGCCCGGTCTTCCAGGTCACCAGGTATTGAAAGATCTCTCCGTACTTGGCATTAAAAACGACTGGCGCCAGTGCGCACTAGAATAGAGTAGATCGGTCGGTCTTAAAATCGATGTTTTCCCAGCTCTACTATGGAGGCTGGCGCACCTACCTAAATGCGGCCATGACCGGAAGTCGGTTGACGGCCATTTAAGTAAGTATATAATATAATCAATTAGTTGTCTTAGTCTTAATTAAGTATTTTCTGTTCTGTTTCCCGAGTTTTCAGACGCAACTGCTCTAATTCAACATCTTTTAATTTTCTAGCAGCAAAATTTTTTTCCCGTGTTTCAGCGTCATCGGTTTTATGTTCCTCATGATGCTTTTGCAGTTCTATTAATAAACGAAAACCGCGTGGACAAAATTCACAGGCATGTATATTGTCACCAAGATGCACCTTTAGATGCTTAAGTAGGACAGAACTTTGCGAAAAAGCACGTTCGCAGTATTTACATTTAAAGGGTTTCTCGCCCGTGTGTATGCGTATGTGACTGTTTAAGTCTGCTTTTGCAAAGAAACTAAGAATATATAAAAATAAATAGTTTTAAAATTTATAAAAGAAACATTTTTTTCAGCTTCCACTTACCGCTTCTCGCACTGTTCACACTCAAAGCGTTTCTCACGAGGAAGTTTCATTTTGTGTATTTGCATGTGGAACATTTTTCGTGCAGCTAAATGCTTTTCTCTGGTTTCGGCATCATCAGTTTTATGTGCTTCAGCGTGCTTTAGCAATTCGGAGGCTAAACGAAAGCTACGCGGACAATATTTACATGTGTGTATATTATCACCAAGATGCAAACCCAGATGCTTTGTTAAGCTAGATTTTAGTGCAAAAGAGCGTTCGCAATATTCACATTTGTAAGGCTTCTCGCGCGTGTGTGTACGCATGTGATTGTTTAAGTGTGCCTTCTCATAGAAACTGAAAGTTTAATGGAGGAAAAAAATATTTTAAATACGCTCATATTTTAAATCGATTTACCGTTTTCCGCATTGCTCGCACTCGAAACGTTTTTCCTTAGCATGCTTCATTTTGGCTAACTCCTGCAGATAAGCTTCTCGTGCAGCTAGTTGTTTGGCGCGTGTTACGACGTCATCGTTATTGTGCTCAGCAATAAGATGCTTTTGCATTTCTGTTAATAGCCGAAAGCTACGTGGACAAAGTTCACATGTATAAATATTATCTCCAAGATGCACAGCAAGATGTTTTGTAAAACTTGAACTCAGAGAAAAAGTACTATCGCAATAGTCACACTTGAAGGGCTTTTCACCAGTGTGTCTACGCATGTGCTCGTCCAAGTGTGAGCTTTGAAAGAAACTGAAAATCATAAAAAATATATTTTTTTTATTAAATGTTTAGTAAATAAATACTTTTTTTCGTTGACTTAAAAAAATATCGATTTTTAGACCGATACATCGTTACATCGGTCTAAAAATCGTTGTTTTCCCAGCACTACTTACCGCTTTTCGCACTGTTCACATTCGTAACGTTTTTCTCTGGACTTCTTCATTTTTGGCAGTTCCAATATGTAAGCCTTACGTGCAGCTAAATTTCTTTCCCTGGTCTCTGTTGTATCGTATTTATGTTCTACATTGTGCATCTGCAGTTCCGCGATCAAACGAAATCCACGTGGACAAAGCTGACACATGTGTATATAATCACCAAGATGCAAACCAAGATGCTTGGTTAAATCGGAATTTTGTGCAAAGGCGCGTTGGCAATATTCACATTTGTACGGCTTCTCGCCCGTGTGTGTACGCATGTGCTCCTCTAAGTGATAGTTTCTAACGAAACTGAAAATATAAAATGAAAATTTGTATTAAAATGTTGGCAGGAGTGTGTAAGGACTTACCGTTTGCCACATTGTTCACATTCGAAGCGCTTTTCTCTATCAAGCTGCATTATGGGCATTTGTAACTCGTAAGCCTTACGAGCAGCTAGATTTCTTTCGCGTGTTTCTTGATCATCATTTTTATGTTCTTCAGCGTGTTTACGTAGTTCGGTTAACAGCCGAAAGCTCTGAGGACAGCATTCACAGCTGTGCACGTTATCGCCAAGATGTGTTCGCAAATGCTCAATTAGATGATAATTCCGTGCAAAGGCACAATCGCAATATTTACACTTGTGCGGCCGTTCTCCGGTGTGTTTGCGCATGTGATAGCTTAAAAGTATTTTACGGGTGAAGCTGCAACCTTAAATTAATTAATATTTACCAAAAAAAAAGAAAGGATATGTATTAAACTTACCTCATGTCGCAAACATCACACTCAAATGGCTTCTTGGTAGCGTGCTTTCGTTTATTCTTAGTGGAAGGAGAGCTGAAATGTATTTAATTTTATTTAATTATTTTGGGCTAATCTAAACCACGGACGTACTGATCAAGATTATGTATAAAGATTTTGAAGGAGCACTTTAACATCTCACACTATCGGTCATATATTGAATTTCGATACAATTTCGATTATGAACGAATTGTTATGAAAAATTTCGATTGTTTTTCGATTTTTATACAAAACTTCTATATTAAAATAAAATATACTTACATATCTTTTTTTTGATCTGTTGTCTCATATTCATCAGCTTTATTATCATCACTTATTGCTTCTATAACATTTTGCTTAGAATTTGAGTCGCTTGAACTATTTATTTCTGGTTTCTCCGACAAAGTATCATCATCTGTTAATGGTTCATTAGCAACAACAGTATCGGAGCAGCTGTTTGGCGAGAAGTTTCGGTTAAATAGACAAATAGGATCAATAAAGTGCTTAAGTTACTAACTTGTTTAAAGTTTTATTGTTTGATTCCTGTTTAATTGTTTGTTCTTCAAGTGTATTTTCCTCTAATTTTATTATTGTCCATTCGCTGCCCTCCTGGAACTCCATTTCTTCTTTAACTATTGTCTCATTGCACACCGTAGCTGTATCTTTAATTAATAGTCTTAATTTTCGCTCGGACTCCAAGTACATATTGAGGAAATCTTCTATTTGTAGCACTTTTTCCATGCAGCTTAAACAGATTAGCTGCGGCAAAGCATCTGTGGCACTAATTACTAATTGTGGCGTTAAGTTGATCAATATATCAGCAATGCTCGAGGCACCGTCTAATCCTTTTGTTTTATCAAAAATTGTTTGAAGTTGAAGCGTAATATCACAGCGTGTGCAACAACGACATGTATAGGAAAAATCGGGCAGCGACACATTTAACAGTTCTGCCATTTTTTGTACAGTTTTTAATTAAGTTAATTGTTTAATTTTTTATAAGTAATTCGTTTTAAATGTTATTTATTAGGCTTGCAATATTTGTATATTTCTTTAAGAACAGCTGTTAACTGGTCGGCAGTGTTGTCGTACTTCTCGAACATTGGTTTATGAACATATGTTGTGTGCAAGTCAGTGTTGTCTGAGAGTTTTGTTGTGGTTGCCCGTTATTTTGTATGCATTTATTATAAAAGAAATTCGCATTTCTTTCTTTTAGTTTATTGCGAAGTACACGATTCGGAAATGTAATGTTTCACCTATTATCCATATTGCTTTTTGTATTATTTCTCTATAGGCAACATTGTCGTCCATATTGCCACCGAATTGGAAGGATAGAGTCTCAAAAAAGTCTCAATAGTTCCTATAATCAGCTTCTGTAGAATGTTGGAACCTGTACGTAACTGCAAGAAATTATTCAATAGCATGTTGGAAGGTGCTACTACAACACAATGAACTGTTCTTGGCTGTGATAACTTAGTAACCCGATTGGATTGCAAAAAATCGCAATGGATCCATAGAATTTTGGAAGCTGCTACTACAATACAATGAACCGATCTTGGCTGTGATAACTTAGTAACCCGATTCAAGATGTTGGAATCTCGTATCGTTCTACTAGATGGTCTTCAATTCGCGAGGCTAAGCCAAGTAGTATTAGGTGTGTTTCGATCTTTTGTGCAGTCCATTACTGGAGATGTCACATTTTCCAACTATTGGACTAGAATATTATTTTATACGAATCTTAGCGTGGAAGTCAATTATGCTTAGACGTGCCAGGCGTACTTAAAACTCATTTTTCATAACATCGTCTCTCAAATTTGGTTTCCCCATTCATTTCAAATTATAAACCAACAATATTTGCATATTTAAAATATTATTTCTAGATCTTCTTGTATAAATTCGTATACACTAAATTTAAATACAAACACGTTCGTAATATGTGCAACATAAAAACAAAACATATAAAGACAAATCCATATAGTAATATGTACTACATTTCGTTGGGATCTTTCCAGCCATATTTTTGCTGTTGTCGTTTATCCTTGTAATATTTTCCATTGCCGGATTTCTCATAATTACCACTACGACTATTATAACGTCCCTCGGACTTTGGCGGTGCACAATAGCAGGTGCGTTGTTGTGAATCCAAATACGATTTACAGCCCAGCGTTATGGTGCCGGTGAAGAGCATCTTAGCGGCAGCCTTACAACCTTTTGTCATTAGATCACTGGCAATGGATTTCTCATAGCTATCGCAGTATTTATACAAACAACGTTTAAAATCTAAATCGCATAATTCTTTATCACTGTTGCAGCTATCATAGCAGATGTCATGTGCATTGCAACATGTTTCCATTTCAGCGGCAGGTAAATATTCAGTGCTGATGCGTAGACCAAGCGAACCGCAGCCATCGGCAGCGGGTGTGTACAAGCGATTCTGTACGGCACGTATATCTGTGAGATGAAATATGTAATTTAAGTACACGTCAGTCAGATAAAACGCTCCAAACATTTCACATTAATACACAAAAATTACGCTAAACATAGGCGCTTCCCGGCTATTCTAAATATAGGCCTGAACTACGCATTTTATGTAATAATTTGTGCCTTGATTTAATTGTTTGTTGCAAAAAAAATGAATAAACATTTTACGCACCTGGTCCAGTATAACCCTCCGGTACGGGGCATTTAAATATGCAATTCTCTTCCACTGCTGCATCGAATACTTCGTGTACGGTGCGAAATTTACGCACCACTGTTATAAGATTCCGAAAGACATCACCGAATATTGCCTCAGCGGCAATTATTGCATCGCGTAAATGTACAATGGTACTCGAACCGTAACCGGAATAGGCATATGTGAGAAATGTTAAGAAGTAAATGGCCAGTTTCATCCAAGAGAAGTGCATTGTGCGGTCGTTGTTGTACGCTTTGCGGTTTCGTTGTAAATTTTAATTAAAAAGAAAATAAATTGTCTGCAATTGCTTTGTATAAAAATTGTTGCAGACTGCGGTTTGGCTGCTGTTTTTATTTTGTTGTTGTTTTTATTGCTCATACACAGCGCATAGCTGTTGTTTCATTTCATTTCATTTTGTTTCAAATGTGCATGCGTGCTTACAAAGCAACGCTGTGCTGTTTTAACGGCTATTTGAATTTTTTGTTTTACTTTAGGCTCATTTTATTAAAAAAGAAATATAAAAATATGCGTAAATATAATTAATTAGTAATTTTATTTAAGCATAGAGTTAATACTTTGCTCTGTATTTTATTTAATACGCATTTGTCTAGCTTACAAAATGGTATAAGCTGCATTAGTCATGTCCGTCTGTCTATCTCTACTAAAATTGATTTATATATCTAATCGCTTAGTGTTATTCAAAATTTCCTTAAATTTCTTGCATTATTCAAAAATTTAAAACATTTTAATTAAAACATTTGATTTACATGTGGTTCTAATGAGCTCTAGAAATGCTGTGGTAAAATATTACACAAAACAAGCACGCAGCGCTTGACCTTGACGTTGATTATTACTAAACACGACGACGACCACTTGAAGTCATCACTTGCCAGCCAGCAGTTGCTGCAACAGCGTTTACCTCCAACTGTGGCAAAGAAATGCAAATTTAGTAAAAACAACAAACAAACAAATATAAAAATTTACGTTGATGAAAGTATGCACTCACCTGACAGACAGGCGGCCATAATTTGTGCATTTGTAGATTTGTATATACATATATTCAGATATATAAGCATATACATACATAGGTAAGCGTACCCACTAATGGTGCAAAAGTAATACTGCGTGTTTTATTTATATATGTTGAGTACAACTTATATCAAAAATAAGACATTTCGTTGACTTTTCTGAGTTATAAAGAAACTTTTACATTTTACTGACTACACTGGAACATAGGAATTATACATATGTATACTGTTAAATCTCAAGGCGTGTGGTGTGTCAAGAATTCTTCAGTATTAATTAATCTTTATTAAGCACCAAGTTCTAGTTGCAGCAAAGAGTCGTTGAAAGAAGAGGCCGAGCTTAGTATATCCGCTCGTATGTAAGCGCTAACATTGTACAAAGCCTGAATCAGTTATAAACGATATACATAATTATCGTTTATCGATAGTCGCAGTTATCGTATTGCTTAGATATGTGTGGGGGCGTATTTCAGGCGTCCGATTACAATTAAAACTTTTTTTTTTAAACAACTGCTCAGGCGTCGACAGTAAGAACTAGCTAAATAAAATGAACTACTAAAAATAAAATATGAACAATCAACAACAATCATATATTGTCTCATATATACATTGACGATTGCTTAAGGCATCGTTTCCGCTGATTTCGAGCAAAATAAAATAAGCCTAACTTAATCCTTAAAATAACAGCTATCTGGCAGTGAAAGTCCCATCAAAATCGGTTCAGGAGTTTCGGAGATCAGCCGAAATAAGAGAAAAGCAAAAAATTCTAAAAATTGCTTCATACAAGGTATGTCTCAAAATTTCCCCAACTTTTGGAATATAAAAAAAAAAAAAAAAAAAGAGATAGACAAAAATTCTATAAACATGCTTTATACAAGGTGTGTATCAAAATTTCCATAACTTTTGGAGTAAAATGTAAACTAAATAGATTTTTTGAGTACTTGTATTTTTATTATTCAAAGTAATCTCCCTACGACTCGATCCAATAACATTCCAAATGACTGTTTTAGCTCGTTGGCCCGAATGACATTTATGAAGTCGGTGCACGTCTTTTGGATGGCCTCCACATCAGCAAAGCGCCGTGCTTTCATGGATAATTTCCACGTGCATCACAGAAATAAGCCACATGATGACAAATCAGTCGAATACGGCGAGTGGTTGAACTTTGAAGTTTTGTTCGTTCACTGAAGATTTCAGCCCTAAAGAAAGTCATAAATAGTGGTTCGAGATGAACAATTATTCCCATAAACTTGTTTCATCAATTCGTAAGTTTTGGTAAAAATTTTCTGTGTTCAACACTTCGATGACAAAAAAAAAAAAAAAAAATACGTTCACATTAGACGCTATACCTCCACTTCCACTCTTCAAAATGGCATGAAATTTTGAAGGGAATATTAATGAAAGATGTCCCTTTCCATTGCAGGTTCTCAACCAAAAAATTACCTGGAAAAAATAGTTCAGAAAATTTTGATACACATCTTGTATACTGACTTGACTTTTTGTAGGGGTGTCACCTCTTTTAGTGATCCGATTTAAACCATACTCAAATATTTTATAGGGATTGATATAAACCATACAAAATTCTTCGACTCATACAAAAATTCAGAAAGGTGCTACATATTTGTATGGGTGTTTCTGCTTTGAGTAATGCCATCTGAAGCTAAATGAAATATTTTATAAGAATTATGGTTGGATCAAATTTGGTTTTTCTAACTTAACAACAACCATAGACTGTTGTTCAAACAAAATTTCTTTTTAGGGAAGAGAGTTAGCATGTTCTTTGAATAAAAGTGTTCTAAAATAGGAGTAGTAGAATCGAAATATTCAAACTTGAAGGCTCTAGCTCTTGTAGTATCCAAGTGGTTCATTTTCATGTGGATAGCCAGGCAGACAGACGGACATATCTATATCGACTCGCCTTTTGATGCTGATGACGGTAATAAATATATACTTTTTGAAATCCACCTGGACACCACTTAGTATTATAAAAATTTTAAAATCAAGTGGATACATTTTTTTTTTTTTTTAAATTTGCTTCAAGTAAAACCGAACTTTTTGGTTTTACTTGAAGCACTTACTAACTCAGTCGAACTTTGAATTTCAGTTTTTTGCATGCAGTGCCCACGTTGGACGCCATTTTTTACACTGCAGCTGCCTTTCTTTGGTTTTCGTGTATTGGTGATCATTTTATTATAAACAATTTGTTGCTCCATTTCTAAAATAAAAATTTGATTTGTAGATAAAATGTTATACAACAAATATGGAAAATCTTAAGTTGAGTATATATATACAACAACTTAATGCTATATACTTTGTATATATATATACCCTCATTATCTCTATTCACATACATTAAATACTTTTCATATATTTCCAAAGAATTCAGTTTGAATATCTGCGCAGTAATAAAACGAAACAATTTTCATATTAAGCCGTAATTTCCAGACATTTAAAAATCTATAGAATCCGCGAATTGTGGAATTTTATGACATTACATCTGTCCCTTTCATCTAACCAGAGCAGGTAGCTAATAAAATGGCGTCGGTCATTAACTACCTGCCAACTGTCAACATCGGTCATTAACTACGTGCGAACTGTAGCAGTCCTGAGAGTATAAATTGAGCGTGCACTGCTAGTAGTGCTTCAGAACAACATCAAATCCTGAGTTGAACACATCAAAGTGAACTTAAAATTTGAATTTCATAACATCAAAATATTGAAAAAAAATCCTTAAAATCTTTTTAACATATCCTGAGTTGAACACATCCAAGTGAACTTCAAATTTAAATATCAAAATATTGAAAAAATATCTTTAAATACTTTTTAACTATTTTTAAAAGTAAAATCAACAACATGAATGCCATTTCATTACGCTACTTCTTCAGCGCCGATGAGAACGCCCGAACCTTTCACCATCGGAAGATAGCACATGATGGCTCTTTGCAGGACTGCCAAGCCTGCTTCAGCCGTTTGCGCCACGATCAGCCAATCTGTGAACATTGGATACGCAAGGACAAAGCGCAACGTTTATATATAAATACACAGATGACGCCGATTATGCGAACTGCGGAGTTCCGCACACTGGAGACTTTCTTTCTTTATGATGAGAGTGGTAGCAACGATGCAATGAAATTTCTGAGCGTGGCTTTTGAGCAAACTATACCGGATATGTGCCGTTGCTTGTTCCTTGATTCGCCACAGTTGACTTTCAATTTGGCCATCTATGTGGAGGTCTGCAATAAAGTGGTACGTTTTCAAAGCAGCAACCTTGAAATAGGACATCACCTCGACATACATACGTGTATTAGCGTGCCATACTTCATGCTACTGGAACGCATTGGAGATCATCTGGTCGAAGTCTATCAAGTGAACATCAGCAATTGCAGCATAAAAATTGTAAAAGTTTCTGTGCATCGTGCATCGTGGGACAACATCGTTGAGCAGGACAATTACCAGAAGGTAATGGAACTGCCGTTGCAATATCAGATTGCACAACCGGAGCTAAAGCCGTTAACGACTCCGTTATATGAAATGAGTGAAATACGCAACAGTTATTTGCAGCATCAGCAGAAACATAAAAGTTATTTGGCGGAAACTGTGCACGCCAATCTGTACTGCTTCACGCAGTGCCCGATGAACAAGGATTTGTTTGTGGTGCCCTATCACAACGGCGGAGGAAAGAGGTCGCATGAACGCACTAAGTCATATCTAATTGTTGAAGATATAACGGGCAAGTTTGTACAATTGCATGAAATAGATCCGCCAACGACGCAACCGATTATGCAACAAGAAGCTGAACCGTTGCGATGCAAGAGCTGCAATTTAACGTACTCGCTACGCGCCAATTTAGTGGTGCATCAGCAGCTAAATTGCGGACGTAACTTCACCGTCAACGAAATACGGCACGACATTTTGGAGATGTATAAAATTTGTGATTTCCTAAGACGAAATGAATTCAATTATGCCTGGTATGGCATTTCACAGGAAAAGCTTGAACAATTTTTGCCCTTCGAAGTGAAAAATTTTGAAATTATTGAATTAAATGACAGTTCTAGCGAGGAGGAAGATGATTGTGAAAGTGAAGAATCGGGTATTTTTGAAGGCACAATAGATCTGTAAGAGTCGCAGTGCTTACTAACTAAATAATAATAATATTAATAAATAAATAAATTGTACGATTATAAACTAAGATTTAAATCAAAATTAAACAAATTAAAAGCGAATATATTGAAATTATTTTTATTTTACTTAAGCTGCGTGGATCGCAATGACAAGCAGGTATAAAATTTTTGTTTAGAAGTTGAGAATATTTTAGCACCTGCTCGACTTGACTGTCGGCTATTTATGGCTGCTTTATATACTCA
The DNA here is from genome assembly GCA_035044805.1 of Leucophenga maculata. Classification (NCBI taxonomy): domain Eukaryota; kingdom Metazoa; phylum Arthropoda; class Insecta; order Diptera; family Drosophilidae; genus Leucophenga; species Leucophenga maculata. The sequence goes on along the minus strand of JAWNNP010002956.1, from coordinate 2,837,067 downwards.
ATAAAGCAAAGGGAAACTGGTATTTTGGAACTGCTTGCATCAAAATTTACGAAATCGAGAAGCGGCATAGATTTAGCTGCTCAAATTCTTTCAAGCAATATTCATTAAGCAGTTTTTTTTTTGTCCACAGCTGTATCTGCCCGTTGATGTAAGATGTCGAACCAAAAAATGAAAGAATTCACCTAAAAAGTGGAGAAGTTTGTTTAACAAAGCAGCAAGTGATCTCAAAAAGAGGCTATTTGAGTTAAGGAATTTGTCTAGTTCAGAATTTTTTAGCAACTTTGTTTTGTTTTTAAGCGATTATGAACATATTCTTTGGAGAGCTACAAAGTATCTGAAAGGACCTGCTAAAATAAACGCAGATCTTAAAGACAGAATAGAATTTGGTGCAAATCAGATGAGGAGAAGCCACATGCATGCCTTTAGACACCACAAATATACAGTTTGTCAGCCAATCGAAGTGAGAGATGAAGATTTGGATAGCGAAATGGAACATTTTTTTAAAATCGGAATCACTTGCAGAACAAGGATTATTGCACAGCTGTATGCCTGGTAAAAGTTTTACAAAGTTTAAAACAAAATTTAATATTGCACCTGTCACATTAGACGCTATAACTCCACTTCCACCTTGCCAAATGTCATGAAATTTTGAAATGAAATTTTCAATGAAAGATGTTTCTTTCTAATGCAGGTGCTCACGCCAGCAGTAAATGCACTGGAAAAAAGTTTTGAGACACACCTTGTAGTCTATGCAAAACATAATAAAATGATGTATACCGGCGCACAGCAATGTATAAAAAAGTGACATGTAGTCAGCAAGAACAACAACAACAACAGTTAAATATATGTGGCAACAAAAAACAACAACAATAAATCAACAACACTTGAGTAGAAACCATGCAGCAAAAAACCAAAACAACTTATTTGAGTGAATGGCTTGTTCCAACTGAAGAGCGAACGCTGAGATGGCTGAGAGCGCAATCACACACCAACAACAACAACAACATGGCCAAGAGCAAAAGCAACAACAATATACATAATCATTTAACTTACTCATACGCAGTGGCAATTCGAACAGTGGTTAAAAGTTTTGAGAAAAAGGAAAAAAAATAAAAATTATTGCTTATCAAATTTATTGCTTATAATTTTTTTTAAAACACAACACACTATAAAACAACAATTATTGCACTTAAATATTTATTTTATATTAAAAATTCTACCATACACAAAATTTCAAAAACAACTTTAAGCATTTCGCTACACTGTGCACAAAAGACGGCAACCGACAAAAAGCCGGCGAGTTGCGATTTCGCATTTCAGTTTCATTCAAAGCGTGCAAGCGAATGGTCAAGCAAGAAGTGAATTAGCCAAAGAACAGAAAACTAAAAAATAAATAAATAAATAACTGCTGATCTGTAGAAAAATAAAATATATATATATATATAGCATATGTATATGAATTATATAGAAAATTCTATACAACATATAGCAAAGAAACTAAAAAAAATCGGATGTGTGTGCTATACGAGTTCATAAAGTGACTTAACTGTCTCAAGTGCCATAAGATACAATTGTATCTCAGTATAAAACGCAGTTAGATTGATTTGAACTGCACAGTTGAACTGACTGCAATTGTGAACGTTGTGTTGCGTCGTAGTAGACAATTGTGTAAGACAAAAACCAAACAAAACTTCTTTGACTGATCTCCAACTGCATTGGATTTTGTAATAAACCGGAAATTCTAGCTTTTGAGTCGAAAAAAAAAATTTGCAAGCAAATTTGTTAACTTAAAAAAAAAGAAATGAAAAGCGTTATGTGACAAGATTTTAAAATAAAAGATTTATTATTTATAAAAAAAAATATTTTAATAAAAGTAGCACAATTAGCCGCCACAAAGGCAATAGCAACAACAGCAGCAGATACATTCGAGACGCACATCATCATCATCATCTTCATCTACGTTCGCAGATACAGATTTAGCTGATACAGCTGTGTGCTGTGTGTGGAGTGTCGTGTAGAAGCGTTAGCCAGCCAGTAAAACTGTTTATAAGAAAAGCGTTTTGTACGTGCGGCCAATTTTTTGTGGCCAGTCTCAGAGTTCTGAGTGTTGATTTTATTTTTGTTTCAAAAAGTAAAAAAGTATAAAAAAAAAAAAAAAATTATATATAATAAGAAGAGCACAAAAGCAGATCGCGCGTATTTATTTATAAAAATTTCGCAAGCGTAAAAATTTTGCTCCAGCAGACAGACAGCAGCATCATAAGCGGAAAAGCCATTAGCCAATACCAACAACAACATTCGACAGCAGCAGCAGCAGCTAAAAATTAGTTTGGTGAGTAAGTTCAATAAATAAGAAACATTTGAATTTTTTTTTTATAATACAATGAAACATTTATAAGTTGTTTCCTTGAAGTTGGAACAGTGCAAACAATGTTCGATAGATAACAGCATAACATTGGTCGAAAGTCTTCCATTAAATGCTCAAAAAGTGCATAAATAAGACTCTAAAAGAGCTCCACTACAATCGTTCACACATATTTTTGTGTGCTGTCAAGCATGTTTGAGCCAACATGTTGTTCCAACATGATGAATTTAAGATGATTTTTTTTATTAAAAATATTTTTTTTTCATTAATATCTATTTTGTTCAGTTCCAAGTTATACGTCTCAGTTAAAATACAATCCTCGAAGCACTTCTGATATGCGATGCGAACTTTATCTCATGAATCGTGGAAAAAACGCAGTACTTTCATGGGTCATTTTAAGTTTTAGGAACAGGAAAAAGTCGCAGGGTGTCAAGTCTGGTGAATACGATGGCTGAGAACCTTATAACGAATAAGTTAAGATGTGTCATCCATTGGCGATTGGCGAAAATTATTTATCCACAAATCCGAATGTTTTCTTTCAATAACCTAGGTATCCGTATTTCTTGTAAGATCGACTTTAAAGTATATACACAGCAGCACGCCATTGCAATCCAAGATTACGGTGAGAAAACATTCGTTTTTAACCTAACTTGTTTTCATTTTCTAGGTTTTGGCTCTAATGGCCGCTTTTCTTGGGCTTTAGTTCCATATACCCATATTTCCTCACCATTAAGGAACTCTTTGAGCATATCTGCAGCATCATTTAATAGCTTTTGGGCGATGCTCTTGGACTGATTTTTTCTCTCAAAATTTAGCTGTCATTCGTCAAAAATGACATAAGTCAACCGATGACATCCTCAGCCAATTCTCTAATAGTGATCCCGAAGTTTCCCCATAGCAAATTTCTTCACTGCTTTCTTCACGTTTTCATCCATTATTGATGTGTTAAGCTTCCAAGACATAGTCATTAACATCTAATTGGACTTCTGCGAAGAGCTTGCACCACTTATACAATTTTTTTTTTCGAAGTAGACTCACTGGTACTATCAAAAAGTATTTTTCTCCTCCTCACTTCTCACTCCACGAATTAGGGCCTTACAAAACATTTTTTTATGTATGCAAAGAAAAGGGAGGACGGAAGTATCATAGGTCGTTCATAGGTTGTGCCGAAGAAATTTTTACCCTTGATGCCGATTTTATGGGGAAGAGAGGGAGGGTCAAAATTTTAAAATAAACTCGTAAAATTCCGGCGAAGTTCTAGTCGTATGCAAAAAGAACGAAGTCTCTATCTATTACCGTTTCCGAGATCCTTTCGTTCATACGAACGGACAGACGGATATGGCTTTATGTCCATTTTGGTGGTTTCAAAACCTTCAAATATATCTGTCATGCCAAACGTCATATTACTAGTCTACGATATGACGACATTTCCGTTAATAAATCGTTCTTGTAATTAATTAAAATTGGTAAAACGGCTGCTGGACCAAATGTTGGAACATACATTTTCAGCGATGGGAATCATTTCTAAGGGAATGGGATTTTGTAAAACCAAAAATAATTGAAAAGAGCTCAGGACATCTCAAAAGATCATTGAGGGAATGTGTTTTATGTTCTGTAGAAGTTATAAGACTGTAATTTTTTTAATTTGAACATCAATGCGAATAGTTTTGGTGACTTTCTTGATTTGAAATTATAGATTTATAGATAGCACCACAAGCCATATAAAATATGAACGATTTTAAATTTAAAGCAAAAGAACTTTTCAGAATAAGAAATTTTATATTTAGGTGGCCTCAATTCGTATACGAAATCATGTAAAACTCCTTTTGCGAATTAGGCGTTATACATGTTAATCGGTGATAAGTTAGTCAGGTCAAGTAGTATATATATTTCTTTTATAGATTATGATTAGCTTTTTTATAGGCGATGAGCAGTAATTGATTATTTTAATCTTTAATCAGATACAATTCTAAGAGATTAGCAGTTTTAATTAGAGGTACTTGCTGCTATCAATGGGTCTCTTGAAAATAATTTTAGAAATGTTTTTATTAACAATTTTGATTAGACATAATCTAAGTTAATACTTAGCTAGTATAAGCCATAAAATAAATAAGGCTAAGAGACTTAAGTATAGTTAAGAAGCTAATTAAATGTGTTGACTGTGGCTATAAGAAGTTAGCTGGAAATTAAAATATATAATCAGTCATGTGGAAGAAGTTCCATTTATATATACAAAATTTTTGATTAAAGTATTTCCTTACGAGCTAGCATACAGCATACTTGTTTCGGAAGAGTGCTCGTTTTTTTTTTTTTATCAAATTAGAAGAACATAAGATCTTAAGTGGAAATAAATTGATATTAAAATTGATAGCAAGTTGATATTTGCAGTTTTTATGCTAAAATGTACTAAAAAATGCTAAACTGCTAATATTTTCAACTGCATATAAATCGTCAATCCTTTCAGCATTTAAGTACACCAGACCGATTCCTCCAACTGTACAGCTGAGTATTGTGCCATGCATAAACTAAAAAACAACAACAACACACTCATACACACTTGCAATGCCATGTTTCACTGTTCAAATTTTTAATATTTATTTTTATAAAAGTTTCCATTTCATACATCAAACACTCATCTAGATTTATAGACGCATAATTAATGTTCTGTAAAATATACAACCCATAACCTACCCCCACCACCCATGCATATGGTGTATAAATTCTTTACAAACTGTTGCGGAAGATTATTATTCGTTGGCTTCCTATTGAAACAATTTGCCGAGTTGCACGAACTTTGATCTTGTGTCTGAATTTATGTACTTTGGCTTGCAACATTTTATTAATAAATTGTTTAATTAATTTTTTTTTTAATATATTTACAAAGATATAATTTTTTTTTAATATAATATTTTGTAATTTTTTATTTTCTTTTCGTTTTTTTTTTTTGAATATTTAGTAGGTTCGTTGTACGATTTGTTGCTAAAGTCTTCGTCATCGAAAGCATTTTGTGTCTTCATGCTTTTTCGTCGTTTGGGTGGGCGTTCTTGATGATGATTTCACAGAATTGTATGTTCATAATTAATAACAGCAAAAGTTGTAATCAAATTTTTTGACAGTTATGAAAAACGTACAAAAATAATTGCGTGATGTATAATTTTTCTCGAGCATTTGTAGGGGGAGCTCGTAAGTATGAAGATTCATTAAAATTGAAAAAAAGTGGAGCAAGGCAACTTTTTTTTTAGAAATAATTTCTAGTTCAAGTATATCTAATAAATGTATTCGAATATGAACTGCTGGAGGTTTTTTTTATCAAATTGTTTCTTAAAATTTTATAAAATTATTTGAGCTTTGGTAGATATAAAGAAGTGAGTTCTGTCAGTAGGAAATCCATGGAGATTGTTTTCAAACCAAACAAATTTTGGGATATATAAGAGTAATATGTCTACGGGTATGAGACTGTAAAATATTTCCAAACTAAACAAATTTTAAAAGCAATCAAGAAGCCTTTATCTAGTCAACGGGTATGGTACTGTGGAAGGTTGCCAAATCAACAAAATTTTGACTAAGAAGTTAATTCTCTTAATTCCATTTAAAATACTTGGAGCTTGAATAAAATTTTCTTAATTTCTTTGTAGTCCTTCAGTTCATGATTGCATTCTAGACCCATAACTGATAAAAAATGTTCCAGATTTGCTACAAAGATCAAAGAGTTCTGTGAAGGTTATAATAAAAAAATAGTCTCCAAAAAGTTTTCTATTGACAGAATTTTTTTTAAGACTAGCTAGATGTTTTACGACAAAAGATCAGGGGGAGGGTGGGGATGTATGTGGTTTGCGGCGGTCTTTGACATTTCATATTTCATAGTTTAGTACAAATGAGGCCAGTTTTAGGTTACAGAATTCTGTCGGTCAGGTAGACGTTCGCCTTATGCCCAGTTTACTTATGATGGCTCTTGACAGTCTATCCAGAAGAAGCCACAGGTATTCTGTTCTTTGCGTTGCGCAATCGGGTAAATAGTCAAAATTTTTGTAGCTCACATAACTCCTCATAAAATATATAAAATTAAGCTTCAAGGCAGTACAGGGTATCTCGAAGTCAAGCACAAGCGACTGCAAAGTTCTTACTTGTTAGGCCCTAAGAGCCTATTGGTTTTGTGCAAATGTATGTAACAGGTAGAAATAGTGGTTGGAGACCCCCTAAAGTTACCACCATTATGGTCAGGCGCTATAGAGGAGTCCATATATCCATGTCCGTCTGTCCGTCCTTATTAACGAAAGTATCTCGGAAATGCTAATAGATGGAGACTTCATTCTTTTTGCATTCGACTAGGACATCGCTGGAATTTTACGAGTTTATTTTTAAATTTTGATCCTCTCCCCTTCCCCATAAAATCACCCTCCAGGTTAAAAATTTCTTCGGCACAAAAAAATTAAGTATGCCAGACTTCCAAATAAGCAATTGAATTTTAATGACCTATGATACTTCCATCCGCCCTTTTTCTTTTCATACTTTGAGAAGTGGGAGGAGCAAAATACTTTTCGTCAGTCGCACTTTTGTTATTAATTTCCTAGCTTTTTGTTTTGCACTGCTTTCTGCATAAGAATAATATTTAATGTGTTTGTTAGGAAAGGATTTAGATCCTTAATAATATATTTGTATACATACAAAATTTTTTTTTATGTTTATAAGAGGGAGAGAGAGCTTTTATAACAGTTTGATCCCTCATCATACAATTCTTCGCTAAATTTATTTCAGCAACTAATCAACATGCAGCACCTTCCAGCTTTAATCAACAGCTAATATCCTGCTGTGCTCCATCAACAATTTGCCAAACTAGCCGAACGCATTTTCCGCAAAAGAAAAGAAAAATTGGAAAGAAAACCTCAAACTGCGTTTTTGGTTAATTTTATTTGGTTTTGTATTTTAAAACAATTTTATTTTCTTTCATTTTGGTTTTATTTTTTTGTCTTAGCTTGTCAGTCAATTTGTTGTTTTAGTCAGAATTTGTTTTATTTCAATTTCAACTCATTCGTCCAAATCATTGAGTGACTGCATGTTATTTTTTTTCTATATACATATATCGAGTCCATATATATAATTTTTTTTTTTGCTTATTGCTTCCACCGGAAGATTAAGCAATCCGTAGAATGATGCTTTAGCAAGCGCGTGACCCCATTCGAAACTGGCAGTTTCAAGGTGTCTTCTACAAGTTAGAAGATTTATTTATTTATTTATTTTTTTTACGTTTTTTTTTAGAAAATAAATAAAAAATAAAGTGCTATGCTATATACACACATTAAAAGTTCGAAAATGTTGCTTTATGAAGACAATTAAATTTAATTAAAAAATAAATTATATTTCCGTTTATACTTAATTTAATACGCTGCATATAAAATTTTAAATTAATTTATTTTATTTGTGAAACATTTTTGTCTGTGAGTTTTGGAATATTCCATTCGAAATGTTCCATTAATAAATGTAGCGCATCAAATAGTCGTACACTGCTTAACTAACTGCTTCTATCTTAATTTTTAATCTATTTTTTTTTTGTTTTTTTGCACTGATTTATAAAATTGTTAATATTTAGTGACAGAAATACTCGTTCGTACACAGACACACATCAAATCATAAAGTGCCCGCAATAAAAATTCCAAATATAAATAGATACAATAAATATTTGCTTTTATTCTTTTCTTTTCTTGTCTTGTCTTCTTTTTGTTTAAATATTTGCAATGTGTAAAGTGTAGAAATCCAAGAAAATATTTAAACAAAAATAATAACAAAATACACAGCCCACAGCTCGCCTTATGGCTTGTCTTAGCTGCATAGCCGTTCAGTTGCCTCCCATAATACACCATAATCTCCAAACACCCCCAAATATTTGCCAATAATATTTTCCAAATGCAATGTCTGCCTTTAAAATATTGAAATTATTATAAACAATTTTTGAGTGATGTTCTATGGGAATTTTCATTTTTATTCGTTTTTATAATCCCAACTCGATTTGCATTAAAGTACCGGGCGTGTAGCGCGCTGAGAATTTGTATATAATTAAATAACTGGAAAGCACTTAAAATAGCATTGTTGGGAAGCTATATTTCTATAAACCTTTATGAGAAAAAAGTGCTGCGGTTAATATTAATTGAAGTAATTTACATTTAATAATTGTGGAAAATTCTAATTTCTAATAATACAAACCGCAACAATGAAGAATCATTAAAAAATGGTTAACGCAACTTCAAACAAGCTTCACCAGATCCCGCCATAAAAAGCGCACGACAAAAAGTGCCTTTGAGTTCTTTATATTTCGACTTAAGCGTTTACAGCCTCTCAGCTGAGATTTGTGTAGCTGCAAGTTGATATTGAAACGCGCGGCTGCGCTTTGCTTGGACGGCACTGTAATTAGCCATACAAAGCCAGACTTACCTAGTTTTGTTGGAACTCATAAATAATAAGAGCTGGATTTTTTACAGCACAATATGGCTTGCGTTCAACTTTTACTTAGAAGATTTGCTATGTTGTTGGTTAAGCTGAAGGTAACAAGTTGCGTGCCTGAAGTTTAGCACACTTAAAAACCTATTGCGAAACTTCTTGGATCCATTTTGTTTTCGCTTTCTTAGTCAATGAATATGTGAATTTAGATCAGTTGCCACTGTAAGGTTTCACTGAATCTAACTTCTGGAAGTCTAAGTATTTGCCATAGAGTTACTTAGAAAAATTCTAATAGACGCAATTTGACGATAGCCCTCTTTAATTTCTTCTTATATAGGCCCAATTTCCCCTTTGAATCTTAATTCTAACAATGACTTTTTGTATAAGTCAATTCAGATCCAGTATGTATCTCTGCTTATATAAGGTTGGCAATGATACATTGTTCTGTGTTTATTGAATAAATAACCTTATGAGAGGTTCATAAAATGCAGTTCTTCAAAATATTTTGTTAGCATTGAAGTTTTCTGACAGTTTTCTGCTAATTTTAACTCTCAAAGCATTGTTTGGAGCGTCTCCAAAATGCAGAATTTCTTCCATGACTATAAACTCAAGTACCAATACAGCTTTTATTTTGAAAAACATTTCAAACAACATCCTTCTGCAATGAGAACATCTTAAACCATTTACAAATAGTAAAAAAAATTTCGTGTCCTCCGCAATTTCCATGGAATATTTTATTTGATTAAAATTTTTAGCCAATGCAAATAGCTTTTAATTGTTAATTTCATGGCAGCAACGACAACAAGTCGTCATGCATTAAACGATCAATGGATATTTGATGCATTAAATCAATCATTTCTCGCTGGCTTTTAGCGTGAAATTAATTTGCTTTAGTTTCCCTGCCTCTCCTACCATATCTCGCACTGTAACACAGACAGACAGACACATGGCCTACATTTCGAAAGACAATATTGGTATTAAAAGTGATATTGATTTTCTTTTAACCAACTCAATGCCTGGCTGCCTGCCTGCACTCATATAAAATTGAATTTTATCAATGCTACACATGCAGCAGCAGCTTCCAAGCGTCTTTGTGTAACTTGTATCTTGTATCTGGTATCTTGTATAGATTCACTTTCAATTATGCACTGCATGCAGTGCTTGACTTTAGCTTTTCTTTGTGTCTACGCCACTGCTTTTGTTGCTAAATTGAATTAAAAATGTGCGTTTAATAATATTATTAAATGTTATTAATATGGCTGCACCACGGGCATGGCTTGTCTTTGTTGTCGCATGGTAAATTGATTTATGCAGAAGACCTTACCTTTGGTAGACAAATGTCAAATGTATATGGTTGAAGGGTAGCTGTATGCAGTTATTAAATAGCTTTGTAGTAGCTTAAGTAATAGACAGATGGATGGACGGGTGGATGCATGAGGTATAGATATTTGCATGTGCTGAGAATATGTGCAACTGGGCGGTTTGTCGGCGTGGATTTATACATTTTAGTTGCATAGGATTCAGACGTATTTCGCAAATTCCTGTTTGATGTTTAGTCTTCGAACGGACAGACGAACATATACGACTCGACTTTTGATGCTGCTTTAATTAAACAGTCTTCCAGTGGCTATAGATACGCTATTATTGATAGAGAGGAGGGTTAGGCGTCAATACATTTGAACTCGTGACCCTATAGTGGACAGAGTATATCGTAGGGTATCAAATACGGGCTAAAAGCTGTTGGTAAAGCATAAACACTAGGAGGCTGACCAGTTTCTACAAAAAGTCACAGCTGATGCGAGTATAAACTTCTCTCTCTGGTCAAACCCAAGAAAGGCTGACGGTACCTGGGCTTCATCTTCCCAAGAACGTGTTGAAATTTTTGCTAAAAATTTAGCCCAGCTCTTCGACATGACTTCTACGGAAACAAAAAGGAAAGTAAAATTGATGCTAGGCAGCCCACGGCATCTTGACCTCTCAGTAGCTCCCATTGCAGTCGCATATAAAAAGTCCCCAGATCAGGAAGACCCCAGGCGAAGATGGGCTTGATAACTTTTCGCTTCAAGTCATGCAAGCCAAAGCAGTACTTTTCCAGGATCTAATATGCGGTGTTAAAGTTAGGTCATCACAGTTAGGCAGTAGAAAAATGCTTAAATCTGTACGATCCATAAATGAGGAGAGAGTCCGTCGACAGTGGATTCATGCAGGCCCATCAACTTACTTCCTGCAGTAGCCAAGCTATTCGAAAAGTGTCTGTTGACGAGGATGCTGGCGCTTTATACTGTCAAAGAACGGATACCATCTTTCCAGTTTGGATTCCGGAGAGCTTATGGCAATCCAGAGCATTTAAATAAAGTGGTCAAATTTATTCTTGAAGGTTTTTGAGGCCAAGAAGTAAGTAGTGGCGGCCTACTTAAGTAAAACGCAGGCCTTTGACAGTGTATGACACGATGGGCTCCTATATAAACTTAAAAGTATTTTGACGCCCCTATTGTACCCAGTAATGCGGAGCTTTCTGTGTGATAGAACCTTTTCTGTTGTCCTGTATGGAGTAGAGTCGAGTGTTAAAATCATCCGAGTGGGAGTACCTTATGGAAGTGTGCTGGGTCTCACACTACTCTTTAATACCTATGGATGATCTACAAGATTTACTATTAGCCACATATGCCGACGATATAGCTATCCTGTCTAGAGACGTATGTAACTATTTGTATCAGTGGGCAAAGAAGTGGAATATAGGTGTCAATCTGTGCAAATGTGCTAGCATCACTCACACCCTGCGATTGAATAAATGTCCGGGCGTCTTCCTCCAAGATCAACTGCTGAGCCATTGTCATGAACATAAATACCTTGGCTTCTACCTAGACAGAAGACTCATGTTTAGGAATCACATAGGCATGCTCAGAGCCACAGCATCACAGCGAAAACTCATCTTAACAAAATAAGAGTGATCCCGACAAAGTTCCTCCGCAGGCTTTCAAATGTCCCATGGTTCATGCGAAGTATAGAAAATTACCTAAAAGTTTCCATAATAGGGGATGTAATTAATCGTCAGGCCTTGGATTACATGAAGTGCCTGAGAAACCACCTCCATTGGTTAGCTAGGCGCCTTCTAAAGCGATGCAGAAAGAGGGAAGTCATTATGTCGAAATGGCTTCAGAAAATTCATTTTAAGTATTCAATATTAAGCATAATCTGTCATAGCTTACCTACTCTCTTACCTTTTTTCTTACCTACATTCGTAACTCATTGTTAACTCCTACTTAACTTCTACTTAACTCCTTCTAATTGTTTCTTCTGCGCCCACAAGCTAATCTAAATGTGTTCCTAATATATTTTTACTATAAATAAAATCCAAAAATGGCGATGCAGCCCTAGTTTGAAGTAAAAAAATTATTTATTTCTTGCCAATTACACATCAACTGTCTCTCGTCTGTCTTCTCTTAATGTGCTGCATAAGTTTTAGCCGCCGGAAAGACAAGAGTGACGCGAAGGACTTTTAACTAAAAATAGTACAAACTGACATAAAACAATTGCAGTTGGTTTTTTTTTTCTGTTCCTCGAATACAAATGTCACTCATCAATTTTATTATCAATTTTTATTTTCAGTTTGCCATTAAGTGAAAAGGATTCCAAACAACAACAACAACAATGTCCACAGCAGCGTGTTCGCGTCTATGTGGTACATCCACCAATAAAAGCAGCAACAACAAAATGACGTCACAATATACAAAAAAAAGTACAGCAACAACAAATGCCGTCAATACAGAAGCCACATTCACATTCAAATTGGGCGGAGCTGGCATTAATGGTGGCAGCAAACCGATTGCTGGACGTTTGAATGGTACCTCAGTGACATCAAGTGAATCGTCAGATCCACTGGAATCGGACTTCAGTGAAGAGACCGAAGAGGAAGAACCTAAACATGTACGTGAATCAAGTGATTCCGAACAGGATTCCGATAATGTTGAAGAAGTATCCGAAAGCATTGAAGAGGAAGATGATGATGATGATGAGGCAGAGGCTGTTGCCGCTGCTGATGATGATGATGACGCAGATGATGATGATGATGATGAGGATGATGGCAATGAAACGGATGATGAAGAAGATGAGGATACGGATGAGAGCAGCAGTGTACAGACAGCGAAGGGTGTGCGCATATATAGTTTGGATGATTTTCAAATAATTAAAACAGTTGGTGAGTCGAGAATTGTTTAATCAAATTCAATTTTATTAATCTAAAGAAAAAAAATTAATTAAATTTTTTTTTAATCAAAAGCTAATTATTCGATTTTTATGTACGAAAATATCGAAAAAGCTTTTCTTTTTCTTGTTCATGAATGAAGTCGATAGTAAAATTTGTTGGCACTTGCCAAACCATTTTGTGGTTTTATTGATTTGCGCGTATTTCATCTATGACGTCAGTCGACTTTTAAGCTTTTTGTTTATTGAAAAATCATAAAATAATATTTGAAAATTTATTAGTTTTAATTGTTTTTTGTAGCGCAAAAGTGTGAATTAAACAATAGCATGACGTCGTGTGTTATGCAATGCTTTTTGGCATTGAAAAACAAACGATTTTTATACTATTTCCAGCTTTATGCAGCTCTAAGTAAGAAGTCTTACTAGATCCTGCTATATTTCCAATTGCAAAACATTTATTAAGCATTAAACTTAAATAAAATTTAAAAATTGGCTGCGGCATGCTGCCTTACACTTGAATTACAGCGTTTTATAAGCGTATTTCTAGAAAAATCTCGAACAACACTGTTTTACTTTGAAGTGGTCTTCTTCTTTAATACTTTATAACTCATTATTTACTGCACGTAATTAAAAAAAAATATTATTTTAATTGTAGCCTCTTAGCTAACTGCATGCTGCAGCGAATTGTCAAGACTGCTCGTATTTTCCCAACACAATTTATCACGTTGTAGGTTTAAGATTTCCACAAAACGTGCAAAGCAAGAAAATCCATTAACGCAGAAAATTGAAACCAACATGAATTTTCCTTTTTCTCAACGCTCTCAACTTATAGAGTCTGTCTGCAGTATGGGTTTAGTATGTATATTGGCACTTTCTCTTGGCGTAAGAGTTAATGTTTCTCACATTTCTATTTTTCTTTCTTTCTTTCGTTTCGTTTATGCGTTTTTCTTTCAGCACATCCAGCCATCCATCCATCCATCCATCTATATTTCACAAGTTTCAAACAAGTTTAAAGATTTAATGCCTTACTGGTGCGACTTTAACTAATTACTCATCGATAAATGCTGCACGAGTTGCAAGTTTTTCATGTGAAGAATAAAAAAAAAAAAATAATTAATTATTGTTTTTGTTTTGTGCTTGTTTGGGAAAAACAAAATCACAACAAACAAACATTTCTTTTGTAAGAAAAACATGTTTCGAAATTTTAAAACGAAAACAATTCTGTAGAATTTGCTTATCGGAATTTATTTGAATTCCAAAATGTTGCGTTGCCAAAAAAAATCCCCGTACTTGTTATGATCTTTCATTGCATTTATTATATTTAGTTGATTTTCTTCTTTCAACTGTCGATGAAACAATAATAAAAACACGCAAGACAAAAACCAAAAGAAAAACATTTGAAAAATAAATAAAAAAAAAAAAAATTTTTTTTAAACATAAAAATCCATAAAAACTTCAACAGTTTTTGTTTTCTGTTTCGGTTAACGCGTTCAGCACATAATGCAATGAAATGTTGAAGGTAGCAAAATGCTGAAATTAATAAATATTAGAGATGTGCGTGAATGGGTTACGCTGTAAGTTTTTAAATTAATTCGTGCGGTTTACTAAGAGTGTGACTATATACATTTATCGAAAAATATCTCATTTTGAACGATTTCATCGAATTTCCTAAAAACAATAATTCGATAGCTATTTCGATAACAGTTGCCATTCACTGTAATGCATGTTTCTGTCTCATTGTTCCGATGTCGCCGCCGTATCATAATCTCCAGCACACGGTGACTCATGCTTGCAAAGGTATTTTATGAATGAATATTCAATATTCGTTTTGCTTATTTATGAATCTCTGCAGCTAGAAATGCGCCTTACCAGTTGATGAAGGTGCTACTCTAATTAAGTTTTGTGCGAATTTCCAGGTGTTCCAATATTCCATGAGCAAACTCTCAAAGCAAGCGTTGACTGTTTCTGTGCCAACACCATCTTAGATATAAGTAAAAGTTCAGCGGAACGGCGGTATACTGGCTGCTACATCCGCGTTGTAAGCTTCTGTTCGATTATATTATATTTGCGATTGAAACTTATCCATTAAATGGAGTATAGTAGAGATTGAGCTTAGTTCTCTCTCCCTAATGTGTGCTGGTAACTCCTTTAGCTTGGTTTCATTTTTGTATAGAGTCGTGCTTATATCCCATCTTTTCTCACTAGCTTCAGTTTCTATCGTTGCTACACTTCCCCGTCTTCTCATACTGAAACTTATTGGGTCTTCGTCTTCTGTGATAGCTCAGAAATCCTTTCTAATCATAATAGTTCTATTTTCTTTATTACATTTACTGTATCTCCCTTTCTTGCTATCACATAATATCCAAAATACTTAATGCTTCCACCTAAAACTTAAAGTTCACCCCACTCAGCACACTAGAAGTGGCACACAACTATTACTACAACTGCTGCCAGCCTGCCTGCCTGCCTGCCTGTCAGTAAGACTTGCCTTACTTGTGGGCGTGCGTTTCTATTTGCTAGCTTTTTTGCAATTTCCTCTGCATCACGCTTATTGTGTTTTGTGTAATCAAAATGTATCTGTAAACAAACATGAACTTCAAATATTTACAAAAAATTTTCTCTGCACACAGACAGAAACTGAGTTTTGGGCAATGCGCCATCCATTGCGTACAATAAATCGCACGCCGCTACCCTACTAAGCAACTAAACAATCAAAGCGTTGCGCTGCCATTTTGTTTGCTTTTGCTAGTCGTATAAAATCCCATTTCGTTGGCTAGTTTGCACAACTGAACCGATTTGTCTTAGACTGAGTCATCGAGCATTTTCACCTGATACGCATAAATTCGAAATGATGCACCATCTACCACGTGTCTATTTCTTTTCGATTTCATTTTATAGTCTTAGTCTGGAAAAAACAAGAAAATGTTTTGTTTAAACGTTGTGTATGAGTAATCTGCAAGAAAGTGTTTAACTGTGTGACGTCACGTCTGTGGGTGGCATGTTTGCGTTGATAGTTTTAATGTTTTTTTTTTTTTAAAGAACGTTTAAATGTTATTTAAAAAAAATTGCTAAGAAACTATAAATTTAATATTGTTTGTGCGTATTTATATTTGAGTTATTGATTAGCTATATTTAAAAAGCTATTTATGTTTGTTTTTTTTATTAATTTATTAATTAATTAATTTTTATAAACTTGTATATTGCTTTTTTATAGTAGCTAGAATACAGCACCTTCCAAGTTGCTAGTTTGTTCTCACTCACTGACAACAGGGTGTGTGTCCAATTGTAGTTACAGCTCCTACAAAAAAATTAAGCCAACGTTTCAAACAAAAAGCACCTTCCACTTCATTCAACAGCTACTCAAAAAACCACTCACTTTTAGACTTAAAACTATTTAATTGCTTATTCTTTAAAATTTAACGCTTCAGCTCCAATAAAAAACAATTTATATCCTTTCACTTCACACATAAAAGATGCAACTATCAAACAGGTTCCACAGCAAAGTGAAATTATGTAGTAAAGCGTATAAAAAACAAAACGCTTTACAAGTTAGCGACCGATAAAGTGAAGTAAAAACATTAAAAAAAATAAACGCAGACGCACAATTAACGTCTCGACGACGGCCAGTCTGTTGCACTTAACTACAACTCAAGTCATGCGAGATAGTGTGCTCCTGTAATACTAGCAAACAATAAAGCCAGTTTTTTTCTTTCTTTTTTTCTTACCTGCCTGCAGCAACTGGCTTTCATTAAAATTGTGCGTGAAAGATTTTTGAGTTAAACAACTAAAAACTCAATCAACAACTCTACGTCCGTCTGTCCGTCTGTTTGTTTTTCTTTTTCAGCATTTTACATAATAACTTTCTTTCATAAAGCAAAAAGATTTTTTAATACTCTTCATTAGTCATACACATCGTCTGCTCTTGGCCATTCCAGTTTTTGTACTTGAACTCATTTTGAGCGAATGAAAAAAAAAAAAATTATAATTAAAAATAAAATAAAATTTTATTGCTGCGACAGCAAATTATTTTTTTCAACTGATTGATGTTATTTTCCAAATTTATGCCAAAAAGTCAAAACTGCAAGCAAATATTTAGAATAAACTAAATCGCAGTATGTCCGTCCGTCTGTCCGTCCGTCCGTTCGTCTGTCAGTTGCAACTTGTCTCATATAAAGTTAATTGCGTTTTTTTTTTTGCAGTTTATTTACATTGCGTCAAATGTTTTTGAGACGTAAAGTACTTCCCACTGTTAGCCGTTATTTACAAAATTTTAGAACAAAAATTTTATATCTTAGATATTTTATATATTATATGTAAAAAGCAACTATAAATTTATACTGGAATATAAGGTGACCATTTTATTTATTTTTCATTTGTAAATAATTGAAAATTTTACATTTGAAGTTTTTACAATATATAGTCTGCAAGAACTCACGGCGCGACAGACGGACATGAAGTAGTGTTCTTCTATATCGATTTAATTTTTATTGCAGGTGCATGGCTTAGCATGTAGAGCTTGGAAAAACATCGATTCTTAGACCGATATAAAAATCGATGTTTTGCCAGCTCTATTAGCTATTAGCTGGAAATACTTGTACTACTTAAACAAAAAAAAAAAACTCTCACGCTTGGTCACTCTAATATTACAACATTTTGCTAGCTTTTTGCACTGTCAAACGACGAAAATCTGCAGAAAAAAAATTTTAGACAGCAAATTGCGAAAAGTGTCTGTCTGTTCGTTCGTTCGCTCATTTTAAATGCGTTTTTAGGTCATTTTTATTATTAAAAAAATATTATATTGAATTTTTAATTTGATCATTTAATGTCGTAGCGGGCGTTATTTTGTATATATGTATGTGTGTGTGTGTATGCCATCGATGGCGGTGATCCGTTCAAGCGTTTAACGGCAGCCAGCTTCAGTGGATTTACATACATCATATATTATATTCCTTTGCATTGGTCCGCGGCAGTGGCTGTCGGCATTTTGCCAATATTTAGCTGATTTTTCCATTTTCGAAATATATATATATATATATATATGAAAAAATATCATTTCGGAAAATGTTTTTGAATAGAATATAATTTTCCGCGCGCTTTTTACATGTTTTTAATGCGATGTTTGCTGCCATTTTGCAAATTTTCCATAAAAAAATATGAAAAAAAAAACATGTTGATGTTGGAGTTTTCTGACTGCTACGTTTTTGAATAGTTTTTTATTTCTTTTTTGCAAAATTTTTTTTTTATATTTATTATATACACACTAAGTGATATAGAGCATGCTGTGCGTACGTCCATCTGTCTGTATGCATAAACTAATAAATATACGATCCAGACGTAATGTCGACAAATAAAATCTTTCTTTATTAATATATATATATGTATATATATTTAATAAAAATAAAATATATTACGCATGCGACATGTTGCTGCTTGTTTATAAGCGCAGGATTTAGACATATCACAATACACCGCAGTTCAAAAACACATCAAAGCAAAATTTTGAAATTTTTCTTTTTAGCATTTTTATTTATTTCATATTGCTACGATTTAAAATACAGAAAGCAAAAAAAAAAAAAAAAAAATGGCGTTGTCATTGCGCCTTTAGTTTTGATTTTGGCTGTTTTTATTACACATTGGTCTTCAATTTTATGCATAAACAATAAGAAAAATTATTGAATTTCTGAGAAATAAATAAAAAAAAAAAAAATTTTAATAAAAAAAAATTTATATATTTATTTGTGCAAATCAATCAAACATTAACATGTCAGCACCTTCAACAATGAAATTCATGCAAAACCAGAAATCGAAAGACCTTTTTAACGCCTTTACACAGTCAAGTGAAATTTAAACATTCTGCATTTCTGCCTTATAAATGATGTGTCATGGAGTCAATTGGTTAATTAGTGCACTTGTCGGAAATGGATTTACTCTGCAGAGTTCAAACACCAATTTATAAGCTTTAATAACTTCCAATTTATATGGATTCAAAGACAGAAATGAAAAGCGAACAAGCAGGCCAAAATATGTACCACAATACCATTAAAAAAGTTCTACTATAGGCTAGCTCCGAACAATATGATAGACGACTTAATTCCTCTTTAAATTCTGAAGTCATAAAAGATCCAAAAAAAAAAAAAAAACGTTTGACTGGTGAACACTACCTCCAAACACCTACAAAGTGGAGAAGAAAATTAATTTTCTACAAAATCAATATTATAAGGCTTTTGCGCATGAGTCACTGCCGCCTGGTTTGCGGAGTCACTTATTAAGTCACTTGAAGAAGTGAAGCAGCTTGTGTCCAAGTTGAAACCTAAGAAAGCCTCAGGTGATGACTTTCTCGACAACTGAAGCATACACATTCTATAAGAACAAGCTCTGCGATTTCTAGTGCTCGTATACAAACGCGGCTTCCTTTCCTAAAGTCTGAAAGTCTGCTAGTATTATCATGATCCTGAAGCCAGGAAATTGAGTTGAACTCCTACAGCATTCTCCCTTCACTAGGCAAAATGATGGAGAGGTTGAGCCTGAACAGACTGCTCAAAATTGAGGCTGCTACTTTGGTGATAGCGAACAACTGCATTAATTTCGCGCTAGAAGCTCTGGAAAAGAAATAGTTTGCGTTCGCTGGTTTCCTGAACATTTAGCAAGCCTTTGATAAAGTGTGGCAGGCATCACGGGTTTCTGTACAATGCCAAGAGCCTACTAACTTCATAGCTATTCCAGCTCGTAAAGAGTTTCCTGGTAGGTGCTATTTCTAAGTGGCGGCCGATGAATGCATGTCAAGCCAAAACAGTTGAAGCTGGCGTTCCCCCAAAGGCAGCGTTCTAGGGCCTACCTCATACTCTATCTTCAATGCGGATAAGCCTACCCACAATCACTGGAGTAGATGAGGGAGTTGTGCTAATATGCAGACGATACTGCGGTGCTCACAAAAAGCACCTGCTATATCCAGGCCACGAGCACGAACGGCAGCTCTTTTCTTTTTTCTTTTTTTCGCTCCTCTTTTTTTCCCATTCGGAAACACTTGCATTTTATGTTGTTATTGCGCTTGGTACCGATTAAATAAACTCCAAAGCCGAACCTTAATTAATTGTCCCCAAACGTACCTCTCCCATGTCCATCACTGGCCATCTTTTCACCAATTTGTTCACAATTTTGGAATATCAGCTTTGAACTTTTGAGGCTATCCCATCATCGAGCCATTTTTTATATTGTTGATATGCAGTGAACTCTTGCAGGGACAGGTCATATAGCATCGACTGGAAGTCGACGCAAAGAGCGATATATGCAGAATAAGGCGAGCGTGGTAGGTCTTCACATTTCATTGTTTGCAAGTAGATCTGGAACAGCTTGCACTTTGTTGCACCTTCCACACACAACAATTCTGACAACTACTGAAACTTTTGGCATTGGTTCATATAGAACAATGATTCCAAAACGTCTTCTTCAAACATTTTTTCTACCTTTTCAACTGTTGCAAACTATATGTTAGAATTAATATGCCATTAAGAAGAAGTCTGTAGAAAAATCTGCACAAGTTTCCAACTGTTTGTTGCCAAGCCATTAAAAAAGTGCAGGGAAATTTATATTTTTTCTTCAGCTATTCTCCGCTAACAGCGATTTTTGCTATAAATTTAAAAACAATTAAAATGTCAGTTTTAATTTGTTTTTATTTTTATAAAAAGTTTTTTATTTTTTTTTGGTTTTTCTAATTTTTTTTTTTTTTTAATTGAAAGTGTTTGGTAAAATCTTTCAGCTGAAACATTTGTTCTGTTTAGTTTGAAATATTTTCTGCATATTTAACATTTTTCGCATACTATTGCACTTAGTGTGTCTGAATTTTTTTGATTTTTGGAAATTATAAATTTTTAAAATTTATATCATTTGCACATGCTGTGCGCCTTCAATTTGAAAAAATTCATGAAAGTTATTGCAAACATTTTCCATTTCTTTCATGTCAATTATTTTCCTTTTTTTTTTTGAAATTTTTTCCTAAAGCTCGTGTAAAATGTTGTATGCACAGGTGTAAAAATTTCCCTAACACAACCCCACTAATATAGAATTTGAGTCAAAATAAAATATTCTCACACACAGTTCCTCACATTTATGTAAGTATTTATAGAATTCAACTTATTTTCACACGTGCCCATTGCTATTAAGCCGTGCGATAGTTCAATAGTCTCATTAAAGATTATATTATAGGAGGAACAAAAAAGAAAATTGCTTTAATTAGCATTTATTGTGGCCTAAATATTATAATGCATGACGGTACAGTCACGACAGACGCCATTGAAACGTGTTGAAAAACGAAAAGCAAACACACTAAAAGTCAAACTAAAATTTGTGGTCAAACAATTCTCATTTTTATTTGATTTACTACATTAGAATCGGTGCAGCAGCTGGAGAAGGCATGGTTTGCTATACAAAAGTTGAAAAATTTTTCGATTTTTCGTTTTTATTTTTTTTGGTTCGTTATTGAAATGAAAATCAATTTGTGCCACTTTGGCTTTGTTCAATGCTGTACATTAGTTAAGCGTTTCATTTGTATTTGTTTTTAGTTGCTTTTGCACACTTTTTTCTAGACATATGCTTTGGGTAGCAGTCCACATTATCTCTCTTTATATTCTATTCATTTTTTTATTCAACCGGCAGCAGCCGTTAGCCCAATTAAATATTCAAGGTTGAGAAAATCTTATGGTTAGTATTACAGTTCTTTTCTGCGGCGAGGGTTAGATGAAGAGTTTAGTATATTAGAAATTAAAAATATGTTGAAAATTTCGTATGTCTGCATTTGCAGATTCACTCGAATCTGGTTCGAGTTGTCAGTCTCTTGTCTATAA
This sequence comes from Leucophenga maculata, assembly GCA_035044805.1. Lineage (NCBI taxonomy): Eukaryota > Metazoa > Arthropoda > Insecta > Diptera > Drosophilidae > Leucophenga > Leucophenga maculata. Next base: position 2,815,227 of record JAWNNP010002956.1, on the reverse strand, counting down.
AGGTTTTGCCTTCCTATTTTGTTTCATTCTATGCGCAAAGCAATTGCAGATGCTGTGGTCTTCCCATTCTACTTGCCATTCATGCTACTGCTAGGTGCTTTAAACGTACTCTTTTTCGTCTTCAATGTGAATGGCAACTCTTTTCTACAAATAAATTCAAACATTTCTTTTTTTTTATTCAATTTTTGTATTTTATTTTTATTCTTTATTCAAATTTTTCATACCCCACTCGCAACTCACAATTGCTGTTTATAATTTTCGCGCATATTCGTTCATTTCTTACGCTATAGATCCAATGTATGTGCATTATTGTTATATCTTTTTTTTTTTTTTTTCTATTTCTGTGGTAATTTTCATTTTAACCTCAAAACGTGCTCAAAAGTGAAAAAATAATTATACATTGCACCGCCTTCGCTTAAGCACTCTACTCATTAAACAGCAGAACGTACGCCAAAGTTACTAAGCGCAACCAAACGCCAGCACATGCAATGGGGGCGGAATAAAACAAAAAAAAAAACATACATCATATCATATTGCATAGAGCAACGTTGTGTTGACGCGTGCTGCTGTTGCATGTTGTACGCCCAAGAAACAAATAAATGTTACGCAGTATGTCGAAGAACTCAATTCAACCCAACCCAGTTCTAAGTATTAAGACTTCTCATTGCCTTCGTTGTTGCTGCAAGTGTATCAAGTGTACAAGTCAATGAGTTTGAGTTTGTTTTTTTCTCTTCTTTCAAATCGCTACAAAATGCCAAACTAGTTATACGCTGCGAGCTCAGGTTTCACATACACTTGGCGTTGCGTGCCTTTTAATATTAATACATTTTGTATATTTATTTTTGTTTTTTTTTTCTTCTTGTTTTCAATTACAGGCACTGGCACTTTCGGGCGTGTTTGTTTGAGCCGTGATCGTGTTTCCGAGAAATATTGCGCCATGAAAATTCTTGCCATGACGGATGTTATACGTCTTAAGCAATGCGAACATGTTAAGAATGAGCGGAATATTTTGCGCGAAATAAGACATCCGTTTGTTATAAGTCTGTAAGTATATTGGTTTAATTTAATAAAAATAAGTTGGCAGCGCTGCAATTATTTATTTAAAATATACTTATTACGAGTAGAGAATAAGCTTTAAGTTTTGTTTGCAGTTTAACTATTTACATAATGGTTTTTCTTTGCTTTGAATCGGTAGAGTAGTGTTCAAGCAGGTTCAAGTTGATAAGGAAAATTAAAGAAAGAAAAGGAAGGAGAAAAAGTAAGAATTTTTTCCATATGAGAAAGAAATACAAATATTTTAGACTTCGAAAAATTCAGAAGTCCAAAAATTCTTGGAGATAATCCGAAGCAGCATTGGGACAATCAGAGTTAGCCACTACCACAGTGTCATCAGCGTACGAAGCAAGCAGCAGGTGCTCGCCAGTAGGTTTTGGCACTTGCTCTGGAGTGCCAGGCTTATGTATAATGCTGGAATAATATTCCCGTCGTTTAATATTGGCAATTCTCTGTCAACAAATATTCTTTCTTATCGGTCTATATGTGTCGACCTGTCCTTGGGACTTATCATTGAGATGGAAAATGAGAGATACGTAACATGGAGTTAAATAAGAGTACGTGGTACAGGAAAGTTTTAAAAGACAGAGCCATTCTACTAACAATACCATTGTATCCTGGAGCTTTCCCGTGGTTTAAGTGCCTCGATTTGCTCCTTTACTTCTTCGTACGTGACAGCTCGTATATTAAATGTTGGAGAGCAAGAAAGCCCAAGTTGGTTTAGTATGAAATCAACATCAGAAGGTGTTGCTAAATCGAATGATTTAAACCGGTTTTCTAGATTGTCCGCAAAAATTAAGGCTTTCTCTACGTTAGAGCGGCACCATCTACCGTTTTGCATACAGATAGGTGTGCTCCGTAAGTTTACATTCTCAAAATCTAGTCACACATTGATTTAATAAAAATTATATAAAATACAAATAATAACTCTTAGTACAGAAGCTATGGTGGTCCCATGGAGGACTTAATGTGCAGTGAGCAAACGTTTTGCTAGTTCTTCTTCTTCTTTTGCTAGTTCTTCTTCTTCTTCAGGACAGATTAACATTCTGGCAGAGTTCATCTTGCTTCATGCCAAGGTGACTGACAGCAACGGACAGACACAAGACTTTGTTCATCTGGAACTTGATGGTTCACTTGACTTCTACAATTTTGCGACAACAGATCAGCACTCAACAGACGTGGAATTTCTTTGATGAGCGATTTAGAGGCCAAGAAAGTATCATAAGACTTGGCGAACTTCTTCACCAATTTTTTGTTCTTGTTGAGTTTCTTGAGTGCCTCAGCATCCATGCATACTCAACATTGTTGGCCTTAGTCTCTTTGCAATGCGACATCTTGGGGCGGGGAATGTGCTTGAATTTAACACTTCTCCTTTTGGGTATCGTAGTTCTTCAGACCGATTTGTAATTCCACTGACTCCAAGAAGCCACGCTTTTTCTTCAACGGATTCTCGAGTATACCAGCGACGCCCTCATAGAGCGTAGCACGCGAAACTTTAGAGGCCAGGAAAGGTAAAGGTTATCTTTTAATCTTGCTGGTAAACCTGCTGGTCTGGGTGATTGGCAGAATAAATTTCTAAGCCTATTTTATTATAGTAGGATCTGTTGGTCAAAGGGGTTTCGCTGATAAGCATGACATTCAGTCTATGCGTTTGAACGAATACCTCCAGTTCATTGGCAGGATGGACAAGACCGTCGCCGTTCCAGAATTTAATACGTCGTGTTAATTTTAAGGCGTGTGGTGTGCCAAGAAACTTATATCAAAGATTCGTCGAATAGTTTCTCGCAGTTAACAGAGGCGGTTTCTACCATAAAGACATACATACCTTGTACAAATCTGAATCGGTTATAAAACGATAAACATAGTTATCGTCTATCGATAGGCGCAGTTATCGAGTTGCTTAGATATGAGTAGGGGCGTCTTACAGGCGTTCGATTACACTTCAGCAGCTTGCGTCTGCTTGTAATTGCATGTTGATCATTTGCAGGTGCTGTATCAAGCTTTTCGCAAAACTTGTCAAAATTACATGCCATCTCATTGGAGGTGCTTACACCTAATACACTGAATAGATTGTGGTGAACTTCCTGCTGATTTAGTCACGATTTTGCGTTTTTGCTGCTGAAAAGTCTTTAAGCTGACATAAACTGTCATGTGTTGGTACAGTGCACAACTGTATGTTCCTCATCTCACTTCTCTCATTATTTTTGCTCCTGCCCACATAACTCATTTAGCTTTAAATTGTAAAGTTTTGATAATATCAGCTATCGGTTGACCTTAAACTATTTAAATTATAAAATAAATAAATACTAGCACCTACCAGTAAATTGCTTAATTAACTAAATTTACTGCAACAAATTTTTTGCTTACAAACTCATTTAAAACGCACTCAATAAACGTCATAGCATAAGGCATTGTGTCTAGTATAAACAAGGCATAAATTTTTAAGAAATTGAATACAAAGCACTCGAAAACAACTTTGTAAATAAATATCACAATAAACGCACAGAGTCAAGTCAATATGCTGAAGGTAAAACACATTAATCAAGCATAGCGCACAAGTGCTACTACTAATATATACAAAATCCAGCTATACACAGTTGTATAATTTATTTAATTTCTTTTTCTTTATTTCATTTTACAGGGAATGGTCGACAAAGGACGACTGTTGTTTATATATGATCTTCGATTATGTCTGTGGCGGTGAATTATTCACCTATCTCAGAAATGCAGGCAAATTTACTAGTCAAACATGTAAGTAGTGCACTTAGACTTAATATAAAGCATTATCTTCTTCAACTCAAACTCTTTATTATTATTTATAGCAAATTTCTATGCGGCTGAGATTGTATCAGCGCTTGAGTATCTACACTCATTGCAAATTGTCTACAGAGATTTAAAACCTGAGAATTTGCTTATAAATCGTGATGGCCATTTGAAAATAACCGATTTTGGTTTTGCAAAAAAATTACGTGATCGTACCTGGACATTGTGTGGCACACCAGAATATTTAGCACCAGAAATAATACAATCGAAGGGTCACAATAAGGCAGTTGATTGGTGGGCCTTGGGCAGGTTTTTTTTAGCATAAGCAATAAAATTTTATACTAATTTAATTTTCCAATTTAGGCGTACTCATCTATGAAATGCTTGTTGGCTATCCACCATTCTATGATGAGAATCCTTTTGGCATCTATGAGAAGATCTTAAGCGGCAAAATTGAATTTGTACGCCATATGGATCCAATAGCCAAAGATTTAGTCAAAAAATTGCTTGTAAATGATAGAACCAAGCGTTTGGGTAATATGAAGGTAAGTTTTTTTTTTTTTTTTTTTTTTTTAATATTTTTTGCCTGTCAAATTTTCACCTGTCTCTCTGCTAAAATTAGCCAAGCGCGTGGGTTTCAGCCAATTAGTCGCAGACGCTGCTCAAAATTTTGCTTACGAAATATTTATATGAAAAATAGTTTTTCTATATTTATTTTAGCTTTTATTGGTTTTTATTTGAATTTTTTTTTATTACAATTGCAAAATAGTCAACAGGCCCATTAAATATTTTCATAAAAATTAATTGTTTTGTTTGCTTTTGCCAATAAAGTTTATTTCTTGTTGCAGTTGTTGTTTTTGTTTGTCTGCGAATTTTATAGTTGTCACATATACAATTTGAGAAATCAAAATCAGGCGTGCGAATTAATAGTCAACATTTCCGACAATGTTGTAAACGTAGCAGCAGAGCGTTTGGGAAAAGGTTTTGCTCGGGTTGATTGTTAAAGCTTTCAGATGGGAGAATGTTACTTATAGCTCTTCACTAATAGCAGTTATTTCTATATTGAAAGCAAGGAATGCAATAGGAGTTCTAGAAAATTAAAAAAAAGAGTATTCGAGTGTAGTTTGTTCAACTTTGGTGGGTGCTATACCGCACCTTCCATATAAGCGTTAAATAAACTTCAACATATCTCTGCATTCATTTGAGATATAGACATGAAATTTAGTATACATGTGAATGGGATCGGGTGAAGTAATTAAGATAAGTTTAGTAAAAATTGGAGGGGGTGGGGGTGTTGGTGGTTTATACTCTACATTTCTACGCCTTTTATGCACAAAACTCAACACACCTGCAAGTGTTGTATGTACTTTTTTTCTGAGTTCTGAGCCAGTTTCGTAATATTATATTTTTTTCCTACAAAAATGCAACGCACAAACGTATCTGCAACAATTTTTATTGCAACAGCATTTTAAATGATTTTCCTTAATTTTTTTCTTCTAAAAACCCTCATGCAAGAAATTTTTTTCATATAATATATAAAGAAAAAAAAAATTTAATTTAAAATTGCTTTGCTTTATGCGCGCAAAGCTAAAGCAAAATAATTTTGTTGTGTTCACAATTTTTCTACATTTTCTTATTTTTTTTTTCTTCTTCTTCACTTCTATATCATTCGTACACAGAATGGTGCCGCTGACGTTAAGAGGCATCGATGGTTTAAGCATTTGAATTGGAATGACGTCTACAACAAGAAGCTTAAGGTAAGCGTTTTCAGCAGTAAATTTAATGCTAAATAATTTATTTATTTGATATCTATTTTTATTAATAAGTTTTCGTGTTGTGTTGGTCTGCACTTTAGCTTTAGTTTGATAGCTCTATTAATGCTATATTATGGCTAATAAAATAGATTTATTATTATCATGTATTGCTGAATGAGTCTATTTTCAAATTGTGACGACGATAAACGGTTTTTTTTTTTTTTTTTTTGGGAATAAGACAATTTAATTTAAATTTTTTTTTGGTTTTTTTCTTTGCTGTGTGGTCTTTTACACACCCACGCTTAGTAGCATCTTCTTTCATATATATGGTTTTTTGCACCAAAAGTTGATATTAATAAATACATATAGAAAAAATTAAAAGCAAATAAACAAATCAGCTTATAAATATAACACGTTAGATAATGCGCGAACGAACCGAACACCTTCTATGTTCGTGCAGTGTGTGCTCATAAATCTTCGCGTCAATAGGCGTGCAAAGCGATGTATATCAGAGACAGCAAGTCTAAAATAGAGCGTTGAATTTTACAAATAACTTGTTAATTATTTGCAATACATTGTCTTACATGTGATTGTGTGTGCAGAAATAATCATACGTCAAGACATCAAAAAAAAAAAATGTATAATGTATTCTAATTGATGGCAGTCTATATGTATTGTTTAAATCGGTATATATTGAAGACTAATGCGCGTTGTCTAAAATTAATTTTATATACATAAATCTTTATTTAATTAGATTTTGAATTTTAGCTTTTAAAATAATGTATAAGACAAGCATATAAATTTATTTAATACACTACAAAAATGGTGTACTATTATTTTATTAAAAAATTTCCAACGTTTTACTGTTTAAATTGGCATTTAAAGTGTATTTTATTTAATTATTTGCAATAAACTAACGATTCGCTAACTACAGTTCGTTAGCTCTTAGTTAGCAAAAAGTTGTACAGTTTCGCATAAAAGGCAAACAAGCAAAGGTTAACTAGCCACCTGCTGCAGCAGGTGCTGCAACTTATATAGAAGCTGCAGTAGGTGCTGCAACTTATAAACAAGCTGCAGCAGGTGCTGCAACTTCTATACAAGCTGCAGTAGGTGCTGCAACTTATATACAAGCTGCAACAGGTGCTGCACCATTTTTGTATGCATTTTAGGCGAAAATTAAGGAGAAGCTTATAAATAGCAAGAAATTTTACCGTTATTAAAGGGAAGACAAAAATGCTTCTTATACAAATTAATAAGTAAAATTGCTTGTAAGAACTAATTTATTATTAAAAAGTTTGAAAAGCAATTTGTAGAATTTAATACAATAAAAAACTATTAAGGTAGCACCTTATAAGACTACAAAGAAATTATTGGCGATTTTTTTTATATTTCCTATACTAGAACCTAAACTAAATTAAGCATTAAATTATGAAATTTTTATATAATACATTTCTATTACAATAACTAAATATTTTCCTTTTCTCTACTTTTATAGCCACCAATCATACCCGATGTACATCACGATGGCGATACAACAAATTTTGATGACTATCCCGAAAAGGATTGGAAACCCGCCAGAGCAGTAGACCAAAGAGATTTGCAGTTGTTTAATGATTTCTAAAAATTTCTACATTATTTATGCTGCAATTAGTGTTTAACAGAGCTAGCTATGAGGAGAATAAATTATTTTATATCGTAAATTATAATGCGTACTATACTTACATACATATATACATATATATATATTCTATGTAATTACCCATGTCGTTTGATAGTAATGATGTTGATAATGTTAATTAAGTATGCAGCTATACATACACACACACAAACACACACACACAAACACATGCTAATATTTATTTATTTAATTATTTATATATTAGAATTATAGTTTAATAAAATGCACAGTAAATTGTTTTAGATTTTTAATTGGTAATTAATTATATACCATTTAAAAAAAATATATAATTATTATTATTGTGCTTAATATGTACGATATTATCTAGCTGATCTAGTAGATTTGTTTGCTATTTAATTTAATTTGTAGACTTACGAAAATAATTATAATAATTGAGAGAAAGAAAAAAAAGAATATTATTATTATTGTTGCTATATAATATGCAAATGAATTGATTTAACAATTTAAAGTTAAATAAAGTGATAGAAACTAAAAATTTTCGTTTTATTTGCTCAACTAGCAATGAGGGTAAGCGCAAAAGTGTATAATATTCTAACAATAATGTTTAAAGAATTATTTGTAACTTGTTGGAGCTCCGTTGCAATTTCCAGCACAACACATTATAAACAAAATTTTAAAAAATGAGGGTAAGTGGAAAAGTGTATAATATTTTAGCATTTATGTGTAAATAATTATTTGTAATTTGTGGAAAATCCATTGAACTTTTCATCACATCAAATTATAATAAAAAAAAAAAATTGATTAGTTTTAGCGAATCTTTTCAACTCAATATTGCAAATGTACTACATAAGAAATTTCTGTTCACTGCTTGTCAAAATCTATGTTAATTAACGTCGCAGACTTTGAGGACCCTGTCAAACATGTCAGTCTGTCTGTTTGCTAAAAAAATTTTATCAATTATATATGAGAGCTAGTCAAGCACTTGTCTTTAATATACGCCCAATCGCTGTATGATGAATAATATATTCTGCAGCTAAAGCAGTCGTCTAATACTTTTCACACAATGTATGATTAATACGTGGAGACTTTTTGAATAAATGATATTTTTTTGCGACAAATAAGCGGTTTCAGCCATTTTCCATTTTTTAATGCCCCCAAATAATACGTTTTATCAAAGCTCTCGAAACAGACGTTTGTTTTAGTGATGATGTCTTCATTTGAGACAAATGTCTTAAGAAGGGTAACAAGATATATTCATAGGGGGTTGAATCTGGAGCATATGCTGGATGGGGTAACATTTCTTAGCAGCATTTATGAATTTTTACCTATAATAATACACACTTGAACAGCCATGTATATGTGAACGACACTGAGTGCATTAATAACTTTGCTGGCCAAACAGACCCACTTTGGCCTTCTTTGATACACGTTCATTTAGCGAAATCCACTGTCTCCATTGTTTCTTGGTCTGTGGTGTGGTGCGGTAACGAAACGGCTCAAAAATCTTTTTTCAGATAGGTTGAACATCGCTAAGCACGCCTTTGAAGTACTTGCAGAGTTGCGTCTTTGGACGAGTGTGAGCAATCGTGGCACCCATTGCGGTGATATCTTGTTCGTGTCCAAATTTCCATGTAAAATGTGATGCTTCCACTCACTTAAGATGCAAACAGCCTCAGTCATAGCACACATTTTCATTCTTCGATTGTGCCATATAATTTCATGCATTTTATTGACGATTTCTGATCTCTTGACGACCCCTTTTGGGTAATTTAAATGTTCAGCATCACTTGTGCTATTACGAGCTCAACGAAGCTGAGTAAACTACTTCTTAACAATTGAAATTGTTAAGAATCCATCCTAATACAATTTGGCGTGATTCGAAAAAAGTGGATTTGAAAATACATCAACAATCATCGCGAACTATGAGGCCTGAGCTTTGCTCGTAAGAGCATTGGAAAGAGTTGGAGATACTCCCAAATAATTGGAGGCTCCAGACGCACTGCCTGGAACTGCAAGATCATTGAAAACCATTTCAAAGCGGCTGCCTTTCAGATCTTGTGACGGACTCCTGGATTTCTCCAAGCTATATAGCTTCTGCTACCAAATAATTTAATTATAAGCACATTTGTTAGATGTGGAGAATTCACGGGCTCGCTGGCTGTCTTAGAGGCCATCATCAAAATGGTTCTCTTCCTAGAAGCTAGACTCTGTGTAGTAGAGGATGGGATTGGTGTGGTAATTGTGTGGATCTAGCCAGACTCAGTGAAAGGAAGCTGTATAGATATTTCGCAATGACTGACTCTATCAGGCAAGCTTCGACAAGCTTCTTGCGCAGGCTTATCTAAAAAAGCCGAATGGATGATGTGGTTGCTACATATATTTCTAGCCTAACCATGAAAAAACGGTAATTTATGAATTGCTTTATTCTTTTTTAAATTATTCACCATTAAGATTGATACATTTTTGCATTCGCCGAAGCATTTTGTGAAGCAGTTTTGTTACTCCAAAGGAGATAACTCCAAAACATGCATTTTGAAGGCATCAACAGTTACTTCGGGATTTGAAAACCGCTGCCCGAGCAGTTTATTTATGATGTGAGGGAACTGGAAGAAATCATTTGCTACCAAGTCAATGCTGTACGCCGGATGACCCATCATGATGAAGTATGAGTCGTCTTCCTCAATTGGTTTTCTTAGTTCATCAAATACTTCAGGCAAACAAATGGTTGTATACCATTCAGAATTAATTTAAGTTGATTGGTGCACTCATATCTTGCTAATCCACATCGAAAATCGTAATAAATCAAAATGTTCACGGCTTAATTCCATTTTTTGGCTGAGATGAATTTTTCAGGTGCCTTCAGAAACAAAATTGCGCTCGTAAGTCAAAGTTTTCACAGTAATTTAGGCCTAAAAAATGTCAGAAAAAATGCCAACATGTTTTGTTGCTCAGGTTAGAAATATATGTAGCAACCCTCGTATGAGGGGCGTATAGCCCCCTCCGATTTTGCCCAAACTTAACCGGATTAATTTCTTGATGTATCTAAAATTTGTCTGTGACTTTCAGCTCAATCGGTTGAGCGGTTTTGGTGTTATACATGTATACAATACAGTGCACTGGTACAAACTGGAATGGGTCACTTTAAAAGTTCATCGACTTGTTCACAAGAACTGTATAATTCATTAAAGTAGATGTAGGCTTCATTTTTTCGACTGCAATTTTTGTTTTGTATTTTTTAAATTTAACGGCTAAACTTTCGTGTGGTCTAAAAGCTTTTGTAGCTTTTCGATTTACTTTTGATTGGTAATTAAAAAAGACTTGGTAGCACTGAAAATATTTAAATGCATTTTATGCTTTGGCGGCCAAAGAAATTTGGGTATTATTAGTCTGAAAAAGCAGTTATTTATATCCTTGAATGCATATCTACGAAAGCATTTCAGGTAGGGTATACAAAATTAAATATTATATATATATATATGCAATATAGTTCAGGTAGGGTATACAACATTATTTCAAAGTGCGGTTTCAGCATGGATGTTTAGGTTTTGCTGATTTAATATTGGAAAAAATATTAACTTGACAAAAAAAAAAAAACAAAAAAGGAAAAAAAATAGAATATTATTAAAAATAATGAATCTAGATAAGAAAAAATTTTAAAATATAACGGTGTACCAGCACTTGCATAAGTTTTTACAACAAACTTGTGCACCCTTGCATTGTCTTGATGTAACAGCCTTAGCGTTTGTTTCTATTATGAATCCATATTCAATAGATCCGAAATTTCCCTGCTTTATTGTACGTTAACCCGTAGAAACCTACTATATCCATTGTTCTTTGGTCTCTGGTGTGAATAAGTTTTCACGAAAAATTTTAAGTTTGAAAAGGTGTAATATCGTTTAGCTCTAAATGGGAAACTATCCTCTAATTATTATCCTAGTCCGTATATGTAGCTTCTGCGGGTAGTTTTAGTTGGAAGTCTTACTCGTAATCATGCTTTGAACTAACTGTGAGCATAAAATAATTAGGAACAATATGTTTTTAGCTTATACTCGTAGCTCAATTTCTGCTATAAACTATGCAAAAGTTTTTAATAATTTAAATTTTCTGCACTTTATGCAAGTTTTAGGCATAAAATATGCAACTTAGTTCATTATTTATTAAAAATTTTCAAATTTGAAATTATTTCATTTAATTAAAAATAACTTTTCATTGAGGAATGTCGGCAATTCATAAAAGCGCAAACAAATTCATTCAATATTTTGCATAGCACACAATTGCCAACCCTAAGCACGCACAGGGTGTATCTATACCACAGCAGTTGACTATTCTTATGCACGACATACCCTGTTAACAACCCCCAGCAAATATTACAGCATGAATGCGCATTGATAACAAAGCTGTGGTCGGGGGGCGGTTGTTGGGGTGTTGCTGGTGGCATGGTGTAGCATTGTATTTGCTTTGCTTTGCTTTGCTGCTGCTTTACTTGACGTAAAACACTCAACTCGAATGCGAAAATTTAATGTCAATGCGAAGAGCTTTACAAGGCAATGTACGAAGGAAATACGCTGAAATATGCGCTCCAGAGAGCGTGTCGTGTAATAAATATTTTTTTTTTTATAAGTTACGCTCACTCATATACAGCATAGCGCGCCTGCCAAGCCATTTGTGTGTGCTCAGTTTGCAGTTGAACGCCGTATTGTTGAGACATACGTATACGGAACGCGTAAAAAAAAAAAAAAAATTATTCATACAAACGGTAGACGTATACGGGAAGGGCAAGTGAAAAAAAAAAATATTGTGAAACAACAAGCAAGAAAGTACAAAAAAAAAAAAGAATTGTCGCGAAAATCCGTAAAAGATGATTATGCAGAATGGCGAAACGTGTAGGATTCATATGTAAACGGAAATAGTGTATGGCATACACGTATGCACAGCGACTACGTGTTTTTGTGCAAATGTATGTAGGTAGTACGAGTGAGTGTATAGCGTAATATATAAAGAGCCTTTTTTTTGTAAATTATATAATATATACAGAAGCATGTGTTTGTGTCGTCTTAAAGCCGTATACGAATTGCATTAAATTTTAATAATAAATGCGCTGAAACAAATATAATTGTGTGATTTGTAATGTTGAACAGCAGCTGCTGCTCTGTTCAATAAGTATTGGTGTTTTGCTAGTGTTTGTACCACTGTAGTTGTGCATTACATATATATGCGCGTGTATTATGCAGCGGTACATCAAGTGTTGTATATATATATATATATATATGTATAGTGTCTATATAAATATATGTAAATTAAAATTTCGTTTATTTTTTTTTGTTTTCCCGGTGCTACTTGCTTGCATTCATTTGTCTATAGTAAGCGGAAGTTACAGTGTGTCAAAAGTATAGCATACAACAAGGCGAAGCGGAAGTGCTGCTACAATTGCAACTAATACAACTACATGTGCGTATAAGTGTATATATATTTCTATATAGATTTATATAAATCGATTTTTAAGCGGAAAAAATGTGCAAATTGTAGACTTAACTTTACCGTTAGCATAAGTAGTAGCAAACACACACACACACACACATACACACACACACAGAGACAGACAGACAGACACAGTCTCAAAGTTTCGCCATATTTCTAAAACGCTCGTAAAACGTGCGCCGCCAAATATGGCGTCGTCTTTATGTTGCCGGAAATTTAATAGTTTTACTGTTATTTTTTTTTTTAAGCAGACACGTAGACAATTTAGTGCGCCATGGGATTTAAGCATAAAGTCCAACCGGTAGCATAAATTCAAATTAGTAACAGTGTCTCTGTGCAGCGTCTAAGCGCACATGCCGCCATTTTTTTTCGTTTTGTTTCGTTAGTGTCTATGCGCTTAGGCGCGCAACTCACTTCCGCACAATATTGCCGTCAATTAAGCTTGCGCTTTGTTGTTTCTTTTTATAATTAAATTGATAATGCTGCGTCTAACTGTAATTAAAAAGCAATAAGCAACGATTTCCTTAGCTGAAAGTCATGTCATGCTTGCTGCTGCTGCTGCTGCTGCTGAGACTTTTGAGCTGCTGTTGTCTATTCACGCTCGCTCTCTCACTCAATTATTTTTACTACGCTCTTGCTTGTGGCAGTATTTACTCAGTCTCTCTGAAATATTTAATGTCTGCTCATTATTTGTTGTTTAGTGGGCGACCTCAACGCGCTCTCGTGGGAGTGGGTTGCATGTAAAGGTTTAGACTGAACTTCTACAATATTTTGAGCAATTGAATATGTTTTTTAATCATTTAAGCCAAACATTGCAAATTTTTACTCTTGAGAATTTTAAAGTTTAGACGTTGGCGCACGGAAATGTAATTTTTATAACAGTTACAACAACAACAAATACTAATAACCACATTTTATGCTGTTACTTCAGACTAAACTTTAGATTAGTGGGGTGCTCTCAGCGTGCTCAACACTGCTTAAGACACAATTTTTCAAGTTGTTGTTGTTGAAAGGTTTCAAAATAGGCTTCTTCCGCTTTGTTACTTTGCTTCTAGCAAGACTTAAAGGCATCGAAGCCTTTTACGGAGAAGCCTATACCTACACTCCGGACTTAAAGTCAATATAGGCTTCTTCCGCTTTGTTACTTTGCTTCTAGCAAGACTTAAAGGCATCGAAGTTGTCACAGTATGTCTCCTCTGGCATATAAGGTGCTTTACTTGTGCTACTATGTCCTCCATGGAAGTTGAAAAAGCCTTTTACGGTGAAGCCTATATCTACACTCCGAACTTTTAGTTGTTTCACAATATCTATTGAACTCGTTCTTCGTTTAAGGAATTTTGGGTATTTATAAATCTGAAGCAACTTCGTCAAATAGTGGTTTCCAGAGACAAATCAATTGTTATTTATTTTTATTATTCTTACACCTTCAATGACTTTTTAATAAACCCACGCAAGTTCGGGCGATGGCATTGAAGCACGCTGGTTCAAGCGGCACTAACTCTATACGAAATGACGTTGTAACGGAGGGCGGTGGCGTTTTGGTTAACATATTTGGAGGCATGCTTGTACAAGCGCTACTGCCAACATTCTCCATTTCGGTTCGACGATGTTATGAAATGTCAAAATCAACCCCAAGTGGCTGGCTGGCTGTCAAAGGCGTAATAGAACCACCCGTTGGGTGTGTTTGCACTACCAACGCACGTTGCGCTCTTGCCAGTCTTACGCTCGCTCAGTCAACCCTTGCGCGTGCTCATTACACATTACACACACTCTCTCTCTCTCTCTCTCATCTCTCTTGCTCATATTCATATTACCCCCAACTCGGGTTAACTCACATGTGTCAACAGTTTTGTTCGCCTTTGGGTTGTAAAATTTACTTCCGTTTCATGCGTTTGTTCCTTCTTTCTTTGATTTCATTCTTTCGTGTCTTCTACTATTATCAACTGCTGCTTTTGTTGTTTCAGTTCTGGGTTCATTTATTTTTTTTTTCTTCTCTTCATATTTTTTTTTCTATGTAGTACTCGTACATATTTTTCTGTCCATGTGTTTTTCATTTTAAGAATGAAATCGCTTTTAGTCATCTACATTCCCTTACATTATGAGTATATTTTTTTTTTATTTTTTTTTTTAAACAGCAGCAGGGATTCTGCTTTATTTTTTTTTTACTCCAACCACCACCAACCATTTGACTTACCTTAGCTACTCACTCGCCCACGTCGGCTTTGTATTTAAACTGATTTTAGCACACATTTAGAAAAATTGTATGCACAGGATGTGTTCTGATAGTTCGCTTTGAATTTGATAGTAGTTGGGTTAATTGCTTACATTTTGTCTAAGGCGTCATAAATGAGTAATAGGAAAAATAGAATATTTTCTTATAATATCTCCTTAGCTTTAAGGATTTAGAAACGAATGAACTGATATACAAACACAAAAAGCAGCATTTGAATTTGGAACTTGTTATATAAGTATTTTCGAATAGGTTTCTATGGATGCAAAACCTGCAATCAAGCATTGTTGCGCTATAAGGTTACTTTATCGTATGTTTCTTGAATTAAGACCGATTTTCTTTTAATACTAAACTCAAATGCTTCAATTATAGTCCATAGAAATGTTCCGTGATGTATTTATTGAATATGATTCGACCAAACTACCACAATGGCGGAAATTCTGGCTTCTAGCGGTGTGCTCCCACCACTTTACCGGTGGCTCCGACCATTACCGGTGTGCTCCGACCACTACCGGTGTGCTCCCACCACTACCGGTGGCTCCGATCACTACCGGTGGCTCCGACCACTACCGGTGTGCTCCGACCACTACCGGTGTGCCCCCACCACTACCGGTGGCTCCGATCACTACCGGTGGCTCCGACCACTACCGGTGTGCTCCCACCACTACCGGTGGCTCCGATCACTACCGGTAGCTCCGACCACTACCGGTGTGCTCCGATCACTACCGGTGTGCTCCCACCACTACCGATGGCTCCGATCACTACCGGTGGCTCCGACCACTACCGGTGTGCTCCGACCATTACCGGTGTGCTCCGACCACTACCAGTGTGCTCCGAAATGAAATTTTTCTGTTGCATGATTTTAGGCGCCGGCTTGTCATGTATATATTTAATATGCAAATTGAAGTTTGGTCAATATATGATTGAAACGACATTAATCCGACCAGGGTTAGGTAACTAAAACTAAGCTAGCTAGTTGTATTGCAGCATATATGTCCTCCAGTTGAGTTTTATTGCATCAGACAAGCGTTGTCATATATTTTGCTGATTCATTTATATACTTCCGAAGTTAAGTTACATTTTTAAAGCATGAGTTTACCACTTCCTACAGAAAAATATATCATATCTAAACTCTTATAGCAAACCTTGCACATTTAGTATATTTCATGTTTAGCAATTTCTCAGCCAGCCAGCCAGCATTTCAGTTTCAGGCTGTCAGGCCTAGTTTAAGCTTTTGTTGCACGGTTTGTGTGCTGTGCTACTTGTTCGACATATTTGCCAGTTTGTGTCTTGTCTGTTTTTCTGACATTTTAAGTTGAATATTTGTAAAATGTTTACGATTTTGTTGGCAAAATGCACACACACGTACACAAACAAACAAACAAACACACTCACACACAGAGATACATTTTTAGCTACTTATGGTTGTTGTTGTGTAGTAGATACTCGTGAAACGTTTGTATGTCAAAATTATGTTGGCTTTTGCTTGTTTATTTATTAGTAGAAAAAAACTGAAAAAAAAAGACGGAAAGAAAACATTTTAAGCTTTAACAAATCGATATTAAACATGCGTAAGATACTTGATTTTACCAATATATAAGCACGAGTTTATTTATGCACGAGTGCCTGCCTGCCTGCCTCGAAAGGTTATCCATTTTTGTCATTTTTGTTGAAGCATTATTTGTATTCCCAGTGAGTAACTAATGGACTGCTATAAGTGATTAATGTTTCTATAATTACTATTTTGCCTTAGCTGTGCAGTCTGTGTGGCTTCATTGGCTTTTGGCATTATGTATATATTATTCATAAGCTATGAGTTCATGTTGCGTTTAGTGGAAGTAGTAATTGTTGATTTGGATTGGGGAGTCAATTTTATAGATGATAGAAGCCGCCCGAAGCACTTTTTCTGCTTCGTCTGGATTTAGTAGCAAAAGAAACTGACTCAATAGCTATTATATGCTCAGAGCAAGGAGTAGGCTGTATGAATGAAAGATTAAAACCCAATAGCAGAGATGACTGCGTCAAAAATAGTTCTGCTTCTACTCAGACAGTCTAGCAGCTCTTAAAGCACTTGAAAAAATATCTAAGACCGTTACTGAATACCTTTGATGTCTTAAATAGTGGGCCGAACTGTACAGTATCCATCACGTCTGGCTAGCAACTGAAATACACCACATATTACTCCGAGATACGCAGCATAAGAATAAATCTAGAAACAGCAGTTACAGCACTCTTCGCCATTGTGGCTTACTTCGCCTTGCATTGCGATGCAGTTGACTTCAAATTGGCTGAAGACAATTGTTAGTATTTGCCATCAATGATATTTTTCTCTCTATTGCGAAACCAGTCAGACACTTTGTACTGCCAAGGTTTGTTGATGATAGTAAACTCTGCTTCAGTGCTTTCACCGAAACGCTTGGTTAAATAGACATCAACAATCTTCTTCAGCGCAATGTTGGAATATAGTCAATGGCGATGCCAACCTTACGCTCAACCACGTTGTTCAGATGCATGATACGAAGTGGGTGTTGGAACTTCTTTGGGTTGCCGAATGAAATTTTGGGTTTTATGAAGCAAAAAATTTACAGTGAACCTGCAAGACAAAGCACAAAGATACATATTCTTCAGAATAAACGCTCGTTGGAAGTGATTCTGGTTATATCAGATATCTTGAAGATTGAAGTTGAACTAAGGTTGAATAAATTGCATAGAAGGTCCAGTCAATAAGCTAGTGACCAAGTAGTTCATCTTGTTGGCTTGGCATCAATAGAAATTTTCTGAGGTATTTCTCGCTTTACAGTAAATCAATTTAATTTAATGTTCCAACTCAGTCGAATAGACTTCAAATAGCCAGTCGTGCCAGTATTTATATTTTATTGCATACTTTTAGTTGCGCTGCTCCTCTCCTATGCTGTATACATGCATGCCAGCAACTCCACGAGCGAAGTGAGTGGATCCGGCGTTGAAGAGTGAGCGATGCCAACGAGTAGGGGGCTGAGCCCACAAGTAAAATTCTTCAACCACTATGTGGAGTTCGAACTGACCAACTAGGCAATATCTCAAAAAAAGAATTGTTTTGATTAAAAAATTGAAGTGATGTTGCACTACATGCCTAAATATATATAATAACAAAATGAAATGTCCTTCAAAACAATAAATTATTTTATTTTTAAGGTTTTGAAATACTTTCCATTTTAGTTCGATAGATTTCATCCAACGTTTAGAGATTTTTTGAAAATAGGATTTCCCAAATTCTTCTAAATAGTCATTTGTTCTGAGAGTTGGAATAAAATCTTTTTCCGCAGAGCCAATCGTAGTGCAATTCATGCATGCATTATCCTGTTGGAAGTACGCTTTTTTTTTTGGACAAATGCGTTCGTTTGGTATTAATATTCATTATTCTAAAATAAATCCAATAAACTGACTTTTTTCGAAAAATTTTTTTAACTCTCTCCAGCACCGATTTCAAATCTTTTTTATAGCTCAAGTGCATCATAAAAACTTAATTTATTAAGCGCATAAATGATACGCTTTGACTTAATTTAACATTTTGTCTGTTTCGCCATTTTTCTTTTTGTATACATTTCTCTTCATTGTATCCATTTTTAATTCAATTTTGTGCACGAAATGTTTGCGCGCATATATAACTGAGTCTGTTTGTCTTTCATATGCCATTTCTATGCATGAATATATCTCTGTGTGTGTATGTGTATGTGTGTTAATTTGCTTTTAAATTGAAGCTTGCCAATTTTATTTGCTGTGCACACCGGTCGCTCTGTCTCACTGTCTTTTTATCCTTGTATTTGCGCGTTTTGCGGTTAACTTCGTTACCTTGACACTGTTTTTAATTTATTTTAATGCTTGTGCTCCTGCGGATTTACACAATCACAATTATTATCATCATCATCATGATCAACAACAACGACGACGACATGGACGGTGCCGGCAACTGTTTTAATGCAATTTTAGCTGCTACAAAGCTTTATTGCTACGGGATTTGTTACAAACAAGCCGTACGGTGTTGGGCGGCGGTTGCAACTATGCTTAATTGGCTGATGCTGTTGCTGTCAACCTAGGGCAATACTATATAAAAAAAAACATGGCCGCGACATGGACAACGCTTTTCAATTAGTTTTAATAATGTTATAAAACAAAAATAAAATGAAATAAAAAAATATAACGTAATTCCAGCCATTGCTAATTCAGTTACTTAGTTGATTGAGCTGTCCACATTGTGGCATGCAATCGTCTGTATAGCATGGAATTGTTTTTGTCCATGCATGAGAATGTTTGAATTATTTAATAAAGGAAATTCAATAGCAATGTGAGTCTGTTATATTACATTTTGAGTTGTAAATGTTTTATAATTGCTCAAATGTTTTAATTACAAATTTCGTCGAAAATAATTACATAAAATTTACTGAAACTCTATATAAATGTATGTAATTATGTAATTAAGCTTTTCGAATTGACTTTTTAATTGTTTTGTGCGTACTATTATGCAATTTGAGCATAGTTGAGCGTAGTTTCTTAGGCATTACATAAGCTGTGTGTGCGGTTTAAATTAGTGTTTAGCTATAAAATGCTTCAAGTTTCGAGGTTTTAGTAAGGAAGTCATTTTAATTTATATTTCAAAATTTTTCTTAGTTTAGCAACATTAATACAAATTAGTATGTTGCGCCTGAAAGCCCGCAACACTTTTTGCCGATTTATAGCTTCAAGTCTGTCAATAAAGAATTTAATGGCTGTATTCAAAATTAAGCAGTATGCTGAACATTTCTTGCAGTATTATACAATAGGAAGAATATTTTCTGATAGTCTTTAGTATTGAAGACTATTCAGTTATAGACAAACGTTATATGCTTGCTACCAGTACAACAAGTAAGAGCTATAGTCGAGTTGCTTGATTACTTTGGACTTCATATTATTTTATACTCTTTTAAGAAATACTGGCCAGTTAGTCGATTTCCTTAGACTTCATATTATTTAGTACTCCTGACCCTGAGTCATAGCGGCCTATTAGTCTTCTGCCATCATTGTTGAAGTTATGGCACATACTTATAGCTAGCCGACTGTATGATTTTATGGTTGAAAACAGAACACTGGAAGTTCGCTAGTTTGGGGTTAGAGTAGGGCATGCCATAGTCGAGCACGTTCATAGAGTTGTGCAGGATATCTACAATGGCTGAGTATTGTATTTCTCAACATTAAAATCTCCTTTCAGTTCCTTACTATTGCCTGCTTTGGTCTCACATGGAAGTGCGAGAACTTTAGTTTAGATACTGTGACATCTATTTTATAACACCTGTCAGATGAGAGCGAGAGTTCTGCAGGGTATTATACTGGGACCATTGCTTTTTATTCCTGACGAGGACTAATGTATTCAATTGTAAAGCTCAAAGTATTGCATCGAGGCATAAAGTTCAAGTGGCTTAGGTGGATTCCTGCCGCATTAGCTTAAGTCTACGGTGCCAAGCACAGAATTGGCACAGTCTAGAATTACGCACATGGGACGTAATATCCTCACTGTTCGAATCGAGGCCTAGTCATTAAGCTGCCTCTTAATCTTGACTCCAACAGCACGCCAAACAACTTCAAGATCAAGAGGTCGAACCCCCATGAGGATTTGCATAGCCTCGGTCCATATACTGGCAAATAGCCTACTAAAGCCAAAATCTGTCCTTAAAATACGTCGCAACGGTTTCACTACACCAAGCAATCGTTACCTCAAGCGTTCAATATGCGGAAGGAAACACATCCTCTCTAACAACCAAACGCTAAGATATCTAACTTCCGTTACATATCTTAGACTGACGTTGTCCAATTTGACAACAGGTGGCCGAATAAGTGACAACTTGCGCTTAAGGAACATAGTAACAGCCTTCTCCATCGCCACACTGTCAGAGACACTGGTGCCCCACTCGCACATATTGCATCGCTTTACGCTCAATATCGAACCGGGATTGTCTCCCAACAATGATGTACAGATCATCAGCATACGAGCATGCACTTGGTAACTAGTTCGAGTTGTCTCAAATGAGAATCCTTTATAAGGTTCCAAATAAATGGACCATGGATGGAGTCTTGTGGACAACCACGTACCACATCCACAGAATGAAATAGCTTTACAAGAGAGCAACCTAAATCTTGCAGTTTCCGAAAAACACAACAAAACGCCAAAAGCCTCCTTAAAATGCACGAAAATATCGAGGACATACTTGATCGTGGTGGACTCGATACAGTCGGTCACATTCCTCCAAGCGTCCTCAACAGATTTACCAGATGTGAAGCCGAATTGTCTATCAGACATTCAATCTTCTACTAAAACATTCAGCCGAGAACTGGGCGCAAACTGTTCCCCCGATAAGAGAGCGGCTTGTTATGAACTATTTCCTGAGACTTTAAGAGAGGCAGTAGAGAACCTTTAGGGTTACCTCCACGTATTGGCAGCTCGGTGTAGATTTCTGGGAAAACAAATAGAAGAAAGTCCTCACATAGTGACAGATTGTGTAGTCATCTAGGCAAACTTGCGTTGTGTCTCCTCTCTGTCGTGTCACTAAGGCATATAAAAAGCCCAGAATTTGTAAACAAAAAATAGGAAGCAGAAGTCACTGAATATATGCTCCTTCGCAGTCCTAAGATATTAAATGTTAGTTCAATGTTAAGCAAGGGTAACCAATAGATGTACAAATTTTTTTCTTAAAGAGAATAATGAGTCATTCCAGATTGTTTGATCTAAATTGAACTCAATAGGAATATATTGCCAGCCATTTCCAGAAAGGTTCTTGGCATGGAATTCTTTTGATGCTTTGCGAATTCCAATTCAGTACTTGCTGTGCAGTTGGTAGTCTGATGGGTAAGGAGACTTCTTAATATCCTTGATTTGTTACCCACACTCTATGACAAACTAACCCTTAAAATTGTATAACTTTCAACCACATCGCATGTGTAGTGTATTTATTGTATTAAAAAAAAGTAAGAAATCGTGCGCATAACTTTAATTGAAAATATCCTTTGTACTTTTTGCCTTTACCTTGCTTTCACACACTTTTGATAAACAAAATAAAAACCACAAAGCACAGCATATGCGCCCCTTTGTAAAACATAACCAAAAACTCACCCTTGAAAGAAAAAAATTGGCCACAAAGCAACACACCTACTAAATTTATATTATTTATGCAACTACATAAAATTAAATGAGCAGCGCATAGCTGGTCCAAACTTTGCTACTTCGCTTGGGTAACGTATGTTCGTGCAAGCCAGAGGATAATTGAATTTTTGCTTTACGCGTAGACTGCTGCTTGTTTTTTGTTCTGTTTTGTATTTGTTTTTGACACCAAGCAAGCAATTGACTGGCAAATAGTTTGACGCACTCATTCACCTCAAACACTTTTACTCTATTAGCTGCTTCGGCTAGTACGAGTATCTTTCATCTTGTCTGCTCCGTGTATTCCTAATTGCTGCTCTTAATCATTTCATCTTTTTAGCTTCCGGCCACGTTAGTCATTTGCTTGGTCATAAGGATAACAAGCTATGAGAAAAATAAATTGTTAAAAAAAGAAGAAATACTTCTCGGTTACGTTGGATTCTTGGTTGCAGACGCGGTTGCTCTTGTTTGCTATATTTTAGTTCGGTTTATCCTGCAGCGTACATAAATTGTGATCCTTGTTCTTGTTCGTATTTTTGTTTTACACTTGTTGTTGCTTTTGTTTTTTGTTTTTGCTGCTTGGTTTGAGCTGCTCTATGCGTTGCATTTATAAAGTCAATTTTAAGTCAATACATAGCAGGAAGCGTACACTGAGAAAATATTATTTTGTATTAAGTTCTTGGCGAAGAATTTAGGTAGAATTAAGTGGAATATTAAAAGGGAGTCTTTAATAATGAAAAAATATAGAAAAAGAGTTAGTTTTCCCATAATTTGATATAAAAATATTTTCAACAACATCTAGACATGTCTAGCTCAACTTAGCTTGTAGTGTTGGAAGGTGCTCCTTACTTATTTTTTAGAAATTCGTGAGATGCAACTTGCACCCAACCCTTTTTTTTTTATCTTTCTGATGTGGTATTTTTGCACTTAAATTAAAGGATTTATGTCTCGTAGTGCGTCAGGATTTACTAGGCAGTATTAAAGTGCCATAAGGCAGGAAAATAATAAAATAATGTTTTTGCATTAACTTGTTGCGAATTATAAAGTGCAATGTTAGCGAAATAAAACATTTTTGTGCTTATTGAACATTCTTTCAGCTAAACTAAATGCGTTTCCATGCTAATTTGGCTTACTAGAGCAAGACAGACAGATGGATTCTGTAGTTTAAGATTAGTACCACTCGCCTTTAAGCAGCACTTACAAGATTTAAGCTTAAAATATTTTTTACTGTGTACTCAGTGCACTGCATAATGATTTCAAAACATCCGAGCTACAGTTGTTGCAACGTTCATACATATTGCATAGCTGCAGGCTGGATTAGCTACGCATAGATGAGCTCTGCAGCTGACAGTAGTTACTCATATTGCATACAGCTTCATCTTTGGGTAACTTCTTGGCAAACTTTGTTGTAAGTTATCTTTACTTCTGCAGAGTTCCAATTAGTTTGCTGTTTTTTTGCAAAATAATTTTTGGCATATTTTGTAGAGACTTTTCTTCAGTGACACTAAGCCATTAAGACTGTCTGATAAATTGTTTCAGGCATGTCCTTAATTTATCAAACTTTGAGTTGGTATGCAGAGTTCTTATAAACAGAAGCAATGTGCTGAACTATTGTTCGTAGCGTGCAATAACGATTTAGCTAACTACAACTCGCTAGCTATAGAAAAATGTGCCAGTTTGGTCAGTTTAAAAATGAAAAAGTGAAGAAAAAAATATTTGTTTTCTTTTGGTGAAGATGTGGTTTGGTTGGATTTTACTTATTCCTAATTTGGTGTATAAGACTTTTGAATATGTAGCACCTGCCATTCTAAAAATTCCAAATTTGGCGTATAAGACTTTTGAATATGTAGCACCTGCCATTCTAAAAATTCTAAATTTGGTGTATAAGACTCTTTAATGTGTAGCACCTGCCATTCTAAAAATCCTTAATTTGGTGTATAAGAGTCTTTCATAGGTAGCACCTACAATTCTAACAATTCCTAATTGTAATTGGGCTTAAATTATTTTGTGACAGGTGTTAGTATACTGTACGTGAAGATGTGGTTTGGTTGGCTTTTACTTAAGTGTTAAAGACTCTTTAATATTTAGCACCTGGCATTCTAAAAGTGGCTAATTTGGTGTATAAGAGTCTTTCATAGGTAGCACCACCATTTGTAACAATTCCTAATTGTAATTGGGCTTCATGGCAGGTGTTAGATGAAGATGTGGTTTGGTTGACTTTGACTTAAGTGTTTAAGACTCTTTAATGTGTAGCACCTGCCTTTCTAAAAATTCATTATTCGATTTTTCTGAAGCATATTAAAGCATTTATTCTAGTCACAGAAATATTTCTTTCTTTTGTACAAAAAACTGCTAGCAAAATAGTTTCGTATTTAATCAAAATATTTACTATCCTTTCTAGCGAACCAACGACAAATACTATATACAGCACTTTTATCCTGCACTGCTATAAAACCTTTACAACTTTGGCACAACCCCAATATAAACTATGCTCTATACTACATATTTCACTGGTCGTCGTCGTTGGGTGTTGTGCAATGTGCTAAGATGTTTTGCTGCTGCTACTGACTGCATAGCAACTTAGGCTAATAAAATGTTTATTTTCGAGAGTGTTTTGTGGCAAAAGGATGCCAACAAAGGAGAGAGCTTGTTAAATGCAATCATAATTTTAGTGACCATACCATAAAACAAAC
Organism: Leucophenga maculata; assembly: GCA_035044805.1. NCBI lineage: Eukaryota > Metazoa > Arthropoda > Insecta > Diptera > Drosophilidae > Leucophenga > Leucophenga maculata. The sequence goes on along the minus strand of JAWNNP010002956.1, from coordinate 2,790,470 downwards.
AACAACAAAATATTACGAAGTAATGACTAAAATATGAGATTTTAATGAAATACTTTTTGAGCAATTTTAATTAACAAATAATAGCAAAGTTCTTGTTATATAATACAGTTCATGCTTCAACTATTAATTAAATGCTATGCTTCTATTTGAGTTCAGGCATCAATTTACAACTGCACACCTTGACCTTTGCGTCTGACGTCTTTCATCTTAATTAGCAGCAGCAGTTATGCTGCAGGTTGCTTGAAAATCTCTTATTTTTAATTAAATATAATAGCCAGGATCTATTTACATAGAAACATTGAACTTATTGTTGTGCGTAGAAATCCAATTAAATTAAAACAGTTTTAATTACACACACACATACACACGTACACAGTCAGCACAGCACAGAAGATCTGCTCAATGACCATTAAATACTTCAAAATGTGTATAAATATTTGCATTTGAGGCTTGAGAGCAAGGCAGATTAAATGCAGCAGGACAAATTGTGCTTATGACACACGCCCAAGCTGCGTCAGCAAAGCAAAGTGAAACACAAACCATTAGCAAGAAGGATAACATGAAAATCTCAACAAATGCAAAAATAAAATACAACAAAGCATTAAAATAACAAGTGTGCAGGCTGTAGGCGTGTACGTAGGCGACTTTAAAATACACTGCAATAGGTTTGCAATTATTTTAAATTGCACAAAATGTTTTGGTACTTCGAGCCGGATATATATTAAATGCAATAATTTAAATATTTTCTTTTTAAAGCAAAAATTTCTGTCTTTACTTTTTTTTTGGTTACACTTTTTGCTGACGTAAATCAGTTCAAGGAGTTATAGCAACATCTTTGCCAACACATCGATATATAATTGAGTCTGTATAAAATAAACTAGAGACCTACATTGGCATAACACTTACACACACACAAGCACACACACACTTACTTACTTATATGTGTCTATAGGACGAGTATGTTTATGCTTTTGATGAAAAGCACTTACGCACAATTTTCCATTCAAAGCGTTTATTGATTGCACTTTAAAAAAGAAAAAAAAAGAAAAAAAAAAGAAAGAGTAGCGCAAGCAGACGACAGCAAGCGCAGGAAGCGGAAACGGAAGTAGCGTCACAAACATGGCGCACTCACTCATTTCCCTTGCGTTACTTATGCCAAAAGAGAGCAACGAGTATGCTGTCTGTCTGTCTGTCGGTCTGTCTATCTGCATGTCCTTTCCCGTTATCTGTCTGCATGTCCTTTTTGTCTGTCTTGCTGTGAGTTTGTTTATTTACTGCTGCTGCTGTTGAAATTGAGTTTTTCTGTGCCAGTCTGTAGCTTCAACAGATGCTGCCCGCTTGACTCGTTCTGCCGTTTTTTTTGCTTTCATCTCGTCGCCCCTTTAGTTAGCTACTTGTGCCTGTAAGGCACTTGTGGCAAAATATTGTTCAAATATATTTTAGTTAGCACATTTTTGAATTTTAATACCCTACACTTTTTTTGTACGTAGTAAAAAAGACATTATAGAGTACAAAAATAAGCACCTGCTAAGCGAAATCTAAATCTAAAACAGTTGTTGCACATTGTATAACATTAATTTATAAGGGAAGAGAAAATGAGCGGAAGAAAGCAACATAAACAAAATAACTGTTAACTGTTTGTTTATTTTCGAAGCTATTTACGTCGGAAATATATAACCGATTTTGATAAAATAAAAAATGTGCACATTCACAAATTTTTTTAAATAAAATTAATATAATATTGTGTTTACTCGCATATACTGTTATATAATGGGTGTTTCAACAAAATTTTTACAATTTAATTTCACTCAGCTGGCAATGTTTGGACAGCTGTCACATACACAGCACAAGTTCAACGAAAATTCAGTTCAGAAATTGTAAAAAAATCAATTTACTTTGAATATTTCTCAAGGACGAAATGTATGAAAAAGTTTTGGAGCGTAATGCAGGCGGTTCGATTCATGTCATGCTGCATATATTATTAAAAAACGACGGGCAAATTTGTAACACCTGCAACTGAATTTTGTAGAAATAAAAAAGAATTTTTAAAAGGTTTTCTTCATTTTTTAAATAATTTCGCAGAATTTGTATGCAATTGCTTGTATAGAATGAATACTGCAGGACACTTAAAGCAGCCTACATAAGCCTGTGCCTTCATAGTGCCACTCGACTGTAGCTTTCTTTCTTTCATTTTTTTAATGATACAAATTATCTTTGGTCTTGAATTCAAGTTGAAGGATATAGGTTTATGCATTCAATTCAGCATTGAAGCCAAAATTTCGTGCTCATACTTCGTGTTTTAATACATTGTGCAATTGTTGAAATTTTTTTATATAAAATATTTCTTTAGAAATTCTATGAACGGAGATAATTTTTTTATATTATTTATTTTTACAAATTTTTTTTAAATTTCCATAAAATATACCGTGTCCAATTCTAAGCTAATTAAAATCACATATGTGTAGCGTATCAAACCTACATAATAACTCTTTAAAACATTTTCTCTTTTATTTATTTATTTTTTTTTTTTTTTTTTTTTCAAAAATTCGCTTGCTTGGCTGCTTGCTTTGTTTGATTTACTCTATATGTGTGTGTCTGTGTATCTGTGTGTGTATGTGTTATTTGTATGCGTTTGGCATATTTGCCGCAAAAGCATTTCGCATAGCAGCATTTTAGGCGCACTCATATATGTAATACACAAGCACTACAACACCGACACATTAACATACAAATTGTTTGGTGTTGTTTTCAGCCACGCCTACTGCTGCAGTACTTACTTACATCCTTCCTTCCTTCCTTCCTTACATGTTTCCTTGCTTCCTCACCCAACCACTATACGCCTTTGATGAGCATTTTTCATGCCGCATGCTCTTTAGAAAATTTCATTTATGCTTGAATTACTACGACCTCGCCATCGTCGTCGTCGACAACATCATCATCAGCTTCATCATCTTGAACGACGTCGACGTCAACTTTAAAAAATAAAAAAAAATAAAAGGAAAAAACTTTGAGCACTTTCTTTTTCAGATTTTAGAATATTGTTTGTTTTCTCATTTCGTTTCGTTGTATTTCGTTGCGCTTTTGCTCATACATAAATTAGGTTAGCGAGCGTTGATGGCGGCGTGGCGCCTCTTATGCCAAGAACTTGCGTCAGCATAAATTACCCATTTTCAATTGGTTCATATGAACTTTTTGTCTTCATGCCTTTTTTTTTATTTGAAGGCCCATTGCGGTCACATCTTTTTGACACCTGGCATCCTTCCTTTCCTTTTCAGTCTCATTCTCAATTGCGGCTTTTTGCTGTCGAACTTTTTATTTATTTTAATAATTTTTTATATTTTAATTTATTTTTTGAAGCGTGACTTTCCTGTTCTTGTTTGGCGCGTTGCGGAAAGTTTTTATTTCATGCCGCAAGTACTGAAGAGTCTTTAAGTTTGAGTTTAATTGGCATTTCGTAGTATGTAAGCGCAAGTTTTTTTCGCATTTCATATTGTTACTGTTATTAAAGGAAATTCAACGAAAATTTTCTGAGACCTTGAAGAGGGTTTTCTTTGAGAAGTTGAAGCTTTGTTATAAACATGTGCAGAAAAACTTCTTTAATAATATGTTGAAATAAATTTTAATTTTTTTAAGTATTTAAAAAATAAATTTCTTGTTCAAAAATTCTTCTAGCATCATTAATACTTACAAACACCTTGTTTAAAGCTTTTTAATTGCAGATGTGAACAATACACACGTTTTTTTTTTTAAATCAAAATCGGTTTTATATTCTGTGCACAACAGACCTCAACAATCTTTATTCGATCAAAAATAAGAATAATTTAAAAAACTTGCAGTTCAAGAATTTTCGATTGATTATGAATAGTACAGAATAAAATGTATCGTAATAGCTTTTAAATATAGTGTGTTATAAAACTAAACACCGCTTTTAAATATACATAGTATGTTCATTTTGGAAGTATTAATTTCTGGTTTACTTGGTTAGTTAGTTGCCCTTGCTGTATATGTGTTGAGCGCTTCAGAAGCTTGATGAACAGATTGAGTTCTTAATGTGATATTGTAGAAGTCCTTTCAAAAAAGCTGCAACAGTAATTGCGAACAGATTTAATGGTGTCAAAAATTTTTAGCTTAAATGGTGTTCCTTTCTGTTCCAAGTATGAAGAGTACCCTTCCACCAATTTGGTAAATGGAATAGCCTATGGCATGCATGAATAAGTAGGGACAGTCATTTATATACATGTCTAAAGATTTTGTTTAATAAGGCATGTTCCCTGAAGACAAGTTTTATGTTAATAAGTTATTAACCGACTTCAAAAAGGAGGAGTTTCTATGTTCGTCTGTATGCATTTTTCTCCTTTTAATACATTCACCGATTTCTTTATCAATTGTGAACCGATTTTGAAAAATGTTTCTTTGGTTTTCTTTTACTATTCCGTTTATGAGTAGAGAAAATGTTTTATTTTTCCAGTGAATATTCTTAAAGGCTGTGTTCAGTTTTTTTTATCTGATTTATCGTCGATTTATGTCGTTAATTTGACTTAACTCTCCCATGAAAAGGTCCCTGGGAACCTTTTTCATTTTCAAACTGAAATTACTTCTTGATGGTCCATGGGAAGTATAACCGACCACCACATGTATTCGAAGGTAATTTTATCTAGAATCGCTCAAGGCGATCTGACCAATAGTTCTAACGGTACCCGGCACGCTTTACCGTGCCCCAGTAAAAAAATATTGATTTAAATAATGTCTTTATATAAGTATGTATGTTATTTAAAGACACCTAAACCCTGCCCACTTTATCAATGGATAAGAAATTTCACCCCTTTACCAGAAATGAATGCAAAGATATGACAAATTTTGTTTATCGCTTATATTGAGAAGGGGGAGGTGGTGTTGGTGCGGAATAACACCTCTCCGATTTTGATAAAATTTAACCAAATTCCTTTCGTGACCTAAGCGAAGTTTGTCTGTCAATTTCATCTTAAATGATTTCATGGTTTGGCTTCCTATAAGGAACATACAGACATACATACTTGGATACAACCTTCATTTATATATATGAAGATTCCATTAATGTCCAGAAAAAAATTATGTGTTGCTAAATTCGATGTATTTTGCATCAATTCTAACGAATTCTTCCAATAAGCTACATATCGGGTCCATTCAAAGGGGTTGGTAGTGGTCTAGATAGACATGTCCGTCTGTCTGGCTATGATCTACAAGAACTTGGAGACAAGATAAGATTCAAGTTAGGATAATTAGTGTCTCTTATTCACACTACAGATAATTACTGTTTAATGAAAGTGTTAAACCCACTCTAAGGGGTAGTTACCCATAGTTGAACCTGCAGCTACGTTCTGAGTTTTTGTATGGAAATAAAATTTGTACTTTTTATTAATTTAATCGGTTTTAACTTAATTTTATTCTAATGAAATATATTATATAAGTCCATATAGCACCACTAGATGTATTAGCTTCCATAGAAATCTGTCTCATAGTTTTATGTTTTTGTATGAAAAAAATTATTCTGGCTATAAACAACAAGAACTTGGGGACTATAAAAGATAGAGTCATCAAGTTGTTGAACTAAGTGCTAACCCCAATCTTAGGGGTAGTACCCATAAAAACATGAATGTAGAAGACAAATCTGTTCCACCTTACTGGATTTTCGTAAGAAAAACATTTAATTTTGTTTAAGTTTAGCTTGAAACGACAAATTTGTTGTCTTTAATACTAAACTCAATAATACATTCCTCAAGCTTAAAGTTAGAAATATATCTCCAATATAATTTTCAGCTTCAATGAAGCTTTAAAGTATCTCCAAATCGTTCATACTCAACTGCAGTTTTTTTCCAACTTTTTCTCTTCCCCTTTTTTATCACCGTTCTCATTTGCTTCTCCCAAGGGTCGTAAATACGCTCAAGATTTATTTTCATAAGCTTTTTACATTTCAATTGAAGGCCATAAAAATGATAAAAATGAATAAACGAACAAATCAAGCATCTTAAAATTTATTTATATATCATCAACATCAACAAATGAACAACTTTTACTCCATTTTGTTTTATGGGCATAGAATATAGCAGCCTCTAAAAGCCGCCTTAAATGAAATAATTTTTTATTTTATGATTATTATGTATCCTTCGCACAATATAAATTTAAAAACGCGTAATACCAGAAGCTTAGATGGCGCTCTCCACATTAAAAATGTGAAATTTATGTAAATATATTTTGTCGAACTTAATGTAAATAATTCATTTAATAGAATGCAATTGAATTGAAATGAGATTAAATGCGGAAATACTTATAAATCAATAAACTATTTGAATTTGAAATTGAAATAGAGGGGAAATGAAACTAAGGACATTAATTTAGTAGTGGCAGTGTTTGACTAGGCACAGCTGTTGTATGACTAATTAGAATATATAAGTTGAAATTCCTAAAAAAAAAACTAATTTAGAAAGTTATTTCAATTAGAAACTAAATATAAATATTCATTGCTAATCGCAAACATTAATCTCTACTGCTAACTTTTTGCTCCTTTTAACTTTTACTAATTGTATGCTCTATCTGTCTCTTTCTTGCTTTTTCTATATGTCTACTTTGTACAGGAATTCATGTGTAGTCATGTGAAAACTCATTTACAGGCGAAAGTTAATTAATGCTATGCAATTACAATAACAACAACGCCGCAACAAGGATAACCACCACTACACGCTAGCATCAACATCATCATCAACATCATCTCCACAAGAACAACAGGTCATAGGGAACAATTACAACAACAACAAAACCAAACCAAGACAAAAACAACAGCTTCAAACTATTGTAATAAAAGTTTGAACAAAAGCAATTAAAAGCCGAAAACTTGTAACCTAAAATTCTCAATTCACGCCAGGCACCAACGTACATAGTTGTTGGCCTTAGGTCCGGTTCGGCGTAAAATTACAACAAATTGCCGCAGTAACAACAAGGATAAGAGCAGCAGTGCAACTTGTTCGACAAAGTTGTGCATAGACAAAATAATCTGTTGGCGAAGTAGGCTGCTTGCTACAACAAACAAATATTGCATGGCAGGCGGCGCATCCTAAAACAACGCAGTGACGTACAGACGTAGAAGAAGAAGGCGCCGCCGCCGGAGGAAGGTGGTGTTGTTGTTGTCGTTGTAAACAGTAGCAGTAGGAAGTTCACAACAAAAACAAAGAACATGCAGAAGGAGAACAACACCACGGCAGAGAATTGCCAATTTGTCGGCCCGTATCGACTCGAAAAGACACTTGGCAAAGGTCAAACAGGTGTGTGTGTGTGACATATTCCTCCTCAACAATCTTTGCCAGCATTACTAATGTTTTTTGATTTTTATTTCTTCAAAAGGACTCGTCAAGCTGGGCGTACACTGCGTCATTGGTAAAAAGGTGGCCATTAAAATAATCAATCGCGAAAAGCTTAGCGAATCGGTGCTAATGAAGGTGAGCATCTACATATATCTACTATATATATATATTATACATATTAATGTCCTTCCTTCCTTTCTTTTTGCTTTAAGTGTGTGTTCTCAATTTTCAACGTTTAACGTTTGTGTGCGCAAAGTGCTGCCGCACACGCGCTCAACTAAACCGATAACATCTTGAAAAATAGTACATAAATATATTCACTCAATTGTATGGCATTGTCATGTCGCCATATTGGCTTTGGCTTTGGCGTTTTGTGTGTCCTGTTGTAGCACATTGCATTGCGTGTTGGCGCGTCATGTTCTTAAATACTTTTACCAACGCGCGGACACGCACGCATTTTCTTTTTTTTCTTTTTTTATATAGTAAAATCAAACAATACATTGTTGTATATAGTTTTTTTTTTTTTTTTTTTTAATTTTCAACTTGTCCTCGCGTGTTCCATTTTCATTGTCCTTACTGCGCGATTTTGCTTTTTATAGCAACACAAATATCTGTTTTTGGAAAATTATTTTTCGATAGAATTTAAAGACTTTCGTCGCTTAAAGTTGTTTAAGAATTAGTTTTGCGTGTTTGGGAAATATTTAAAGTAAAGGCCGTAATTTAGACAAGGTGACCCTTAATATGCGGCAACGCTTTGAAATTTTGTTAATTTAAATAGTCTACTGTAGCGTGCAGTGTATAGCTTAATTTCATTTGAAGTTTTATGAAGACTCTTTCAAACAGTCCATTAAAGTCTACCCTTAGCTCGAAATGGAGACTTTTATTAGACTTCTGAATAGAGTAGACTAGACTCCGAAAAGTGGTCATCACTTATATTATTTGGAGTATGCATTAATATGTACGGTTTTTGTTTAGAAAATTAGGGTTTCATTCAATGTTCAAAATATTGTCCATCGTAAGTTTCGAGTTCTCCGGTTTGCCCATCTTTCTGGTATTTTGTGGATTTCATTCCAAAGGAACTTCTCAGGCTTGACGGCCAAGAACGAATCGAGCCAATTTGGGATACCCTGTACTGAAGTAAAGCGTATTACGGTGCATTGATCTGAACATGTAGTAATCAGAAGTGACCCTTGTGATCCCACTAAATACAGAGCATATTCGGCTTTTCCGTGGATGTTGATGGTTGGCCAGACTTCATATACGATTTCTTGCACTTTGGGTTATCGTAATGAATCCATTTTTCAACACCAGTGACAATCCGATGCAAAAATTACTTCTTTTTGTGGCGCTCAAGCAACATTTTCGACAAGCAGAATCGACGTCTCTAGGTTTCAATTCATACGGCACCCAATTTCCAAGCTTTTCGATGAATCCCAATGCTTTTAAACGGTTGCTTGATTAACTCTCAAAGCGTTTGCAAGTTCTTTTTGCGTTTGGAACGGATCTCCATTGAGCGATACCTCCAATACTTTATCTTGAAACATTTTTGACTATCCGGGTCGTTCTTCGTCTTCAAAGTCGAAATCGCCGTGCAAACCGCTTCTGGCACGTACGTTCAGCTAAAGCAGGGTCACCATAAACTTCCACTAAAATTCGACGACTTTCGGTAGCCCTTTTCTTCAGCATACAGTAATGAAGAAGAACTCCCCGCAAAAACACTTTATCTGGCACAAAGTTCGACATTTTCAAATGAATAGAAATCACAGTAGCTTCCAAATGAATATTGTTCCAGATGAACTCGACGCGAAGTAATACTAGTAACGCCCTCTCTTGGAAAACCGCATTTAATGCATTCACCCAATATATCGTCAGTAAATCCCACGGTAAAAATGTTACAGGGCATTGGAAACTTATATATTATATTCCTGATAAACTAAACAGTATGTTTCGTTCAAGCCATATGCGTCTAACTGCCAAGCTCTGTAGCTCTCAGCTATAGCTTAAAAGAAGAAATATGAAAAAAGGTATCTAAAGTTGAGGGGTTAGACTATATTATAGTCAACACACACCATAGTGGGTGTTGATTATTTTCTCAGAAGGACAGACACATGAACGTACATGGCTTGAACCACACGTCTCGTTTTTCATTCGGCCTTGCGTTCATTGACTGGGACCCTTTGTCTCCAGGTCAATGTTCTCATATTATTTTTCTATATCTTGTATGACTGTATGAAGCAGTCGTGACTTACGCTTCTTACACTTGGCTATTAGCGCTTTATCGTGCCTGCTGAAACAGTCGTGATTTACTCTTCCTACCCTTGGCTACTAGCGCTTTTATTGTGACTGTTGGAGCAGTCGTGATATACGCTCCTCATACTTGGCTATTAGCGCTTTTAAACATGACTGTTTGAAGCAGTCGTGATTGACGCTTCCTACCCTTGGCTATTAGCGCTTTAAATTTGACTGCCGGTGTTACAATCGTGAATTGCACCTTAATCATGATTGCTAAAGCATTCCTGTTTTACGCTGTCTACTGTCTATTACTCTATTCGTACTTTAATCGTGCCAACCTTTTGGTTTTTGCCGAGCAGACTATGCTACCAGCCTTTTGGACCACGCGCTGCCATCGTGATTGAGACTAATAGTTGATCTAGCTTGTGAATCGTGAGGGTCTGAGAAGGCTATGCACCACAAAGCATCAATACATGCACCGGAGGTTATCGTGATTTATGTTTCTGGACAATCTACTAGCACTTCAATAGTGATAGAGCCGTCGTTATTTACGCCTATTATTTTTATATCAAGAAACTCACTGCCTGCTACTAATGCTTCGCCTTTTATACTCCTTCTGGTGTCAACTGACTGCGAATTCTAACGACACTGACTCGTAATCGATACATGTGACAGCTGATACGCCCTCTGGTGATCATGATACTTTCACCAGATGGCAGCGCGGTATGGTCATCCGTTTGTGATACTGGTCATACGGGTCATCACTTATATTCTTTGAATTCTCTGAGACAAGTTCAAACATAGTTTAAGATAGTCTCAGCTAGTGTTAAATTTTTTATAAAATATTTTATTCTATTCTATGCCATACCTTTTTTAACAAAGGCCAACATGGTCACCCTATAAAGAAACATCACACCTTCGCAAATTGATAATCACTTCAAGTGCGTTTTACTGGTAAACAAGAATTGCGACATTTTTTCTACTTATTGTCTACATTTTTTTCTTTCTATTTTTTTCTCCTTATCAAACTTTCAAGGTTGAACGTGAAATAGCAATTATGAAGCTAATCGATCATCCACACGTATTAGGTCTGAGTGAAGTGTATGAGAATAAAAAATATTTATATTTAATACTGGAGCATGTCTCGGGTGGTGAGCTGTTTGATTATTTGGTAAAGAAAGGACGTCTAACGCCGAAGGAAGCACGCAAATTCTTTCGACAGATAATATCGGCATTGGATTTCTGTCATTCACATTCAATATGGTGCGTATATACATACATAGTCTATATATCTATGTATATATATACATTAATATAATTTATTGCTTATTGATTTATCGCACACTCTCTAAAATTTTCCGACATTTTCTTTTGTTTTCCGTTTGTTTGCAGCCATCGCGATTTGAAGCCAGAAAATTTACTGCTCGACGAAAAAAATAATATTAAGATAGCAGATTTTGGCATGGCTTCACTGCAGCCGGCAGGTTCAATGTTGGAAACATCCTGTGGCTCACCGCACTATGCATGTCCTGAAGTAATACGTGTGAGTATATATAAGAAATATTTTCTTTTGCTTTAAGTTCAAAAATAGCGACGACTGACAAAAGTTTTAAGCTTAAGTGTCAATCATGCATTAAGTTTTTGTTTTATTTTTTGTGCAGCAGCAGAAAATCCAATCCAGGAGCAGCACAAACAGCAATGATCAAACCACTTTTGATAGCTCTGTGCGTTGTCATCGTTAGTCGTATATTCTGCTGTTCTGCATATGAAATATGCTTCCTCGGGATCTATGCAAATGTCAGTTGCTGTATGCAAATGTGACATATCCTTCCATCAGATAGCGACAGTGAAACATGTTCATCTGAGTTAGCGCTGAGTATGAGTTGAGTTGAGATTTTCATTTATGTATTTTGCGCTGCATTTGTCGCATGTATGTGTGTGTCTCTGTATTGGGTTTATCTCTGCTGTTGGTCTGTCTGTCCGTCTGTCTGCAAAATGTATTTACGACACTTACACTACGTCAAGCCAAGTCAAATATTATGTTGCCTAGTGGTATGGCTGGCTGACTGACGGAATGACTGTTTGGTTGGTTAGCTTAGCTTAGCTGACTACGCTCGGTCTAGCTGACTTCTGACTGTGTTTGCGCTCCATTACTCATTGCAGCAGTGCTCTGTAATAAATTCATAAGCGGAATTTTAAATATTTTCGAAAAGGAACATTGTACTACGTGCATGTATTGTTCTGACTGATAGATATAGATATAGCTTATATGAGTATAACGTTTAGAAGTATGTGTTTGCGAGTGTGGTTACAATAATGTGTGGAGGACAGCACTGTCTCACTTTGCTCATCTCATTTTGCACTTCATATTATAGTCAAACCATGTGTTTAAGTGACAGATTTGACTGAATATATGTAGCCCGAAAATAATTGATTCTATTGCCACAGCTTCTCTTCAATTCCTTTCATATAATAAAGCTTTAATTTCTGTCTTGATTTATGTATCTCAAAATGTCATAGTTTCTATAATAGAACTGTCACACAGCTGCTACATACAGCATTTTGTTAGCCATTTAACAATTCAGCGCACTCTCGCACGGGCGCTCGGTCATATATCATTCACTTTAATAACCGCAGTTGCAGTTGCTAGCTAGCAAGCTCGCTCGTATATCTTCGTATTGTAGCCCGGCTTTGTAGCTGCAGACATCTACACACATCTAACTAAATAAAATATTTATAAATATTCAGTTTGTTAAGCAATTCAAGTGCGTTCATGCGATATACTAGACAAATATGTCTCGTAATTGGAAAATTCTTGAATTTAAAGAGGAAAATTCGTTTAGAATTTGCTTACTTACTTGCTGCAAATCTAAGCGCATTAAATTTTTAACAAGCAAACACCATAACTGTCATGAAAATGGCCAATTTTCCTAATCGAATTTTGCACACACCCATACGCTCGCTGTCCATAGAACAAGACATGACATGGAGCTTGTATATGAAATCTATCCACACACACACAGAGACATGCTAACGACCTTAAATCCTTAAATCGCTGTCTGGACGAGAGTGGTTATTCGAATTGTTTGCGCAACGTGCGTGTAGTGCAATCGAATCGAAATCGAGAAATTGGGAAAATAAAGGGAACATGTTTAAGTGTGGCTTTAACGAATTTTTTAGACGCTTTAAGGTATTTATTTTCAAGCAGAATATATCTTTTTCAAATATAAGAAATATGGAATATGGTTTAGGTGTATCACATGTGAATAGTTTGATTTAAGCACAGCTATTTGACATATGAATATTCAGCTGTCCGTCCGTCTGTATGATTGTATAAACAACGAGATTTCAGAGACTGTATGTGAGAAACCTTAAATACATTAGCTATGCCAGTATATGGAGGAACTCAGTATATGGAGCAACTCAGTATATGGAGCAAGTCAGTGTATAGAGCAACTCACACAACTCACACAAACCTTGAAATACATTACCTTTGCCAGTATATGGAGCAACTCAGTATATGGAGCAACTCAGTATATGGAGCAACTCAGTATGTAGAGCAACTCAGTATATGGAGCAACTCATTATAAGGAGCAACTCACACATAAAGAGTAACTCACATTCATTGTGTCTTACTGAAGCTGCCAACACATTATACTCTTCTATTATTTGCTTCATTTTTAAAATGTGAATGATTCATCCCAATGTTGGTGCATTATTTATTTCACCATTCCAAAGAGATGTGCATAAATCGAAGTTATGATGGCTGGATTGCGCATTACAGCGTTGCTCAATTGTGAATGTTCCATCAGTGATTGCTTTACTGCTATATTGTGAATGATATTTTACAGTATTTGGTATTCGGAAGAGATGTTTTTTCACTTAGGAGGGTTTCTTGTAAGGCGAAGTGTTTAGGAGAAGCTTCACTAATACGATAGGACAACACTACTCTTACTTTATGTACAGGCCTCATAGATCTCCATGTTTCGTTGAGCTAAACAGCTATGAATTATATGCTTAATTGCGTTACAAACGTGTAGCATAAACTAATAATACCCTACTCAAACTAAGTGCGTAGGGCAACATCAAAATAATTATACAAAACTATAATAAAAAAAAAGAAAATACAAACAAAAGGAAATGCTTGGAAGAAGACCCAACCAACAAACAAACAAAAAAATGCCAACAACAATAAAAACATCTCAATTTCTCATGACTTTATTTCTACGATTACAATTCGATTTTCAATTTCGGCTAGGGACCGAAAAATTCTTCTACAACATATTTATTTCTTTTTATTTCTTTATTTCCTCATTTCAGGGTGAAAAATACGATGGTCGCAAGGCGGATGTCTGGTCCTGCGGTGTTATACTTTATGCGCTGTTGGTGGGCGCGCTGCCCTTTGACGATGACAATTTGCGTCAGCTACTTGAGAAGGTGAAACGCGGCGTGTTTCATATACCGCATTTTGTGCCGCCCGATTGTCAAAGTTTATTACGTGGCATGATTGAAGTAAATCCGGATAGACGTCTGACGGTGAGTCATCAACAATTCAAACCAAATCAAAATGGAAAATAATTGCCCCAACTACTACATCATACCAACAAACAAACAAACAGAGATATCATAAATAAAACGAATGCTTATTGTTGTTGTTGTTGTTATAAATGATGTTTGTGTATGTTCCAACATACAAAATTTTGAGGGTAGTCAGTTTGTCTATTGAGTCATCATCATCATCAAGTTCAACGTTGTATCGACAGACATAATAACTAACCAACCCCTATTTTGCTAAGCTATACGTTTTTAGGTCAACTTTTTTTTATGAGTTGTACTAATTTTCCATTCCTATTTTTACTTTTTAACAGTTGGCCGAAATAAATCGCCACCCTTGGGTCACTGCCGGCGGCAAAGGTGAACTCGAATTGGAGCTGCCAATGATGGAGGTCGTACAGACACATGTCATACCCTCAGCTTCGGCCGTTGATCCGGATGTGTTGAATGCTATTTGTTCGCTTGGCTGTTTTAAGGAGAAGGATAAACTCATACAGGAGCTGTTGAGTGCAAAGTAAGTAAATACAAAATGGTGTGACTTTGATTGTCATGCAAATCGATGGCATGTAAAATTGTTTGGCGCCAAGTGTTGCCATTGACTGACTGCCACATGCTGTTGTGGCATGCCGCACACAATTAATTTTTTTTTTTTAATTACTGCATAGAAGAAAAGGAGTAAATTTTATTTATGTTGTGTTGGTTGTTTAATTTTATTCAGCTAAGTATTATTATATGCGGTAGAAAGGACTTGAAATGATATAATTTTGAAGGAAGATAATATCACTTGAGTAGGATAAAAGGCTTATATGCTATCTCTGCAAATTATTTCTCCTGCTTACATTATATTAATTACAATTTTTTTTCACTTTCCCGCAACTCCAAAGTCACAATACGGAAAAAGTGATCTATTTTCTGCTGCTCGATCGCAAAAGAAGACGTCCTGCGCTCGAAGATGATGATGAGATAGCGCAAAAATCACGCAGCGAATTGGATGCAGTAGATCCACCGCGTAAAAGACTCGATACATGTCGTATCAATGGCACGAATTCGCCAAGTTATGGCCAAATATCAGAGGGTTCACCACTAACGCCCAGGCGGCAAGCGTTTAAGTGCGTATTTGATATATTTCTTACCACTTTGAAGTTTTTTTTTTAACATTTTTCTGCTTCCAGTTTTCGCTCCTACAGCAGCACACGCAATCACCAACGCCGTTCACCGACGACGGTCACTTCGTCGGTGCGTTCCTCGTCATATCACAGTCCGACGCGCTGCAACTCGCCAATGAATTCGGCACAGCAACAGGCCAATGCCATTTCGCGACCCTCCTCGCCTGCGGCCACATCCGGTCATACGTCACGTCACTCCACATATGCCACAGAGCGTGAACGTTCCGGCTCGATACATCATCCATCGGTTAGTCGTACGCCCTCGCATAGCTCACAGAAGAGCATCGAGGGCGTCAACAACGATGTGGTGGTGGTGCGCGAGCCACGCTTGGAACGACGTGATTCATCACGCAACGAACGCGGCTCAATGGGTCAACAATCACAGCAAACGGAACGTTGTGTACCCGGCAGTCCTGGTGGCATTAACTCAACGTCCGCATCGGTGCAGTCGTCACCATCATCGGTGCATCATCGCGCCAACTCAGGTCCGACAATTGCCATTAGTATGTTCCATGATCCTGACTCCAATAGTGGTGTGTTGCATGCGTTGTATTTGAATTTGTTGTGTCTGAATATTATTTATTATAAAACTTTACAAAAAATTTTGTTCCTTATGTACAGTTGTGAATCCTACCGCCTCGCCATTGATGAACAACAGCACTGTTGGCATGACAGGCTCACCGTGTAATACGCCCGGTGGACAGCTGTGGAAGACGCGGCTGACAAATATCAAGAATAGTTTTCTGGGTAGTCCACGTTTTCATCGTAGAAAATTGCAAGGTAAATATTGATAAACTTCTTTAATACAAATTAATAAAAAATTCTGCTACTTAGTTTCCGCTGATGAAGTGCATCTGACGCCTGAATCCTCACCCGAGCTAACGAAACGCTCATGGTTTGGTAATCTAATTACCACAGAAAAGGATGAAACGTTTACCATATTGGTGAAGGGCAAACCCATTGCAACAGTTAAGGCACATCTTATACATGCATTTTTATCGGTAAGTCTCTGGTTTGGCTTGAAGTCCTTTCCGAGCTCTTATATATGATTTGTGCTTGCAGATGGCTGAGCTCTCGCATAGTGTTGTGTCACCGACCTCTTTTCGTGTTGAATACAAACGCAATGGTAATGGACCGGTTATGTTCCAGCGACATGTTAAATTTCAGGTAGATACTTTTTATGAAAATTTTGAAGATTTGTAATTTAATATAACTGTTTATATATGTATATATATAGGTTGATATCAGCGCTATATGCAAACAAGGTGATATTGCGGATATGCTATTCGCGCTAACATTTACACTGCTATCAGGTGAGTGTGCGTACCAATATATTAATTGCTATACGAAACAGTAGTTAGCATCTGCAATTGAGGTTTTAGTCTACCAGGCGTCCAAAATTTGTTCAACTTTAAAGCACCTTCCAAAGTTGCAAAAATGGTTTATATTGTTGACCGGCAAAGAACAGTGTTTTCTAATGATCCAGCTCGATCTTCGAGAGTTGAAATTTTGCTGTGAGGTTGTTAGAGAATTTAGCAGTAGGCTTTGAGTTTCAGAAGTTGTGATTTGTTTATGGAGTGAAAGATCTTTCAGGAAGTACATCCAAGGTTCTTAGTTATACTAAGTTACACTACAGTTCCATGGTAATTTCTTTTGAAACAGTTTCTTTGGTAAAAACAATGGAAAGAAAGAGAGAGAGAGAGAAAGGAAGAGAGTTACAATTCTGAATCATGTTTTTCTCTATTAGAAATGTGACAAGCATGTCGCCCTATGATATGTCTAGCATAAGATTATAATCGCGAAGTTTTTTAGAATTAATTGAAAAGTTTTTTTATTTATAATATTTGGGCTTCCTTTTGGTAAGGACTGTGGTATAGTTGGAATTCTGGTTGCCGATGCTAATTAGTCAGAAGATCCCTTTTTATATATACGATATATATAGCCAAGCTGGAGATGACTGAGGCGGGGTTACTGTTGTGCCCAGTCAGTCGAAGCAATAAGATACAAAAAAAATGAAGTTTTTAAGTGTCTAGTTTAAGCTAGTTGGGTTCCTTAAGCTTGCCGTCAATCGTTGAACCTTATGCAGAAGAGTGTTCTGGACTATTCTGAGGTTGGAATGAAACCTCAAATTTGGTTACAGTTTCTCCATAGTGGATTGAATATATTACATACCACTTTACTCCTATTTTCCTAATATAAAATTATGCGGAACGATTAGATTCGTCGCAGTGTCTAATATCTTCTTAAAAGTGTATCATATTCTTGATTCGTGACTTTCTAGTCTGGAACTGTAATATGTTTGACAGCAGCATTTGGCTTTGTCAACGGCCTATTGAAACTTTCTTGGCTATGTTAAGACGAACTACTATTAATTGTTTTTTTTTTTCTGAAATTTCTCCAAAACGTTGTTTGCTGCTTCATTTGTTGTACTTTTAATGGATTGATGTGACTATTATAATGACTACTGATTATAATCCTAGAGAGATGGGCGGTTTGGTACAATAATTGCAGTGAGATATCATTTAAAGAATTAAACGACTCAGTCTCTAGATTAGACACGAAAACTTTAGCTCTCCAAATTCATGTAACTTCTTCTGTATATGCTCTGCTGTCATCTGTTTGGTTTTCATTTTTTATGACATTTTAATTTAACTACTAAGCTGTTTCATGCCAGTTTGTCTAGTAATACTTGTTAATTTTATTTTTAAGTTTCATATTACCTATTTATTTTGTTTGACTAGCTAAAGAACATATATACAAAGTTATTATAGTTCTAAAAATAATGAATTTAGTTACTCAAATGTTTTATTTTAATTACAATCCTTTTTATACTTTTTCTTCACAGGCAACATACGCCGCTTTCGACGCATTTGTGAGCACATACAATCACAAGTCTGCTCGAAACGTTTTCCTGGACCCAGTAGTCCGCCAACGGTTACAAGTGTAACACAAGCGGTCTCAGAGAGTTCATCCTGCGGTTCGGTATCCAGCGAGCGTTTGTCCTATAAGCGACAGGTATTATGCGTTTGTTTCTTTTTAAAACTTTAAATATTAAATTTTTTTCTTTTTTTTAGATTGAAAACGAAATTGAAAACGATTCGATCTTCTCCTATAAATCCGGCAATGGACGTCGCGCTTCAACGACGAATAATAACAATGCCAATCCGGTGGATATACCCGGTAGTCCAATTGCCGTGCGTTCCAAGTGAGCGGAATTAATTTGTTTAGTTGTTGTTGTGCTTATATGTGTTATATGGTTGCGAATGTGTGAAAACTAATGCTTATATCTTTTTGTTGATTAATTTTGCATTCTGGAATGCAGCTCGGAGTCCGCTGAGCATGAACGCAATCGCGATATGAATGAACGTGAACGTCAGGCGACAACGATGTCCGGTAGTGCAATAGCATGAGAATTATTTCTCTGATTTAGTTGCATTTTTCACAAGAAATTATTTATTTCGATAACACTGAAACACTAAAAAAAAAAAGAAAAACAAAACAAAAAACTATTTAACAACAACAACAACAAAAACAAACAACTATATTTATTAACAACAACTAAAAACAACTTAAAAAAACTACTGAATGCAATAACTCGAACAGTATTTTCTATACTCGATTTAAATTACAAATTTATTAAATATGAAAAATAATTAAAACAAAAAAACACAAAAATTAATATTACTAAATTATAAAAAAAATTTAAAATTCGGTAGAACCGATAACTTTATATGCTGCACACAGAGTTAATAATTAAAAAATTTAAATATTGCAAAAGATTTTTAAACTTTTTAAAGCAAAAATTATATTTGAGTAGGCAGCATCACATTGCATGGTGTTCTGTGGCTACATTTTGTGTGCAGCATCTAAAAAAAAAATAAATTAAAACTTTAAACTTTGAAGCAATAATAGTTCATACATATTTAAAAAATTAATGAAGACAAGTTTGTATGCTATTTTAACTACTTCAGCTGCATTAAGTAATAATCTCCAAAACCAAAAAAAAAAAAAAAACAAAAACAAAACAAATGCCTTTATAAAATTTTTGCTAATAGCAGCTTTTAGCCATTTTCAATTGCTTTACTGCTTCAAAAACTCAGTTAATTAATTTTTATTTTTAAATAATTTATAAACAAAAAAAAACTGTTAACTATATTTAAAAAAAAAAAAACAATTATTTCTGATATGAATTTAATTTAACAACTGACATTGTTGCCGCCGAGCCGAACAAAAAAAAAAAAAAAAAAACAAAAAGCGATAAAATTTTTACTTAACGCTTAATGAAAACTTACACCGACAAAAAATGGAAAAAGAAAATTAATTAATGCAAAAATTATTAAAAAAAAAAAAAAAAAACAATTAATACTTAGTCTAGTCATCCGATTGCATGTAAGCGCATTTAAAGTTTCTTAAGTTAAATGTGCAGAAAAAAAATTAGCTAAATAAATTGAGACAAAGAAAATGCAAATGTATAAAATTAAAAATAAATTAAAAAAAAGCAAATATTAAAATATAAAAACGAATTGATGCGATTAGCGCTAAAATGTAAATTGATTACTTAATATAAATTTATAAATACAACTAAATGTATTCCATGTATTGTATTAATTAATATCGTAATATATAAAAAATGAATGCACTGAAATTTAACTTCGATTCAACAAAGTAATTAGTAGCGATGTTTTATTGGTTTTTCTAAATGATTACAAAGAAAAAATAGAAGTAATATAATGCAACAAACTAAGGAAGTGTATTAGGTCAAAGTATAAAGTGGCTAACAGCAATGTGTTGTCAAAGTAGAAGAGTAAACAAGTTATTGCTAAAAGTGTGCAGAAACCCGGGTGCAGCAAAATGAATAGCCAACTTTTGGTGTAAGCATGAACTAAATGCGAATTATGACAAGGCAATGAATGAAAATGCCACTTTAAAGTGTTATATATTATTAATGTGGTCATTCGAAATGAAAAATTTTAAGAGAAACCTAAAAAGGATTTTCAAATACCTATCCAATGATAGCCAACTTAATATAGTTCGTCGATTTTAACTTATTTCTTTTTGACAATACGGAGTCTGGTTGTCGCCATATTGAATTTTAATTGCTCTCATATTTTTAGTGATAACCACAAATCGACATTGACATACATACATAAATAGACAGGCAAACGTGGTTAAAAACAAAAATGGATTTCCTAATGAGTTGCTTTTTAACTTGTTTCAAAAATTCAAGAAAAATCTTCTGGAAGTTGACTTCGCTGCTGTAAGTAGTTCGCTGTGACTGTCAAATTTGTATGATGTTTCCACTTTTTCGAATGCTCATTGTTATGCAACTAAAACTAAAAAAATACTTGAAATTCTTTTTGTTGCGACATAGGACATAGGTAGATCTTCAAAAGACATGCCACATATAACAGCTGTCGTACTATTAGTATGTGAGATATAAACATTTCGAGTGAAGCAACTTTTGTTAGTTTGAAAAAATGTTTAAAAATGAATTTCGTTTGTTAATAAAGCAAAATTGCATAAATTGGGCTTCAATTTGCTTCCGCAGGCACCGTATTCTCTAGATCCAGAAGAGAATGCTCGCTGGAACGAAATTTAGCGCCGATGAAGAGTTCATCGCATTTTTATCAATTTTTTTTTGCAACTAACAAAAGTTTGCTTTTCAGCCGAACTGTTATGCAGGTTTCTTTTGCCCTATTAAGCGTAAAAATTAAATAAGTATAAGAAATATTATAAGTCTTATAAAGCCTGTAGAGTTCTTTTCTTACCTGACTGTAAATGCCATGCTATGAGCAGGCATACAATTCGTGTTTTTCTATAAGTTCGTAACTTAGGCTTGCTTTCAATACAGTTTGAAATCGTTGATCGTGTTTGGTCGTCTTTGACATGCCAGCGAAGATTTCATCCCATATAGTAAACTTGTAACTCTCGAACGAGTCTAGAGCTCATTGTAAGAGTATTCTTGGTTCATATTTATTTCTTGTGGCATTTCAATTTATTAAGTCTTGAGCAGTGCAATACCTTCTATAATTGTACCATACTCTGGTTCCCTTTTTGCCAAGTGTGCAAAATTTTGATCAATGGGTGCTTAAAACTGTTTGAAGCAAGTCATTACAATAAGCTTCGATAGTACATCTTCCTTCTTTAGAGGACTGGACTGAGAACACCTTTCGTATTTTGGAATTTACTACATTATTTTATTGCATCAAGACAAATTTTTACAAACGTGCTAATCGTCGACCAGAATCGGAATCTACGACGAATTCTAAGAAAAATTTCACCTTGAAACTATGTGTCTAAAATAAATTCTTAGCACCCGCTGAGAAGCAGATTAATTTCATGACGATTTTTGCGAAAAAGAAATTGACACGCCCTAATATATATATATTTGTTCAAAAGTCGAATCGATGTAGACCTGTCCGTCTGTCTGGCTGTTCTTTAAATTTACATATTAAGATTATCCTAATAATTCTTTAAATCATTTTTATTCCATCAAAACGCAGGCTCCACGTTGGGCGCCATTATTTATATAAAGTCTTTGTAATACAAGTAACAAAAGTACACAAGTATGTAACTTTTACTAAGAATTTTCGTGGGCTCCACGTTGGGCGCCATTTAACCTTTAAACCCTATATACAAGTAAAAAATAAAAAATATAAAAAAAAATTACGCAACTACTTCATAAGAGGTGAAGTTGTTATTTATAAATAGTTCCCAAACCGTCGAACTCTTTAGCATATTGGTTGATTATGCAATATCATTGAACTTGCCTACAGAAAGTAAAATCAGTTAGGACTTCAGTAGTGTTTCTGAGTCATTATTGCTTCATTTCAGTTCACATTTAAAAAAAAAAAAATAATTCCATTGCTTTGAATGATTTTTTGAGCTACGCTTGTTATGCCATGTTTGTGTGCGGTGATAGTTGCAGTTGCTAACAAATATGTTCCATTCATGAGAATTGAATGAACAGTGGACTTCGTTCAGATCAATTACTATGAATTGAGTCAGAATTAACAAAAAAAAATTCTTTCACTTTTAACGTTGCTATTTGACTTTAATTTGTTTACTAATTAAGATAATGTTTTCTACTTCCTATTAGAGCTCATAAGTTCTATTTGCATTTTTATTAGGGCTTAAATTTGAATGCACAAAACTGCTCGATGAATGGTTTTAATTGGTCTTAATTTATCTGTTAACATATATTGGACATATGTATTAGTTGTAGTTTAGCCGGCTCGAAGGTCCATGCTCAAATAAAGCAATTGGTTAGAGGGATATTCTATTTAAATGATGCATGCTGAGAACTTATGAGTATTTTTGGGTTATTTAAAAGGGAATGTGACATATACTACGTCCTAAAAGTTCCACCAAGTCGAAAATATATGCTGTACTGAGATTAACTATATTGAGATTAATCAAAATTGAAAATGCTGAAGAAATGGAAAGACAAAAACAAAGAATTTAAATAGAATCTACAGGTGTAATTTTTTTATCTACTCAATTTGTAATAATTCCTTATCAAGAAAAGATTAATTCGCGGTGGGAAGCAATGCGTTAAGAGTAAGGTACAGCCTTATTTAGGCGCCAATTAAAGTTAATGAAAGAAAGAAATTAAAGTAAATGAATTAATGAATTAATGAAGAAAGCTGAATTGATTCCCATAGCTTATATGACAATCTCTGCATTCGGTTTCATATATATTAGTCTCTTTCTTTTAGAGTTGCGGAAAATAATGAATTATAGTTTAATATATTACTTTATAAAGAACCTCATTTGTTGTTGGGTTTGGTTTGATAGGTATAGCTTGAAGGATATTTCTCTGACAACAGTGTAATCTAATGTTTCTGTTATTTTCTTGACTATCAAACAAAATGTTTGATGTGTATCACATATTCATACCGTCAAGCTCTATTTCTATATGGTACAGCATCTTCCAAACGTTTTCAATGAAGACTTATATATAATAGCGAGGCTAGTGGGTGTTCAAAAGAAAATGAAGAAGATAGGCTCTAACAAAAAGTAGTAAATGCTTTTTCTCTCACTTTTTTCTTTGTCTCTCTCTATATAGAATGAAATAAGCTAAATGGAAAGGTGAAAACGGTGGACAGTGCCATACAGTGGTGGGCATACAAATATAAACGAGTGAGGTGCTTTATTATACAAAATCAACATATTTAACAGCAAATATGTATTTTTTCTACCAATTATTTAATTATTAATATTTAATTTATTTATTAATAATTCTGAGACATATACGCCGATATAAGTGCTTCTAACGCTTACCTTTCCCTCTGATAGCACATTTTTGTTAGCCATTTTATATTTTGTGTAACAAAGGCAAACTAAATATTTCTTTTCCTAATAACAACACGCATGACGATCAAAAAATAAAACTGTTTAAGAGCAAGCAAAACTAGTGCAGAACTAGTATTGTAAATAGAAGTTCTTTAAGCCACAAAAGCGCATTAAAGCTGAATACAAAGAAGGACAGACACTCACAAACATTTAAAGGCAATATTCAACTAAATAATCACAAGAAAAAATGGAAGCTTTGAAATTTATATAGCAACATAATATATATGTATGTACGAATACTAAACTAAATAAAACAAAACAAATGTTGTATAAAATTGTATAAATTGCTGAGATCTACTTAAAAAATAAAACAAAAAAAAAAAACAAAAAAAATTTGCGCACAATACCAAGAAAAAACAAAAAAAGTATCCAAACTTTATCTTTTTTATACTTAAAACTAAAAAAGCGAATTAAAATAATTTATTTATTAATGATTTATTTCTCGCATATTTTTGAAACTAAAAGACTTAAATTAAATAAGAAAAATCCACAAAAAAAATAAAAAATGATAAAAAAAAAACGTAAGACAAAAATCATGCAAAACCGTCCATGTACCAAGAAATGCTCCAAGCGATTTCAGCAAATTATACGATTTTCTTTTTTTCATTTCGTGGCTATATTTTCGGCAATATATCAAATTATGTACAAGTATAAAGGGCAGACAAATGCGTATATAGCGGAAACATAGTTATATGGTATAAAAGAATTGAATATGTGTGTGTGTATGTATGATATATAGTTATTATATATATATATATATATAGAAAGAAAGAAGGAAGAAAGGAGGAAAGTTACAAAATGGTGATTTTAATAATTAGCATAAAAAAATAAATTAAAATAAAAATTCAATAAGTTTTTGGAATTTGTATTGTATTAAAAAAAAAAAATTATAAGTTTGTGGCACATAATTTATTAAGTGCAGTACATATGTATTATATGCGAAGGATTATATATATATATATATAATTAGTTATACAACTATAAAAAAAAAATGCCATGCAGCTTTCGACTA
Source organism: Leucophenga maculata (assembly GCA_035044805.1). Classification (NCBI taxonomy): domain Eukaryota; kingdom Metazoa; phylum Arthropoda; class Insecta; order Diptera; family Drosophilidae; genus Leucophenga; species Leucophenga maculata. The sequence goes on along the minus strand of JAWNNP010002956.1, from coordinate 2,765,817 downwards.
AGTTTTCAAAATTTTGCTTGTAGAAAACTTTTATAAATTATTTAATTAAAAAAAAAAAAAATCTCGCAAAAAAACCTAATTCAAAAGCTTATTTCAATACACATAAAAAATGCTTAATTTATTTAATGAAGTAATTAGAAACAATAAATGATAAAATAATTAAAAAGTGCAAAGCATACTTTAAAAAAAAAATTTTTATAAAAAATACTCATTTTCATACATTTATTCCAAAAATAATTAAAACCAAAAAAACTCACCGAATCAAATTGCATTAAGTCTAACATAAACATTTATACACTATTTAAAAAAATATTAAATTATTAAATCATACAACATTTCATATACATACAAATCCAAAAAAATTAAAAAAAATAAAAAAAATCGTACAGCAATATATATATTAAAATATATATATATATACTAAATCTATATACATATATATTTACCAAAGCCAGACAAAAAAAAAATAAAATTTAAAAAATATTTACAAAAAAAAAATTTGCTAGTAGCAGCAAAAAATTTGGATCAGATACAAGTTACAAGTACGATTGTTAACCCTTACATAAGTCATTAAAAAAAAATAAAGTACTTAATGTAACTAATAAGTCATACTAAGCTAAAAAAAGCATATTGTTAATTTTTGTATTGTATTATAAAACATCCAAATATAAAAAAAAAAAATAATTATATAAATGAAAATGAAATATTTTTGACATGCAAATTAGTAATTCATAACTAAGCCTAAACCAAAGATAAATTCAACATATTTATATATATTATATATATATGACGAGTACACAACAACAAAAAAATATCATGCCACATGCATTCGTAAACTTTCTTTTTCCATTCTCGAAAATCATGCTTTATATATATTTAAACTAAAAATTATATACACATATATATGAAAAATCATACTCTTAATGCAAACAACTAAGCCCAACAAACGCCTACCTAAATCTAAAAACTAAAAAAAAAAAAAATTTTACAAACTTTAAGCTTTGATTCAATTTTATAAATTACCTGCATTCATTCATATATACATACATAACATATTACCTAGACATACAAACTACCCATCAAGCAACAACATTAATTTATTCATGCATTAATCATCTAAACAGAGTAATTAAATGTTGTATGAACGCATATGAAAGCAAATGTTAGGAAGAAGTTTATTTTATGTTTTTCAAATATCAGGATTTTAGATTTTTATTTATTCTAAAAGAAACTTGTAAAATTCCGGCGAAGTCCTAGTCGAATGCAAAAAGGACAAAGTCTCTATCTATAACCGTTTCCGAGATGAACAGACGGACAGACGGACATGGATATATCAATTCCTAAATCACACCTTGACCATAATGTGGACGGGAACGCCGTTGCATTCTTTTAGGCGTTACTCAGTATAAGTATGTATATAAAGCTATGCATATTATGTTGTACTGCTTTGTATAAAGGTGGAAAGAGGAGCATACTTTTAGGGCTGCTTTGCAGAAACATTGTGCTGCAGGTTATAAACTTAATCAAAGGCCTAGGCATGAAATGAAACTTCTTTAGGTACTGGTGTAAAATGGAAACATTCAATTGCTGCATTTTTGCTACTGACGTCAGGTAGGGTATTATTTGAAAAGAATTGTGGGATCAGGACCATAGTCTAATTATACATAGTCACGCTACTTGAGCCATGCGCTCTCTTCTTTTAGGCGCTACTCTGTGTAAGGATATACAATTATGTATTTTCTGTGATGCAGTTTATTATTACAATATGGTCTATAGAGTGTTATATGAATACCACTACAGTGTAGACCTATCCAACCCTTCTGAAATTCTTTAATTTTTGTCACCAAATATGATGCTTCTTAAAATTTAAACATAATTTCCGGATGCTTTGTTTTATTGGTGACTCATGCTGATGTCATCCAAGCATCTGGCATTTATATAGAAGCTGAATTGGAACATACTAGATTCCAAATTTGTTAAAGGTTCTGGAAAAGATGTTTTTTTTTTTCGATGGCTATGTTAGTTTGTAGATATTGAATGACAAGCAGCAAGCTAGTTGCTTCACTTAGGTTCATGGTGGTACCAAAAGACCTGATATTTCTTATATTCAAATCGTGCAGTGTAACATTTTGAGTATTTGACAACCTCAGCATAGATCTCAGCACTCATATATCTACTAAATCAGTTAGAAAGTAGCTTAATAGTTGGGTAGGTCTTCTACTGAAGGGCATAGAAGGACATATGACGAGCTGGATTTACTTTTTCTCTCTTTCATTACCATACCTTTCACCAATAGCATTCTAGCTGACTCATTAATTTCTCTAGGACAACTTGCGATATAGTTTAATAAATATGGAGCTACTATTAGCTTGTGATGTGATTAGCTTCGACTTACCAGAGGTCTTCAAAATTGCTTCAATAGTTCTTGAGTTATACCACCAAATAAGAACTTTAATATATTAGCCATTTTTTGTAAAGAATCTATTAAATTTAAATCTATTCTGGCTTAAATCAATTCAGTTTAGTATAGCAAGTACATGACATCTTTTTGGAGTTTAATTTTTTTCAGAAATACAGACCTAAATATTGTTATTATTATTTCTTTTTCTTTAGAATAATATCTTATATCCAGCACAATCCATCATTTGATTTCATATGCGTCAATCACAACCTATAAATTTTTATATATATGCTCTGTATTAACAATCCTAACTAAACTCAATCATAATCATTTGTATTACAATCACTGCTACTGGAATGCATAAAAAAAGAAAATAAGAGAACAAAGTAGAAGCAAGAACAAATAATGAGAGAACTTAACTTAAAAGCTCTCCTATATATATATATATATATATACATTCATGTAAAATATTTCACTAATTTGTTAATTATTTTATTTTATTTTAATTTTATTTATTTTTTATATAAGTTCTTTTTAAGCATATACATTTAGATTAAATTCTGCAATAATACTCAATGCTAAACTAAACATATGTAAGTACAAGGAGCATAATACTTTATATAACTATAATTAATTAATTAAAATATATTACTTAACAACAAAAATAAAAATATATATTATTATATTTAGTCTGTAATAATTCGCTTGTTTCTACTGCATTTTTGTTGTGTTAATAAAAATAAAAACAACAACAGTATAAGTTGATAACAATCACATTCTATATATAATTTATTTCTACTATTTACTTCTAATTAATAAATTAATTAAGAAATTAATTCATTTTGCATTAAGTTTGTATAATTGAGAAATGGTTTTGTAAGTTTTTTCTGTAAGCGAGTGAAAATAAAAACAAGTAAAATTAATAATAAAAAAACAAAAAATGAAAGAGAAAGAATCTGTTATTAGGTTAAAGAAATTATTGATATTGTTTGCAACAAAATGTGTGAAATATAATAAAATATAAAAAAAAATATAAATATAGTATAAAGCAAATATAAATATAAATCTAATAATAAATACTAATGATAAACAGGATATTGACGATTGTAATTGCAATTTAAAAATAAAATTATTAAAAACTTAAAACAGTTTTTTATTTAAGAAATTTAAAATTTATTAAAACAATTTACATTTACACCAGTGAAAGTGTGCCGAAAAAATGCCGTAATATAACCTTGAAAGCCTGCCAATCTCGCCTCATAGCGCTCAGTAAGTTTATTGCTTAAACTGTCCTTATTAGTCACAAGACTACTCCAGCGTAGAGTCCAAACAATACTGGAAGAGGTTGCTTCAAACCATGATCCTCAGTTTGACTTCAGAGCATGTCATGGCACGCCTAAACAATGACATACACTAGTCCAGAGGTACTGGAGGCATTTGAGGAGATATATAATTGTTCGGCCGTCTTTCTGAATGAAAAGCAAACCATCGTCAGGATATGCCATGCCCGTCTGCTCCACAATCTAAAGACAACTCTACCAGCACCTACTACCTTACCACTTCATCAGGTGCTACATTGAGTGCAGGAAGTTCTTTGTGAGATGTGGGGAAGAAAGTTCTAAAATAAAAAAGGGTCAGAGCAAAGCATTCTTGTACTTCTGTGCTTTATACACTGTACACAGCTGACATGCCCATCAACGATAAAGATAAGCTGCTGATTACTAAGTATGCCGACGACACGGCTTTCCTATCATCCCGACGTCTCCCCACAAGTGGCGTACGCCATCTTTTAAAGGCTGCTCGATATTGTGGTGAACCCCAAGAAGGCTTCTCAAATGATATTCTCGCTGAGAAGAGAAGATTGTTGTCCCCAAGCTACAGCCAAGCATAATGGTATGGTGCTGTATAAATGGGGAATATGGTGTCCTCATTTGCACACCAAATGATCTCAACTCAATGAAAGGTTATAAAGTATCTATGGCTGATCGGTAGAAGGTCAACAGGCTGAGTAATATCAAAGCGATATTAAAACTCATAAGGACCAACGGAATTCCGATCTAGAGCAACTGCTCTTTTATTCAAAAAATCTATTATTCAAAAATTATCGATCAATCACAAGAGCCTATCCTTCCTCAATTTGCCTGTGAGACAACAGCTCTCGGAGATCATATAAACCTTATAAATGAGAAATATATTACTATAGGGTGGCATCCTATTTAAGACAAGGTTTACTGAAGAGTCGCCAATATAATCAGGAAATAGCAGAAGTGTCTAAAATGTCCGATCAGGAGGGTGGATGGTTCCTGAGCTAAGATCCCTAACGAACGTGCAAAATGATACGCAAACAGCAAAAACCAAGCTTTCTTTGTGGAACAAAAGGAATGTGTATAAGGCCATAATAGCACCTGCCAGGCGGTGAGGTATGCAAGTCTATGACATTGCTGCTATGTCGCATCTTGCAAAGAACAGAGTCCTGCTAGCAATGCGAACAGAGAATCTTGAGATAGACAAATGTTCTCAAAGTTGGAGATGTCCTTAATAAGCAGGCTGCGGCGTACTTAGAGCGTATAAAATATTATTCAAATTAACTAGCCAAGCGCCTACTTAAGAGACGCAGAAAGGCAGGAGTCATAATGACGAGACAAATCCGAAGAACACAACTTGTTACAAAATACATAGAAAAAGGAATATGCTTTGTTCTTTGTCCTTAAAAAAGTTTAAAACTGTTTATAAATAACAACAACAAAAAAATGAATGTCAAATTGACAAAAACCAAGAAACTGTTCTCCCAATTCAAATCGAAATGCACTTTTCGCGCGCACAGCCTAAATACATTACGTCATGATGGCCGGCTAATCCCCTTGTCAGCTTACGTCACTCTTCGTAGACAAGTGGAGCGAGGGCGCGGATGTTGGCAGTAAGCATGCCCTAACAGCTGTACACGCTTTTGACAGTTGCAGTGGCAGCCTTTGGTACACTTTCTCTTTCACAACAAAAACGGCTGTTAACTGTCAAACAGCAAAGCTTTTTCAAATTTCCCACCACAAAAAGCTCAACGCGCGAGAAGAGCGCGCGCCAATATTATTCCGAAAATAAAAGCTCCCGCATTCCGACACGAAGGCGACGGCGACAATGCTGGCTTTGTTGTTGCTGTTGAATCCGAACGAAGAAGAAAATGCGTGCCTAACTGCATGAGCGGAAAAAATTGGTCAACTTGAGTTTTCATTTTCAGTTCGGGTCGGGTTTGCCAAACAGCAGCATTCAAAAACGGAAAATCAGTTGAGCAACTGACAACTAAAAAGAGAAGAAAAAAATACATGAAAGTAAAATAAAAAGCAAGAATTATTCAAATAAAAAATAGAAATATATACTATATATGCGTAACGGTAAATCGGTAAAATAAAACAAAAATTAAATTAAATTAATTAAATGTTTACACTTGACAAACGACGATGACGAAGCGAATAAATGTGTAATTTAGTAAAAAAATTTTGAAAAGTATTTGAAAAATTTAAAAAACGTAAGTTTAAAAAAAAATAGAAAAAAAAAAGAATCGAAATCGTATTTGAATTTTTAAGCTGTGTCGTGTTGCTGCCACAAAAGAAAGTGTTGCAAGTGCAGAAGTTATGTAAAGCGCCAAAGTGAAGCAGAAAAAAGAATATAAAATCGAACTCCAAAATAAAGTTTCAAGTTTTAAAAGCGCACAAACAACTAAGCGAAGTAGAAGAGGAAGCAGCAGCAGCAGTGTTCGAAAAGCATTAAAAAAAGTGTTTCTGTGAGCGTGTGTTGCGTGGTTTTTTATGGCAAACGAAATCATTTTAATCAATTTTTAAATCTATTTATAAATATTTTTGGTTGCATTTCAATATTAGTGTCAAGGAGCAAAAAGCCTATAAAAAAAAAATATAATAAAAGAAATTTATAAAAGAAAGTGTGAAGGCAATTCAAGTCATGCCATGTAGTAAGCAAGCAAACAAACCAATTCAAACTATTTAAATAAGCAAAAAAAAAAAAAGAAAAAACACAAACAAAAAGCAGTCAATCAAGCAGCAGCGGATAGTAAGAAGTATAAAGCATAGCAGTAACAGAAAAAGAAGAAGACAAGTGGGTAAGAAATATCCTTTTTACATATCTAAAATTAAAAGAACCACAAAAAACTTTCCATTTGTTCGTTTTTAGTTGGAAGGTGCTTCAAATGCAAATGCCTCCTCAATGACAATTAGGCTGAGGAAAATAGAAAACTTTCTTCAGTGCGCGTTTCATGCATCGAAAGTAATATATAAAAAAAAAAAAAAGAAAATGTGAAATAGGGCTTAGACGAAACATGTATAGCCTACATACATATTTAATGCATTAATATGAAATTTTAGTGTATTCAATTTTTTTATTATTTTATTTATATATTTTACTATTTAAAGTTAATAGAACTGATATCGATTTTTATTAAGAGTTAACAACAATTAATTAATTTATTTATTTATTTAAGTTAAAATAAACTTAAAAGTTTGATAGTATGATATTTATTGGACAGTTTAATTAATATCATTAGAAATCATGATATCAGATTTAGAAGTTGATATTAACATAAATAAAAAAGTTTTTCTACAAATTGTATATACATAAGAGGCCAACATATCAAGTTTGAAGCTGATATTGATTGCAATATATAATTTTTTCATTCAAAAACCGAATAATGAACAATGTCTGTATATGGAGGCTATTCGAAAAAGTGGCCGAGGCAATCCTATATGGCATATAAGGCATATATGTTTGGCATATTCCCATAAGTCGCAACATTTAAAATTTCAGGTCTATATTAACTAATATGTTTTACATACAAAAATCCAAAAGTGGGCGCCGGTTAGGTATGAGGTTACTCCTTAAAGTAAGCATGCCATGTTGATTCAATTACCTTCTGTGTTAAGGTGAAAATAAACTTTCATAGCAGATTTTATTCGTATATATATCAAAGGGCGTATTCAAAGGGTTCAGGGTGTTATTGCCCCTCAACCTTAATTTTTGGAAAGTTCGTCAAAAAATGTACATACTTTCGTTTTTTGATAAAATGCTCTTTGTTTCATTAAAATATTTTTGTTGTAGTGTATTAGTGGCTATTATTATTAGTGAACAAAAGTCACGTACACACCTTGCTGCAATCAGGACTTGGTCCTTAATAAAGGTTAATTTTTATTCAACTAACTGCCATCTTTATTTCGCTTCCTCGGTAAAGATTGCTCTTTTTCAGCCCAAAGGTTGTGTACAGGGTAGAAATCTTCCCACCGCCTGTTTAACTGCGAGAAAAGGTTTTCCGAATCTACAACATAGATTTGTAGGCACCCCACACGTCTAGATTATTTAAGGGAGATGCCTTACAAACACAAAGCTTATGCTTTACTTTGAGTACCGAAACTTTTTTATTATAGGGAGAGAGTCCCATCCTGCTGGCACTGCCTAACTACTTGCACCCGTCATTTCCGATATTCCTGGTCATAACAGCGCTTAAGTGTTTATTCTCAAAGTGATATCTCATAAATTGTCCACTTTTTATAGATTATTGAGTTGCTATAATCGCACGGTCGTCGCGAAGTAAAAAATGTGATAAATCGCGAATTTTCAAGTGTTTTTCATCAATAGTTGGTTTTTTATGCTTCACGAGCAATTGTTGTTGTTGTTTTAATGAGCAATTCAACATTATTGTGAAAGGGGAAACAATATTTCGTGTCATGTCAGAATAGCGACTGTGCCCACCTACTGGCACCCTTATTGTTATGTTTACAAATGGTGTTGGAAATGATTTAATTGTGATTTTTGGCCACGTTCAGATACTTTTGCAGTATGCCGTTGCCAAAAGAAGTCGTCGCGAAGAATTCCTCGTTGGAGAAGGTGCAACATAGAAAGTCTGTCAAACCTGATGTAATGGCTGCAGCTCTCAAAGCAACAAACCAATCAAATGAATTGCTCGTGATTCGGCCTAGATGCAGCATGAACAAAATCTGTTGTATACTTTGATTGATCGAGAGATTCTTTAGAGTTTTTGCGCTTAAATCTTGTTACAACTGAGGCTCTATGGGAAGATGAGTTATGGTTGTTCAAAATCCTTAATTTTTTGACTGCTTTTTTTTACGGAAGTGACTTAAAATGTTTAAATTGTGTTTTTTTGACTGTCTGTCCTTTTGGAATGATTTCCTAAAACACCTTGCCATGAATATTAAAGAAAATAGTCAGCAATACTTTCAGATTTGATTGTATTCAAGGTCTTTCTTTTTTTCAGTTTTGGCTAACCTTTTGATCGTCAGATTTATTTCAAAGAAGTTGTAGACAGACTCTATAGACAGAAGCATATCAGATTCCATAAAGTATATATATTATTGATCACCATGAAAAGTAGAGTCAATAGCGCTACACTAGTCTGGTAGCCAGTCCGTCTGTCAGGCTCTTAGAGAGTATAAGCAACACAAACTAAATTTTTAGATTTGCCCAAGTCGTACGTTGGTAATGTGTAAAAAAGAGTGTTTCGTGGTTGGTAGACAATTCTTTAAAAATCATGAGAGTAAGTACATTCTTCCATAAATATTATAGTTATTTGGTTATAGAAGGTGCTACCTATATTTTGGTTAGATTAGTTACGGAGCAGCCTTTCAGAACTATACACTTTTTTAAGCATGGGTTGAATTTGAAATTAGTGAATGGGAGAATGTATTACGAAAGAAGGGGTTTCATGTTGGCATATTGCATTCTAAAGACTGTAAGCGTTATGAAAGGTTTCAATCATGGATTCTTGTGTGGAATAATGTCATTCGGTTTCGAATTTCTTTCTAAATTTGTATGCTTCGAAAGCATGAGTTGAGGGAAGAATCTTCAAAGCTTAATTTAATATATGTACAAATCCAAATCCCTAAGACTTCAGCACTGACGACATATAACGTTTGACTAGTCAAAACATTGCAAAGGAATCATGCTACCAACTTCCTTATTTTACAATATGATTCTAGGACATTGAGTGATGAGTGTAAAGACTGACAAGCTTCTCCACAAAATTGTTTATAAAGAATGGTTTCAAATTTCGATGTGGCTTATCCATTCTTACTTTTTTTAAACTACAAACGGTTCAGCGTTTGGTTTGAATTACTATCAAGTATGGTCGATAAATCGATTATCTTCAAAAGTTTTTAATACAGTGTTACAAATTTGCCAATAAATTGACTATAAGCTATAAAAACTATGCATGTAGTGTACAAAAACTAGCTGAAAAGAAATCGGAGCCAGGCAACAAACCTTTAGTTCTCAGGTAGGCTGGCAGGTTGCACGATGAACTAAGTTGAGCAAGGATATTCAACAGCGTCGTCATTTTCGCCGTTGACATGGTCGTCGTCGTCGTAGTAGTCTTCGCCGTCGTTGTTGTTGTCGTGCTGATGGCGGGTGTTGTATCAAGGCTTGTTCATTCACTTGCCAAACCGCGACCCATATAGCCTAAATTACGAATTACACGCAAACGGAGCACAGAGCGAGCACACGACGACGACGACGACGACTCGAGTCGTATTGGGATGTAATGCACAGAGGTAAAGTTAGCCTAGACATGCTAGAATTTCAAATGCACAATGTATAGCAAGAACTAATACAATATGTAGTATAGTCAGTCAGTCAGTCAGTTAGTTATTCACTTAGTTCTTTTAGTCAGTCTGACTGACTGACTGTCAGTCTGTCAGTCTTTCAATCAAATATTTCTAATGTCAAGTTAGTCAGTTCGTCAGACTGACTGTATGCCTCGGGCACGTTCAGTTCGTTAGTTTTCTACTTCTACAGAAATTCTAATGCTGACTCAGAGGTTGACACATTGCCGCACGAAAATGGCGGCATTTGAGGCGGCATTTAGGGGCGCATGCGACAACCCAATGTCGCCATGCGTGTTGCATATTTCTTAGTCGTGTTCTGTGCTGTAGTAAGGCTAGCGGCTGTGGCGGCTATACTAGCAATTACAAGCTAAACAAAGCCACTTGCTAAACACACACACATATAAACAAATGTCGTCGTATGCCTTTGTAAATATATATGTGACACAGACACAAGTCATATGTATTAGCAACATGAATGGGAGTGTGTATGTCTTATGTCTGTGATTGTATGCGACTGACTTTGTGTGCATGGGTTGCTCTTAAAATGATTTAAGTTTTACATTTTAGAGCAGCATATTTGGCAAAGTTTTGGGAGTAGGAATTAGTGCGTACACTGGGAGAATTAATGTGTAGTATAATGCTTTGAGTAGTGAGACAGTAGTGGGTCATATGGGTTTAAAGAAAATTGTTCAAAGGTTTGGGAAGTCATTAGTCATTAGTATTGAATGCATGACAAAAAAGGCAGAAGAAAAAGGTTAGAAAAAAAATAAAATTTAAAAAAGTGTAAAAAATAAATGGAGAGGAAAAAATATAGAATTATAATTGAAAATGGGCGAAACAAAAAATATTTTAAATTTTAATTTAAACTAAAAGAAGTTCTACCAAACCAAATTGAAAACTTTTCGGAACCAATTAAATATTAAAAAAAAAAAGCAGAACTAATTTTATTTAAAAAAACAATTGATTGGTTCCGGATAGAGGCTTTTTATTCCAACTGCATAACTGCTATATTTTATAAAAATTTTTACTAAAATCTTTCAAATATTGCCCATCTCTGTTAAGTGTACCTAAAACAAAACAATTTTCAATATCATTTCTCGATCTTTATTATAAAATTTTAGTAAATTTCATTTGTTTTTTTTTTGCTACACATGGCCACTGGCAAATTTTTGTTTTGATATTAAAAATTTATGAATTCACAAACACTTACGAACGAACCTAAGCAATGTTAAGGTAAAAATGCAGACAAAAATTTACAAAAAAAAAAAAAAACACGAAAATAAATTCGAAAAAAAAAAGAAAAACAATAAAGTAAATGCATTTAATTTAAAATTAAATTAAAAATAAAATCGAATACAGCTGCCTCCCCACACTATTTGTCAACTACTGCATTGAATTATTTTGTTTGTGTAAGCAGCCAAAGGCGTCTAAAGATAAATGAAAATTATAATAGATATGCAAGAGTTAGACAAGAAAAAAAGAAAAGAAAATCACAAAATACCAACAACAAGTTCAAAATATCTCTGTAACATTCTGTGCTGTCCTTGCTTTTGCTTGCGAAATATTTCACTTTGTGCCTAAAATTTTTCATTGAATATATTTTACAATAATTATTTTCATTTTCAAGTGTAATTTGAGCAAAAAATAGTTTACGCCAAATGAAGCTAAAGTGTTGCACTGCAATTTGCAATAAAAATATTTTTTGCTTGGGTAAAGTGCAATTGTTGCCGGATGTGAGCAAACGCTCTGCGGTTTATGCCAAAATGCATAAAATTAGCCAGAAATACTTAGAATTGCTTAGAACAATGAAATATGAAGTTTAATTTGATAATTTAATGAAATGGTTTTGAAGTCTTAAAAGCATTTGAATAGTCTTAAATTGTTTTATAATTATTTTAGGTATATTGTTTGTATGCAGTAGTACTGGTAGCTTGTTATATATACATTAAAGCCTTAGTTTGAAACAATTTAAATTAAAAGAAAAAAAAACTTTCACTGTTTCACTTATTAACATAAGCACATTTGCATTTTTAACTCCAACTTATATACAACCCTTTTTTTTATAAATGTTTCGAATTTATATTTAGCACAAAAAGCAGACACGTATATTCTCGTAGGAGTTAACCTTTTATTATAATTTAATACGCCTTCATTAGTTTAATTACAATTGTATAATTGCCGCTCATTAGAGTAATTACCAAAATTTTGCTTATTAAACATTTAATAGCTTAATGTGTAATTATACAAGTTGTATAGCTAATATAGTATGGTATGATGTATAACAGCGCTTAAAATCACTAATAATAAATCAATAGACCACCGAAAAATAGCCAAAGTTAAAGTATATTAAATAAGTTGAATAGAATGTACACAAACTTTCGCTAAAAGTTACTTTTTTCTTACCTTCTTCCCTCTTTAACTTCTTTCTAACTTTTTGTAGTACACAACATTGCGTATGTGTAATGTGTTTATGTAATCTAAATTCGTGTTGCTTAAAACTATCTCAAGAAATATTTCTTCTATTTTTATTTAAGAAAATAGATGAAATGTGAAACTCGCAAAAATTGTAAGTTGTAAAAATTGACAAAGAAAACTGACGACGACAAAGCATGACGACGACGACACGAAATAAAAACATATTTTAGTAGCAAGGAAAATTGTGCAGAAATAAAGGAAAACAAATTAAATGAAAGCAAGTAGAATTTGTAGTAAAATTGTTAGTTTACAACGAAGCTTATATACCGTACGTAATGAGTAGCAATTTATATATTAAATATATTTCTTAGTAGACTAGGCAGTAGAATGAAAATTGCCTAAATTGTGCCAAAGCTGAATAAAGCTGAATCCTGTTACTAAATGTTGTGCATGTGTGCACGAGAAAAATTGTGTGAACACAAATCAACCAAAGGAGTACTAATAGAGGTTATATATATATATACATACATATATATATATCGATCTTGATTTGCAAATGATTGGACACTACTATACATTCATTTGGATAGCCAGAGTTTAGGACAGACGGACATGTCTATATGGAATAGATTTCTTATGTTGTTCCAAAATATATTTTTTATACTATATGGAGTCTGACTCGACAACTTTTGGCTCTTATATATACAAAGTGGTGCAGGGTATAAATAAAAAGTCTTTTAATGATATAAATAGTGATTTTCCTCCGAATCTATTTTAGTAAAACTTAACTTAACATCGGAAAACGATAGGTCAGACAATTTTACTCTTAGAAATCATACCATCGACCAACATAATCCTTTCATCCTCCAACAGCAGATTGATTAGAATTTATTCTTCTCTCCATCTGTCTGCCCATCCTCTTGTCTATCCGTCCGACTGTCTGCATGTTGTTACGTACTTTATGGAACCAATTTGTAATATATCAAGCTGACTATTCAGATATAGACTATCGATAATGATATGTGACGCTTACTTTTTGGGTTAATTTTTTTTACCCTCTCTGGATAACTGTGTGTATCTGGTACTGAGAACACCAAAAGAATACTCTGTTTGATCACGAAGACTTTTCATTTTCCTTCTACAGTCACTTGGTCTAGTAAAATAGCATCCCATCGACTGTATCAACAACGATCAAATGGTGCCCTATTGCTTCCTGGTACTTATGCTAATTTCTTTACACCACTTACAAGTAACTCAAATCCTATGGGATCTTCTTAATGGTGCCAATAACCCTTTTTTTATTGATTACTTACATCCTGACAATACTCCTCTGGAATTGTTAAACAATCTTTGACATTCTCTAAAATATGTTTGTTGGATGTATGGTCTCGTTTATTTGACCTCCTCTCAATTGAGGTATTGAAGATTTCGAAATTGAAGACGTGTTAGCCAGAACTAATTCTAAAACTAATTCACCAAACTTGCTGAGATACCATCTAAGCAAAATGGATGGCGAACACAACACACATTTACTCTTAGAATATTCTGCTCTGATCTGATTCATCAGCAATCAGCTACAGTACCACGGCTTTCACTGTTGGAACTACTATGGCAAGAAATTTAATCAGTTTTGTCAAAGTAGAAGCGAAGATTCTAAGTCAATTTATAATTCTGATTGCAGTTCCCCATTTCTATTAGGTTTGCTTTTCTTGCAGCCAGCTTAGTTTCATAACATCCAAACGCTTGTCATGCGAGACCAGAATAGATAGATGCGTTGATTAACACTGAATTGCTATACTTCAGTGTTCAGTGTGCTTTGAGTTAGGCTTTCCTTCATAGTTTGATTAGTCTGTTATGCATCATTCTCAAGAAAGTGGTTGAACTTTTGCTACGTCTAATGCAACCTCTTTTCTTTAAGCCGTATTCAAATTTTTTGCGCAAGTTTATTAATTTTATGTAACGCCGAGCAAAGAAGACTTACAGAATTGAAGAGATTGTGACAATGAATAAATAAATATACTGCAATCGTGAGTATACGACATCGAAATACCCTGCCATGTAGACATATTCGTATTCAGACTCTGTACACAATACTCTATTTCAGTCATTAAATGAATAAAACTTCTGCAATACTGACTGTAAGGTGATCATTTATAACATAATCAGTATATATATAATGAAATATCGGAATAACTTCATAATCTCTCAACAAATTTCTTATATAAAAATTGCTAATATCGCGTCTCTCACTAAATATTAAACAATCGAACCTAAACTGATTATATAAATCCTACTTCATGACCTAACAACTGGCCCAATAAACACATAGCACCGCAGTAAGACACCCTACACTGTAAGGTTATAAATATAGAAATAGGAAAGAAAAGTGGAAAACGACTAAATTTACGATGCGCAAGAAAATATTTTTTCTCTTAGCAGTGACGAATTTGCGACGGTGACTGGTGTGGCATGTCATATGTGAAGCAAAGGACGTAGTAGCCGAAGACGACTGTGATTCATATGTGTTTTTTTTTATTATTTTCTTTAGTACATATGTGTCTGTGTGTAAAGTCCTTGGCTAGGCAAGACGTGTGAAATAAAACGTTGTCGTTGTTGTTGTTTTTTTTTTGGTTATGCATTAAAAGTAAAAATTAAAATAAAGGTGTTACCGAAACTCTAATACCATACATAAAAAAAAAATTCAATTCGTATGGCGTAACAAAAATAGAAAAAAAGGGGCAAAAGAAAAGAGAAGAAAAAAGACGTAAAAAAGGCAAGCGAGAACGCTGAACTTTGAGATACCCTATACGCTCATGAAGGATAGTTGTGAACGTGGTTTGTATGCCCTTCTGTATGCAAATGATTTCATTCTTCCTTTTCATCATTTCATGATCAACCCCTTAGTAGAGGAAGTATGAACTTCTTAGGCAAACATAGGAGAGCCCAGAGCATGCTCGATAGATTATTATTTGTGAATTCCCTTTCCAATTTATGATTTATTAAAAATGCTTATAGTCAGACAGACGGACATGATTAGTTCAAGTCTTTTCCTCGTACTTTTTATTAACTCTTAAGTCTCCTACTGACTGTTACAAACCTTGTTTTAGAATGCATATACCAAACACACTATATGTGCAGCGTATTAAAAATAAAAATGTACAAAGCAACAACAGGACATGCGATGTTATTACCTTTTGGCCTAAAGCCGCTCTATAGAAAAAGCAGCGCGACCTAGCCGCGAATAGCAACAAAACAAAAACAACAACAAAATATTGCAACAATTTCGAGCACAAGTGTCCTCTGGCCAAAATGAAAAATACAAAAAAAAAAAACAAACAACAAGACACAACGAAAACAAGCCAGCAAATAAGGACGAAAGCAAAAGAAGAAAAAAGCTTAGCTGAGTGCAAGCAATCATGCGCGTTTATATGCTGCATGTGTGTCTGTCTGTCTGTCTGTCTGTTGGTCGGTCTGTCTGTGTTAGTAATCGTGCGGCAAGTGCATCCTTAGCTGTATCTGTGTGTCTTAAACGCTGCCAGATTGCTTGTGTTTTTTTTTTCGTGCTTGTGCAACCGAGCGCAGCAAGTGAATTAAGCCAACAACAACAAAAAAAGAAAACAGAAAACTGCTAAAAAAAAAAAAACAAGCAGCTTGTAGGCATTTCCTTCTGGCATAAAGCCATCATTCATGCAGCATTGTTGCAATCAGTCCGTGAGTCAGTGTTTCAGTCAGTGTGGCAATATTTGTTCTACCTGCCACAAGCAGTAACTATGTCATAAAAAGGATGCTGCATATATGTATATATATTGAGTACACACTGTGCGCTAATTAGGTAAGTAAACTCGAGTTGTTTGTGCGCGCGCTTGCAAATTATTTCATTTCGAGCTTTTAATTATTGTAATTTGTGTCGCTATTCAGTCAAAATTTCTGCTTATTTTAATTATGCTAGATTAGACGAAAAGTAGAGTGTTTGAAGTGTCGGCTACTGTGTGTGTGTTTGCGGTGTTCGTCCTAGTTACAAAGTGCAGCAAGCATTGCACAACAAACTTTTAACTGGCATGCCACATGCGAAAATGTTCCATGATTATGTTTACACGACAAGTGTGTGTGTGTGTGCTGAATTAGAAAATTACGCATACGACAGGTTGTACAAACTTTGACATACGTGCATGATGTATATTTCATATAATTTAATGGGTGTTGTACTTGGAAAGTTTTTGCATTGCAAATTTGGTAGTTGTTGAAGTAATCTATGCAGCAGCAGCAGCAGTTGAATTGCTTTAAATTAGTTTCTACTGTTTAAATTGCAGCAACTAAAGTATTAGCAATTATTTGAGTTGCTAGTAGTATCTCAAATATTTAGTTTGTTTGTAGATAGATCTCTCTCTATCGATGTTATTTTCCAAACACATTTAACACTTTTTCAATTATCCAAAACGTGTTTAATCCACTTTTGCAGACTGTTGGATTAATTTGTTTTTAGATTTGCGCTTTTTGAATTGAGCTCCTTTCATTTCCAAGTTTTAGCAAAAAAAAGAAAAAAAAATAATGTAGCATACTTTCGTGCGCAACATGACAGCCATTTTCAATTTACTTTCCTTTCATGTTTTATTAGTTAGCAGCGCCATGTGCTAGCACTTTTTTTCTTACTTTATTTCAACCTTTTTTTACCGTTTTTTTTTTTATGTGCTCGCAGCGTAAAAATTCAATATTTGCTACTTTTCGAACATAAAAACTGACACAATTTTCGACGCTGTCATGCTCTGCACTTAGTTCAAGTTGTTGACGAGGTGACAAACTTTAATGATAGCATAGTGCAGGGTGTATACATGTATTTGTATGTGTAAAAGGATATATAATCAATTGATGCGATTTTGTAACATTTTTGTACAACATTTTGGTTGCTATTTTTTTTCCTTCATTTGAAAACTACAGCAGTATTCTGTGGCATTGAAATTGAATTTTAAACGTAAATTTATTTATGCACTTCAAAGGTATGTGCTATGGAAGAGTTTGTTGGGAAGTTTATGAGGTATTGAAGAACATATTTGAAAGGCTGTAAAATATATTTTATATATTATATTCAACGCTTATATGCTTATAGTATACAACAATCAAAATATATGTACGAAAGCAGAATAGATACATAGTTCTGTAACTGGTAACTAATGGAATTTAATTACCTTTCAGCACATTATTATTTTATGTTAAGCAACTTATTTTATTATAATAAATTATTCTTTTTAAATATTCTTAGCATAATTTGAACATCCTTAGCCCTTACATATATCTTATCAACCCAATTTTACGCTTCATAGCTGCTCCTCTATTGCCAACCTTCTGCGCTACAAATTTCAACAAAGCATGCATTCGTTCAA
This sequence comes from Leucophenga maculata, assembly GCA_035044805.1. NCBI lineage: Eukaryota > Metazoa > Arthropoda > Insecta > Diptera > Drosophilidae > Leucophenga > Leucophenga maculata. Next base: position 2,748,007 of record JAWNNP010002956.1, on the reverse strand, counting down.
TCAATTCAATTCAATTCAATCAGCTCATTATGATGATGATAAATGGATATCATTGATGATGTTGCATTTTTTGGCGCAGCAAAATATATGCAAATAATGCATTATGCATCATGAGAACTGAATATATGAATGATGTATGTGAGTTTGATTTATTTGTGGGAGCGTGCGAGATAAATAGACGTTTATATGATGGGAATAAATTGAAAGTTTTTTGAGTTAAGACAGGTTTACAGAGCAATGTAAATGTCTTCATGTTCAGGTTGAGTTGTTGGTACAGTCTTTCCTTAAATATTGGAACTTCGGCATTAGAACGTAGGAACACGCTGAATGAACGAGCTTCAACTGTTAACGACAAGTCAACTGAGCTTAAATCGATTGAATTCGAGATAATCAGCGAGATATACAGCAAAGTCGAACGCAACAGGAAGAAAGTTCCTATTGTACGGGTAGACTATTTCTTAAGAATAGAACAAAGACCACTGAGATTTCAGTGATTGGGTATGCATTCATCGAACCATATCTTGCATAAAAGTTGTTGCATAATCCTAACCAACTCTTCGCCGCCGGTCTTGAATAACTCAGCTGGCAGTCTATCAGAACCTGCCGCTTTCTTTTTTTTCAGCTTTTTAATAACAGCTTTTTAAACCTTCGGTCAGAGGCTATTACAAACCATCTCAACATCCTTGAATGCACGCCTTTCTTGTTCGTTTTTCTTGCATCTACAAAGGCGTTTCTCCATGTTGGAACGCTAAGCCAAGTGCGTACCTTAGCTGCGACAAGATAGTGATCCGAGTCGATATTCGGATTACATAACGTTCACACGTTCAACATGCTCGTTGCGTGTCTTCCTTCAATCACAACTTCATCGATTTGGTTGCGTGTCATTTGATCTGGACTCAGCCATGTAGTCTTGTGGATGTTGAGTTGTTTATATAAGGTGCTATTAACTACTATGTCTCGATCTACTTATATAAATACTTAGCCTTGATGTGTATCGACGCTCGTCAATAGTAGTGTATCTGGAGACGAAACCGCATACAAATTCGTGATTATTCTCATGGCAGCAATAGATGTCACAGTATGCTTTCTTAGCGTCACACGGATTTCCTGGCTTACAGTGATGGCAGCCTTGTATCTTTCGAGGACTTCAATTAGCTGAATATTTGCGTCATCCCTATTAAGGGTGCGAATATTCCAGGTGCATATACGTAAATCGTGGTCCTTGCATCGTTTGCATGTTCTTTTTTTATAAACAAACGGTTGACATAAAGAGTTGCAAAAAAAATCATAATTTTTCCTAACTATTTCCATTTAAAATTTGTTTTCCTTTTATTAAATGGTGGTAACACGTACATAATCAACTACAAGTTCCGGTTGACTCCAAGTTTCCGTAGCATTGCTGTTCATAAAAAAGTCGACTATAGGTCTAGGATATGAACTGGAAATTGCTTGAGCCCATCTAGACCTTGAATTATCGAAATTATTTGCACCGCCAACAGTCAAACCAAGTACAATGTAGAACTGTAAAAAAAAATTCCAAAAATATATAAAAAAATTGTAGATATTTTATGTGTCTAACTGATGCTACGTACTTCTTGTTCATTGAATGCTTTTATTTGTCTGGTGTTGATTCTAGCAAACATAAAGCCATCCACTTCAAACGCCAACACGTTTTCCGACCAAGTTATTGTATAATTATGGAAGTCCTCGCCATAATGTTTCAATTCTTCATGCGCGTAGCTAGTTGTTCTGTTGAGAAGGCGTCCTTCATCACTCAAATAATAGATGTCACCATAGAGTATACTACCACCCATTTGTTGACCATTATTGTCAATAAGGTATTTGTTGCCGCGTGCATATATTCTTATCTGATTAGAGATGGCATCCTCAGTAGCTGTATCCTTAGGTTGTAGCATTATATCTCAAATGATGTTGAAGGGTTATATGAAAATTTTTAAATTTACGAGCTATACTACTTACATGGAAAAAGCCAATCACCAATTGGAAACTTTGCGCGCACTTCTACTCTACCATATTTAAAGCTAAAGGACTCTGATGTGCTAATTTTGGCCGATAAAGCGGGTGGATATACGACATTTGTTCGGGTGAAATATTTGTAGCTGCATTCTCGATTTTTCTTATTCGCAGGCAGTTTGGAAGTGCAACTAAACAGAGAAAGAATTGTTGATAGTATTGCATAGTAGTTACAATAAGTTGCAGGAAAACATGCCAAACAAGGACTTGCTATAGAAAGAACTGCATTGCTTGCTTTGTGCCAAAATGATTTTACTATTTCAAAGGGACTGCCTTCAACTTACTTTTGACCAACATCAAACGTTCCGTATATGGTTTTGGACCATGTTGCCTTGATATGCAGCTCACCATCTTTCACATAGCAATTTTCCTTATTATCAACGAATCCTACCAACTGTGAGTCTGCAGACTGTACCACGGAACGTATTTCATTGCGCCATATAGTCTTGTTTAAATCGTCGCCTGTGAAATCCTCAGCGAAAATAACTTGGCGTGTTGCGGTTGGTTGGCAGTTTTGAATATTCACATTTGTGTCGAGGTCTACAAGATTTTGCTCTATAAATGATATAGAAATCATTTGAGTCCTTGCTAAGGACAGTTTTTCAATAGTTTACTGCACTTACCTGGTATAGCAAGTTCTAATGGAGGCACATTGTAGCAGTTCACAAGGCTACTTAGGAGTAATAGTATGCCAAAGTTTAGAAATCGCATTTTAAATATTTTTATTTTGCAATAACACAACTTAATGCCATGCACAAGCGAAGCAGACTAAATCAAATATATTTTGCGAAAAAAGAAGAAACATTTTATGTTGAAATTAATGGATAACCTATTGAACTCAGATGTTTGTTTAAATATGAAATAAAGAAAATTAATTAAAAATATGTTTCGACGCGATAAGCCCAATTGGGCATTCCCAGAAAACAGTTCCTGGCAAAATTATGTTATTTCTAATGTTTTTTCCAAGAAGATTTATATATATATATAATATAATAATTAATTAAAATATTTGCTTTCAATTCACTTCCTTTGTTATGCTTCAATTTAAAATTAAACCGCAGGACGAACATTTAGTTTACATTAAAACTTAAAGCAATTTCAAATGAAAACAGCGACAATCTTCATTAAACTAAATCAGTTGATTATCTGCGCTCGTTTTCAAGTTGCAACAAACCATTTCTCACCACATTTAATTAGAAAACTGTCGAATTCGAGTAGGAGTTGCACTTAGCACACACTTGTACCGAGCATATGTGGCAAGTTGCAGCACATTGCCCCAAAGCGCAGAGCAACAATCCAAACTTTCGGAATAGATTAAATTTTTTTTGGGTTAGAAATTCAAGAGAATCAGTTGCATTTGTACAAGAAGAAGAAGAAGACTCGTAAGTAAATACAGATAGAAATCTATTATTTTGCTACGTTGCTACGGATGCGCTTGAGCTTATCTCAGCGCCGAATTGCAAGAAAAGTGCAACGTAAACTAAAGAAGGCGAACAATGCAACCACAGTCTATGTATAGCAAAGAAAAGGATACAAAAAAAGGTAATAAAAAAGGACTTGGCCAAATAAATGTAAAGAAAAAGCACTAAGCAAACACACACACACAGACACACACACAAAGCGCAGAACTAGAAATAGCTAAATTGAGTGCACACAAAAACCCCATTTAGAGCAACATAAGTGTGTAGTTTCCTGTGCAACAAAAGAAGCATAGCAGCATACGACCACAGCGCTGAGAAAATGGCAGCTGGCATGCCGTATGCACAAACTGAAAGGCGACGTTGGCAAGTATGCAGCCAAATGGCGGCTTGCGAATGGACTGCAACACACACACCAACACACATATACGATTACAAGCTAGGCGCGACGAAGTGCATTGAGGCGTATGTTGTTGGCGGAAAGTGCTTGTTGTTGTTGTTCCTTCCCTTGTTGTTGGTTTTTTTTTTTTTTTGTCGACAGTTTTGGCTTTGAGCAAAATGAGCGGAAGTGCAGCATGCACCAAGCTGTAATCTAAAGTGAAACGCTTTACTGTGGCACAAAATTCAAGAAAAACTTAACAAAAATATAAAAATTAAATTAATATAAAGTGTATAAAATATTTCGGCCCACTGGACATCTTCGAAGCGGATGGATCAGTTGATGATCTCTCAAAATGCAAGATAAGTATGTTTCGTGCATCAATCATGCCGTCTGATAGGTGTTCAAATTCGTTATAAACTTTGACTTAAAATGATTAAAAAATCCGAAAATTTCTTACATAACTTTTGAAACGAATCCTGCATGCTTGAGCAAGTTAATTAGCTTCTATATATTAATCCTCAGTTTGTTTTTTCATTCTCCCTCCAGTTTGTTTTTTCATTCTACCTCCAGTTTGTTTTTTCATTCTACCTCCTGTTTGTTTTTTCATTCTCCCTCGCAACCAAACGTTGCTATGTGCTGCAAATCAATTATTATTCTGTGAGTGTTGATGCAGCAGAACCATAAACGATCATGTCGAACCGAAACTGGTTTTTGTGCTGCTTGATGCGGTCTAACTTCGATCATTGAGCGATACTACACGAGGGAAATTCCATCAGCAATCTACTGCAAAGGTACAGCACCAAGCCTACAAGGTTTACTGATTTTCAAGAACAACATCTTTGTTAACGTTGGTACCTGATGTATCTAATTGAGAAATCTGTTCTGGTTTCTTAATCGGAGAAATAAACTTTTACTGCACAACAGTCGCAGGAACAAATTTTCATTCCAGCATGGAGAAACGATGTCCAAATTTGTGGAATTGCTCCAAGTTTGAGTCGCTAATGGTTCCGACTTTCCTTACCATCATACCTTAATGAATGATTTAGAGGTCCTAATTTCTTTGCTTCTCAATAGGCATAATGCTCTACCGCAGCCGATGCTAACCTCGGCTGGCCAGAGCTGTAGCTACTGTAGTTCCCATAAGTTGCCCAAAAGTCGTTGCTCTGGGCAGCATATCCTCAAGCTTGCCACCTCACCAGCAGTACCTCAGTCCTCTTCTGATAAGCTTATCTTAGGTATTAGGTAATCAGTAGCGTTCTGCCTCTGTAAACATTAAAAGGATGATGAATCCTTTTTGCTTCTTTACAAAAAACTTTATTATAGACTGTAGACAGTATCTTAGTTCTAGATCTACTCTGTCCTGACCTAGTAATCAAAAAGTGCATTTAAAATTATTGTTTCCCGATTTTAAAACTTTGTTAAGTCTTGGCTGGATAGTCTTACAATATATCTTACAAGTATACTTCGTCTTCTCGTTATGAAGACCACAGTTGCAGGTGCTTCATCTGTTATTAACCTGTGTGTGTACCAATTTATTGTCTTCCATTTAATAATAACAAATATATCTTTTGGCTATTTGCTCCTCCATATTTTCTCATATTTTTCTCTCGCTCATCTATAACATAGTTCTGTAAGCATTGGTTCCAGGACGACATCCAAAGCTGCAGATAACTTGGTGATGGAAATGTTGACCAATCTTTGAATCTTGTTCAGTTATTTGTTGATTGTCGTTAACAGAAGTACAGAAAGTCAACCTGTCAAAGGCTAGCAGTAGACAGCACAAACCAAGTTATATACAATAAGTGACTATCGTACGTCCATAAGAAGCTACTGAGCTACTTACTCTAAAATTAATTTATTTACTTTTATTTTGTTTAAATATTCTACCCAATTTTTAGTTACTCAAGCCCACAGTGCCAATCATACGTTTATGTGCTGCGCTGCTGCTGCTGTGTCTTGTATCTGTAAGTTTGGCCTTTTGTGCCTATTTCGTCTCATCACAAATCCAATTGCACAATGTACCAGCAAACTTTTTCCTGTTTATACAATTTTTTCTTTCTTTCTTTCTTTCACACATACACATTTCCGTTTCATTTTCATTTTTGCCACGGCAGGCTTTGTAGCAACACAGGATGATATTCTGCGGCTTGTATTAAATTTATTCCTAGATGAACAATTTTTATCTTTCTTTTTTTTTTGTTGCCATTTTTGTCATTTTTGTGTTCCGTTGCTTGCACTTTGTTCGTCTCTGCTATGACAATGCATTGTGAAACGGAAAATGTCAACTTACATTGTCTGACTGCAACAGCCTCGAGTTAAGCTCTGCCCTGATGCAGAACCCATAGTCAGATAAATGATGTACAAACTTATAAATGACTACGAGCAAGGATCAAATGGCGAAATGAAAAAAAAAAAAAAAAAAAAATGGAATATCGTTTTATGATTGGCTTTTGTGCAGCACGCAAAATGATTGCAATTTTTCGTTTTGGTTGCGTTATGAAATGTGAAAATGATTTTTAATAAAATGTATTCGAAAATGATTTGCAAAAAGAAATGCATTGATTTTGGGATTTAAATTTTTATAAAATATTGGAGATATGGCTTAGATATTTATATATTTTATGCTATCAGAAATTTACTTTGTTGTTTATTATGAGTAGTTTAGTCATTCTGTGTATGTAGCCTGTTTGTAGTATATATTTCTAAAGATTTATAAGGAAAAGAGTCTGAAAAAAAGTTCTTGCAATTTTGATAGACACCTTGTAGGAGGCAAAATTTCTAATGGGTCTTATTTGCAGAAACTATTGAAGTTGCTGCATGCTACTTCCTTCATCATAGTTTTATCTCAGTTTCTTCTATGTTGTTTTTGCTGTTTCATCTTCTTTTCAACTCAGTTTTATCGCAAATTTATATCTGTTTCTTCTTTTCGGTTTCATCTCAGCTTTAACTCAGTTTCATCTCAGTGTTTTCTCAGTTTTATCTCAGTTTTATCTTAGTTTTATCTCAATTTTATCTCAGTTTTTCTTAGTTTTATCTCAGTTTTATTTTACTTTTATCTCAGTTGTATCTCAGTTTTACCTCAGTTGCTTCTTTTTAGTTTCTTCTTCTCAATTTCATCTCAGTTTTTCCTTCTCAGTTTCTTCCTCTCAGATTAATCGCAGTTTCTTCATCTCAGTTTTAACTCAGTTTCTTCTTCTCAGATTCTTTTTCTCAGATTCATCTCAGTTTTTTCATCTCAGTTTTAACTCAGTTTCTTCTTGTTAGTATCTTCCTTTTAGATTTATCACAGTTTCTTCATCTCAGTTTCATCTCAGTTTCTTCTTCTCAGTTTCTTCCTCGCAGAATCATCTCAGTTTCTTCATTTTAGATTCATCTCAGTTCCTTCTTCTCAGTTTCTTCCTCTCAGATTCATCTCAGTTTTAACTCAGTTTCTTCTTCTCAGTTTCTTCATCTCAGTTTCATCTCAGATTCATATCAATTTCTTAATCTCAGTTTTAACTCAGTTTCTTCTTCTAAAGAAGAGCTGTCTTGTTTTCTATAGTGTATAGCTAACTCCCTTTCTCTAGCAAAGAGCTAATGGAAGCTACTGAAATTCATACCACCTGCAAGTATGACCGAAAGTCTGTACAGCCGATTAACTGTGTACATGTTGTCCTAATTTCTTTTGATGCGCCTGCATGTGTGGTTTACTATCAAAGCCCCACTCCCATTCACTGCCACAACTCTCTCGCGCGTAGTTAATATCCTTTTAATTTCTGCTTTGTGCCGCATTCGCACACATAATGTTAGATGTAAACCGTCCATTTCGCTCGAACTCATGTTAAATTTAGTAATAAAATGTGTGAATTATTTATATGGCCTACATACATTATTTGCTAGGGATTAAAAGTAGCCTACAGCACTTCCTGCAGCTCTATAGCACTTAAAAATGAAGAAACAAAAGATTTAATATGAAAATTAAATGCTTTTTGCAGCTGTGCACTCTACTAGCACGAATTTTAATGATTCTGTTTAAGCCTACATAGAAAGCAAGAAGTCTACTGCATAACACAAATCATTGAAAGTAATTTTTCTTCACTTCAAAATAGATACACACTACTAGGTCAGTAGAATAGTCGCCAAAGTTTAAAGCAACAAAAAATGGCTCGAACTTAATCAATATTTGAATTAAAATAACAACAACTGGCAACTTATATGAACGGACTACTAAATGTTCCAACCATTGCCAAAAAAGCATGAACTCATGTTCAAATGTGCTCGAATTTAGTTGGCGTTTAATTTTATTGCCAAGCCAAGACATGCGAGGGTAGTACTAAAACTATAGCTGCATAAAAGAACGCGCTGAATGAATGATTGCACAAAAGCAAAATATTCAAGAAGACATATGAAACCAAATATTGACTAAGTTGGCTAAAAAGCACAGCGTAATAAATGACAGGAACAGCAGCAGCAGCAGGGAGGCTCGTTACAGCCAAAGCACATTTATGCATTGACTGTGGCGACGACGACAATGGCTTATGCGTGAACAATGGCAGTACAAGCGTATAATATAGATGTCTGTGGTTACTGGTGACGATGATGAAGATGATGAAAAGCAGCGGTGTCCAATATAAGCCAAAGACAAGTTAGTAAAGCAATCAGTAAAGCAAAGCAATCCAAAGCACGACACGCGCTTGAAAAGATTTCATTTGTGGCTGACCACACTAAGCGTCGCGTCAAGCAGGCAGGCCGCGTCTCCGCATTCAGCACATAAATTCGTTTTTTTTTTTCGTTCTTTCTTTTTTTCCTTCTTGACTAACGCACAGAAAATGAATGTCGCCGTTGCTGCCAACATTACATTAATGACTGCGGCAAGTCTAGCATAGACAAAAAGGACAATAAAAACTGAGATAGGCGAAAAAGAAAGTTCATTTCGCTTGAAACGAAGCTATTATACGCTATATACATATATAAAATATTTATAAAATATTTGTTGTAGGGTATATTGGGAAGCATCGGTGAAGGATGGCGAAAACCAGAAAGTCATAATTTGTTGATTTATTAATAGAATATAAAATGAGTCCAAGTCCTCACTGTCTAAAAATGATTTGTTTTATTTCATAGATATATATATATTTTTATATGAAAAGGGCTGTATTGTTTTTCAAAATCTTCTCCATAAAAATTTATGCACTTTTGCTTTCGTTCAAATCAATTTTCGAAGCACTTTTTCCACATCGATTAAAGCACCTGCCAGTCATGGTTTATGCTTCTTGGGGGTAGAAAAACGTTCACCACGCAGTTTATTTTTATTGTTTGGTAATAAATAGAATTTATTAGTTTATAAATCGGTGCTGTACGGCGGATGACCCACCAATTCAATATGTTTAGTGCTCAAAAACTCTCTTTTGTGCGCCGATGTATGAGAGCTTGCATTGTCATGTTGGAGGGTGATTTTCGAATTGGTCCGAAGACTTGAGGCAAACAAATGAACGAGGACAATTCAGAATTGATTGTTCTACGTTGCTCAAGCGAAACAGTGACCACAAAACCCATTCGGGCGAAGAAACTGGCAACCATTTGTAGCGCAGTGCTTCTTGAGCGAACAAATTTTGTTGCGTTTGGTTCATCTTGGAACATCCACACGGTTCGTTGCTGTTTGGATTCCGGCTCATACGCATATATTCATGATTCGTCAGCTGAGACGATCTTATAGACGTCTTTTGAAGCATCGCGATCAAGCATTTTTTTGAGCGATTCTGAAATTGTGCGGAATACAACGAGGTATGTCACATGACGATCTATTATTATCAGTTAATGCATAGCATCGATGTTTTGTGACACATAAACCAATTTTGGACGACCTTCACGGAATTCTTCGCTGAGTTTATAGACTGAACTGAGTTCTTGGACACACTCTGGTTGAGATAAACCAAGTCGAATGATATGAAAAATATTTAAACGAAAATCTTTTCATAGCTTACACAAATGAGTCGATATAGTCATGTCAAACTATATTATATGTGTAGGGTACAACAATAACTGCTGAAAAACAGACTTCAACAATAAAAACTAAAAATCGAAACATTATGAGGTCATTTCGTCGTTTTCATATACAAATCTATTTGAGCGGAAGCAAGACTACTCCAAATGCGCCCACTTTTACTACCGTGCGCCAAGCATAAATTTCTAAATTTCTGAACAGCAAACAAGCATACATTCAAGGTTATTGTATAACACAGAAAACCCACAGAAACTACTTTTAAAATGGCTCATTTCTTCAAATATAAGAACTGATAAGCTGTAAATAAAATTTAACTTAAACAGATTATTAGACAAGTGCCAAGTGGTATCAGCTAACATAAGCGTGTGTACGTCTTTGTTTTGTTTTTTTTGGCTGACCCAGATCTAGCATTAAAAATATACATCATACTTGACAAATTTTTGCAATAAAAGAAAAAAATTATGCAAAAATAAAAGAAGAAAAATCAAAATGCAAAAGATGCAGCTGAAAGCCAAAGCATCCTCGTTGTAATGCAAGTGAAAGGCATCCCACTCATTCAAGATTTTTGTACACAGCAAACATGCTGCTCCTCGTTGCGCCCGCTTATTATAGTAGGAACTATGTATGACTACATACATAAATATTATCATGCATAGATGTTGTACTTATAATCTGTATGTGTAGCGAGTAACTATGTGTGTTGCATAGTTCTTATTTATTTATGTGAAAAATTGTACGAGTTTTGCTTTCTTTCATTTTTATTTTAGTTTCATTTTTTTTTTTGGCACTCTATTTCAGCTATGATATGCACTCGTATGGGTGTGTGTTTGGTGGTTAGTAGTGTTCGTGCTTGAAATTTTGATTTCATTCTTTATGCCAAGTGTTGAAGGCGTTACTCTTCATTGGGGCTCATGTCAGCAAGCAAACTTCATCTATGGCGCATTAATCATGCTGAGATTTTTTATTAAAGTTGGCGGAATTTGGTGGATATTTTTGGTATTTGTGGATATTTTATAGCTGTCATATATATATATATATTGTAAAGGGTGAAGTCTGTATTACATACGGGCAAGATAAAATGGATTAAATGGTTTAAATAGATTAAAGAAAAAACCAAAATAATGCAGTTTTTTTTAAACTTATTTTTAGTTATTTTGATTAAGTTTATTTTTGATAAGATAAGAGCTCGAACCATAAACATAAACTGACTTCTTCTTTACTAATGATAGATGATTCCGCATTTTTTATTCGACAAATTCGGTTATCAAAACAACAACAACAAAAAAATTAATAAACAAAAAAAAAAAATTAGTAGCAGATAAGAAACAGTTGTGCGTTTGTTTATACAAATGGAATCGTGCTTATTTTCTAGAGATGTGTAACAAATCATAGTCAGTGATATGTTTACAAACGATAAATGTGATTGGCAATAATAGTTTATACTGAGTTTATACTTTTCAACAATAATGAGTTAGCAGGTGTATTTCCAATACAGTGAGATTAGTGAGAGAACAGCGAGCTGCCTCAGTAGCCTGAAAGCTAAGAAGTTCTAAGAAGGAGAAAGAGACAATAGAATTTTGTTGAATATATGGTATCTGGTGAACCATTATAAAGATTTCGAATCGCTTTATCTGAATTCAATATTTCAATTTCATTACATACATGTTTGTTCCTCGAATTCAGCGAAGAAAAGTATATAGAAATACTGCCAGATTTTGCCGAAAAAGTGGGTCTGTTAAGTACAAATCTAATCATTGACTCCGATTACTTCCCGCCCTAGGTAAGATGATGGAATTTTTGAGCCGGATGCTGCAACTAGAAAGTGTTAACCAGAGAATTGCAAAGTGGCTGTTTGGATTTCGTAAAAGTGAAGGCACTCCGGAACAACTTGAAGCGATGGAACATAAGGAATATTCTGCGGCTGTGTTCATGTATATACAGCGAACTTGTGACAGGCTGTGGAATTGTGGTTTTCTGAGAAAATAATAATTGGCTTCCTAACCCCTCAGCTGTTCGCTTCTAAACGACAAGGACATTCAATATTGTGATTGATGGTGCAAGGTCGAAAAAGAGTTGCATCTACGCTGGAGTATCCCAGGTCAGCGTTTTAGGTCTGACTTTATATACATTATATACATTATATACAGCAGACATGCCTACATTTAACTCAGTCAAAGCAGTTGATGAAGAAGACATTCTAATTGCTGGCATGAAGCCTTGATATAGCTATTGCCATAGAAGCATTGCAGCAATTAGTGCTGAGGCATAAATGTTTCCAAATGTCCAAATGTTACATCTGCAACAAGAAGAAGAAACTCTTACGCTGGAGTAACGTTGTTAGGTTCTATATTGTAGCATGTACCTCGGCGTTATACTCGACAGGAGGCTTACGTAAGCGAGACACATCACAATGGTGCAGGAAACTTTGTTATCCTGGCCCTAAGAAATAACTTTCTCTGTGGAACAAATCCAAACTGAGCCTTATATGGAAGTACTAGCTTTTACCCGCGACTTCGTCCGCGTAAATTATGATAAAAAGTGGCATAACTTATTACTTTTTCGTTTTGATTTAGTTCTCAAACTGTATAGGATACCCATACATTCATACATCCATCCATTCATTCATCCATACATCCATCTATACATCCATACCTCCATAAATCCATCCATACATTCATACATCCATACATCCATACATCCATATATCCATATATCCATATATCCATACATCCTTACATCCATCCATACACCCATTCATACATCCATCCATAATTCCATCCATCCATACATCCATCCATACATCCAACCATACATCTATCCATACATCTATCCATACATCCATCCATACATCCATCCATACATCCATCCATACATCTATCCATATGTACAAACTTTTGCATTTATAATATTAGTAGGATACACTTCAGGTATACGGAATTGCCGCCAAGTCTCACCTGAACAAAATTCGAACCTCTCAAAGCAAAGTTTTAAGAACGATGTGCAATGCTTCGAAAGGGACCCAGGAGTTCCTAAAATTGGTGACGTCATCCAGTCACAAGCGAGGAAGTACATGGAACGCCTTGGCTCCCACCCGAATCCGCTGGCTCGACGACTAAATATGAAACAAACATGTGTCATAGCCAAAAAGAGAAGACTTGAACGATGTCATTCACAGCATCTTCCCAGTAGAGCCCTTTTATAAATATATTATATTATAATGTAATATTTAAACCTATTTTTGTAATTTAGTTTTAAGCCTAATCTGTCTCTTTCCAATATAAAACTAGATTAAGTTGCCATAATAAGGTAGCAGAAAGCTTGTTCTATATTAAAACCTCATTAATAAGATTTAAACATTTTTAATAATAAACAAGTAAGGAAATACAGTCGGGCGTAACCGACTGTAAGAGGCCCTGTACCAGTTCAGGTCGCCTAACAAACATATTAAATGTTTCCCGAGCTTATGACCAAACACATGACCACTTCTCATTGCGCGAATATGAATGAAAAGAAAAGGGGGGTCGTTCAAATTCAATTGCTTATAAAATCGCCATTTATTATCCGATTTTGATGAACTTTTTGGATTTTTGCTAAGAGAGACGTTATCTCTATTTTGGTACACTCAATTTTTTTTGTGCCGAAGAAATTTTCACCCTAAGGGGTGATTTTATGGGGAGGGGGGGAGGGGCAAAATTTCAAAATAAACTTGTGAAATTCCGGAGCAATCCTAGTCGAATGCAAAAAACACGAAGTCTCTATCTATTACCGTTTCCGAGATCCTTTCGTTCATACAGACGGACAGACGGACGGACGGACAGACGGACGGACGGACAGACGGACAGACGGTCATGGCTATATCGACTCCTCTTTCATTCCTGACCATAATGGTGGTAACTTTGGGGGTCTCCGACCATTATTTCTACCTGTTACATACATTTGCACAAACCCAATAGGCTCTTGTACCTTCGGTACAGGGCCTAAAAAAAATAAAAAAAGTTCGGAAGATTGTCTTTAGCATCCATATTATTCCAAACATTTATGTTACCGATTTTGGCGTTCCTTCAGAAAATAAAAGTTTATATAAAAATTTGCGTAGATCTAAACCAAAGAATTAAAAGAAAAGTTTCTATGCTTGAGGATCATTCTGCAATATTTTATTCTATTACTAGCTAAGCACCGCCCTCTTTGCACGCGCTCCTTAAAGCAAAACTACTCACACTAGTCCAATGGAACTTATATCTTCCAATCGCATTATACCAAATTTCATCACTGTACCTCAAATGGCTGCAAAGTTATGATCAATTTTGTTAATCACTTTTATGGGGACACACCATCCTACCCATTTAAGCTATTTTACCAAAAAGTACCTTATGTACGGTTCCAACGTCTCAACAATCTATCTATGTCACAATTCATACCAATTGGCTCGGTGGTTTAAGCGTGATGCGCGCACAAACAAATAAACAAATATAAATTTTTCTAAAATTTTGTTATATGTATAGATTAAACAAGGCACCAAGCGATGTTAAGAAATCAATTACAGCTATACTGTTTGCTAAAATTTGTCAGTTTTGAATTCTAACAACACAAAAATTGTGATCACAGCGTAAACTTCATTCCGCGCGTCTCTAATAACGAGTGGAGATAAGCGCCAAATGAGTACGATTCTACATGAATAAAGCATGCAGAGCTCAGTCTCAATTGTTTCGTACAGCTAACATAGCACTAGACAATTTTGTCTTGTTTTTTTATTTATTTTTTCTTTATTTAATTTTTTTTTTAAACTTTCAAACGATTTTGTTAAAAAATTTCAACAAAATGGCTACAGAAACATTTTCGAAGCTGGCCAAACAACTCATTGAATTGAAAATGTTTCCATATTTCAATATTGCACACAGTTTGATGGCAGCGCTGGCGGTACGCGAACAACTTGGAGCTAATGCAGAAACATTTTCAAGAAAACATCCATTGGCATGTTGGCTATCAACCATGCTGATCATATTTTCTGGTGGCTTTGTAACAAATTTTTTGCTGGCTGAACCAATAATTGCGGCATTGAAAAGTCATGAAACGCTACTTGTGGGCACGGTAGTATGGTACATCGTCTTCTATCTGCCAAATGATATAGGCTATAAGCTTGGAAAATTTCGACCGGTACATATACTTGCCAGTGTTATGACGGAGATATTTCGTGTTAAGCGTATCTACGAGGGTGTTATGCATGTTGCAAAGCTACAACCAAATGCATGGCTTATAATGCTAATAATTGGTACTGTAAAGGGCCATGGTGCAGCATTTACCAAACCGCTGGAACGTCTAATACGTGGTACAAGTATACCGTTAACTATGGATACTATGCAGCCATCATTCTTTACAAAAACTTCATTGCTGGCCTCTATCATCTTTGTGCTGCATGAGAGAAGTGATTGGATTGCAGTGTCACATGAAGCTGTTTACTTGGGTATTATTAGTTTTCTGGTCTATTTTAAAGTTGCTTCAGTTATACTTGGTCCAATTGATCCATTTCTGCCATTGGAGCAGTATTTGTGTGCAATTATCTTTGGTGGAAATGCGGATAATTTGGCAACGACTGCGAAGCGTGAAACTGTGCAGGCCAAACTTAAAGATGGCAAAGAGTGCAAAGACAGTAAAGACAGCAAAGACACAAAGAAGCAGAAGTAATACTGCGTAGTGTTTAAGTAAAGAATTTATTTAACTATTTTATAGAAGTGTATTTAGTAAAATATATTAAAATTTACAAAAATGTGTAGGGTGTTTGTGCATAGGTGAAGCTTCTGTTTATAAGAAACAAACATATTCACTTTCAAATTATGTAAATAAAATAATTTAATACAAACATCTAAATGTGTATTCTGTGCTTATATAGTTTATATATTTTTATATGCCGTACATATTCGTGTGGCAGCCATCAGTCAGTTATCGGACATGTATCGAAACAGCGACTTCGATACTTTTCATACAAAATTTTTGCTGTTTTATATCCAACAAACTAAACCAAAGCAAATTAATGCAAAAATTGTCAAGAAAACAACTCAAATTGAAAAAATTTACACATTATTCCAATTAAATGTGTCATAATTATTTTTCAATACAAATTCTACATCATTTAAATCTCAAACTTAAACTCGTACAACATATTTACACAAGCCCATATTATTCACACATTTTAATGACAATTTGCATGGCATTAAATAATTTTAATGACTGCTTAAAACTTTTGAAAATTTCCAGCTAACTTTGCCATTCTGACAAATAATCGTAAAAGTATGTTGAAAAAAAAAATTCGACAATTTCGAGGCATTATCAAAAAGTTATTTCATGCAGAAGCCACCACCCAACAGCCTCATCAACAACAGCAACATCATCGCATCGACCGATTGAGTAACTTCCTGCAGTTAGTCAGTCAGTCAGTCAGTCAGTCAGCTGCCAGCCAACCACAATGCGGTTCGACTTTAGCAAATTTCTCGGTTGATGTTTTTGTGAATATTAGCAGCTTCTGTTTTTTTTTTCTATTTTTTGGGTTTTGTAATTTGTACATCAGCCCACTTATTGGCTATAAGCGTGTTCGATGTTGAACAGCTTTCAGTTATAGGCTTTAGAAGGGAAGTTGAGTGAGATAGACATAGTGCGTCGAAAGAGAGAGAGACATATTGAGATTGAGTGCTTTTATATTTGCATACATTAACAGCTTATAATGTTGCTGTTTTCTATTTTTTTTTTATTCACACATAATATTAGTAGGGTATAAGCATTTTTTTGTAGAGTTTGTAACAATATGCAGAAAGAAGAAGTAGTCATGGGTCATCGGATGAGCCATCAATTCAATATGCGGTCCAAAAATTAAGCCAAAGTGTAAGACCGCACAGGTTGTAGAAGGAACCATATTCTGTATAATAAGTAGTTGTCTACCTTTTATTCACTGACTTCAACTAATCAATTTAGTTCGATATAGAGTATCTTGCAGTCGCTTCAATTCATCTGCCACATTCTTGTTTTGATTATTTTTATTTTTACTGTTTTTGTGGCAGTAACATTCAACGAGAAAAAAGAAATATGCAAACTGTGTGTTTATATACGAAATGGTTTGGCAATAAATTCAGCTTCATTAGCTACAAAAATATACGCAGAATGCCATTGAGTCTGCTACAACATTGTATGCGCCCTGTAACTACAAGCCGAACATATGTATATTATATGAGTGTATTTCGCTGTTCAACATAATGTGGTAACAACAATGAAGCAAGCAGCATATAAATGTCATTATTTGAATGGCTGCCACTGCCAATTTCGTTTGTAAGCAAATCATTTCGTTGAAGCAAAATCAGCGGCGTGTTTCATTCTTTCTTATTGCCAACGCCATCACAACTGCTCTTATTGCTTTTGAATTGTTCAACGATTTTCCATTTTCTATTTTCTTTCTTTTTTTTTTGGCACAAAATTCTGCTTATATATTGTATCTCACACTTTATAGCAGCGGCATTATTTCTCAATAGTCTTCGTCGTCGTCGCATTCTAATAAACACGTCTTGCACATACATTCATGCAGAAATGAATCGCTCGCAAAAAGTTGTAAAATCAAATAAAAGAAATAAAAAAAATGAGCAGCGAAATAATTTTTCATTCAACTTTGCAAATAAAAATTACATGAAATAAAATTGTACGAAAATACTTAGAATGAATGCATTGAAGAAATTGCGTGGGCCGTTTGAAAGATTATAATATATAGCAAAAAGTTTCTATCTTTCTATCTATCTATCTATCTATCTTTCTATCTATCTTACTATCTATTTATCTATCTATCTATCTAGCTATCTAGCTATTTTGCTATCTATCTATCTATCTATCTATATATATATATCTATCCATCTATTTATCTATCTATTTATCTATCTATTTATCTATCTATCAATTTATAAAAGTCTTCAAATGCATCACTTAAAACCCAATTTTCTATGCGCATTTGTACATGTGCAACCTTGAAACACATTTTCCTGTCGTTGCAAATTTTATTGCAGCTTTTCTTTTAATTTTTCTTGGCATGCCTGGTCGATCGCATCGTCACTTCATTCGTCTCTTAACGTCGAATGTCACAGTCAATAATGCGTTCCGAGTGCGTTAGCCGTAATGCGAGCTGCACCGGGCATTTAAAATAAAATAGCAAACTTAAGTTTCCGATATATAAATAAATTTGGCTGTCGCTTGTTAGCTTTGCACTTGTCGAAACTAATTCGAAGAGATTGAAAACAAAATATTTTCGAGTGCACCCTCGCACCTACCGATGGCTTACTGGCGACTGGCTAAATTTTTAATACAGCAACAAATAATTCAAATCAATTGCAGAAACGGAACGCCACAGTTCAAGGCGAAATTTGTTTTGCTCTTGCTCGAACGAACTATTACAAGAAAAATACAACAAATAAAAGAAAATTAAATATTATATTTAGCTTTCGTTGGCAGATCTATTTTAATAGTTTCTCAGTTGCCTTGATATGCAACGTGGGAATTTATAAATTGGAAAAACCATTGAATTGAATCTATAAGGCGAAAAGCGAGAACAAGAATCAATAAGCATCTAATTATGTTGGACTTAAGCGTACTCGTTGCATTCCATTCAGTTTCCTTTTTTTTCGTTTTAATAAAAGAAGATGAACCTCAAGTAAGCCAAAGTTCTCGAACATAATTGTGTAACGGCGCACATTAAATATTTGTAGCCGACTTAATTCTATATCCGAAGTCTGTGAAGTATTTACTTGCAACATCAACGGAAGTTAATAAAATCGAACGAAGAAACAACATCCAAACAAACACTTTTCCATTCCATTCCCATTAACGTTACCATCCCGTACCACTACCCATTAACCCATGACCTATTTCCCATAACACATTAATTTTACCATACCATTAGCTATTAATCAATGAACCCATTACACATGACTATTACTATTACTCATTAATCCATTGCCCCATTTCCATTACGCCCTTACCTATTTCCTTTACCATTACCCATTATCTAATTGCCATTACTCCATTAACCCATTATCCTATTACCCCATTAACCCATTACCCCATTATCCTATTACCCTATTAACCCATTACCCCATTACTCCATTACCCCATTACCCCATTAGCCCATTACCCAATTACTCCATTACCCATTAACCAATTAAACCATTAACACATTAAGCCATTAAAACACGAAAAAAATTCCAACTTGAAAAACTCAAACCAAAATTCATACCCGAAAACCCCGAACCAAAATTCCAACTTGAAAAAGTCGAACAAAAATTAATACCCGAAAACCCCGAACCAAAATTCCAACTTGAAAAAGTCGAACAAAAATTCATGCCCGAAAACCCCGAACCAAAATTTCAACTTGAAAAAGTCGAACAAAAATTAATACCCGAAAACCCCGAACCAAAATTCCAACTTGAAAAAGTCGAACAAAAATTCATGCCCGAAAACCTCATTCCAAAATTCCAACTTGAAAAAGTCGAACAAAAATTCATACCCGAAAACCCCGAACCAAAATTCCAACTTGAAAAAGTCGAACAAAAATTCAACAAAAACCCCGATTTTTTGGTTCGAGTTTTTCGAGTTGGTATTTTTGTTCGAGGTTTTCGAGTTGGATTTTTGGTTCAAGTTTTTCGAGTTGGTATTTTTGTTCGAGGTTTTTCGAATTGGATTTTTGTTCGAGGTTTTCGAGTTGGATTTTTGGTTCGAGTTTTTCGAGTTGGATTTTTGGTTCGAGGTTTTCGAGTTGGTATTTTTGTTCGAGGTTTTTCGAGTTGGTATTTTTGTTCGAGGTTTTCAGGTTGGATTTTTGGTTCGAGGTTTTCGAGTTGGATTTTTGGTTCGAGGTTTTAAGGTTGGAATTTTGGTTCGAGGTTTTCGAGTTGGATTTTTGGTTCGAGGTTTTAAGGTTGGATTTTTGGTTCGAGTTTTTCGAGTTGGTATTTTTGTTCGAGGTTTTCAGGTTAGGGTGTAGTGGTAATGGGGTAATGGAGTAATGAGGTAATGGGTTAAAGTGTTATTGGGTTAATTGTTTAATAGTGTAATGGGGTAATTGGGCAATGGGGTAACGGGGTAATGGGTTAATGTGTTAATGGAGTAATGGGTGATCGTAATAATTCGTTCACCCATGTACGGCCAGGATATAATTCAATTAAATTCAAATAATTAATTAAATTTGCCAATTAATCTGAAATTAATATTCAAATCGTTTCGTTTTCTTTGCAGCGGAATTTACATTGGAATATAAGTGATACAAATTAATTAATTAAAAATTAAACAAAAACAAAACATGTAAAAGTCGAACTTGAAAAAGTCGAACAAAAATTCATACCCGAAAACCCCGAACCAAAATTCCAACTTGAAAAAGTCGAACAAAAATTAATACCCGAAAACCCCGAACCAAAATTCCAACTTGAAAAAGTCGAACAAAAATTCAACAAAAACCCCGATTTTTTGGTTCGAGTTTTTCGAGTTGGTATTTTTGTTCGAGGTTTTCGAGTTGGATTTTTGGTTCAAGTTTTTCGAGTTGGTATTTTTGTTCGAGGTTTTTCGAATTGGATTTTTGGTTCGAGGTTTTCGAGTTGGATTTTTGGTTCAAGTTTTTCGAGTTGGTATTTTTGTTCGAGGTTTTCAGGTTGGAATTTTGATTCGAGTTTTTCGAGTTGGTATTTTTGTTCGAGGTTTTCAGGTTGGATTTTTGGTTCGAGGTTTTCAGGTTGGATTTTTGGTTCGAGTTTTTCGAGTTGGTATTTTTGTTCGAGGTTTTCGAGTTGGATTTTTGGTTCGAGTTTTTCGAGTTGGATTTTTGGTTCGAGGTTTTCGAGTTGGTATTTTTGTTCGAGGTTTTTCGAGTTGGTATTTTTGTTCGAGGTTTTCGAGTTGGATTTTTGGTTCGAGGTTTTCGAGTTGGATTTTTGGTTCGAGGTTTTAAGGTTGGAATTTTGGTTCGAGGTTTTCGAGTTGGATTTTTGGTTCGAGGTTTTAAGGTTGGATTTTTGGTTCGAGTTTTTCGAGTTGGTATTTTTGTTCGAGGTTTTCAGGTTAGGGTGTAGTGGTAATGGGGTAATGGAGTAATGAGGTAATGGGTTAAAGTGTTATTGGGTTAATTGTTTAATAGTGTAATGGGGTAATTGGGCAATGGGGTAACGGGGTAATGGGTTAATGTGTTAATGGAGTAATGGGTGATCGTAATAATTCGTTCACCCATGTACGGCCAGGATATAATTCAATTAAATTCAAATAATTAATTAAATTTGCCAATTAATCTGAAATTAATATTCAAATCGTTTCGTTTTCTTTGCAGCGGAATTTACATTGGAATATAAGTGATACAAATTAATTAATTAAAAATTAAACAAAAACAAAACATGTAAGTAATAGAAAAACTCTTTCAATTCCTTTAAAGCTTCGATTTTTTTTAAGTAACTCAACTTAAACTTAAACAAAACCCTTGCACCATTTTGTTTCAATAAAGTATCTGTTAACGAAACACTTAAAATACAAATAGTATCTCAAAAATAGATACTGGCGTAAAAAAAAATACAAAAAGGAAATAATAAAAAAAAAATAAAAAAATATAACAAATCAATTTCAGTTTGACTTAACGCTTCAACGAGATATTTTTCTAGAGCAAACAATACATATTAGATGGCTTATTGTTTTTCTCCTGTAACTTCTTTATTATTGGGTGCATTAGAAAGTTTGCTGCTACAACTGAAATACAATTTAAATAAATTATTTAAAGCTACTAGAGATCCGCTGTTTTGGTTTCATCTACACTCGAAACATTATGCTTCACTAAGCCATGCTGGTTCTACCTGTTAGAATTTATAGGAAATTTGCCAAAATACGTTCTTTCCACAAAAACTTTCTAATACACCAATTCCAATACACTCTTTCAAATTTATATACAAGCTGCCATTTAGAGTAGTACCTGCAAATATATTTCACAAAATAAATTGCAAATAAACTTTACACGAAACAAGCAACGAAATTGGAACAAATGCCCCTGGCACTGACACTGATTGCTTGTGAGCGGCTTTCAGTTTGAGACTTTGAGAACGTTTGAGACTTTCAGCCAAGCATGTTCGAATGCGCCATTCACAGCACATTCACTTCCAGATATAAAAGAACTGGTAGAGCTTAAACTGAGTGAGTGAGTGAGTGACTGACTGAATGAGTGACTGTCAGAGGAATGAACGTCATGGTTAGCCAATAAGAATGTTTCACAAGACTCAAATATGTACTCGCGTACTAAGTAGCATTCAATATATGCTATAGGTAAATATATTCGTGTGTGTGAGTGTGTGAGTGTGTGTAGTCAAGCAAAGTTTTAGGTTCCTTTTTTTTTCCTTTAAGTAGCAATATGTTGAAAAGCCTTGACAGTTGGCTTTTGTAAGTGCGTGCAATGGAAATCGAGTGAATTAGCTGCGACTTAGTTTCGATTTGCCATGGTCAGCTTTAATGGAGCTTACCTAGCAGCGGATGTCCTGGCATTTCCGTTGCACTAATATGTCTAAGAAATGAGTTGAAAGCATGGTGGGAGAAAATGGTAAAAGCAAAATACAATCGAAGCAAAAACAGGAGAAAAAAAATACTTTATGCAAAACTTCATTTTGACATTCCAGCTTGTTTTTTTTTGGAGCATTTTTTTGTTTTGTATTTGTCTGCCCATTCGTTCTGCCGTTGACAACTCTGTCAGTTGCTTGTGTTACATATACCCTTTACGGTTGGTTTTATATAGGGTATTAACTTTTTGTTAAATAGTTTGAAGTGCTGGAAAGATATCTATAGAGATGTAAGACTTCTATGAGTTGATGTTCTTCTGCTTGATTTTTAAAAAGAAATTTGAAGAATTCGAAATCAAGTTGAGAAGTAATTGAGAAGTCAAAAAGAAGTCATAAAGAATCTCAGAAATCGAAAAGAAGTTGAGAAAAAGGTCGAGAGGAAGTCTAAGAAAAGCCGAGAAAAATGCAGAAGAAGTTGAAAAGAAGTCGAGAAGAACTCGAGAAGAATTAGAGATGAAGTCGAAAAGAAGTTAAAAAAAAAAATTAAGATGAAGTCGAATAGATGTTGCGATGAAGTAGAAAAGAATTTGAGAAGAAGTTCAGAAAAAATTAAGTCGAGAATACACGATAACTAAAAGATGTCTGAAATGCCTGCCTGAAGTCGAAAAGAACTAGAGATGAAGTCGACAAGAAGTTGAGAAGAAGTCAAGAAGAAGTCGAAAAGAAACTCAGAAAAATCCAGTAGATTTTGCGAAGAAATCCAGAAGAAGTGAAGACGAAAATACACGATAATTAGAAGATGTCGAGAAGAACTCGATAAGATTTAGAGATGAAATCGAAAATTATTTGAGAAAAAGTCAAGAAGAAGTCGAAAAGAAGTGATGTCGAGAATAACAGATAATTGGAAGATCTCTTAAATGCCTGCCGATATGGACATAATTTAATCAGATCACCTGCTTCATAAGCTTCACTACTTCCGTCGCTATATTCCATAGCTCAATGAAGGTGACAATCCATTGTAGGATGTTTTATACTTTGAATGTTCAATTATCCAACATTGGTCTCAAATTTTTTAAGCTAAAATTTCGATTCTTTTCTTTTTGTTTAACTTTTGAGTCTTCAGTTCATTTCTCCAAATTTTCGTCGACTTCTATTGAAGCGTTTAAAAGCTTCGGAGTTACTAAAGTTATTTCTTAATTTTCTTCTATTTCCCATTGTTTGTCGCTGGTTTTACTATTAGTTTTTTCTTCTTATTTGCTATTTTTTCTTCGCTCTACGATTTTCATTAGCATTTCTATTGCAGAAGTTTCGTTTTCAGCTGGGAAATAATGTCGTCAATTAGGTTATATAAGTCTTAACTAACTTGATTTTATTTCGCCAGCGTTTCGTTGCTTTGAGTTCTTTCTTAGCTTGGCTTGCGTTGACTCGGTTATTCATATTATTTGTATATTCGCTGTCTAGCAATTGTGCCAGTTTACTCCTTCTCGTGTCCTTTTTTTTTTTGTTGGTTTTATTATGCCCTCAAGTCGCATTACGTGCGCTTTTCATGCTGTTTTGTTTTCCTTAACGTTGCTTTGTGTGTTTCGCATATTACTTCTTGTTTAATTTGTGCAGATTTTTATTAATGATTCGTTTTCTCCTACTACCTACCTGCAGTATTTTAGATTTCTTGCTTTGCATGTTACACGTGCCAAAGTGTCATAATTTATTTTGCCATTCAAGAAAAAAAGTCCCAAATATCAAAAAGCAATTCACTTTATATGCAAATAATATTTCATATAATATCTGGGTTAAAGTGCGTAATTGGGTTAATTTGCTTTCAGTTTCAATTTGAGGTCAATTTAAATGTTTGCTGCAAATGGCATGATTAAACAATTTTTTTTATGCTTCCGAATGGAAGTTAATATTTTTGTTAATTTTTTTTCCATAAATAATTAATATTTTTTTCTTTTAAATTTAAAAGTTAATTCGTCATACATAGTCCGATAAAATAATCAATTAGTAGCAGTTCGCGCTGTATCAGATAGCTGGCAAAAATTAAATATATTAACAAATTTTTTTTCAGTTTGCTGTTACTTCAAATAGAAATTTGTATATATCTTAAATTGTGTTCAATGCAATGTTTGAACAGTGTCAGATATATATGACCGTCACAGGTTTATACACAATTTTTTGATGCCTTGTTCAGACGATCCAATACATACGACACTCTCATCAGTGGAGCATATTCTATTGGTAATTTTTCTATGCTATAAATATTAGCATACAAAATGCTACAAAATGACAAAATGGACTAACTTTATTTAAATCTGGTTGCAAAACCTCCAACGTTTTTCACTTTAATATATACATAGCATGATTTGCAGTTGTAAGGATATCTGAATATTCCTATCAAGCCCTAGCTTTGGTAGTATTGCTAGGCATATGATTTGCAATTATAAGCAAAGAATATTCTTGTTGCTTTTGATAAGAAATTTTTTATTTGAGAATTATAAGTAGATACTAAGACAAGCTTCAGAAATTCTGACGCATACAAAAATTCACAAGAGAGACTGCCTATCCTTTTCTTAGCGTAGAAGTGTTTACTGCATAATTTTTTTCTTTTCACTAATGTGATTTTTTCTACATTATGTAATAAAATTTGATGTTTGAGCTTATGTTGCTGAAAACTTATTTTTACTTTAATTAATTACCTCAAAAAGAGCACCTGCCAAGTCCACATTACTCATTTGCACAAACTGCAGATAAACTTCAGCTAGCTACTACTACAACAACATCAACTATTTATTTATTTTTCTTTCTTTTTTTTTCTCATTTAATTTAAACTTTTTTCTTACATATTTTCGCAAGTTTCACTGCTTTTTACACGTGTTTGTCCCATTTCTGCTATAAACCAACGCACAAAATTCATATGCGTTCTTCAAACTCCAGCCAAATGCCACCATGCAATGCTGCCAAGAAATAGGTATCGTCCAGGCGATTATCCTTGCGTGTCTTTGGATTAAGTTTGATGTTAAATGCACGCACAACAGCGACCAATGCTGCCTTTAATTGCGTGAGCGCAAAGCGCATGCCTGCAGAGAATATAAAGCACAGTTAGATATATATAAATATATATAGTCCGATGACATAATAAGCAGCTATTATATAATTTAAGTAATTAACGCACCTGGACATATACGCGGCCCATCGCCAAATACAAGAAAGACGCCCATTTCACGATATTTGCGCAAACCGCCATTAATATTTGATTCAAGAAAACGTTCTGGTTTGAATTGCTCGGGATCATCACAGTTCCGGATCATGATGTATGGCATGTGCAGGTATAATAACAACAATATTCTTCTCTAATGTAGAGCGTTGGCCATTTTTATTGCACAGCTCAATGGGTTCAGTGCAAAGTTTACGTGCCATAAGTTGTGGTGAGAAAATGCGAAGAGTTTCTGTGAATATATTAGATTAGATTAGATTTAGCAAAAATGTAATAAAGCCTAAGACAGACCATTTAAGCATGCATCCAAATAGGGCAAATCGTTTAGCTGCTCAAAGCTTAAATCCGACTGGCCGACTTCTTCACGCAGTTTTTGCTGTGCAGCAGGATTACGTGCTAACTAGTTAAATAAAGAAAATATAATTTTAATATTTTATTTATTTAAAGTTTACAAACCAGCAGCAATGCATGCGCCAATACTGATGCTGTAGTCTCGAAACCATCTGTTAAGAATGTCATAGTATGCGAGGTCAACTCCATAGTATTCAGATGCTTCTTCTGCTGCAGTTGTAGCATATAGTTAAGAAAGTCTGCACGTTCTTTATATTGCGGTGACTTACTTCTTAGCTCGATAGCACGCTTCATCAAATCAAAGAAGAAGTCTGTTATCTCTTTCTTGAAAAGTGGCACATTATAAAATTTTCTTATCCAAGGCAACAAGTTGGACAACGAAGGAAAAAGCAACCACTCGAAGGATTTTTCAAAAACACGTTTTATCATGCCAACAATTGGTGTTGGTGCATCTGTTAAACTTTGCGCTGATAGCCCAAGTACACAATCTGAGTCAACTTCTGTGCTATAGCACAAAGCTATATCCTTTGCATTGATACCGCCCATTGCAGGTGTTGCCATTTTTTGTTGCTTGCGTATATAGTCGACAAATTTTGTACAAACTTCAAGTGTTGCAGGATAAACAGCACTAACCTGGAATTATTGAAGATATTTTAAAATAAAAAAATTAATTATAATATATAATATATTAAAACTTACACGATTTGCTGTCAGTCCAGGTTTTACTTCCGCACGTCGCTCTTTCCACTCATCATCTGTCAGTGTAAAAGGATTATTAGCTAATATGACATCCGTTTTCTTGGTAACCTATTAAAAAATAAGAATTTTAAACAAACCTTATCCAAATTTATGCACATACAAGTACTTACAGTACGCGACGCTTCATTATCATAAAAACAACGAAACTCACTAACTAGCACCTTCCGCACATATTCCGGACTAAGCACCAGCAACTGTGGTATGCGTGTATTTATTAAACCCACAAAATTTTCAGTTTGCTTGTATTTCCAATAAATTTCATTAACATCGTAGACCATATTATGTTTCTGTGTAAACTGACTGGGTAAACTGCCCAGAAATGGATAAGCTTTGGCGCACTTAATGCCGCGTTTTGTCCAATAATTAAAATTCCATATAAGAAATATATAGATGAGCGCCACTAAGATGGCCAAGAATATAAGTATTGTATAGATTGTAGACATTTCGGTATTAGTTGACTATAACCTTCAACTGCAAGCGCCTTGTTCAATCAACAAATTCCAACTGAATTGCATTTGAAAAGCTTTATTGCAATAGTCAACCGGCTGCGGTTGTACTCTATACGCATATCATATGATTTTAATTTGCCACAATAGCTTTCTATAATATATATTCGTCTAAATATGAATTTGTTTGTCTGTCTGTCTGTGCTTATCAATTGAGCTCGTCGAGTAGCACTTGCAACTAGAACTCTGCCTTCCAGTTTATTGCACACAATAACAAGTGACACTGACCGTGAATTAATAAGTTTTATATTGTTTATTTTTATGCGAACAGATTTTTATTGGCGTAGATTGTAGTAGAACTTTGCTTTAGGTCGTATAAGTGCAGTGGGAACTGTTAGTTTTTTCGATCTTAAGCAAGCTTTTTCTTAGAATATAAATTCAATTTAACATAAATTTAATTTCTATTTTCCTATTTAAGCTTAAAACCATTTATTTTGTTTCTTGCATTTTTTTCCTTAAAATTTTCTTAATTTATATTCTTTATACATATTATACTTGCTTTAGTTTGACCACAACATCTTTATAAATAGCACCTACAACTCTTTTATAAATTTTTCGCAAAACAAAAACATAGAATTTTTCTTTTACTAAGGCGCCATGCCATGTTGTTATGAGTTTTCATATTCTCAAGTTTGTTGCTTGAGTTGGTGTCTGTGAAGTGTTTGCTTAAGTTTTAATTAATTTATAGAACACATCATGCGCACCCTACACTTGTAAGTATATACTAGAGAAACACTTTTTTTTACAAAAAACAAAAACAGTTTGAGCGACCGACACCCGAGCTAAACTTTGTACACACACTTTAGTTCCTTTAAGCATGTTACAGCGAAATTTATTTAAAAACTTTGTGTTTGCTTTTGTAGCATGAACTACTGTTTATACGCTGCACAAGAATTGCATGTAGTAGGGTATGTGTAGTGAGTTTGTTGAATTGCTGATTTATATGTAACAGTGCGCAAATGTATGAATAATTACCCTTACATTATAAATATTTTTTTTTCCAAAATGACGTTTATGATTCTTAATCAGTTAATGCAGCGCTTTTGTTGAGTGTTGTCATGAGAGAAGCTATTAGCAACAATTTTAATTCTTTTTGTTTTTCTTTATTTTTTATATATTGTAATTTGTTGGAGTTTAAATTAATCCAGCTTGAATTCGAATTTAAAATTTGTTGTTGCCTTGCACGTCTTCGTCATCTATTAATAGGTTTAGTACATATACTCTACAGCAGCACCTTCTACTCTACAGTAGCACCTTCTACTCTGTGGTAGTACCTTCTACTCTGCGGTAGTACGTAGTACCTTCTATTCTGTAGCAGCACCACCTCTATTCTACAGCAGCACCACCTCTATTCTACAGCAGCACCACCTCTATTCTACAGCAGCACCACCTCTATTCTACAGCAGCACCACCTCTATTCTACAGCAGCACCACCTCTATTCTACAGCAGCACCACCTCTATTCTACAGCAGCACCACCTCTATTCTACAGCAGCACCACCTCTATTCTACAGCAGCACCACCTCTATTCTACAGCAGCACCACCTCTATTCTACAGCAGCACCACCTCTATTCTACAGCAGCACCTCTACTCTGCGGTAGTACTTTCCACTCTACAGTAGCACATTCTTCTATGCAGTAGCACATTCTTCTATGCAGTAGCACCTTCTTCTCTGTAGTATCATCTACTCTGCAGTACCACCTTTTACTTCGTTGTAGCATCGAGAAACTGCAATATTTGTAGTCACAGGTTTTGTATAACCAATGACCTTGGCAGCGGGTGATATGTTTCCATTTCCTCACCAAATAAATACCGAAGCGTATAAATATGTCGAATATGCCAAACTCTAAGCAGTTCTCCATGCCAAAACTTTTGGTTATATTTTGAGAAATAACAGACATACTTTTTGCAATAGTTTGTACAGCCAACTTTTACAATATTTGTCAGTATTTTGCCGGGCGTCATCATATGTCCTCAGTCAGTTTTATGTGCATAGTTTATGAAAATATGCGCGCACAGCGTTTGAAGTACTAAAAAAGGTGTTCAACAGAAGAAGGTGTTTAAAATTTGAAATACAACGCTTCAACTACTTCAAACTGCATGCATTACGTCTATAAACTAAATCAATGCAGCGCAATCTAGCAGCGAGAAAGAACTTAAAGTTTAAGTTTAATAAATGAAAAAATTGAATATCAAAGCAAGGCAATACCATAAAAAATGCAAAACTAACAAAAATCCCAACAGCAAAACTTTAAAAAAAAAAAAAAAGCAGCAAAACAGCCAATGCCACACCCAACGCGCGCCGAGGTTAAAGTTCAGCAGTAGCTGTTGAAAAACTTGAAGCAGCATTTTTGAGTAGTAACACTTGCAAATGCAAAGACGTGCTGCCGCGCACTCAACAACAAAAAAAAGTGTCATGCACAGATTTTTATTTTACGTGTATATCTTTTCGATATTTTCTACTAAAAATATTGGATTTTCGCGGTGATGTAACGTGATGTAAGGCAACTTTTCATATACTATTTATATGACGCGCATAAGGTCCTTACCGCTGCTTGTATTACTTTACTTCATACAGCATGCTTCGCATGTTGCTAAAAAGCAAAAGTTGTGTGTACGCTCATATGTTCAAATTTTCGCATAAACAGCAGCAGCCAGCAAGACTTCAACAACGTCAAAGGATTCAAATGTCAACAGACACATGCTGCGCTCGCTCAATTCGCATTTTTATGCGCTTCAAGTGCACAGCAGCAGCAAAAATTTTGGGGGAAAATTTGTGTTGAAAAATGAAATCAAATAAGAAAAAAATTTCTTTTAACAACAAAGTTGTTATTTTGTACGAGTTTCATATAAAAAAGTATTTATTTATCAGCAGCTATAAACGGCTTTGTCCGGAAATAATAGTTTCGTAAAGAATTGCTCTACATTTATGTAAACAGGAAGTAATAACTTCTGATTTTTATTTTTATTGCTTAGTCAAGAAAATCAAGGATTTGTTTGATTTAAACAGAGTTCTTCGATAGAGTTGGATTATATGTCTAAAACTTGATCATAAAGTCAGAAGCAGTATGCTACTCGACCATGTAGGCCCGTCTAGCTTAGTTTGAAGGGCATGGAACCCCACGTTGGGCGCCATTTGTTTGTAAATTTTTCTAACCCAATTTTAAAAACATTTTTCATGGATTTTCAATGTTTTAAAACATGTCTAGACAGTCTACTCTAACTAGTAGCTAGCTACTCACTTTCAGTAAGGACAATTCAAATATTTCCTCCTTACTCAATCAAATATTTAATACGAATGCCATTTGTATGGCACTCAAAGCAAAATGAATTGCCGTTGACATATGACGCTACTACAAAATATATTACTCTATCCTATAAACTACCAATTGCTCCACCCTTTAAATATGCAGTATATCCTTGTATAACACAAAAAAAGAATTTAATTTGAATTTTGTAAAATTTGATCTGATTTGAGTTGCACAAATAATACCAAACAACAAATTTTAAACTAATTACCGACATTGTTTGCGTCTTTGTTTTCAAAGAACTTATTTACTGAAATAAAAACGAAAACTTTTCAAAAAACAAACACAAGGACATGCGTGACGTGTTCGGTCCACTTACACAAATACATACAAAAACTAAAAGTTTCATCCTTGATGCGTGCGCTGTGCACATTGTCCTTTTGTTCCACGGTGTGTAATAAAAAACAATTTCTCAACGTCTTAAAGCTTCGTTTTTCGTCAGCATTACATTACCATTGTCCATCATGCATCCATCATGTAGCAAACTTTAGCAAAAGGTGACGATTAACATTTTAACGCGTTTTCGTGACGCTATAGTATATAGTAAAAAAATATATACTTCTAGGTCACTCATATCTTATATTTGCAGCTAAGTGTTAAGAAAAAAATATTGTATATCAAAATAGACTAATAAACTCTCGTGGAACATGTAAGAAACCGTGCAAAAAATAGAATCCTTGTAAACGCTATGCGCTATTGTGTTCTGTGTTGTGCACTGCCTTTCAGCATTTTCATATTATTACACACACAATATTTATTGAAGGCAATTAGAGTTCTTACTATGCCATGTTTTGCCAACTACTATAATTATACTCAATTACCCGTTGACGATTATGGCGTAAAATTGAATTTTGATGCAAACAAATGGCGGCGACGAAAAGTGCAAGACAATGTATTGCATGAAAGAGGTTTGTTCGAAAAAAAGATAGTCGATATAGATGCATAACTTAATGCAAAGACAGCACCTTATATTTCAAGAAAGCTTAAAACTTAAAAAAAAGAGGGGAATCTAGTTAGTACGCTTTCGAATCGCGCCAAAAGTTCATTAGCAGATTTTAGTTGAAAGTTCTCTTTACACTTCAATCTGGCTTGCATTCAATTTCAAAACATAAACCATTTGTGTATCATAATACTTTTAACTGTAATTCGTAATGTGAGAAATTCATTTTCCTAGTTGGCAGCTCTGCGTGCTAGTGGGGCTCTTAGTACAACCCAATTTTTGGAATTAATGCAATGATAATACTACATCATTCCAATTCTCGTTGCTTCAATGAATTCGGTATTCTAATTGTTGATATCGATTACTTTCGTCATTAATCGGTCCGAAGTTCGAAGTTAGGTATTCTCTAAGCGACATCGACGTTGCTTATGATTTTTTTCCAAATTGGGCTCGGAACACATTTATAAATAGTTTACCTTGTTAGACAGCGACAACTTGTTATTGGCAGATATGAAGCCACGATATTTTTTCAGTTTTGCTATGGACCGTTTGCTGAACCATAGTTGTATGTCTCGAAAAGCTAGCTTTTTGTCACAGACAATACCAAAGTTTTTGCAGGCAAGCTTTTGTTGTGAAGGTGAGCCTAGCATTGATATGCCTGGACAAGTGCCACTTCTATTGGTGAACGTTACACTTGCACATTTACTGCTGTTTCACTTGGAAGCCCATTCAGTAAAGCTGTTAATGTACTCCTGTAACGCACTTGCCACAGTGCCGATCAGTAGACTTCGAGTTAGCACAGCTGCATCATCGGCGTATGTGGCTATGAGCAGATTGTCAGTCTATACTTCCAGGTGTTTGCGACAAGTTGCAAAATAGCAACGTTATGACTGAAGGAGATACTTCGCTTGTATCACAAAAAATAAACAACGACTGCCGAGCAAAGCTAGTTCGCCCAGGTACTCTATTTATATAATAATAGGCTAACATAGTGCATTGGATGGGCATTTATTCCACATAAGAACGATGTTGACTGTTCATCTATCCATGTCTGTCTGTTTGACTGTCTGTAAGTATTTTATTTGTGTTTATCTGTTTGAAGTTCATCTGAAAATCAAGAGCAGCTAAGAAAAGTCTCTCCAGCAGGTCTGTAGGATAGTATATAGTTGCATACCTCGTCTACAGTTCTTTCGTGTTATACTTTGAAATATTTTATAACCAACCACGCAAACGTATAAACATGATATATGAGCTGAAGAAACAAAAATTACACAAAACAAATTTCAACAAAAATAGCCAACCTGAATGTCCTTGCTACTTACTATACAAAGGTTGAACTGCCACAAGCAATATTCGTGCATTATATATATTTTTTTTTTTTATAATTATTTAAAAATATATACCAAACAATATATGCAGTTCGTTGTAGCCAACTGCTTATTACAATGTAGTGCACTGCATAAAATATTTTAACACATTAAAAATTTATACCGTTATGCACAATTTTCACGTGCGTTCTTCGAATTCCAAGTAAATGCCACCATGCAATGCTGCCATGAAGTAGGTGTCGTCCAGCCGATTATCCTTGCGTGTCTTTGGATTAAGTTTGATGTTAAATGCACGCACCAAAGAAACAATTGGCGCCTTCATTTGCGTGAGTGCAAAGCGCATGCCTTTAAAATGTATATTAAAGTAGGTCAACATGTTTAAAATTGCGCATAATTTAGACTTAATTAGTAGCAAACGCACCTGGACAAACACGCGGACCATCACCGAAACCATAAAATACGCCCATGTCACGATACTTGCGTAGACCACCATTATTTTCTTCAAGAAAACGTTCCGGTTTGTATAGCTCGGGATCTTCATAGTAATCTGGATCATGATGTAATGAGTAGACCGGTACAATGACAACTTGATCCTTTTGTATTTGCACAATGTTGCCATTTTTATTTTGCCATTCAATGGACTCCGTGCAAAGTTTGCGTCCAACTAGTAGGGGTGGAAAAATGCGTAGTGCTTCTATAGGGTATAAAATAAAAATTTTATATTTAGAATATAAGAGTAGAATATGCCTACGCACCCTGTATGCAGGCATCCAAATAGGGTAAATCGCTAAGCTCTTCAAAACTAAATTCGCGACTGCCAATCTCTTCGCGCAGTTTTTGCTGTATTTCAGGATTACGCGCCAGCTTAGAGGATTAAAAAAAAAAATAAATATTCAAAGTTTGAAAATTTTCTTCTTTCTTTCTATCTCACCAGCAGCAAAACATGTGACAACACTGAAGCAGTTGTCTCAAAACCGTCTGTCAGGAAAGTCATTGTATGCGAGGTCAATTCCGCCGTATTCAAACCTTTTTTATCCTGCAGCGACAGCATATATTTCAAAAAATCATTGCGATCTTGATGCTCTGTGGACTTGCGTCTAAGTTCAATTGCTGTCTTCATTAAATCAAAAAAGAAATCTTTGACCTCTTCTTTGAAAAATGAAACCGTAAAGAACTTGGTGATCCAAGGTATTATATTAGCAATTGAGGCATATAATATAAAACCGAATGATTGATCGAAAACACGTTTTGTCATGCCTACAATTGGTGTCGGCTTATCGGTGAAACTCTGCGCTGAGATGCCCAAAACACAATCGGATACAACTTCTGTCGTATAACAGAGGCAGACATCTTTTACATTGATGCCTTCAGCAGGCGTTGCCATTTTTTGTTGCTTGCGTATGTAGTCGACGAAGCGCGAGCAGACGGAGAGCGTTACAGGATAGACAGCGCTAACCTTAAATTTATATGAAATGCAGCAGTAAGTCAGATTTAGTTATAGTATATTAAGTTTGCATACAACTTACACGATTTGCAGTCATACCAGGTGTCACCTCAGCACGTCGTTCTTTCCATTCTTCACCAGTTAGTATGAAAGGATTATTTGCAAATATGAGATCCTTTTTCTTGTCGACCTGTGAGAAGAAAGTTTTATCAGTCATTTATTGAAATATTTGTGTTTTAGTTGTTATATATCTTAAAATTGAATTGGATTTATATTGCAATGTGTACTTGTAGGTGCTAGAGCGACAGGAAATAGCAGATGACGTCTGTTATTAATGGGTAGAACACATAAATATCCGACGTACTAGAAGTATAATACTACAAAATATTTGCTTTCTAAACTTAACCATAAAGAAATTTTTTTTTTTAGGAAGGAGAACAGATTTGTCTGTTTTATCAGTTCTACTATGGATCTATAAATAATATTTCATTGGAATTTACCCCAAATCTGGCAATTTTATCTAAAAAAAGAAGAAAAATACAAATTTTTGTATTAAAAAACTCAGAAAGTAGTTACTACCCACGAATAGTACAAATTTGAAGGCTTTATCCTTTATTGTCTTCAAGTAATTTTTGTTTGAAAGGCAGACAGACGGACATGCTATGCTGTTAAATTGAAGTTTTGAAGAGCTAAGACAAACTACAAAATTTTTATACAAAAATTCAGAAAGCTTGGAAAGATCTGTATAGTGGGTACAACATTTAGTGGTCCGATCTAGACCTGAATAAAATATATTTTAAAAATTAACCAAAAATTGATCAAAATAAGCATTTCTAGTTAAATGAAAAATTCAATAGAAATTTTTTTCATACGATACTTCAGAATAAGATTGGAGGTTGATACATATTTTGAAGAAATGGAAGAATATCAAAATATGAAGGCTCTAACTCTCTATCTCGTTACTCATATGAACAGCCAGACACACGGACATTTCTCTGTCTTAGGCAAGGATGTTTGATACATATTTTAAAGGAATGGGAGTATGTAAATATCAAAATATGATGGCTCTATCTCTCTATCTCGTTGTCATATGAACAGAGAGACAGACAAACATTTCTCTATCGATTCGACTTTGCATGCTGATGCAGATTATATGTGCTTTATGGGATTAACCACGACTCCTACTTCTGTTACCCTCTTTTACACATGCATAAAACTTTTCAATGTACAAATGCGCGTATGAATCTGTTGGACACTGAATTATTTACACCGTAAGTCTATAAAAAATGGTAAATTTTTTTTTTTTTTAGAATTGAGTTGTAATATGAATAGATAAGGCATGAGGCAAACAATTAAGAGCCACAGTCAAGCTGATCAACACATTTTTACGCTGCATAAATCATTATTTTTTAAATTAGGTCTTCAAATTTGATGCCTTATCTTTTCCTACTCAAATACATATACAGACAGACGGACAAGGCTAGATCGATTCATCTTCTTTCTCACAAATAACTGAATAAAAGTTGACAGCTGTACAACTCATACCGCCCAATAGATTATAATAGACCTTGCACTACTCCATAAGCAAATTTTTGGCTTATCCAGACATATTATATTACTTAATTTTACTCACCGTCAGCGAAAATTCATTATCATGAAAATTACGAAAATCATTGACATAGACTCTACGCGAAAATTCCGGACTAATTGTAAGTATCTGCGGCATACGGCAATTCATGACGCCCACAAAATGATCGGATTTCTTGAATTTCTGATAGATTTCATCGATATCATAGACAAAATTACGTTTTTGTGTAAAAACACTCGGAAAACTGCCAACAAATGGATAAGATTTGGCACTGTTAAGACCGCGTTTCTTCCAATAATTAAAATGCCATATTAAAAAGATATAAATTAATGCAGCTAGCGCGGCTAAAACGAGCAGCGTTGTAAATATGAGAGACATTTTGACAAACACGCTACACGACGTACAAATTGAGACTGAATTGTTTTAAAAAAATTGTATTCAATTGCCTGCGCAATAGAAGATACTCGTACAAGCACGGCTGCTACAGTGAATTAAATTTTATTTGATTTTGATTTGCGGCGGGTAATAGCTTTTATTTAAACTTGTGAGCGCATATGCTGCTTGCTTATCAATTAAAGTATGTACTGAACACTGGCACTGGGTGACGCTATGACGCTTCAAAAAAAAAAAAAAAAAATTAATAGATATGCTGTTCAGTATGATGTGCAGCGATAAAGTGATACGAGTGTAGATAGTTGCGTGTGTAAATCTGGAAATATTTAAACAAACTGCTTTATTAAGTTTGTATTTGACAGCTTTAAGAAGCATGAAAGCATATTTAAATGTCACAAATGATAGCGATTACTTTTGTCTTCACCCTCGTACATACAATGTATTCGGCTCAATTGAATTTAATGCTTATCATTTGATTAAAGCGCAGTCAAATGCGATTATGATTGAGTAGTAACTCATACAGTAAAAACAATAAAGGCAGGTTGGTATGGGTGCTATCTAATTTAGAGAGCTGTTAGCAGCTTCACTAAAGACTAGTTAACTGAAGAGGCTGCAGCAGCATATAAATATGCAAAACTTATAACTAATAGTCTCTTAAAACTCTATGTTCATATAGACAGCCAGTGATATATTTAGAATAACTCCAACTTTTGATGCTGTTAATAAGTGTATATACTTAATGTAGTCTAACTCGCCCGCTACCCTTTTTACCCGTCTGTTATAGTCTATAGAAATGTGCAGTCATTGCTTTCTGTTGCAATATTTTATTAAACTGTGTCACCTTTATTATTTTTAATGCCATAAGCATTTTTCTACTCATTATCTTTTGAATATTATCTACTAGAAGCTTGAGAAATGTTTACAAACTAACTATAAGTGCGGGACATATTTATTAAGAATATAAAGATTAAAATTAATTAAAAAGCGAACAAGTGTGGTAAATCATTTAATGTGCTGTCTAGGTGGATCAATACATTAGTACAAACTTTTTTGTTATATGAATCTAACAAATTGTCAAGCAATTTTCTCACACAATATGCATATGTGCTGCAGATATTATCTCAAATGCATATAGCGCTGGCTCACCTTAGACTTAATTGTGCATAAGTCAACTACGCTTCACAAAATGACGCAGCAAAATAATAAATGAACTCAATTTTGCGTTTTATAGAATATATTGAGATGAACTTCATTTGCATGCCAGGCACGATGCGTAGAATTTATTGATAATACAAACAAGCTTGCATAATAATTAAGAAAATGAATAAATGAATAAGCATAACTGGCTTTGAAATTGATTATGGAATATTTTAAGCTTATGAAGAATACGCTTTAGATATAATAAAAAAAAAGTATGCTGAAAAGTTTACTAGGAAGCAATACGAGTACATAGACTTTAATGTATGATCAACTCGATCAAAAGCGTGTAGCTAGTGATATAAGACTCTAATGTCTGTCCGTCTGTAGATCTGTAACAACTTAGTTCTACTTACTAAGTAACGATATATCTCACAGATACACTCAACAATCTACTACAGTACAAATATTATATTAAAACCCGGCTATAAAACGTATACAAGCTTCGTTTCAACCAGAATTAAATAAATTGTTTATTTTTATTTGCTATTTTCTGTGCAAATTATTTATTCGCATGAATCGAGCTTAATTAATAATTTGCGCGTTGCTTGTTAAATTAGAAAACGTTGCGCTACTTTGTACAGCAATTTATTAGCAGCAAAAAAAAAAAAAAAACACAAATAAAGCATGCAGCAGCAGCAGATTATGCAAAAACTACAAAGAAGATGTAGCACGAGTGGCAAGTAGCATCTAGAGCCAAACACTGCTGCAGGCTTGCTTCGCAAGCGAAGCAAAAAACACAAATGTAAAACAGGGTTAAGTGTAAAATTAAAAACAGCAAAAATAGATACAAT
This sequence comes from Leucophenga maculata, assembly GCA_035044805.1. Lineage (NCBI taxonomy): Eukaryota > Metazoa > Arthropoda > Insecta > Diptera > Drosophilidae > Leucophenga > Leucophenga maculata. The sequence goes on along the minus strand of JAWNNP010002956.1, from coordinate 2,709,832 downwards.
AAACTAGGGCAACATGATGCTATGAGGTATGCAGCAAGATACGAACAAGTCGTAAAATGCAAAAGGGGAGTTGCTGACCAACATAAAACCCAAAGGAATGAGCGCAAGTAAATTGTCCAAGCAAATGAAACTAAATGAGTTTATTTAAGTCACTCAGTGTAGAGTGTAGAGGCAAATTAGATAAATAAGGAATGCAGTTGATAGTCAAGCATAAAATTGGAACAGAATTAAGTGGCTTGATAAGTCAAATAATATTAAAGTTTTAATGGTACACTTGACAGCTTACCTGCAGATACAATTGCATGAAATTAAGAATAGAAGTGAAGCCGAAATATATATATTTTGGTTCTTCAAAACTGCTTGCTATATGCCTTCGTTTGTTGATAGAGAGATCAATAATAAAATTAAATTTTTAATTAGATTCGAAACACAAAATTTGATGATGATCCTAATGCAATAAATTACAAAGGTTCAGATTGAATAACTGATAAGTGGAGTATTTTAAATTAAGGCGCTTGTTGGAAATCATGCACAACATGCAAGCAAAAAAACTTCTTTATTAACTTTTAAACAAAGGTCGAGTCAATATAGACTCGTACGTCTGTCCGACTGTCTTGCTATATAGATTATAATTCCAAACTATTATCGTTCTTATTCGAGCTCTTATTGCTACTTTATGTTATGTTATTCATCAAAGTGACCCAATTTAATATAAATTTAATTCGCACAATTTGTATTTATTTATTTTACTGATTAAAATTTAGTTTGGCAACTGACCGACCACTAATCGTTAAATAAATAATTAGAAATGCATTTGCTTAATCCAAACCTAATGTTTAATGTTTTGCACATAAAATTTAAACAATTAAGCAATTTAATTGTAGTATAAACAATTGAAAACGTTGCATTCGCACGTATTTTGCAATAATTAATTATTAATGCCACACAAAAGGATTTAAAAGTGGCAGGAACTAAATTTGCACACTGCAAGGAGGCAGCATACTGTGTACACTGTACACCCAATGCAATTAGTGTCAATGAGCAGAGTACAACAATAAAAACCAACAAATAAATAAATAAACTAACAACGAAGCAGGTTGGTGGAGGTTAAACAATTTGCCGAAAAAAATAAAAAAACTAAAATTGACTACAAATCGAATGAAAAATCATTGAAAAATAGCAGGATATGGCAAAACAATTAAATCAAAGCACGAAAAATCGAGCGGAGTGACCAAAAATCAAATGAAAACAGTTTCCAATACAAAAAAGGAAAATATTATTACTAAAATAGTTAATAGTTTGTGTGTGTTTGTGCGGGTGTGGCTAAAGCGGAAATGTCAGATACGAGAAGTTTTAAAAATAGCGCTCTGAGTTGCGGCCGGAGGTGATATTGTGTAAAAAATAAAAACAAAAAAACTAAACACGAGACCGCAAACAAACGCAATTGGAAAATGGAAAAGGAAAATCGATATTGGGCAAATTACGAATTGTTACAACGGTTTATGGTCAGGGACAGTAGTTTGGTGTGGCATGAAGTCGCTTAGTCGTAAGGTGAAAGCGAAGGGCGCAACTCGATAAAGAAAGGCGTGGCATACAGCCTGACGGGGTCATACAGTGTTGTTGTTGTTGTTGTAGTGTGTTCAACTCAAGGCATTCGCGTATTTTGAGTTCTGTTCAACTTGATTAAACTATGTCCGCTGGTCATATCCGCTTACGAACTGCAATGAATATGTTGTGCCAGAGATATACTACACAAAGGCATACAATTGTTTTAAAGCCATAATTAAACACAGCTACATACCATATATTTATTTATATTGTATGCCTGCGCATCTCTATGTCAGCCGTTTCTATTTCGACGCGATTTTATCACGTTTTGTGCGCGTTTCCGTTGCTGATTGAATGGGTTTTACAAATGATTTTGACTGTTGTGCACTATATTAAGCTTAAAGTTAAAAGTAGCATAGAAAATTTAAGTTATAGAATTTGCCGTAAAAGAAATATCAGCAGAAAATGTTGTTCTACTTGACTTTTATTTGATTTACTTTGCCGAAATGGCAGCAAGACAAAGGCCATGCATGGTAGGAAGTTGTAAGAACTTGTCTTAAATCAATATTAAAAATTTTGGAAGACATTTGAAAATAGTTTCTAAGGGTAAGACTATCAACACATGAATGTATTAATTATTTTATGAATAATTTAATCACAGAAAACTTCACCCATATATAGAGCTTTTAATGATTCCTTCTTCGTTACTGTGCAGATTTGACATTTCAGTATTCTTTTGTTGGCATAAACTGACTTCGAATTATAAGCTTATATGCAGCCATTCAACATAATAATCCTCTGCTTATGAATGTGTTGATGTGCGGCTGCGGTAGTCATTATGGTGAGAGTACTTTTGAGGCAGCACTGCCAACCTCGCTAACTATGCGAGAGTCCTTGCTTATTCTGATAGAATCTTCTGAAATGTTCTGTGCATTTTGACAACACAAGTGTCGCTGACAGTGCTGATACAGTTCTGGCGTACTCATCTGTTATTTATGCCACAATGTTATGTCGTGCTGCGTATGAGTTTGCTCTTTCTTTGTGAAGACAGAGCCTTAATTGTAGCCTGACCAACAGCACAGTTTATTAGCCGGCCTGTAAAATATCTACCAGATATATGCTACAGCCGACAAAGCCGTCTTCGATTGATCATTGCAGATTGCAATCCACCTTTTTGCTTTCAGTCTACTCTCTCTAAGCTGCTTAGTATTAAGTTGTCATTCCATTTGAGGTCTGCAACACAGTAGTCAGCCTCCTTGATCTCATCCAGGTTTCCTACTAAGCATTGGATGGTGCCGTCTCACAGCATATGTTCTGAGATGATTTAGCTCACGGAGTTTTGACTGCCGTATGCTTTGGAAGATGGTGAATACTCCAGAAGACATATCAGTCAAAAGTTACACCAAGAAACTGAATGTTTTTTGTATCTAGAATATTCACAAATGCTTGAGCTGCGTACCTTCTAGTAAAGAGCTATCGACTTATTAAACATTATTTGTGCTCTCCTTCACTTCAAAAGCCAATATATGTATTCTCCCTTCCTTTCTGTCCTCTCTATACCTTTAACTAGAGCAACGCTGTTCAAAAAGAGAGCAATCAGCGCTCGAGTGTATGTGCTGTATTTTATGAAAGGATTTTATTAAAAAGTGGCATTGCGCTTATCAACGACTGAGTCATAATTTATATACAATAACAAAGCAACAACAAATTTTGTTTATAAGTATTTAGCAGTACGTAGTCGACTTCTATAAGCATTCCGCCATATGTCTTAGGTGCTATGCCTTGACATAGTTCACTTCCAATATATACAATCAAACTATTGATTATGCAATTCTAAAGAAACCATCGATTTATATAGATAAATAGTCAGCCATTTCTAAACAAAAGTAAACCCAACTTTAATAAACTTCAACCGCAAAACTTTAGTTTTCCACCGCAGCAACGTACAGCAGCAGTAATCAGTAAAATAATTGCACTCGTACACAGCAGTCCGAAATTAAGCCTCATTTCAAAGATAATTCCAAGATAAGCAACGTCACACTTAAACGAGCTATTATAGGCAAAGTTTTGTGCTGCAGCACGTACATGCCTGTGGTATTTACCAAATGAACGGAAGGATAAACGTAAGGACATGAGACAAAATTGGACATACCATATCAAGCAGATAGAAGACATACGCCAGCGACATGCATATTATGGTAATTTTAGCGCTTGTCCCAGTCACGATAGTGCCGCAAAAGGATCAACAGCACTATTTGCCACACACACACACACACTCTCATACACATTTTCCCAAGACACACAAACAACAATCAGCAGAGAGACAAAAATGCCACATGTCACATTTGCCACATGAGTTACCATAGCTCATTTATCATCATGCATATATATGTGTATGTGTAGGTACATAGTACTGTTATGCAGTACGTTGTTGCATGTAGTAAGTATTTATGGCATACCACTCGCCGTACAGCCACCGAACTGCGGTTCAAGGTGACCAAGCCATTTACAGCAAATTGCGGTTGGCACAACTGGACGGCAGGCTGTATGTCATGCAGAACAGACAGCTTGAGATTAAAAACAAAAAAAAAAACAAAAAACTATTAAATTTAGTTTTGCAACAAATTTACCAAAAAAAAAAAGTTTGTTTTAATTAATTGGCAGACAACAATGAGCGAAGCAGCGTAGCAGGACTAAACTTTTAAAGAAACGCCTAAAACTTTTTGCGCACCTCAGCTTAAATACAAATTAATGCCATTATTAGTAATGGTTAGCATACTAAAACTGCGAATATAGTATGTGCACACACGTGCAGCAAACAGAATACAAAGTATGTAAATAAACTGACTACTATTAACAGGGCTGGTCTTAGCGTTAGCGTTGCGCCTAACTATTTCAAAGGGCGCCGAATTTGCGTTAATATTTTTATATACAGAATTAGGATTAGGTTTTAACTTGAATATAAGTTATCTGAAGAAGGCATTGGAGCATAAAAATATTCAAACTTGAAGGTTCTATCTGTTATAGTCTCTAAGTTCTCGTGGCCAGACAGACGGACATGTCTGTATCGATTCGACTTTTGATGCTGATACATACATCCATACATACTATATAAAGCCTTTATTGAAAAAGTTATGCATTCGAATGTCAAGAACGTACTCCAGAGTAATAATACCCTTTTTTATGCCTATTTTTTGTTTGATTGCCTTTTAAATTGCAAACACGTTGTATACGTAATATTGCTGCAATCAAACAATTTTATTGCGTATACGCCATGTGCTACAAACAAAATGTATTGATTGTAGTCAATTGCATATAAAAATACAAAATCAAATAATTTATTTAATTTTTTTGCCAATTTTGAAATTAATGGTGGCTTTCTTCATCCGTAAGTACCTCATGCTAAGCCCGCTCCTGTTAATTACTACACCAAACAAATAAATACCACATTCAACTGTTTTAAATATTGTATTAACTATTCCTCAGCTAAATTTAGCCATTCAAATCGATAAAAGCACGTCGTACATGCACGCATTTTTCTTATTTGTTACACGTTATAACCTCAAGAACTTAGCTTGGGGTTTCTTATTGCTTGAGTTAACCTTTCGCATAGGGCGTATACTTACCTAGTTACACACATATAGTACGACGATAAGCAACACGGCACGCTGGTCCTTCGTTACTACGCATACATTTATATATCTACATATATGCAAATGCTTACTGTTTATCCTGCCTTATATAATGTTGTACTATTGTAGCAAATGGGCGTCACGGCTTGCAATTAAGTAAAATTGATTTAATAAAGATATTTATTTATGTGCTGACACACATACGTGTAGTCTGTATAAATCTTTATATAATAGCTTTGTGCTTTGTGCTGGCATGGTTTATATTTTGTTGTTCATATGCCTCGCTGTTGCCATATCAATAACAAATCTCATCGTAAATATTTAATACTAATTACTCGTGAATAAAGAAGACTCTTGCGTGTAGAAAGAGAATACTTTGTCATTAAATGGAACAATGCCAGGCAGCAATGCGTTGCAATGTATTTAAATCTGAAAGTAGTTATTAAAAGTTTTATCTGGCTTTTTTCCCAGCGCATAGATTAAAAATTTATTTAAAACTAGCTGCGGCTCGTAAAAGCCTTTGTCAAATTGAATGTTGAAATAGACAGCCAGACAAACTATTCTAACATTTCGAATATATCTACTGAACCCATTAAAATTTGCCAAATATCTTGCTTGTAGCTTAAATGGATGAAAAGATCTCCTAAGGTGCAAAGTCCATTGACCCCCACAGGATCAAGCTCCAGGGGGTCTGTGGAGTTCACCGTCTGGAGAGTTCAATAACATTGGCCAGATGCCGACGACTTTAGCCAGATGTCGATAGCCTTCATTAAAGCAAATAATTTAGACCGGCAACATTGGCCAGAGTTAGATGATCTTGGCCGGAATTTTTTTTTTTTTTAAATGCTCTTCATTTGCAAAAGTTGATATAACCGAGTTGATTTGATCGAAAAATGGACCGAGGACGGAGATTGATTCCCCGTCCGGTGAATCCACCGTCTGAGCATTCATCTGTCCCAATATTTCTCTCTCTTAGGTTTTGCCTCTGTCTGGGGAATTTCCTGTCTGTGGAATTCCCTGTCTTAAAATTTCGCCGTCTGGGGAATCCTCCATCTAAGGAATGTTCCGTGTGGTAATTCCTTCAACTGTGGATCTCGCCATCTGATAGTCCACTGTCTGAGAATTCCTCCATTCGGTTATTCTACGATCTCGGAATTCCTCTATCCCGAGATTCCTCTGTCCGGGTTTTTCTCTGACTGGAAAATTCCTTTTCTGGAAATTGCTCTGCCTGGGAATTCTTTTGTCTGCGAAGTCTTCCGTGTGGTGATTTCTCCATCTGGGGATCTCGCCACCTGGAAATTTCTGCTTCCGGTTTTTCTACTATCTATGGATTGCGTCGTTCCGGGAATTCCTCTGACCGGGGTTTACTATGTCTCATGAATACCTTGTCAGGGAATTTCTCCGTCTGGGGATTCCTCTGTTTAAAGAATCTTCCGTGTGGCAATTTCTTCATCTATTAATTCCACCGTTTGGTAGTCCACTGTCTAGGAATTACTTCATTCTGTTATTTTACTATCTTGGGATTCGTTTGGATTCAGTGATTTAGCCGTCTGGAAATTGTGTTCAGTGTCGAGGCTGCCTTGTCTTTCAGAAGTTATCCAACCGTTTTTCAACCTTCTAACGACCTTCTAACCACGAACCTATACGAAGTGTTAAAATCCAAAGCATAGTACCTTACAAGCCATTGGTTCTTAATCGGTTCTAGAAACAAGCAACTTTTGATACTTCAATAATAGCCAAACTACAAAATTTTTGGACTGAGATTTAAATACTTTGTATATAGCCTATTTGAAGGGTATTACAGCTTCGGTTGAGTCGACATTTTTTTATTTAAAGTATTTTTTACCTTTTATTACTATTTTTTTGTATTTTTTTGTTGTTGTTGTTTGATTACTTTTTAAATTGCAAACATGTTGTATACGTAATATTTTGCGATCAAATAAATTTATTGCGTATACGCCATGTTGCATGCAAAATGTATTGATTAAAGCCAATTTCCTAGCAATATGCGGAATTAAATATAAAAAATTTTAATTTTTTACTTTATAGCATAATCCTTTAAATAAGCTGCTTATAACATAATATTTTATATAATGAAATTGTTTTTTCATACAAAATGCTGAATAAGCTCCGCATATAAAAACAATAACAAGACAAGACTTTGGCAGTTAAGAGTTAAGAGACATATATGTATGTATATATATATAGAAAAAGGAGCAGTAAATTCCCCAAAGTATAAGCAGCTAAAATATGTGCAGCCAGACAAAAGGATTATTAAATACGAATGTAGCTTATATGCATATAGTATGAGTAGCTGTCTATGTAAATCTCAGTGCGAGCAGCTGTATTTGCTGCTGCTGCTAGTTAAGTGGTTTGCAACATTTTACTTATTTGGGGAATACTTCATTTTTGTTGTTGTTTTTGCATTTTAAGACTAAAAGCATATGCATGTGTATGTGTGTGTGTGTATGTGTGTCATTTATTTGTTTAGCTTTTTGTCTTTAAGCCAGACACAATCTCTCTTTCTTCGACTATGACTTACTATCAAGAAAATCAATTTGCAATTTAAATATTTGCCAAAAAATCAAAAGTGGCACAAATAAATATTATTAAAATGAAAATTCTTTACTTATTTTGCAGCTAACCATTCAATGTGAAGGACGTTTGTCAGCTTATATTAAAATATTCATCAGCCTTGTTTAGACAACTGTTTGATCAATTTTGGTAAGTCTATTCTAATACCATTTCCATTAAAGAATATGTCCGTAAAAGTTTAGTTTAATTAAAATTGCTGCGTGCCACAACTGACCTGCATAACAAGCGTCTTCCTTCCGGTCTGAGTGTTTACTCTATGCTTGGCAGTCTATGTCTGCATTCTACGCCTTTGCTGACATTTAAACAAAAGCTGTGTAACCTGAGCTGAGCTGAGTATTAAGAAATATTCTAAGAAAACTTTTGTATTTAATTTCCGTTTACTTTGATTGAAATTTAGTCATGCATAGCTTAAGAAAATGGTCGACGGCAGACAATAGAGCTCTTAGCATATAAGTAGTAAATAATTTGAGCGGTTTGATGCCCGCATTTTTAATACGCTTTAAATATATAAGTTGAAAGGTTAACTTAAGTTTGTAGAAGAGTTTGTAACAGACTGACGAAAATATGCTGGAGAAAGTGGAGGCAACAAACTTTATATAAAAAAAATCCTTCAAGATTTTCAAGATTGATTTTAAAAAGCTTTCTGTATTTGAGCATCCTTTTAAGAACCCTATTCGTCTTAAGTAATAAGTGTTCTTTAATGAATGTTGCTTCCCATGAAGTATTAAATATTTGCATTCTATCAAAGTCAACGAAGTTTCTTCAGATCTGTCCTTAAATATATTTCATGCCAAATGAAGACTTCTTTTTTTTTTTTGGTGAAAAACACAACACATCCTTGTCAGTTGTGTCCTTAATGTTGTTTGGCTTAATATGATGATTGAATAAGCAATAAAAAGCCTAATGAAGCTTACAAAGAAATCCATTAAACTCGAATCAATTTGAAGTAAAGTAAATAAAACAAAAAGCAAAGAAGCAAATGGCAAAGTAGAGATAACATCACAAAAAAAACAACAACAACAAAGACTAACAGACAATTATTTAAGTACAGTAAATACACACACAAAAGCACAGGAAATCAGGACAATGACAAGAAGAACGAAAAACAAAGCAAAAAAAATATAATGACTACTATAATGAGTGTTTGTATGTGTGTGTGTGTCTGAGATGAAGAAGGATACACTAGGATTTTGTAAAATGAAAGCCACTTCAGAGAGACAAAAAAAAATGCAAATACACACGCAACGGAATACACATTGACACATGTAAATAGTAAACGAAACATGTTTACGCAGTAGGATCATTGTTAGTAATGCAAGGGGTATAGCATAGTAAAGGACGATATGTAGGGGCAGCTGAGCTGCGTTGAACTGCTGCATATGTAGTGGATTGCATTGAGCAGCAGCAGCAGAAGAACAAAGCTTGCATATAAAGCAGCGCAAGCATAGAGTTGAGTGAAACAAAGCTCACACACGCTTAAAGTACTTGAAAAAAAGGAGAAAGAAAAAAATGAAGAAGAAAAATCCACGGAAGGCATTAACGTTAGTAGCACGGGGGAAGTTTGAGAAGTCATTGGAATTTGCACCAAAATATTTTAAAGCATGAGAAAAGTTTCATGGATGCCTGACTTGAGTGAATAGAGAAGAGCCTAAAAAAATTTGTATCTAGAAAACTTAGACTACAAAGGATCAAACTCATTGAGCTATAAAAATCATAAATATTTCTGCACCATAAAATAAAGAAAACTTTCCGACTCCTTAGAGCGTATTCTGTCTAATAGCCTAAAGTCTGCAACGACGTGTGAATAAATTTCGCCTCCTTAGCATCCTGATTGGGCACCTGTTTGGCAGATATGTTGCATTGCGTGCTCAGTCTTACGCTATACAGACTGGTATGATGGGCAATTTGCTATTCAAATGTCTTCACGCGGTGATCCCTGTGGAAGGTGCTGTTCCGAACAAAGCATGGGCAATCGCTGATCATGCGCTGGATGCGACTTTGGTACAAATACCTCACAGCAGCACTCTTGCATCGCAGGGCCAGTTTTTTTCGTCTGTTTATCAGACAGTAGAGCTGCCTCATTCTGATGCGACAACGGGTGACCAAGTTTTGAGTTTTGAGTCAACCTTTTGTCCAGCGTCAGCCCAAGGTATATGATCTCATTTGCCTGCGAGAAGACGATGCTATTCAGCCAGACATTGGAAGGACTCCTTTTGCATAGTGTGAAGCATATGATAATGCACTTGGCCGAGTTTAGTTTGATGTTTCACTTCCGGGCACAGTGCTCAAGAGTATGTTCGTACTCCTGCACCCCGACTAGCATTCTGAATTGAACAGAATTGCAACATAATCTGCATACGATGCCAGCAGTACTTTCTCCGGTGCCATTATTTCTACTGAAGGCTCATGGAGATCGGCTGTAAACAACGAGTACAGTAGTGAATTCAACACGCTTCCTTGGAGGACACCAGATGCTTGCTGAACCGCTTATCTCGCACTTTCACCTGGAAGTGGCATTCCTCCAGTTAAGATCAGACCATCAGAAAGAAGGGTGCTGGAGTCCGGCATGCCACACTCTATCGAGTGACCAGATCTAAAGTGTTTGATCAAACATTTTTTTCTTTCCAAAATGAATCATATTAAGAGCTTATACTGAGCAACTATGCAAATCCATGCACTACCAAAATTTTGATTGTATTTTTTTAAGCAACCCACGTACAAAACGACTCTCTGCTGACAATACTAATGCCAACAGAGCTGCAAATGTTTGCGCGTCAGGGTTGAACCAAAAAAAAAGAAAATAAAGGAGAATGTTGGCAGCAAGCGTATGCAACTATGGCATTAGTTGCAACAACTAGCGGCATGATAAACCAACGCTATGCATAGCAACATTAAAATGGGGGCAAAGGCACATTTAAGCATACAGCGTCGATGTATCTGCAACACTGTATGTGCACGCCAAGCTGCAACCATTTAAACTAATCTTCAAGAAGTTTATTTATATTACACAAGCGTCTTGGAGCAACAATGAGCAAGAAACAACAACAGCGAAACGAGTGCATATTTGTTTGAAGGTAAAACAAGATAAGGCACATATATTCAGGCGGTACTCTATATATATTGTAGTTAGATGCTGCATACCGGGCAACAGTCAATACAGCTGTGTTACCTACTTGCTTAGTCCATGGCGTGCATTTAGAAGATACTTGTCAGCCCTCATATTAGGAGATGCTTTGGCGCCTTAGCACACGTTTAAATTGAACTCTCATTCTCCCCTTTCCGTTGTTAGATATTCAACCCTCAAAGCGATTTCCATATATCTCAGCCGCACATTTTATTTTATTTCTTTTGGTACATAGCCATGAATTGAGTATGTTTTCGAAACTACCTGCTAGAATTGCATATAAATTCTGGCAAAAAATTTATGTTTGCTATTAGAAATGCAGCAGGGGTGAATAGTTGTGGAGTGTTTGGTAGGTTGTAGAACTATAATGCTTTACGTCATTATACAGCAGCGCTCTATTTCGATAGATTTTAAGTTTTTAAAGTGTAAAGCTGCAAATGTCCTTGACATGTGCTAAAGCACTAAAAAAACAAGCAGATACGAGTAGCAAACGTACAATAATTTGGTCTAGCATGCAACTTGCATAATAGATTTGTACGAACTTTATTATAATTGTGTACGAGTACGAGTATTTCTTGTCTTATGACCGACCAATCGATTATTGATTGCAGGCAATGTTTACTTTGAGTATGTGAAGAGTTTTAGTATATACTATAACTTGGATATGGATGATCCTTTGAGCAATTATGCATAATGATTTTATTTGAAGAAGTATTGGCAAATTGCTTGAATAACAAAGAATTTAAAGCAAAGAGTTTTTAATGGCCGCAAAGCTCATATTGTATATACCAAAAGGACAAAGCAAGGAATAAGCCAAGACTTAGCCATTCACTGTTCCAAGCAAGAAATTTTACACTTTAATGCATATAAAGTCCGACTTATAAAAAATACACAATACATTAAATATGCTCGCATTAAAGAGACAACAATTGTCAAAGGGTTGTTTTATCTGTTTACACCCACCTATTATTTTTTACTTTATAATATTTAAGAGCAGACTGCAAATGTATATCTCCAAAAATAAACCCATTAACACCAAAGCTTTGGCATGCAATCCAACAGTCGACAGTCGTCAATCCCCAGAGCAACATTTACATTTACTGCGTTGCTAGAAATGTTTTTATTGGTGCTGACGTTCCGTTAAGCCATTATTATTAAATTTGTATGCTGAAAATTTTTGTCTTTAAAATTTAAACAAAAATATGGCTTTGGCATGTTCAGTACACTTTGAGTGTCACACTGATGCACTTCAATCGCTCAAACATGCACTACAGCAGCACCAACACCAACACCAACCAGCAAGCGTTAGTCAACTACAATAGCCTGTGAAGCAGTGAATACTTAGTGTACTGTTGTGTACTTAGATACTTTAATACTCACTTGTCTATAGACGACGACAACACACGTACATGCACAAAGCAAACAATCGAATGAGTGAACGAACAAAGAGGAATGTCAAAGTGCAAACATGTTATTAGCTTTGTTGCTGTTGATATCGTCGTTGCAGCACATCATCGTCATCGCCATCGCCACCTCGCCATCACCATCCTCTACGTCAGCTACGTCATCGTTGTCATAGTAAATAGTTAGAATGTTGTGTGTACTGTGCTGTCAATGAGAGGTCAACTGCACCAATTTTGTGTAAATAAGCTCAAACAAACAATTGTATGAGCATATTTGTAAATAGTATTTGTATAAAGCGTAATAGCTACACTGTGAGAAATTTTTGTTAAGGAAGAAATGTCAGAAATGTTAGAAATTTATGTAGGCTCTATCCTAATGGCGTATCGTCTTATAACACAATGTCCTGTGAAGGCTTCCAACAGAAGAGAAACCATTTAGCATTATGTACACCTGAAGTAATACGCGTAGCTGTGCCATGAGAAGCTTCGAGGCTTTACGAGTGTCGAAGTAACATACATATAGAGACATCCTTACCAAGTTTATCCACGGAATAATGTTGTTGGTTGTTATCATTCACAGCCTCAATGTTCTGATATACATGTGCCCAGGTAGACGAATTCTGCTCCATCATCTCGTTCAGATTCTTCGTTACATAAAATATATATATAATGTAGTTTCGGTGATGATTCCTTCGAGCACAACCTGTAAATCGATATGAGGAGTATGGTTTGACCTCCTTGTGGTATGTAGATGGGTTGTGTGTGGATCTGTGGTTAGTGCGCATATGTGTGTGTGCATGGTGAAGTTAGTAACTTGAAATATGCGGATGCGAGTGGAAATAGTGCAGTGTATGTGGTATATTCGATCTCGGAGAACTATTAACCACAAAGGCTTATGCTAGCAAACGTCACTTGTGGAGTATATGCGGTCGCAAGGAGCTATTAGCTACAGAAACTAGTCCTAGAAGGCGTCGCTTCCGGAATAGCCATAGAGGCTAATCCTTACTAGCGACACTCACAGAAATCTTTGCGTACGCAGAAAAAATATAAGGCATATCACACTTCATTTTGACAACACTCGACTTAAATCGCGGAATACTTACTTGGACCAGTGTCCAAGTATAACTGCTTACTATGTGGTACTCGATTGAATCGGATAGTTTACCGATCGATAGCTGACCCACAGCTGACGAGAAATGTGGTCATTTGTTGGCAAAAGATTAGAAATTGAACAATCGAACATTACATGATCAATCGTTCACGATTCAGGTCATGACTCCAGGCTCTTATTTGCGATGAAGGTCATAGTGCGGTCACTTGTTCGCTTGACAGGTCATCTTTTCCAAAACTATATTATGATGGCCCTACATAAATCCAAAATTGAATAACTTTAAAGTAAACTACTGCTATAATATGATAAAAATATTTTTCATTGCACTTAACTGCTAGGTTTTCTGCTTCCATGCGCCGTAGCACCCTTTGAGAAGTTTCTCTACTAAAAGATTTACCCGCTGATGCCCCTCCTAGTGATAAACTTAGTACCCTAGTAGTCAGCCTGGTACAATTAAGTTAAACTAAGGCAACTCCGTCATCGCGTCTTGGACTTCTTCGTCTATCTTCTTCGTCAATCTTGGATCCCAGATAACCAGCAACAACAACGTCAGCCTGGAGATCAGGCGAAGAGTCGCGCTTTTTAAGAGATGGTTTTTTGTGCTGCGCAAGCAAATGATAAGTAAAGCCCTCTCTCGAAAGACGAAAATAAAAATCTATAAGACGCTAATACTCAGTCTTAGTCTCAGTAAGTCAGCTGAAACAGCGTTAAAAGTCTTTGAGAGGAAGATTCTTTGCAGGATTTTCGTTCCTATTAGAGTCAGTGACGAGTTTAGGTCCCGTATGAACCCCGAGCTTTACGAGCTATACAATGAGGTTGACATAGTCCACCGCATAAAATTCCAGCGGATGCAACCCATTCGAATGAATGAAAGAGCTCCAGCACGCATGGCTTACATGGGGAGCCCAAACTTGATTGAAGCGCGCCGAAAGAGAGGACAACCGGGCACGCGTTGGAATGACCAGGTATGAAGAGATCTCTTCGCCAGCGCGCACAAGATTAAAGAGGCTGGCGCGCCATCCTAAATGCGGACATGCCCAGAAGACGGTTAACGGTCATTTAAGTAAAAAAGTAAGGCAACTCCAACAACTACCAGCACTTTCGAAATAGCTTCATGAAGATAGTTATTAAAGGCACCATCAATGTTCAGATTTGGTTGATGAGCCTAAAACCCATTGGAATTGAGAAAATGGACTTAAGTATCAAAGTTTTGTTTACTTATCAAGTCACACACCCATCCCAAAGCAAATGTCTGTAACTTAAAATTTAGCAAACAAAAAATAATTAAAAAGAAATCCAAAACGAAACAATTTGCATGTCATTTCGTAAACCAATTCAAATTACGCGCGCTTGTAATGCATTGATTTTATATTAGGTGATTGTGCGAACATTTTAATTGAATTGTTTGGGCTTTTGTCTAATTGTCTGTTGCAGTTGCTATGAGTGCAACTAACTGCATGCGGCACAAGACAATGTGCACTCATACACAGCTGTAACTGCATTGTATTGCGTTTTATTGTGTTGCATGCAAGGATTTCGTTGGCGAATGCACGCTTTTCATGAGTTTTCATGCTGGCATACGACTACACTCGACTACTCTTCCCAGTAGTAGCAGGCAACTGAAAGGTGATTGTGCCACATTTTGAGCTTAAGCGGTTTTAAGTCTAAATGACTTTGCATTACGCGACATATTGACAGTCTTTATGTCGGTATGTCTTTCCATTTAAGCATTCAATACAGCGCACACGTTTTTGTACGCTACATACAGTAATTAAGAAGGTATAGAAGGTTTGTGCATTAATATGCGTAAGTATCAAAAAGTGTCCTATCCACTATGAATCTTATATAAAAACTTATAAAATATCGTATATAGATTATTTATGAGACGTATATAGCTTCTTCGTTTTTGTAAGCCAAATTCCATAAACTTCTTAAAAAAAAAAATATTATTTTTTTTGGCGCCCAACGTGGAGCACTTATATCTTCAAATGTAAATGCAATAAAAGTACTTTCAGCAGAAAGTATCGATATTAAAAATTTTCTAATTTAAAAAGCGTAAATCGTAGTCGTGCAAACTGCACTGCATTGTGCTTACTTTCGTTGCTGTTCGTTGCTGGCAGTTGAGATTCCAAAGCCGACAGTCACTGCTGCAAATTGACCAATTTAAACGCTTATTTTATAGTTCATTTCCAGCGGCGAGTGAACTCAAACAATGGCTGTTGGCCAGCATAAAAGTTTTATACGGTTATAAACTTTATCCGAACGACGTATCTTTGTTCTTTGGTCTGTTTATTTTGCTAACAAGTTCTTATCGATTTTTGCATTAAGCTGGCGTCTAACTTGAAGGCGGTTAGAAAGGTTCGCGCGTGGCGTGTCTTCTGCATGACCGCATCAAATGCTCTACACTGAGCTCCGCTAATGTTTAATAAATCTATTTACAAGCAAAGAAAAAAATCGAGCGCCACATAAAAAATTAACGCTCATCAAAAGGATTATTTGGCATTAAGCGTGCACACGCCTGTCTAATGTACGCGTACTACTATATCGATTAATATTTCAAGCTCAATGTTTAGTATGCAATACTAAATAGCTTAAGTAGACGTATTTTATTTATTAAATATTTGATTGACAAAATTCTTACATAAATCCTTATACAATATGTCATGAGTTATTTATATGAGCAACCACTCTGCTCATTAACAACAATCAATTTCAAATACGCTCTCTAGCGCTGCTTCGGATAATATCTAAATCAATTCGTTAATTATTTCTGGTAATAATGCATTGTGGTAGTGATTCTCTGATTCAAATTAGAGCATTAAATAATTGATTTTCATTAAACGAATCGCTCGTAATTCGTTTGCGATCCATTATATGCAATGCATGACATTTGCATATAAATTTCGTATGCAGTGTGCAATTGTGTATCGGAAGGAGTATCATGATTTTTAGTGCAATTAGTGTAAATTGGAAAAATAAATAACATAATCGATTTAAATGTCATTGCATATAAATGGTTTTTTGTTTGGATTTATTACGCAGCTGCTACGAGTATGCCATATCGTATAAAAAGATTTATAGTATATAAAAAATTTAAAGTCGAACTTGCTGTATGCTATATGAAACTATATAGCAAAGATGTGGCAGAGAAATAAATATTCTACAATAGTATAACGCTTCAGCTTAACATAGCTTACTAAACTTAAAATATTTTATACAATTAGCATGAGTTGAGCATTGGAAAAGGAGCGAGCGCCAATACAAAAATATGAATTGAAGAGTATATGCCAAGCTATGCGCTTAGAAGTAGCTCTTGCAGTTCGTTATGAACCTCCGAGTGTAATTTTTTTTTAAGCTAGGCAAACATTTGTGTTTGTTAGGCGATCTGTACTGGTGTAGGGCTTCTTACAGTCAGTTATACCCGACTGTAATTTTCTTAATAGTTTCGAATTTAAAAAAAAATTCTGAAAGGACGATATAAAGGTCAGACATTGATATAGTTTGAGGCAATTAAATTGCGTTGTTTACAGTTTGAGTAGCACATTTTATATTTCATAGGTTTGAAGAGCACAGTTTGAATAGCGTTGAAGAATTTTAAGCCTAGAAATTAATTTTATGTTTTAAACTGAATATCTTTTGACGCTGCAGCTGGATTTTAATAAAACAAATGCTAAATTTTACACACAATAAAGTTGATTTTCTTTAAGTAATTCAATTAGTGGCCTTTCTCCAAGATTTTATACTTCATATTGTTTACATATTTGAAACAATTCTTTCGTTAAAAATTGCCTTACCTAAATTAACATATTCCTTAGCAATACTTCGCCACTCATACAAATCAACAAAGGACATTAATACTTGTCAACGTTTATCAAAGAATTGTGCTAATATCAAAATGGATAGACACATAAACTATGAATATTATATAAGTTTG
Source organism: Leucophenga maculata (assembly GCA_035044805.1). NCBI lineage: Eukaryota > Metazoa > Arthropoda > Insecta > Diptera > Drosophilidae > Leucophenga > Leucophenga maculata. The sequence goes on along the minus strand of JAWNNP010002956.1, from coordinate 2,692,485 downwards.
CCTTTGCTGCTATTTAGCAGTAGCAGAAATGCATAAACATTTTGTTTAAGTGACAGCTGTGTGTGACTTATTTAGCAGTAATGTCTGCTGCTTTTTGACTAGAATGTATGGTATACGAAATTCCTATATGCTATATGTAAACTTCTTGTCTCGATTGGTTTTGTGCGTCTCCAAGTGCTGAAACATGCAAACGGGGACACAATTTTTTTTTTTTTTTTAATACATGTCTATTGCAATTGCTATACACGGTTTTGACATGGCTTATACGTTTGCTTGACTTTGTGCTGCCTTCATGTTTCTCTATGTCTGTCTGTCTGTCAGGCAAACTGATTGCCAGCAGTTTTTGTAGTGTTGTGCTGTTGTTGTGACACATTTGTGGCAAATGCCGTATTATTTTGCAAATGAAAAACGAAATGTTAGCAGTCTGTCATATAGATTGAGTTTATCTGTGGAATAGTAAGCCAGGTACTGCAAAAAAAAAACAATTCAATTTACTGTGCATATTTTTAGCTGCCACAATTTATTTTTAAATTTAGTAAAAGGCTCAACATTTCCAGTTTATTTTTTTTAAGTTAGTAAGTTTTGTATGCTTGTCATATTGATTTCTATGAGTAGAAACGGTATTATTCATTTTACTTTTATGCGATTTTTACGTGACTTCAAGCATAAAATTGTAATATATATATGTATGCATTGTATATATGATGCATGTATAGAGCGAATAACAAAGGCATTAACAGAAAAAAAAAGGATTGTATTAAATGTTATCGATATGCATAAATTTTTAGTCATAAATAGCTAAGGTATTCGAAATATATAAATTTATTTGTTTACATATATAGAAATTGGTTTTCGGAATGTAAGCATATCATGCATACCTTGATATAAGCCAAGAGTAACTCATTTATTTGGCTAACAGCAGTATAACAGAGAATTGGAATGCAAATTCTTTAGACTAGGCACATGTCATATGGCTGATTGAAACACAGCCAGAAGAACCCAAATTCATTATTATACCCGTATAGGCATAGAGGAAAATATAATAAGCATATATAGCAGGCGAGACAAACTCCAAAAAGTGTATTAATTCTTGTTGAGCATCAAAATTCAAGTCGATATAGACATGTCCGTCTGTCTGTTTGTTGTATTAAAATCGAGAACTTGTAGCATATAAGAGTTAGTGCTACAATTTATTTATATGCTCCTAAGCCTTCTTCAGTTCATTTGTATTTAATATAAGTGATAGCGTGTACTTCTTGAGGGAAAGTTGGCCTTTACCAAACATAACTACGCTTCATGCTGAGATTTTGTATGAAAAATGTTTTATTATCCGTCCCTAAGGGTAGTACCCATAAGATCGGCCACTAATTTCTGAGTTTTTGTTGGAATTATTTTGGTTATGGTTTTTATTTAAGCCGAATTTTGTGTATTTTGTGCAAAGTCTAATGAAATACATCATATATGTACATAAAGGACCTCTAGAAGCGGTGAATCGCATAATAATCTGTCTCTCTTCCTCTGTTTTCCTTAAAAAAACGACAAATTGGTTCTATATTGTACTAAATCCAATAATGATAAGATAGAAATATATGCTTAACACAAATTTTAGCTTCAATAGGGGTACACTTTCACGAGCACTCTTTCAAAGTTGTTCAGGAGGGTCGGTCATCTCAAGCAAAGAGAGTCAGAGTTGGTGTACCTCAGGGAAGCGTGTCAGGCCAACCTTTTTACAGTCTATATACGCATGATATACCTTCAGCTACCTCAACATACCGATCTAGGACCCAAACAACAACACTGCAGTTCTGGCCAGTGATGAATGCGTCTACACTGATACAGATCCAGATGTATTTAAAAAGATTTGAGAACTGTTCCTGTAGATGGAATATCGCTATAAACCCTGACAAGTGTGCATCAGTCTCATACACACTTAGAAAAAACACCTCTCCTGGGGTATTCTTACATGTAGAGCTCTTAGCTCAGAAGGATGCTCATAAGTATCTTGACATCACTCTGGACAAGCGTCTAACTTTCCATCGTTACATAAATGTGGTACTTAGGCGCCTGAAGGCAAAGGCAAGCAGCATGGCTAGGCTTCTTTATGCCAGGAATAAACTATCAATTACCAACAAGAAGAACTTCTATAAAGTTATTCTGGCACTCATTTTATACGGCATAGCAGTTGAACCTCAATAAAATATGAGCTGTGCAGAAGAAAAATGTCTGGTGCGGCATGGTACATACGCAATAGAGATATTGAAAAAGAACTTCAGATACCGAGAATCGAAAATGTTATCAACTGCCAAGCTGCTGCATATCTGGTCAAGCTTGCCAATCATACGAACCAGCTGGCGAAAGGCTCCTAAGAAGAAGAAATAATCAAGGACTAAGAGCGAGTAGAAGGCTCCAGAGAGTTCATCCAACCAACTTACCAAACAGTACAATATAATACTTCGCTTTCCACATTCACTCATCCTATCGACTAGGTTTAAGTATGTAGATTTGTATATATTTTATTGAAATATCGGAGCTCACTATAGCATAATTTATTATAAACAGTAAGCTATAAAAAAAAGGTACAGGATATCTTCATCCAAATACACCCGATTGCACTGTTCTTTCTCGTTAACAAGTTACTCATATACTCCAATATTCTAATATATTGATTGACCCAAACCACAAACTTAAAAATATATAAATTATGACACGAAAAAAAATAGACATGTACAGGAAGTCTTTCTTATCAATAAGTTGCCACAATTATTAAGCACAATCTATTTCTAACAAGCTGCCATTTAAAAAAGGACACGTTTTCGCACACAAACGTTTTTATTTATAGCCTCTGTGTGTGTTCATTTCAAAATGTCAATTTACTTGACTGCGCTTTCCGGCGCTGCTGTGCCACTGTGTATACTTCCGGTTCACACTGTATACGGTCATCTTTCTTGTCTCTCTGTTCCTTTCGTTCTGACATATTAAAAGCCAAAAAAAACTTTATAAACTTTTCAGTGCGCATTACTTGTATTGCAACATTTCATCTCTATTGACTGAGCGTGCGAATACGAAGTGATGTATTGTACAATAGTTAGCTATCGGGTCAAGCCGGTTATATCGCTGTCCGCTGTCTGCCATACCGATTTCCTTTCTTTATATTTCCGCTTTATGCGCATAAATTTTACTAACACGAAAACTAAACTTCTGCCTATATATCTCTAAGTTCTATGCTTAGCTATGTTTGCAGGATGCGGCATTGCTTTATACTTTGGCACACTTTTGTCCATCTGTCTGTCTGTCTGTCTGTCTGGCTGTCTTTGTTGCCAACAGTTAGACAAGTTAGTTAGTTAGTTAGTTGACCAGTCAGAGTTTGAAATGTGTTGCCTACATAGCTTTCTATATATATATAGATTGCTTTTCTATACTATATATTACTATGCGATAGCATGTGCGCGAGTTTTCCCTTTGGCGCTGTCAGTGTTTGCTATACATAGGACTTTTTTATCCTTTTGCTTTGCTCTGTAAAAATGTTTTGCACATTCATATTTCATACTCATATAGTTTTGTTTGTGCCATTTTACTGCCATTCTTGCTCGTTCTATGCTCGAACGCTCAATTTAATCGGAACAAAACAATTTCAGCTATTTTATTATTTGTAAGTTTGCTTAATTACATGTTGGACAAATATCAAACAGCATGCCGTGCCGTAGCGTGAGTGAGTGATTGTATGAGTGTTGTCAAGTTACGCCCAAAAATAGTTTGCAGTAGTGGAAAAAAAAAGAGTTCAGCAATCAGAGTGGAGGACTTTAATATACGCTGCACTGTAATGCATAAATAAATTGTGTAAAAATATTAACACAAATGAGTCCTTAAAAAAAAAAATTATTTCAACAACTTGCTTTGCCATGATTTTTGCTTGCTTTGCTTGTTAATATCTGCCATCAAATGAAAATATTACACATACGCACCGTTGCCTATGTGTAAGTCGACTGACTTGAGCAGTGTTCAATATTAAAGATTTTTTTAAATAAAATCAACTAAGTCCACACATCACCATCAAATATATCACGAATGCAAATGTGTACAGACATATTTTATAGTTGTTGCTGACTTTTTCGCTAAGTTTAAACTGTTTAAACTTTCCAAAAATTGACATGTTTCAAAATAATTTGAATTTATTGAAGAATTTAGCAAATACGAATGAAATATATATGCGACGGCACATGTCACTCATGGCTTTTTATGCTAAATATCCTTTTTTGTTGCCATACTTGTTTGATGCTTTGTTGTTTTAAGCTGAATTATTGCAGCAAACATATATTTTTTTTATATTTTCAATTTTCGTCCTTTTTTATTATAATACAGAGACATAAATTTTCATGATGCATGTTGGTATTTCACGCTACAAGCGTATTTAGTTTTTAATTTATTTTATTCCTTTTTTTTGAGCGCTTTTATGCAATTTAATTAAAAATTGCCATCGTTGCTTTGATTTTTGTTGTTTCATTTAATATTCTTAAACAATATTATTTGCCTTTTTCCGCTTATTTTTTTTTTTTTTTTTTTGTGTAAAGTAATAAAAAATGTATGCGCTTTATTATTTGATACTGTTCCGCTTTTCTGGCTTTCGTTCAAGGATTTTAGCGCCACAGAAAGATATAAACGCCGAACAGCAAACAATTTTTAATTACTTAAATAATCGATAAATGCATGAAATCCATATTCATCGAACATCTCAAAAATTCATAACCGATTCAACGACTTTTATGCTTATATTCAGAAAGGGCGAAGGGCAAAGGGCAGTTTATAGGTGCGCCATATTTATGCAATACATGTAGGGGGCGGATGCCATGTGCGGTTTCGCTGCCGCTTGAATGTGGTTTAAATATTTTCTTTTTTTTTTTTATTTGTATTTATTTTATCTGTGGTAATAAAAAGTTAAATTGACGTTTGAATTTGTTTTTTTGACGCGTGCAACTGAGTTGAGAGTTGACTATTTATTTTTTTTTTATTGAATTTAAATGCTTTTTACTTGAAAAACAATTAGCTGCAAGTTGTATGGTGTAGAAGGGCAGCTGTATAAGTCCTTGTTAGCGCTACTATAAGAATTTAATAGTTAAATCTGTTCTGGAAGTATGTAAGTTATGTCTTAAATACATATAATATGTAATAGTTGCGCACAATACATATTTTAATCAAAAGCGGTTTAATATTTTGGGCGTAAAAAGCTTTAATAATTGGCAAATCACATAATGAAAGCACAAATAAGCATGCTGCAGACGTGAGTTCATGACTTTTAAGTACTTTGCTGCATTTCTTATGTGCTTCGAAATTTTACATATTAATTAGAAAGAATATGAAAGAACTTTTCAGTCAGTTATGTCCAACTTTGAGATACCCTGCACTCTGTCAAGGGTCTGCCTTTGTATATTTTTGTTTCTGCCTCGAACTGAAAAGCTTCTAAATGAGCTCAAGACTTGAACTAAAATTGAGTTGTAAGTGCGATGGAGACAAAAAATGCTGAATAGTACTTATGAGCACATTGGCGTGACGTGGAGTGTCTTTGTTTACATTTAATATTTAATAATATTTCAACAAAATAAATCATTATCGATTTGTCTAGTATAACACATATACATATTATTAAGTATGTATATAATATGGTGACCCCAATATACATTTAAAACATGTCTATTCAAAAAAAATTAAAAACAACAAATATTCTGTCAATTAATATTTTCGGTAAAATAGGTTAAACAATAACGATTTGTTTATAAAATATTTAATTAGATTTAATGGACGATACGCGACATATGTAAAGCATAGCGAAACATGACAGATATGTCTGCTTCAAGTCACAAATTAAATGCTGACACTTGTGCATTTTTAAATAAATATTTTAAATTGACAAAGCGCCTAGATTATGTAGCAAAATAAATTGAACAATAAAAATAAAAACAAAGACCCATGACTAATACGAGGCATTTATCACTTGATTTGTATATTGCAGATGTCATAACATGGGCTGTGCCTACGAAACGGCTAGGCAGCAGCAACAGAAATCTAAAGAAAATCTACAGCAGCAGCAGGAACAGCAGCAGGAGTACAAAAATCAATGTCACAGCAACGAAAATAGCAAACATCAAGTAGAAAAAATACAAGTTAGAACAAAAGCAAACGAAATAGTAACAATAAAAGCTAAAAAGCACAAGAAAAACGGAAATAGTAGTCAAAATAGCAGCAAATGTAAGCAGCAGCAGCAATACAACGATAACAACAACAACAACAACGACAAGGATATCAAAATCAAGGATAACTATCAACAGAAACATAAAAAAGCTAAACTAAAAGCTGCTGCTGCTCAAGTGCTTAAAGAAAAAGTGGAGAAGCAGCAGCAGCAACGATTTTGGAAGCATAGCAAGGACACGCTGCCATTAACGTCAAACCAACTACTTCAGCAGGACGATAAATACGACAAATATAAAACTACGATCGATAGGACAAACGATTTGCAAATTGTAGCTTTTACAAATTGCAGTAGTGACACAACAACAACAACAACAGCAACAACGACCACAAATTCGCTGGGGACGAAATTCAATTCAAGCAACACAAACAGCAGCAATTGCTGTCAACTACGTACAACGCTTAAAACACAGCAGCAGCAGCAACACGCAGCGGCGCACGCCTACAATGAGCAAACGGAAATGCAGCATATACAACAACAAGAACAGCGACAGCGTCAACGGAAATGCCGCAATGTTGCTGCTGCTGCCAGTGCACGCAATATGGCTGCCACATTGGCTGCAGCATGCATTGTTGGCGGCTTTAGTAGTCTACATGAAATGCTGTTGCATGCGCGTACTGCCCTAGTGACACAGCTGACAGGCGTCAGTAATGCATTGAGCGAGAATATTAACTATCGTGCAGCAGCAACAACAACAACAACAACGACGACGCCGACGATGACGATGACAATGACGAGAAAGATGACAATGCCAGCAGTTAAAAAGCAGCAACATTGCCAAACTGCTAAACTAACAACAAAAGCAAACAATTGCATGCAACATGAAAACGAACAACAACAGCAGCAACATTTTATTGCCAACAACTTGCCACTGCCGCAACAACAACCAAAACATAATAATGAAGAACACGATTATACTGCTGCTGCTGCTGCTGCTGAATACAACTCCCGCACTACTACTACCTCGAACACCAATTGCAACAACAACCACATTAAACCTAATCTAACGCCGCCAACGTTGTCTATGCCATCTTCAGCATCATCGATATTGTTGCCTCCAACTACCCAACTAACGCTTGCGCCGCATGCCATTGCCAACGCACTGAATGCCACCGCTGCTGCCACAACTTCTGCCGCTTACAATTATTTCGGACACAATTATTACCATCTGCTGCGCAATTCGTTTAGCTTTTATGCCGCATCGAGTGTGATTCTGGTGCTTTGCTATTTAACCACAACAACATCGGCTGCTGCAACAAATTCAGAAGCTGCGCCGCTGGAGAAACATCCTATGTAAGTTTATTTATTTATTTTTTTCTTTTTTTTTTGAAAGTAAGCTAGACAACACTTAAAATACTTAGAACATATAGAAACTCCGACACAGAAAACTTATAGAAAATATTTTTTCATTTTTCATTTGAATATTTTGGTATTTCATTTCGAATTATCTATCAACTATCTATCACTATCTATCTCTACTCGTACCTATATCAAAATTTTTCTCTTATACACCAATTTTATATTTGTGTTTTTTCTTTCTTTAAAAACTCTTTCTTTCAGTCATGGCATCGATTGGTCGAAGTAAGTTGCACATGAGATGAGAACCAAAAAAAAAAAAACTATTGATTCGTTGAAATTTTTAATTCTTGCACACACTAACAACGCCTGAGATTCGGCTTTCGATAAATTTTCTTGCATGCAATTATGTTTCTATATAAATTTTGAGTTTAATCTGATATTCAATTTGCTAAATTTGTGTTGAAGCTTCATATTTGTTATTACTAAAAATATGTACACCATAAAATAAGGATACACACCATATATGGAAAAAGCAATGTGAGGAGAACACAACAACACATTTTATACATTTCACCAAACAGAAACTAAATATTTTAAAATATATCACTGGTGATATTTAGTTAACATCAACAATAATTGATATATTTTTGATTAAATTTGAAGGCAATGAAAAATATTTACAATTAATAGGTTTTATTTTGTTGATATGCTTCCAAAATATTACTTGAAAAATATATATATTGGCTACTGAAACCTGCCCCAATTAGGCTTTAAAATAAATTAAAAAATTACACAAACTAACACACGCTAAAATTTCAGCACAGGATTATAGTAAATTTTGTTTCGATTTAAAGACAATCTCCCGGGAAGTATTGAGGTTTTTTTCCAGAATCGTAACACTGGCCTTGATTATGATGTCAGCAGCTATTGAAGTCAGTCGACCTTAGAAGTGCTTAGTGATAATAAAGCTTTGATGCTCCTTTCGGCAGTCATTCGTGTGATTGCTCGACCGAAAGTGTGATGTACTCGTACATACAAGTCTCGTCGCAAGTAATTATGCGTTCCATGCAGGTAGGTTTCGAATTGACTCCATCCAACATGTCTGCAGCTACCTACTCTTGTACCTTTTTTGAAGGAAACTCAGCTCTATCGGAACAAGTCTTTCAACAACCCATTTTATACCGAATATTTCGTGCATAATGGTACATATGAACTCGTGTGTTATCCCCAATACATGACCGATCTCTCTCAAGCGTTTACACAATGATTTGCTTCACTTTATCTTCGGTCATTCTCGTTGAAACCTGTCTAGAACGTGCCATGTCTTTGACAGTCTCTTGACCATTCTTGAAAGCTTTATACTTATCGTAAGTGATAGCATCAGACTCACCCAAACCCCTTTGAAACATATTCAATGTATCGGCGTATGAAATTTCGTTCGCAATACAAAATTTAACACAAATACGTTGATCAATATTTTCACTCAACATAAAAAATCGCCAAGCACTACTGAAGTCGACTTAAACAGCTGCGGCAAACACACTTGTTGAGAGGTTGCACTAAAATTTAGTGTTTCCAACTTTGCAAAAAAATTTACCTGCCTAGCTACCCGGGAGATACTAGTTTGGAGAGTATCGATACTTTCTTGTCAAGGTGTATGTAAAAGGCATCGGAAGACATAGTCGATGGTATTTCACCTAGTAGTGCAGGTATCGATACTTTCTTGTCAAGATATATGTAAAGTGCAAAATACGAAACACCCAAAGGGATGTCCGACATATGGGTCTCCACTAAACCACCATAAAACCACATCTAAAGAGAAAACCTTCAAATGAACTATAGGCAAATAGGTTTCAATCAAATAAAGCACCACCAAGTGAACCGCTGCTGAATGTGCCACCATTAAATGAACCATTAATAAATGGACCACCAAAAAATTCACCATTAATAAATGGATCATCAATGAATTGACCACCAATAAATGTATCACCAATATATGCACCACCAATTAATGGACAAACTCTAAGTGGGTTATCTCCAAATATATCACCGCCAAATATGTCAGTACCAAATTAAGCACCACTAAATGAATGGACTACCAAATAGAACACCATACAGTGGACAGCTGCCAAATTAGCCACTACCAAATGTATCACCGCCAAATAAATGGACCACCACTAAAAGGAATACCAATAAATGGACCACCGCTTAATGGATAACCATCAAATGGAACACTACCAATTGGGGAAGCACCAAGTGAACCACCACCAAATGGATGACCACCAAATGATAAGCTACAAAATGGGTAACCAACAAATGGATGGCCACTGAATGAGTAACTACCAAGTAGTCCATATAGGTGGGCACCAAATGGATGACGACCACCAAAAAGAGCATAATCAAGTGAACCACCGCTATGTAGTAGTGTCTACCAAACGTAGCACAACCAAATGGATCACCGCTAAAGAAATTACAAGCAAATAAACCTGCACTAAGTGTTCTGCCGACAAATGGAAAGGCACGCAATTGGGTGAGCCCCCAAATAAATCAACAACAATTGGATGGACGACCGCTGAAAAAATTTACACCAAATGAAACTGCGCTAAATGGGTTACCATCAAATGGACCACAACCTCACCTATATAAAAATAAGTCAAAAAGGGCTCATATCAACGCATATCAGGTCCTCTAGTATATCATATAAAGCTAACTTGGAAAGAAACTTCCATACAAATCTATAGTTCAAGCAGTTTGTGGTATTTTAAAGTCGAGCACATACGTCAGCAACGCATTTCGCGGTTCAACATATTTGAGTTGTTATCTATTATTTGAATGCGATCAAAATTGTGGTTTGAAAGCCATTCCGTGCGTGCACAAAAGACGGACTGACTATCTGAAAGCAAGAGTACAACATAATCGGCCTGTGACAACTTGGAAATATATATGAAACTACAAGCACCAACCGACATCAGATCTGATACTACTGAGAATATCTTCTTATAGTAAGTCTTAGATTCTTTTTAGAGAGTTGTCAATGTTTATATGTTCGTCGATCTATAACTAAAATTATATATCATCATGGGTAGTGCAGAAAAATGGGTTGTTAACATATTACAGTATAAATGTTAATACAGGTTTGCAGTGATCCCCGACCATTTTTGTATATTTTTTAAGAATAATTGGCAAATAGAAAATTTCTACTCCAACGCTGAGACGCGCCTTATATTGTTTCAGGAAATTGCGATGTTAGTCTTTTTCTTCCCACTGTTAGTTTTATTTCTACCCGCTGTTAGTCTTTATCTCCCAATCTTAGATTTTTTTTCAACCCACTGTTAGTATTTTACTTCCTACTGTTATAGCCAAGCAATGATAATCTGTTGTATCTTAGCAATTAAAAATGCTTTATTTAAGAAGGTTGTGATGTATTGTTTAGAAAATTTATAAACTCTAAAGTTTCACTATTAACCTTGTTTAATATATTCTTTAATATTTAAAGTTTAACCAGTATAAATACTTTTTTTAAACGTTTCTACTAATACCAAACATAAAAAACAAATACATATAAAAATGTACATAAAATACTTATATTAAAACATGTAATAAATAATGACTACTAACAAGAAAAAATAACTCTGTTCTGTTGCTTAAATGCATTGCTTAGCATTAAATATGATACTCACCTATCTATCTAAATTACAGATTCGATGAATCTAGTTCGGATAAGGAAATATTAGATCTACTATTAGAGAAGAAACGATACGATAAACGATTACTGCCGCCTGTGAATGGTAAGTTGGAAACTAACTGAAAAAAGTTTATTGTAAAATAAAAAAAAAAAAAGAAAGTCAATGTACGCAGTTGACATGCAGTTGAAAGTTTAATTTCCTAATTGAGTTTGCGCGCAGCAACTGACAGAAAAACATGACACTGCTACGAAAAGTACAAACAGTGCGACGACATACGAGTGCATTGTTCATTGCCATTAAAACAAATTATACGGATGTATATGTGCCGTGCAGATACAGGATAAAGCGAACCAAAACGATATCAACTCGAAAACCAATTAAACTTAATGGCAGCAAGCGAACAATGTGCTACATAGAAATTGTTGCAAAGCAGTTGTTGAACTAAAATTTAGTTTGAAAGCTTTAAAAGTATATCACTTGATATATATTTATATAGCGTATAGCGCAGCAAGCATAGAATGTATGAAATTGCAAAACGTTTCAATCATTTTACAGATGAAGACTTTTGCTGTGGTCTACAGCGACCGGATATGGCCAAGAATCCAAACCAAAATCCAAGACGACCACATAGACGCGGTTTGTTATGAAGAAATATGATATGTTTTTTTTTTTTTTGCCTTTTAGTATATTTATTTAGTTGTTGTTATTATTATTTTTTGTACTTATGTTCCATAAAACTAGTCGACAGCATATAAAAAAAAATTGTTTGTGAATTAATTGAAAATTTATTTTTCAATTAGTATACTATGTGTTTCTGCTGAAATGGAACTCTCCTTTATGAGCGGGAGTGAGAATAGAACACAACACACTCAACTAAAAATATATAAGCTCAAAGATAATAGCACCTACCACAGAGGTTTTTTTATATAGAAGATTGTTTGTTCAACTTATAAACCGCTCAAATGCAGGTTCTACTGATTATCTGTTAATAAGAATTGTTCATAGAATAAGGCTTCCATTCTTACTAAGTTTACTATGGATTGTCCACATATGGACCTCCATTTGATGTACCTCATCTTTGCTCTGTTGAAAGCCACAACCAGACTCTAGATGCTGGCTCAATATCTATCAACCTGCTATTCGTTATCAATCAAATCAAGATGAATTCCAATTTCGAACGAATTTATATCCATTTCGATTTTTTTTTTTTGTGTGAAATTGTATATCGATTTTTTTTTTTGTGCGATATTGTATATCGACATATGCAACTTTTTACTATCGAACTCCAACAAATGCATATATTAAACAAGTAAGGAAATACAGTCGGGCGTAACCGACTGTAAAAGGCCCTGTACCAGTTCAGGTCGCCTAACAAACATATTAAATGTTTCCCGAGCTTATGACCAAACACATGACCACTTCTCACTGCGCGAATATGAATGAAAAGAAAAGGGGGGTCATTCAAATTCAATTGCTTATAAAATCGCCATTTATTATCCGATTTTGATGAACTTTTTGGATTTTTGCTTAGAGAGACGTTATCTCTATATTGGTATACTAAATTTTTTTTGTACCGAAGAAATTTTCACCCTAAGGGGTGATTTTATGGGGAAGGGGGGGGAGGGGCAAAATTTTAAAATAAACTTGTGAAATTCCGGAGCAATCCTAGTCGAATGCAAAAAACACGAAGTCTCTATCTATTACCGTATCCGAGATCCTTTCGTTCATACAGACGGACAGACGGACGGACGGACGGACAGACGGACAGACGGACATGGCTATATCGACTCCTCTATCACTCCTGACCATAATGGTGGTAACTTTGGGGGGTCTCCGACCATTATTTCTACCTGTTACATACATTTGCACAAACCCAATAGGCTCTTGTACCTTCGGTACAGGGCCTAAAAAATAATTCTCTGTTTCTATATTTTGGTAGGAAAAAAATTGCATATAATTCTTCCTTTTCTTCCTGGTACGAGAAAATTTTCATAACGCTATGTAAACATTTCTTTTTTTCTGCCTTTTTGGTAGAAAAAAAATTTTAAAATCAAACTGAAAACCTTTTTTTTTGTAACTGTGAACGCTTGTGCATGCAAGTGTTGCAAGCCCAGCCCATTGTCACTTGTTTTATGGCCTGCTCAAATGTTTATATTTTTTTTTTTATTTTTTTTTCTATGTAAATTCGTTCTTATGTTAGTTTTAGCAGCAAAATAAAGCAATATAAAAAGTTTTTATTCAATTTTAGTTTTATTTTAGTTTTCTTCGTATTTGAACTTTAAAGAAACTTTGTCAAACATTTTGTTTTCATCTGTTGTAACTTTTATTTCTTGTATTTGCTGTGCTTTCTGAGGTGTTAAAGTCCTGTTAATATATTTCGCTCTTTTATTTATATGCAGGCACACTGACGGTGAACGTGAATGTGCTACTACTGAGTTTAGCATCGCCGGATGAAAGCAGTTTGGTAGGTTTAACAAAAAAAAAATTTTCGCTTTTTATTAAAATAATTTTTTTTCTTCATGCAGAAATACGAAGTGGAGTTCCTTTTGAATCAACAATGGGCTGATCCTCGACTGCAGTATGGCAATAAATCGCATTATGATTTTTTAAATGCTTTGCATCATCATGACAGCATCTGGACGCCGGACACGTATTTCATTATGCATGGTGATTTCAAGGACCCCATCATACCGATGCATTTTGCTTTAAGAATTTACCGGAACGGGACCATTACGTACGCAATGAGGTGTGTATGACAACATTGCAGACACGCGCTATATATGTTAATGACTTGAACGACGTCGCCAACAACTTAGCCTGACTAAGACGACTGACTCCAACGCATTTATGCGTAGAGATTTGAATATGAAAACTGTTTTCATTTTCATTTTCAGAAAATGCAAATGTTACAAGTTCATATTCATTAAGGCAAACGTTCTGAGTGTAGATTTGACGCCTCTTTGGCTGCTTCCCATATTCTCTTTCTATTTTACAGCTAAAACACTTTAAATATTAATATGCAAAGCAAAGCAAAAGAAGAATAAAAAAGGACGAAAAAATACAGCGCACAAAAATGCAAATATTTGTTAAAGGTTCACAGTCAGTGCGCCGCTGCATATGCGAATAGTTTTTAGGTTAGCATAGCTGGGCACAGTAGACTAGTCGAAACATTCGTTTTTTTTTTTTATTCTACCATTTTTACACATGAGTTGTGAGAAAACACAGGCAAAAAAAATTTTTTTTTTTGGACTAAGTAAAGTTAGCAGATGTAAAATATTTACATACAAACACAGCTGATATGGACGCACATATCTAGTTGTAGGGCGATATGAGTTATAGCTGCAAAATAGCGCACTGTTTCATTTAAAATGTAGCAATATGGCATGCTGCAACGGGAATATCAGTAACATGCACAGTTTTATATGTGTACACTGTAAAAATTGTAAGTTGAGGTGTAACAGGAATAGGAATCAAGCATTGGCAGTTAGCAAGTGAAACTGACAGCACACAATAAAGCTGCATAAGTCGCAGTGCTTACTGCCCAACTATATAAAAATTATCTATAAAAATTTAATTTTGCACTTAAATTTTTTCTGTGTACATCATATTCACATACACAGCGACCAGCCTCTTGCTACCTGTAATGCTTTTGCTGCTAAAAGCGCAATTTATCGCCAGCATAGAATTTGCTCACGCGATGCTAAATTAAAAAAAAAAAACAAAAAAAAAGCCTGATTAATTTAAACTACAGAACAGGTAATCTGGGCTGTAAAATGCAAAAGCATTAAATGTCCTTTACTCGTATATCCTATGTAGAAAATGTTGCTTAAATTTTTGGAAGGCCACAAATACGCTCAGTGAAGCATACAATTTGGAACCGCAAGTACTCAATAAAAAATGTTTAGACAGCATGGTCGTCCGAACTATATGACATGAGAGTTTTTAATTGTTTGGTAGGCCCCACTGTACGTTAACGATTTACTCTACTCTACTGCCCAACAATGATTCTTTGAATACTTTTATACTTTAACTTCCTCAACTATTTAAAATAAAATCACTTATTGACAATATTTTAAATGGCAAATTTTGGTACTATTCCCACTGACTTTTCCAACTGACTATTATGGGGGTCTCTGACCAATATTTCTATATGTTACATACATTTGCACCAATTGACTCTTGTACCTTCGGTACAGGACCTTAAAATGATGTCAAAAAGGAACCCAAAAATCCCCGTCAGTCTTACCCGACACCATAACTCTCTGCAAGACAAATAACCTCAATATTACACTCAACAGCAAAAAAAAGCATACTCCGCCCCCTTCCCCTCCATACTCCTTCTCATATGGGTATCCGGTCTGTGGCAACGAAAAAGCAGACCAAGCAGCTATGAAAGCCCCTTACTCTAGAAAGCAACGTTAATACTTTCTACCTAAGAAAACACTCGGCTGAAAGCAATTAAATTTTCGAGGCTTCGCCTCGGCCAGTTTTTACATTTTAGTAATTTCGACTTTCCTAAAAAAAACTTTTGAACAAATCGAAGTTGTATTAGAGGTTAGACGTAGCCATTTGGTTCTCCATAGTAGAGTAGGGTATAGACGAATGGCTATTCACACCAAAGCCATTCACAATTATCGGCAACGAACATCATGAACGGGGATTCTAGTTTGTGTATGACCCCTTCTGCCAATATCTAAAGTATTCTGTCGACACATTGTGATAGCAGGAAGAATTGGTGGGGAACCAAAGAACCAAAGAAGTCCTGAGCACAGCCGTATCCAATAGACAGAGTCGGTTCCTCATTAGTTCAGCTGCGACACGTAAACGGTAGCTATCTGTCTGTTATTTAATTGAAGTGTCTAACACTGAAATGAACACTATTTCGCCAAAAGAACTCTAATTCAGTTACTCTTTATTTCCTAAGCGAATACTTTGTGATAATTAGGCCACTTTATTGTTTAAAACTTTCCCATAATAACTCTTCTTGGAAACTCTGACAATTCCTATGAGCGTTTGGTTTGGTGACCTCGACTTAAATAAAAAAAAACATTTTTTTGACACTTTTGCTCTTTCAAAGATCATTTTTGATATTTTGACTACTTCAAATCTCATAAAATATGCGCATCTGTCTAACGAACAAATTTTAGGTATTATAAACTGATATATTAAAAAATTTACTAAGCTTTCTGGTAACCCCAGAATGGCATGTTGATAAAAAAATCATTTTAGAAACTTTCTTATTTTTATAAATACGTTGGAAAATATGTATACTTATATTGGCTATATAGATTTTCTATTTTTAAATACTTGGTGACCCCGACTGCCCGCTAAAAACGTATTCTATACTTTGGTAACACTGATGTTTGACTATCTTCCAAAAGATCCGTTCATGACCCCAACTTTATAACGAAAAAACTAATGGGTATCATAAACTGAGATTTTAAATAATTTTACAAAATATTCTGATGACCCCAATTGTTCGAGAAATGACTTGTAGATAGGAAAAATTATATTAGAAACTTTATTATTTTTAAATATACGTTGGAAAATATGTAAATTTATATTTGCTATTTTTAAATATTTGGTGACCCCGATATCCCGATAAAAGCATATTCTGTACGTTGGTAACATAAATTTAAATGCATTTTGGTGACCTCCACTGTTCGATAAGTAACTTTTTGTACTTTTTATTGACTACAATTGTTTAAATTTGTGTCGAATGCAGGTTATCAATTACACGTATGTTATTGAAATGTGTCCGAAATTTCATAAAGAACTTTGAATAAACATTGGTGACCTCGACTTTTTGTATTTTTTGTTGACTCAAATTGTTTACATTTGTGGCAAAGGAAGTGTAACACACACACCTATGCTATTAAAATGTGTCTATATCTCGCACATAAATAATTTATTCTCCCAATTGCTTTTAAAATGACAGAACTTTCAGACCAGCAACAAATCAACTGCAACATAGAACGTATACTTCACCATCTATATCTGTTTGCTTTAAAAATTTACTAAACTGCAAAATTTTCTTTTATTTCTTTCCTAACAGGCGTCATTTAATATTATCGTGTCAAGGAAGTCTACACATATTTCCCTTCGATGATCCAAAGTGTTCATTCTCAATGGAAAGCAGTGAGTATTAAAGAACTTTTCACTTTCAACAAAATGTAGCTATAAAAGCTCAATCAACTCTTTTGCTTTTACGCAAACCCACTTGAAGTCTTATTAAAAAAAAAAATGTATCTAAATTTAGACAAATTTGCGCTACACCACAAATTTAAAAGCATTTAAGAAGAAAATTTCATTAAAGAAATCACATCAGGAACTCTAAACGAAGACAAATTAAATCACAACTGACAAATGCGCGTTGACAGGCATTTAGTCATAATACTCGTAGGATGTATCTGTGTGTTTGTGTTTGCGTATTCATACGCGCTACAAAGCACTTCCTGACTAGGTTTTCAGATTTTTCCTTTTAATACCAACTACGCATGCCGCCGCCGCGCAGTAGGACGTATAATAATAATGCATATACACACATAGTACTTAAGCTATTGTATAATGAGCGTCGCACTCAGACGCAAAGTCAAAAACAATAATAGCAAGTTTGCCTGTTAAGTGCTGAAGTGCTGAAGAGCATTTTGAATAATTGACAGTACACACACACAAACAAACGAACATGAGTAGTACTAGATACTATATAAGACTGACTAACAGGCAGGCTCAGTCTAAGGCTTTTATATGTATGTGCGCTTGTTGATTATGACAATTTGTGCTGTACTGTGCTGTGCTGTGCGGTGGCAACAAACAAAAGCATCATCTATATATATATATATATATATAGTATACTAGTCTATAGTACTCGAAGCACTAACAGCAATTGGGCTCAGACTTGAATAGCACTTTGTCTGTCAGCTTTTGTTCACCAGCTGCTGCTGCTGCTGTTGATGTTGCCGCAGCTACTGCAGGTCCTTTTGTTTTTTTGAGCATTTATTTTAACTGCTGAATTTATTATATAAATTTTTTTTTTTTTTTTTTGTTTTTATTTTTTATTTTTTTTTTTCTGTTTCCTTGAGATATTAAATATTTGCTCGCATTTGTCATCATTATTGTCATTAATCTGTACTTTATATCAACACGCAGCGGTGCTGCCATATTTATCGCAATTATGCAGCAAAATAAAATGTTTAATATTTAAAGCGTAATTTTTTTTAATTTAAATAATATATTAAATTCCTTTGCTACTCCACAGTTTCATATGAGGAAGCGCAAATCAAATATGTCTGGAAGAATGATGAGGATACGCTGCGAAAAAGTCCATCGCTAACAACGCTAAATGCCTACTTGATCAAAAATCAAACAACGGCCTGTGATCAAAATAGCTGGAGAGGTGAGTTAGCCTTAAAATTGTTTTAAAAACTTTAAATTATTATTTATTATATTTGTAAGTTGTGCATTTTTTATTTTATTTGTTCTTTTCTGCCAACTCTTTATTATATTACGTATACGCAGCGTTAATTATTCGACGCGCGCGCTGCATTATAGTTTATTAAATCCTTTATTCTTTCCATGGTACTTGGTACTTATTCTATTATTGATTCGTTTGCTCATTCATTTCGGTTCAATTCTTTTATTCGTTCGTTCGTTCGTTCGATGTATTGTGTAATTGATTTCCGTGCATTCATTGCTAATTCAACGTTTTCACTCATAAATGCGCGACTTTTGTTTATTTGAATTTATAATTGCATTTGCGCAAATTAAGCGCATAATTAAGAATGAAAGGCAGCTATTTTTATTCAGTTTAGTTCGTTTATTCGTTAAAACAATGCAAATACAGCAGCAAATATTGAAGGAAATGCCTAACGTATTGTATTCAGTTTTAGCCGTTTTTATTTAAAAGAAAGAAGAAAAACAAAAAGTTGTAAATTCTTTGTTTATTTTTATTTATTTTTAGTTGTTTATTAGTTTTTTTATTTTTCTATTATAAAATAATAAATAAAAGGAATTTAATGAGTTTATAAAGCTGTACACTGCACATTTGTAGAAGTGAGTTTTGCTATTGGGAGAACATTTTGGTTTAGCTAATACTTCAGAGCTACAAAAAGGAAGCTGGCTTATGATAATTGAAATAAATCTAACTTTTTGTCAGAGTTTTGTATGTAGACTAGTTGTGAAAAGTATTCGACCTACATTCATATGCTCGAGTGGCCTCTTCAGGTTATGTGTCGTAACTAGTAGTTTCTCAGGAACTGCCTCAATGCCGTAATTAACGGCTTAAGGCCTTAAGTATCAGCTTACTATTGAAAATAGCAGAAAGAATAGATCAACGAATTTTCATCAAGTTTTGCTTCAATCTCAACAGTAGTTGTACGGAGACGATGGAATTGTTACAGCAGGCCTTTGGTAACGCAGATAAAGGAGTGGTACAGGCGATTTAAAAATAGCCGCTCATTTGTTGACGCTGATTCTCGTTGACGGACCTTCGCTGTCAACAACACCAGAAAACATCGAGCGTGTGCGACTTGCAATTGAAGGTGATCGTTAATTGAATGTTCGTGTACTAAAGATGAGCTCGGAATAACAAAAACTACTGTTCAGGAAATTTTGAACAAGTTTTTGGGGGACTTGCGTTTGTGAAAAGTTCATTGCGAAATGGCTCGATCTGAAATCGCTCAGGATAACTTGCAAATGCTCAGTGATAATGAAAATCCACTTAAGAAGATTATTACTGGTGATGAATCGTGTGTTTATGGTTACAATCCACAAACTTAACAACAATCTTCACAGTGGAAGCGTCCAGTAGAGTCAGTCCTTCGCTCAGAAATCGCTCAGAACAACATGGAAATGGTCAGCGAAGATGCAAATCAGCTTAAGCAGGTTATTACTAATGATAAATCGCGGGTTTATGCTTACGATGCTGAGACTAAACAACAAGCGTCCAGACGAGTCACGGCCAAAAAACAGCACGTCAAAGTCGAAGCCATGTTAAGTCAATGCTGCTTTGTTTTTTCGATTGAGTAGGTGTTGTGCACTACGCTCCAATAGGTCCGACGATCAACAAAGAATATAACGTTGAAGTACTGAAAACATTGCGTGATGCCGTGAGAAGAAAACGTCTGCGTTTTTGGTCAGTCGGCGACTGGTTTCTTCACATCGAACCTAGGTTGTAGGGATCGTTCATGTATTACGTAATGCAATTTTTGAAGATTTTGCAACACTCCCTCCCTCCCATGTAACGCACCTGAGAGCAGTAGAAGATGATTCAGAAACTGTTTAACCACTTGCATCAATTTTATCTTCGTCAACCCAAAACGGCATCCTCAGACTATCTATCAGCCGCAGCTTCCAAAGCAGAAAAGCTCATTTGCCCTACTGGCAGCAAGTCACTGTGGTTGTACTCTACTTTCACAACACCATTTGCACAATCTTGTGGCATGTGATGGAAAGGCAGGGTGATGGTAAGAAAGTCATCATGCGTCGCTGAACTCAGGCGCATTAGTCGCTTAGTATATGGCTTCAAAGTTGTATTTTTTGAAGTATTAAATGGCAAAGTTTTTGACTTTCCGATAGCACGTAATTTCGTTCGACCAACCATCTACAAAGATGATGTCACTGACTTCATTGTGTTCGATTCTGTCATGGTTTAAAGGTTTGAATGAAAATAGTAATTCGAAATAATAGTCACTGAGCAGTTAGCATGAGAACCTTTAAATAATAAAAAAAACAATTTTAAGTTCGAAAAACCCCCTGCCGCCACTGTAATAATTCGTAAAGTTTTACAAAAGCCCCCGTTCCACCAAAATGCGTTACGTAGTACTTGAATGCCGTCTGTAGGCTTTATATGACAGATTTGATAGAGTTCGAACCACTGTGCAGTGTAGAGCTTATGTGAGATATAGTAAATTAATTTATTTAAATAAATTTTAAATTTTGTTAGTTAGGTAATGACAAAAATTTTCTTATTTGTTTTTTTTTTTTATATTTATTTATTTATATATCTTTAAGCTTCCAATAATAACTAAGCTCGTCATACTTAAAACGCTAAGCTTAGTCTACATAGACTTCATTTCAGATACATAATTTTTTTAATTGCTTAAAAACTTTAAACTTTGGCGTACAAATTTTGTAGTGTGCTAGAAATGCGCGAAAAATATAAAAAGTAGTAAAAATCTCTTGCAGCAAATATATTAATTAATTAATTAAAAACAAACAATAACTACTATAATCCTTTAATAATCGTATATATTCTCTTATTTAATGTGTTAACCAAAAAAAAATCAAACCAATCAACCAACCACGTCTTGACCAAATGTCCACATATGTCCACGTCTTAAACTATTACTACTACTATTGCTACAACAAAAACTACAACAACAACAACCAAACAACCAACCAATCAAAAATATAAACTCTAACATAGGGAACTACAGCTGTCTTAGGGTCGATTTGATCTTTACGCGCGATCGTGCATTCTATTTCACCACCGTTTTTATACCCGGAATAATATTGGTGACGTCATCATTTATAACATTCTGGCTTGAATGGAATGCGGTTCCAGCTAGATCAATGATAGGTAACGACCAAAGAATGCCTAAATAAACATAAACTTCCAACTATTTCAACACATTTTCTGAAAAAATAAAATATTTAATCACCATCAAACAAAAAACCAACAAACAAAAGCCATTATAATACTTCAAAGTAATATTTTTTAAAAACCTTACTCTATATATATATATGTATTTGAATAATCATTTATACGTAAAATAATATATATATATCCAAGCCTTTATGTAGCATTTTGTACTTAAAACGCCTAATTAATTATTTGCCATTTTGGAAAGTAATTCATTTTTTTTTTATATAAATTTTTTAGCATTGTTAATGAAAATCATATTTTGGCATATTTTTTAGTTTCGTAGTTCGAATTGTTGTTTTGGCCACCAATTTAACTTTTTCGCTCTTTCTAATTGACTTATGAAATCCAAAAACAAACCAAAAAAAAAGGAACATTTTATAAAGTTTTGTACGAAAACTTGTTAAAAACCCAAATTCACTGCCTTGCCACACTGCAAAGTTATTGAATTATTTCGTTTTGTAATTTTTCCTTTTCATTTCTTAAAGTTTTGAAGTTTGCTGCATGAGTTTATGGAAAAAAACAAAAAAAAAAAACGCAAAATTTGTGCCACCTAACTTTCCCACACGACGACGACGATGACGTATCCAAACAAATCCAATTAATAAAACTTAAGCATACGAGCATCAAATAATTAGTAAGAGTTTAGCAAAGTTAGTTTAGTTAGTGCGCTACTATAGGTTCTACAATTAAACAATTTATTTAAGTATTTTATATATGTGTGTGTGTATCTGTGTGTCGTTTGCAAAAGTAAGCAAATATGCTTAATTCTAGCAGCTCAAAAGCAGGGGAACATAAAATTTCTACACAAACTGAACTAATTATTAATGTGGATTTAAGTTGTGGATTGGATAAATAGATAGATAGATAAATAGATAGCTATATAGATAGATGGAGAGATGGAGAGATGAAGAGATGGAGAGAGATGAAGAGATGAAGAGATGAAGAGATGAAGAGATGAAGAGATGAAGAGATGAAGAGATGAAGAGATGAAGAGATGAAGAGATGAAGAGATGAAGAGATGAAGAGATGAAGAGATGAAGAGATGAAGAGATGAAGAGATGAAGAGATGAAGAGATGAAGAGATGAAGAGATGAAGAGAAGAAGAGATGAAGAGATGAAGAGATGAAGAGATGAAGAGATGAAGAGATGAAGAGATGAAGAGATGAAGAGATGCAGAGATGAAGAGATGAAGAGATGAAGAGATGGAGATATGGAGATATGGAGATATGGAGATATGGAGATATGGAGATATGGAGATATGGAGATATGGAGATATGGAGAGATGGAGATATGGAGATATGGAGAGATGGAGATATGGAGATATGGAGAGATGAAGAGATGGAGAGAAAGATAGATCGAGAGATATTTGTTAAATAATTCAAAGAAAGTATTAATTAGGTTCCAATGGTAGGCTTTTAGTTAGAGAACTAAACATGAAGTGGAGTTTTTCGTTCGTGATAAGGAAGATTTAAAACTATTCTAAATTTTATCATTTACAGTTACCAGTAGTCATCTGGCTGTTTTGATGCCAGTTTTTGGGTTCCAGAAATTTGTGATTTAAGTTTTACGACTCATCACTGGCTGTAAATGGTGAGAGACTTCAACTTGGCCACTTCAAGTTTATGTCAAGTATCAACTAGAAGCTCATATGTGCGAGTGAGACAATAAATAGCTAGACGGCAACCAACTTAAAACCTTAACCAACATAATTAAGTACAGTTTGTGAAGAAATTTATATAGAAAAACAAATAAAAAAAAAAACGAAATCATGATATTTGTACCTCTGTATAAACACATTTGATGATGTTAGTAATCACAACAATACATATCAATGCATACATACCTATTATGTGTATGTGTTGTCAAACTATTTTGTTTTAAAGGTAATTACAGTTGCCTACAGGTCGAGTTGACATTTACCAGAGATCGAGCATATTATTTTACAACTGTGTTCATACCAGGCATTATATTGGTGACATCATCATTTATCACATTTTGGCTGGAATGGAATGCAGTGCCAGCCAGAGTTATGATCGGTACGTAATATAAATATGGAAAAAAATAATAAATTAATAAAAAAAAAAAATAATATAACAAATAACCAAAAAAAAATTAAAATTTTAGACTTCCTCTTAACTAAATCAAACTAAATTGACAATAAGTAAGATTTCTTATAGCAAGCTGATGTTTTTTTGTATAGGCAATATATAGGTGTACTAGATTTGTTTAGAGTCTATAAGAAAATTTTATTAAATTTAGCACTAAATGCGCTTTACAACACTTAAAGCAATATATAAGATATAAGAAGATTGGCCAAAATAATATGACTTAAATTAATAATTAATAATACTTCATAAATTTCAACGATTTTTAATGCACATATATATATATATATATATAGTATATAAGAAAGAAATATGCTTAAATACTTAGTAGCCAAAAAAAAAATTTCACAACTAGGCTAGGCTGTTAGCTAGACAAAACGCTATTAAAGCATAGATCCTAAACAACTTTCCAAACACACAAAATTTTATTTTTTTTCTCTCTATTTAAAAACTTGTAAACCTAAAAAGTTTTAAGAATGCACCTACTATATATACCCTACTGCATGCAATTTTTATAAAATTATTTTTTTTTTTTTGTAAAAATTAATCTCTTAAAAAATTTTGCACCACCTACTTAAAAAATTTGGCAAATTAGTAATTTTTGGGAAAAATTATGCTTAAACTATTTTAAACTCTTTTTTAATAATTGCGAAATACTTGAAGCCTTTAAAGTGTTAGCAACAACAACAAAAACAGTGTTCAAATAATATTTCACTAAAAATAAAACGCTGTACTTCTTTAAACATGAATTTAAAACAAGCCAAAGCACTCCAACTGTCAGACGTCACAGATAAATTCATTTAAAATGCAAGCAACCTAAATTTCTTTTGATCAACGACAACAGTGGACACACAGCCGTGCATGTATATCCAGTATCATCAAATGATATTCAATCTCCGTCTGTGACAGCGACATGGGTGTAGACAAAATGGGTTTAGCGCAACTCATATTAAATTGTGTAGTGGGATGCAACCCTTCAGCTGTAACACGCTCTACGCACTTGCATACCACAACGTCATCAAGTTAAAACCGTACACAGCGCACCATTGGCTAATGCAATTATTCTGCGCTGCTAGCTAAGTGCCATCCATACATACATACATATATATGGAGGATATGAGAAAATATGATACGTATATAGTATCTGGTACAGCTCCCAAAACAAATCAGTGTAAAAGGCAGATGAAGCGAGTAACGTAGCGTTTGGCATACTCGAATACATCACATCACATTGCATCGCATCGCATCGCATCACTACTGACGTACGTACGTACCGGGGACTAACCACTAACCCACTCACCTCACCTATGCAAGTGTTATATATAGATTGATATGTATGCGCTGTGTATGGTATCTCGATACGTAGTTAGTGTGGCAGCTTGTATGCTCTAGCCTGAGTGAATGTCCGTCAAGCTGCATGATAACAAAACCATGGACGGGCAGACAAAGTTGTCAGTTGAAACATCAACGTCATCGTCAGCAGCAGCAGCAGCAGCAGCTTTAATGCAAAATTAAAGAGGCTGTCTGAAAGGCGTAGAAACTGTGCTCGAAAGATGAGACTAGAAAATAGAAATATGTATAGCTGTGGTATATATGCGCAGCGTAGATACACTTTTAAGGCAGATAAGTGCAAATATGTATTGAACCTATGTTTGCATTGCGTTCGCGTGCTAATTAACAGAATTATAACAGCATCAATAACAGTTGAACAGCAACTGATTCATTTTGCTTCGCTTCAACAGCGGCATTAGAGCGTAACAGCGCCATAACAGCGCCATGACAACGTCTTAATAGAAAAATATCGTAGAAGCGGAACCACACGAAAGTTAATACTGTACGTGTGCGACAGAGAAAACACCTATGCGCGGTGCATGGCGTATGCCGGACACTGATCTAGAAGCATCAACGATATCGAAAATAAAACAAATATTGATGCTTCGATATAATTTCACGCACTCGTTTAATCGGGCCTTATGCTCCTTATAGGAACTAGGAGAAAGTACATATGTATATGGTCGCACTATAATCTTGCTGATGTCTGTCGTTCGTATTACCCCATTCGGTATTCCAAAGCGTGCTTCGTTGACTCTCTATTGCATCGTCTACCAATTAAGTTTTGGTTCTCTATGTACACCACAGCTGCAGAAGCTTTTTTGTCCGTTCGTATAAGCTGACTTGCCCAGTGCAGTCACTCATACTTCACGTGGTTTTTTCGGGCTCAAAACTCGTTACACACTATCATGTATGACAATAGTGTAGGATGTTCTCCATCAACAGAATAAAAAAAATCATGCTATAATGCATCACTTTGCCTGGAATCTCTCTTCGTGTCAAAGTGTTCAGTGAGATTCGTTATAAGACTGGCAACGCTCATATCTCATATCTCACCTCTTTTAATATTTAGCTTATTACCATCATCATCGCCTCAAAGTAAATTAAAGAAGTGTCTTCTACATATTCACAGTGATTCGTTTGCATCTGTAGCCAGACTTCTTTTCCGTCTTCTCAGAATACTTTCTGCAGAGACGAAAAAAAAAGTCAGGCATAAATCTTTCCACCTTCTTTGTCTTCGTTTCTATTTCATAACCTCTTAACATCTTCAAACTTTTATCTAAAAAGATGCTTTTTACTCCATCGCTTCCTATATTGCTATCTAACAACTCGTTTGCTTCCAACTGCCATGTTCATTCAAAGGGCAAAGCTCTTCTTAACAGTAGCACTGCGATACTCCAATGGCTTACTTGGTGAACGTATGCATACATAAATCTTCAGTAGTCAAAGTAGACGTTTCACGAATCGTTTCCGGAGCCTAAGAAAACTTCAAATGTTGTTTGTAATTGTATTCTTCCAGAAAAAAATTTCTCCACACTTCTACTTCGAAGTACTAGGGACATTAAGTTTTCCTTTCAAGCAGTACGTATAACGAAAGATGTTCCCAAACCATTCAAACTTTGGGGAACATAAGTTCAAAGAACCAGAAAGAACGGTGCAAGCCCATCTGAGTCTGAGTCTGAGTCCGTGTGAAATATTTTACTGGGATTCGGACTTAGA
This sequence comes from Leucophenga maculata, assembly GCA_035044805.1. NCBI lineage: Eukaryota > Metazoa > Arthropoda > Insecta > Diptera > Drosophilidae > Leucophenga > Leucophenga maculata. Next base: position 2,665,458 of record JAWNNP010002956.1, on the reverse strand, counting down.
TGAATTTACATAAGACTCAAATGGGTTTACATAAGATAGATAAGATTCACCAAATTTTTAAGCTAAATATAAACTAAACCACAACAATATATTTTTCTTACAAAAACCTTATGAAAGGGAATAGATTTGAATGGAGCTTCCCATTCTAGTGGTCCGTTGTGGACATAAACAGACAATCAATTTTTTTCATACAAAAGCTTAGAATGGAGGTTCAAGTTTTTTATAAAAACTACCACTAAGAGAGAGGTTGGCACGTTCATTAAATTCTATTATCTAAAGAAGGAACATGAGAGACTAAATATATAAATTTGAAGGTTCTATCTTTTATTGACTCCAATTTCATGTTGATGTTCTTACGAGCAGTCAGACAGACAGACGGACATGTCTCTATTGACTCGACTTTCTCCATGGGGACTACCGATTTTCGTGGTCAAATTTTAATCTAAATGGAGTTTTTTTTAATTAGAATTGACGTAAAATACATCCAATTTTGTGTTTCTAGCTGAATTACCAACAAAAAGATATATTTTTTCATACAAAAACCCTAAAAGGTGGGGCAGATTTGCATGGGGGCTACCGCTTATTGTGGTTCGATGTGCACATATATGGAATATTTTTCAATTTAAAGTAAAGCATATTTGGTGTTCCTAGCTAAATTTAGAATAAGAATATACATTTTTCATACAAAAACTCCGAAGAAGGGATGGATTTGTATGAGTAAAGCCATTTCTAACTTAGGGAAGTTTCTTTGGCACCTAAATTGAATAGAAGTGATCTGAAGAATTACTAGAAGAATTTTATTGTCTGAAATTGATGTCTCTAGTGCTTATAGTCTCCAAGCTAACGTTGTTCATGCATACAGACAGATGGACCTATTAATATGATCTCGACTTTCGATGCTAATCTATAATATATACTAGCTATACCAGGCACGCTTTGCCGCGCCCAATAAAAAATATTGATATAAATATTGTCGATATAGATATGTATGTATGTTCTTCAAGACAGCTTACCCCTTCTCTCTTTTGTCAATGGATCTTATATATTCGGGTCCCATTAACATGTATATCAAATTTCATCGCTATATCTTAAATGGATACAAAGATATGCCGAATAATGTTTAGCGCTTGTAATGAGGATGGACTATATCCCACTCCAATTTTGACCAAACTTATCCGGATTACTTTCGTGACCTACACCAAGTTTGTCTGTGAAGTTTAACGCAATCGGTTGAACGATTTGGCTTGCTTTAAAGACCCATTGCAATAAATCACAGTGATTTAGGGACTACCAACAAACTAAACGAAAATTTACCAATAGCTACTTGAAACTTAGAATGTAGTGTACACAGGAAGAAAATGGTTCGGTCAGGTCAGTACGTACAGTTATTTGCTTTGGTTATGTTTCATTTTGTGTCAAGTGGATATCAACGAGGACAACGACTGCGGCGTTGATGTTGATGTAGTTGATGTAGATGATGTGTTGGAACGAAGCTTTTTCTGCTGCTGAAGAGAGTAGAAATGCTTTTGTAGACACAGGCTTGCCATATGATGTCCATGATTAATGCAAGCACGTTGCATGCTGTGACAATGCAACAAACTGAAGGTGTTTGACGATACGAAGAGGTCTCAGACGAGTGCTGCCAGCAGTTAAAATAGTGCAATACACTGCTACACCGTTGGCTGTATGCAAATTATAATGCATGCTGCATGCAGCATTCAGCAGATATGCAAACAATATATATATATATATATATATGCTACAATATGCTTATGAATATTTGAGCACTATTCTACAGAGAGATAGAATGGGTTAAATATGTTTTATAGAGTATACAAAGAGAGGTGTATATAAATTTAAACACGAACTGCCAACAACAGCAAACTTAAACAAATTAACGCCGCCTTTTGTCATTTTGTCGTTTGTTGCAAGTTTGACTTGAAGAAGCAGCAGAAGAAGTACAACTTCCGCTGCTGTTGCAATTATCTTTCGCCCGTCATCAAGCAACAGCAACAGAACGAGGACGTATAGCGACAATGCGCAAACAAAGCCAATTTGTTGCAAACGAAGCATTAAGCACAGCATAAAATAGCCAAAATGGCATTAGAGCGAAAGAGACAGCTTAACAAAGCAGTATAACAGAGAAATATTGCAAATTGCAGGAGCAACTGAAATACGGAAGGAAGCATTCGAAAATACTACTCAAGGCATATAAATTATGCAGTTAAACTGAGCTGACGCTTGGCACACTGACGCTTGGCGCTTGTGCAACCAAATTAAAGCGTTAAGTGTGCAGCAGCAGCAGCAATGGTTGCAGGTTCTATAAATAGCTAGCTAGGTATTATGTGGGCCATGAAGTAGCGCAAATAATAAGCATTTTCGACTTGGATTTATGTATAACTTGCCACTTAAAGTAGAAAAGTAGGGTGTCATAAAAAATTTAGGCAATACATAGTAAAATAGTTAAAGGGAGATTACTATAAATTATTGTACACAACAACAATAAATTGAGATTAATTTATGTATATATTATATATTTATATATGTATTCTCTACAACTGTAACTATAAGCACCTACCAAGTAATCAGCAATGCTAGGCACACAAAAACAAAAAAATCAAAAAACATGAACATTTAAAGGTGTTCTACGCGCTTATTAGCAGCGCACAGCATTATAGTTTAATAAAGTGCGAAAGAGAAAAAACAATTAGATTGTGTATACATAATTAAACAAGCAACAACAACAAATTAACAACAGCTTCTGTGCAAAACCTTTCGGTTGCGCCTAACTCACTTTCTTTGGCTGCTGCTCCAACAACAACTAAATATAGTTAGGCAACTAATATTGTTCTCTATGCAAGTATTAGTGCATGTGTCTGGCAGCTTTGCTTGCATTGTATATGAGTATAGATCAGCAGCAGCTTTCGCTCTCTCTCTCGCACTAGTTTTCTATGCAGTTATCTTAAAAGCAATAGATTTTTCATATGCATATGCTTCGCTTTGAATGCGTCTGGTATAGATTTCTGCGCGCCTGGTATAACGTCTATCAACTAACATATTGTTGAATCAAAAATTTAATAATTAGTTAGTACTGCGCTGCGCTGTGGGGTGCTCTAGCTTATCTACAAAGCAGTGCATGTTATTATGTTTGAGTGAAATAGAAGGTGAAGTAGCAACAACAAAAATATGCGAGTGGTTATTCGTACATTCCATCTCTCTCACACTACATTGATCTTGTGAAAAGGTGTGGAATTTATTTACATTTGCTGTAATTTAGTATATTTCGCATGGTTTACTTTTCTGTTTGCCAGGTATATGCCTGGCTATGTCTGCCATGAATATACATATGAACATATATTGACAAAACAACAATAATAATTAGAAACAAAAACAAAATAATATAATTTCTTTAATGTTTCTACACAGAGTATTCGAATATGGCGAATAGTATTATAATTTAGTCACAATAATTTCAACGCCTAAAAAGATGCTTCAGGACATCAATAATAGATATAGATAATATGGATATATTCAAATATAACAAGTAAAAAAATTACTGTCGGGCATAACCGAATGTAAGAGGCCCTTTACCAGTACAGGTCGCCTAACAAATACATTAAATATTTCCCTAGCTTATGACCAAGCAGTACAAAACAAAAAGCTATGAAATTAATAAGAAAAAACGGTACTAACGAAAATTATATTGCTTCTCCCACTTCTTACTCCACGAATAAGTGCCTTATAAAACATTTTTTTATGTATGCAAAGAAAAGGGAGGACGGAAGCATCATAGATCGTTCAAATTCAATTGCTCATAAAAGCATCATTTATTATCCGATTTTGATGAAGTTTTGGGCTTTTGGCATAGAAAAACATTGTCTCTATACTGGTATACTTTATTTATTCTCTGCCGAAGAAAATTTTACCCTTGAGGGGGATTTTATGGGGAAGCGTAAAAATTTTTAAATAAACTTGTAAAATTCCGGCGAAGTCCTAGTCGAATGCAAACAGAACGAAGTCACTATCTATCACCATTTCAGAGATCCTTTCGTTCATACTGACGGACAGACGGACATGGCTATATCGACTTCTCTGTCAGTCCTGCCCATAATGGGGGTAACTTTGGGAATCTCTGACGATTATTTCTACTTGTTACATACATTTGCACAAAACCAATAGGCTCTTGTACCTTCCGTACAGGGCCTAAGAATATCCACATAAATTGAAGGTAAAATACCACAGCAAGAGGTAATGCCCATTGATATTTGTTTTCTTCTGATTTAAACTAGTACTATAATACTAGTGGGTTCAGAATTTTCTGAGATTCCGGGCAATCCAGGCAGCAATTAGTCTCTAAAACACCTTCGTGATCGAAGGGAAGAGACTTATCGACCGGTAAGACAAAGGGTCTGTTTCCAGCTTGCCAGGAAATTATTCCGAAATTCCACTGTGCAGGAAAGTATAGCGTTGAAGATGACCGATGTGTAGAGGATTGCACGACCTGGCGTGGCCTGGCCTCCTTTTAATGGCGCGTGTTGCCCTTCACAGCGAGTGCCTCGCATGGCGTAAGCGGTATTACTGCTGCTGGAGGTCTCGCAGGCGGTGTGTGCGTAGCAATCGAAGCTGCCCATTGCACTTTGACGACGAAGAGCTCCAGCAGCTCTTGAAAGATTTACATGATTGTGTGCTTAGTTAACAGTCGCTCAGCTGCAGGTTATTTATATTTTAAGGAAAGTATCAACCACTCAGACCCAGTGTTTGGCCCCCTGGTGGACCGACTGTGCCATCACTGCGGCCTCCAGCGTGATGATGAGCGGTAAATGGACGGAGCTAAGCTCAACTATAGCCTATGTGACAGCATGGATGTCTAGTATGCCTTTCGTCAGAGCGAAGTCACTGCCGCTTGGTGTGCCTCTTCTACCATAAAGATATCTCGCTGTTCCGCCCGTTGCTAAAGTATTCACATATGTGTTCAGGACTAGTTCTGCCAGTGCACGACATCTTTGGTTATTCCTAATGTATATTAAAGTTTCTAGTATTTAATACATATCGAAAAAAAATGTTTGCCACGAAGTTTGTAACGGTGACTTATAGCACATAAGCTACATTTTTTTAAATAACCTCTAAACAAATCACTTCTTGAATCCATCACCCAAGAAATCTTCAGCACATTCTCTAAAAAATTGTATGAAAAAATTGCAAGCATTAATGACCAAAAAGAGTCAACGATTCATGTCTACAAATAAATGAAGTGATATGCTAAAAACTTAAATGGTTAAACAAATTAAAAGCCAGGATAATGTTAAAAGGACAAACGAAGCAAAATATCATCTGGCAGCACAAATTAGAAGGTGCTTTACAAGCCATTGAACGAATTTACAAGAAAAATATACGAAAATATATTCAACAAGAAGCATATTTGACAAATAAAATGGAAAACTTGAATGCAAATTTTCTTCATATTTGAACAATCTTGTAAACGCTACTTTGAAGTCGTCATGCATCGTCCTGGTACTGGAACGCTGCAACAATTTTGCTTACATTGTACGAGACACAGTTGGTAGCAGCTGACTGTGAGTTGCATTGTGTCATGCATGCTGTTGTAGCGTATCAAAGGGGGAAGTTAGAGAAATTAGTGAAATAAATAAATTAAATATGAATTATTTTGTGTGCAGAGAAAGAAATATGGCTTTTGAATATAAAATAATATTTTTTTATTTTACAATTCTGGTGACTCTTATTAGTTCAAGTATAAACAAGGATTGAGTAATCAGTCACCATTTAGCAATGCTGCTGAGCAAATGAAACTTATTTCCAAACAATTTCACAATTTTTTCACCATTTTGTTTGGTTAGTTTTCCTGCAAACATCTTGTACAGCCCTGCCATATCAAATAATGCGCATAGTTTGCATCATTTGAGTACGAAAGTAAAAAGATTTCTTTTGGAGCAAATTGAAAATCAATAAAGCAGTCATGCATTTGAATTAAATTGCAAGATTTTATTTTGTGAAGTTTTATTTGAAGAAGGAGAAAATGGAAAAAGATGCAAATGTATATATGGAATAAATTTCTGAATGTGCTGATATATAAGATGATGTTTAAACTGGTGTAAAGGAGATGAAGATATAAAAACTTAAAATAACAAAAAAAATTATTGAAAATACGAATTATGTAGCTTCGAGAGAAGCACATCTTGGACAGAAAGTATGTTTCGCTTTAAACTTTGGCACTTGCAGGTGCTACTTTTAAGATATATATACAATAAAAATTATACTTTTATACATTTCTTACTAAACAAAAACAAAACACCCTAAAAGGATTCAAGTATATCCTAACAAACTTTCGCTTTATTATATTTAAATTTAATTTAAATGCTTTAATAGTTAAATCAATTGCTTTTAGCTACAAAAACTCAAAACCCAAACACAGCATATAAAATTTTGAGTATGAAATTCTATGACAGAACCAAAAAAAAAAAACAAAAATAAATAAAAAAAAAACATACTACATTAAAAGCATCAAAACTCATCAACATCCATAACAGCTACATACCCTACTATCTAAAAATATATATATATTATAATTAATTGCTTTTTCTTATACAATTCCAACTTCAAATATTCAATATATAGGCGTGACAACCATGTTGAATTTCTTCACTACCTCCAACGGTTTCCGCAGCACTCTGCCGGTTGTCTCCAATCTGACAGCCATGAATGTCTGGGATGGCGTCTGCATGTGCTTCATTTATGCCTCATTACTGGAGTTCGTTTGCGTCAATTATGTTGGCCGGAAACGGCCATTGCACAATGTTGTCTATCGTCCTGGCGAAAATCCCGTTACACAGGTAAAATTTAATTATATTTATTGAATAAACTATGAAACGATAAACCGACACGCGTACGTTAAAAATACACACACAGCTATATATATATTTATTTTGTTTTAAAAATATTTTATTTTAAATTTAAAAAATTTATTAAAAAAAAAAGTACTTAAAAACTTCATAAACAATTTCATGTTGAACCAACAACAAAACCGTACAAAAATTACAACTACAAATCAAAAAAAAAAAAAAAAACTATAAATCCTTCAACTGTAATGCGCTCTGTATCTAACTCTCCTACTAAATACTGTCTATAGTCGTCTATACTAAAAAAAAAATATTTCCTTAACAAAAATTGCAAATTTTCTCTCATTGTACTTTTATAATGACTATCTAACTTAACTCTCCTTAACTATCTATCCAATGCTATTATTTAACTCTAAACTTTTATATTTTTTTTAACTATTTGCTTATTTCAATAGTTCAGAACAACAAATTTCAAACTTCAGCTCAATCAAACAAACATTCTATCAAACTTTTCATGTAACTGTGTGCGTCTCACTTTGTGAACCCGAAAAAATTTAAAACAGAAAACGCAAACAGAAAAAAATGTTACCAAAGCAAATTAAAACTAAAAATAACTAAAAAATACCAAAAAATATTTCCTAAAAAAAAACAAATATTTTTGTATTTTGTTTTATATTTTTTATTTTATTTTTAAATAATACCCTACTAACTAAAATATGCCTACTTGTATGTGTATTAATTGTGATAATGATAATGGTGATGATGATGATGATGATGATGATGATGATGATAATGATAATGCTCAGTTGTAAACTTCTGTACTACTTAATTTTTTAATTAATAAATTTTTATTTTATATTTATTTTATAAATTGGTAACTATTTGCATATATATTTTTTATTTATTTATTAATTTTTTGTTTTTAAACAAAATAAAAAATAAATTCAAACACACACAAAATCCTTATCAAACTTTTAAACAACTAATTAACAAATATCAACAACAACTAAAATATTTCTCAGTATGATGTGTTGTTTTTTGTCCTTGTTTATAATTTTTCTGTTTCGTTTCTTAGCAAAAAAAATAAACTGTTTTGTTTCTATCCCTAAATGTTGTATTATACAAAAATTATCAAAAAATATAAATATTAATTTTTATATTAGTAATAATTGCAAAATATGAAAAAATTAGACTCAAATATATTTTGAACCCAAATTCAAATCGAATCGAATCAGTGCATAGCGTAAAAAATTCCTTAGGTAGGTATATCTTACATTTATTTAATTATTTATTAATTTTTTAATTAATGGCATACAAACAATAAAATAAAAAATAAAAAAAAAAAACATCAAAGTTTAAAAGTAATAATGAAGAGTTTCCAATGCATGTTCCAAAAATTTTCGAAAGCTATACCAAGTGGCTTTAGTGTTATATTGAAAGATTTTTGAAATTTGAAGACAGGAAGTGTATTTTGAAATAGAATAGGAACATAAAAAAAAATTAAATTAAAGTTTTTTTTAATAATTTACACTCAGTTTTCTACTCAATGGAACATCAAAATATAATATCTCTCGAAAGGAAGCAATATAATACTATTTGGTGTGACTAAATTGGAGGTGAAACATCAGGAGAATATAGACAACATATTAAATCAATTGAATAAACAGACTTTCTTCATAAATAGGTTACTAAAGGGTATTGAATTCTGTATCTGTGGAGCTCTATTTAACAACTTCGGCGGAAGTACCTAATTTCCTATTTCACTTTACTTCCTTAACTGCCTTTATATGAGAGAAAGAGACCAGCATCCACAGTCTTTGACACTGTTTTACCTTTCAGCCTTTAAAGAACTACTTTGTACCAATTATAAAAAAAATATAGACGTAATCCCTAGAATACAACATCATGCTACCACATCTAGAAGAAGAAGAAGTCTCTAACAATCTCACTGCATGCTCAAATCTCCATAGGCGTGTCGAAGTAGACATCTTTCTTCCAAGCTGAGAACTACTAGATGGGGTGAAAAGTAACCTTCTTGGGAATGAAGAAGAAGAAGTCTTTAACAACTAATATCTTCGCTGCATGCTCCAAACTTCATAGACGTGTCGAAGTAGACATCTTTCTTCCAACCTGAGGACTTCTAGATGTAGTGAGAAGTAACTTCCTTGGGAATGAAGAAGAATTAATATTTTCGCTGCACGCTCAAATCTCCATAGGCGTGTCGAAGAAAACATCTTTTTTCTAATCTGAGGACTAATAGTTGAAGTGAGAAGTAACCTTCTTGGGTACAAAGAAGAAGAAGAAGAAGAAGTCTTTAACAATTAATATCTTCGCTGCATGCTCTAATCTTCATAGGTGCGTGGAAGTAGGCATCTTTTTTCAAAGCTGAGCACTACTATGTGGTGTGAGAACTCCTACTTTTTTTATTCAATGGAAATCCCTTTTAGATCGATACTTCCCGACCGAAAAGTAATTTTTCTGAAGGTCTGCAAAATACATCTTCCAGTCCACGAAGTGTATGCCATGAGATTGCCATGAACGCCTAGAACTTTCCGACCCTTTGAGCCTCTCTCGGCCGCTTCGGAGCACTCGTGCTGGCTTAAGTCCATTGCTGGCCACTAGTTCTGTTCTCTGGCGTGTAATAGTGGAATCAGGTTGCCAAAAGTCCACCCGATTTCGCAACAGCATGGCCAAACACTCTTTCGAAGTGCGCTCATCAGCATATGCGGCACCCAGCGGCAGGATAATTTTTTCATATGCAGAATCTCTTCCAAAATAGGGCGTGCGCGCTCAGTACTAATCCTTGTGGCACCCGCTAGCTCGCGCACCTTCACTATACAGTCGTCCAACACCATTTTATACATTGTCCTGTGTAACTGCATCACTTCACAGTGTTAGCTGGAGTCTAGAAGCTGAGTCTAAAAGTTATCAACAGCTGGCAATGCCTTATTAACATTTGCAGTACATATATGTTTTTTTCCTCCCTATTTTCGCTATATGCTCGAATCTTTTCCCAATTAAACTACAACGTTTAATAGTCCTTTGACATAGAAAAATACACTTCCTGTTTTTAAAATATTTCATAATAAAACATTCGTATGCAAAAATTTAAACTTTAGAACATATTTTAATATAAACAAAAAAATTAAACAATTTATCAGTGATTACAAAAGTATTAATTAATTAATTAATTCAAAAAATATAACATTGTTCCCAATTTTTTGTGATGAACCTCAGAGCAAAGAATTTCAATAGCAATTAAGTGCAAGAAAAATTTTAAATAAAATTAAATTAAATTTAAATTTAAAAATAATAATAATGAAATTTAAGCAAATAGTAAAAAAAAAAAAAAAACTTACACAAACCAAACCAAAAAACAAAAAAAAACTTAAAGTGTGTTTTAGTATGAACATTATTTTGTGTACATTTTTGCAGCGTCTTCCAGCGGTTCTAAGCAGGATCGGAGTTATTCTTGCAAGTCCTTTGGTAAGCTATCAACTCTCATGCACCACTACTACAACAACAACAAAAGCATTTACTAAAGCAAAAACAAATACTAAACAAAAATATATACTAACAAAAATTGTTTAAACAAACACACACACACACGGCTTCACACATACACACATATACACAAGAATTTATGTTGCTTTTATAATTTAAGTTTTCACAAACAAAATTGATTAAAAAAAATATAAAAAAATTAAGTAAATGTTAACATTTAAAAACAGTAAAAAAAAGGCATGCGAATTTTGCTTCAAAAAAAAATATATTCAAAAAAACTATAAACTAAAAAAATAATTTTTAATTAATTAAAGCATTTTTCCAATTAACAAAAAAAAATATACTACTACATAATTTATTAACTAATTTATTAATTAATTAAATTTGTAGACGCACGCTTTCAATGTTAAATTTTTTATTTATTTAAAAATGAATTATTTTTATTTACATTTTTAATTGTTTCGATTTCAACACTTTTCAAACATTAAAAATTTAAAATGTGTTCGTTGAAACGGCAAAAAAAAAAGAAACGAAATTCTTTAATTAAATATAAGAAATCGTGCGTTAGAAAATTATACTACAGGAAAAACACACTTTAAGGTCACTTACAATTGGGAAAAATGTTAAAAGAAAAAAGTTTTGCGCTTTGAAAGCCGCAAAACAAAAATTTTAAATAACAAACTCTACGAAATAATTATTAAAATATTTTTCATTTAAACATTTTTTAAGTTTTAAACAATTTGATAATAAAGTAAATTGTTTTCTTTGTACAAAGTGACACTACGCCCACTAACAAATATTAATATTAACAACAAACAACAAACAAAAACTGCTTCATGTAAACTAATAGCGCTTATAGCCCAAACAAATTAGCTTAAATAATTAATTAAAATATTTTTAATTTATTTAGTAACTCAAAGTAGTCAAAAGTTTAAGCTTGAAGCTTTTTTAACCTAACTCAAAAGTTTTGTTGTTCAATTTGTGTATTTAAAAAAAAATTAATAGTATTTATTGCATATACTCGTAGTAGTACTGTGTGTCGCTGTAGTGTATGCCTAAAAAAGTAAAATTTAAATTTAGAAGTAGTTCATAGTATTCGATTTTTTGATTTGACGTTGCGTCTTGATTTTGAAAAAGAAAAAAAAACACACACAAACACACAAAACACTGTACAGTACTGTTGAAGCTTTAAAAAATATTTAATAACTTTGCTGCGTTTCAGTGTTGCAAAATACTTATATTTGAATTAATAAACACTGAAAAAAAATAATTTAAGCAACCATATGCAACGCGCTTTAGTTTAAGGCGAAAGGTTCTACACTGTTAAAAATAGTGTTGGAAAGTAATATTATTAGCTTATACAAATAGTGTTGAAAAAGAGTTAATATGAGATAATATGAGATATGGAGCAGTGGTCGGCACCAACACAGTCACAGCGTGGTGTAGCATTAACAGCAACTGATTCATTTTGCATGGCCTCAACAGCGCCATAACAGTGCCACTACAGCGACTTAAAATGAGTACACAGAGCAAATACCTATGCGCAGTGCATGTCGTGTGCCGACCGCTGCTTTAGAGCAATTGAATAATATTTAAAAAATATTGGAAAATTTTGTGCGACGCGATCCATACAATTTTTAAATATAACTCTTAAACTTGTGCGCGCTGGCGCCAGTTGTTCTGAACTCCCAGTACAGAAAGATCTCTACATACCTGATCAAACCAAACGCATGCTCGGTCGTCCTCGATTGCGTCGTCCTCCAAAAAAGTTTGGGACTCCCATCTAAGCCAAGCATGCTGAAGCTCTTTCGATCATCGATGACCAGCACAGTCCAACCGCTCAAAATTTATCCACTTCATCGAATAGCTCATACAGCTCGCGGTTCATACGGGACCTTAACTCGTCGTCGACTCTAATAGCTCCAACAATTCTGCTGAGCATCTTCCTCTGAAAGACTTCCAACACTGTTTCATCTAACTTAATTATTGTCCATGTCACTGCGCTATGCAGTAGGAACGGGAATATCAGCGTCTTATAGAACTTGATTTTCATCCTTCGAGTGAGAACTTTACTTCTAAATAGCTTGTGCAGCCCATAGTAGCATCTATTTGCCATCATGATTCTTCTGCAGGTCTTATCTCCAGGCTGTCATTGCAGTTGCTGCTTATTTCGGCTCCAAGATAGACAAAGTTTTCTGCAACATTGAAGTTAAAATCCTACATCGGCACTGACCATCCAAGACGCGATGACGGCGTGCAAGAGAACATCAAGTACTTCGTCTTGCCCTCATTTACCGCTTTATCCATGAGCCGAGACTGTTTTTCAGTCTCTGAGAACGTCTGGCTGACTCGCCGGTTATGCGTGCCGATGATATCAATGTCATTCACGTGCAGCATCATAATCTCAGTGATTCTTGAGCAGTTTAAAAGCTGCATTCAGACGCATGACTTTTTGATAAAATGTTCGAGTTCTATGTCTTTCACATAACCTCTCAACATCCTCAAAATCCCTTGCTCCTGTTTCTTGCGTCTGAAAAGGTGTTTCTTCTCTCTCCGTTTCTCACGAGATCGCCCTGTAACAGCTCGCGTTGCTCCCCACTGCAGAGTTCGTTGATGGAAATCGTTTTTCTCTGCAATAGCATTGCGACACTCCTTGTTGTACTAAGAATTAGTCACAGGATTTGTGTAACCAATGTCGTCCTTGGCAGACCTATTCATGAAGCGGGTCATATGCTTCCAATGCTCACATATATCTTGAGAAGACGAAGAGATTTCCCGGATCAATTGGAAGAGTGTGTTTGAGAAGGTTCCAGTGGTCTGTTGTGATTGCAACATGCCAACGTCTAGCTTTCGGTACATGTTGGAACGCTGAGCTTAGTGCGTAGCTTGGCTGTGACAAGATGGTGGTCCGACTCGTTGGGACCACGTAACGTTCGCACGTCCAACATGCTCGATGCGTGCCTACCATCAATCAAAACCTGATCAGTTCGGTAAATCGTGGTCCTTATATCGCCATAAAAGTGATTTTTCTAAGGATTTCTTTTTGTTTGCATAGTAATACATTTTTTTTACGTTGGCGGGTCCCAAGCCCAGCGCACCAACCCTTAATAAAGGGCGGTTATTGTTGCCTTCTCACAGCTAACTCACCTTCGTACAGCGTCGGCATCGCTTTAAATATTTTAGAATTCTATAATTAAATCGAAATAAATATTTTAAAATGGCGGAAAAATACTTTCGCTGGCTCGATGTACTCAAATATTCAAACATGCCAAACTATTACAGCCAACCAACAATAAATTATGCAGAAGTAAACCAAAACGCAGAGTCAAATCGAACAAAATTTGTAGGCAATCAAATAAAAATATGAATTATTAAATCGAAATTGAATTGAATGTGAAACTAACCGCTGCTGGTGCTGCTGTAACTACTAAAATGTCACAACTAATAAAAATGGCAACTAAATAAATTAACAAACAAACAAACCAAGCAACTAACCCAACTAAACAATAAAAAATTTCTACCAAGCAACCAACCTCTCAGTCATATTTCTCAAATGTATTCCTATATTATATTCTCGACTACCACAAAACCAAAAAAAAAGTAAAAAAAAAAGAAACTAAAGACAAACAAACCAAAAATAAAAATACACAAAAAAAAATATAGGGAATAATCGAACGAGAATTTCATGCTGCTTTGTCGTCCGAAAAGGCCAGCGGCAGTGCAAGTGTTGTGGCGACACCAACCGCCTCAACAACAGCGGCAGGCACACCCATACGTCCAGCAACACCATTCGGCGCTGTCGGCAGTGCTGGTGGCATGCGCTGGCAGGAGGAACACGGTGGCATTATCGGTGCTGCCGTACAACATTTACGTGCACGCTCAGTGAAACGTAAAAGTGGCAATGGTGGCGATACCAAAACCGAAAGCCCAACACGCCTGCAGACTAGCAGCACTGAACCTGTCTACGCTGAGCCGGATGAATTTGTGCCGCATTCATCCAAAGTTAAATTTAAGGATGTAAATGGGCATGGAGATGATGCGACTGCAACACGCAGCCGTACAGCTGCAACAAATACACCACCGCTTATTATGCGCGGTGAAAGTGGCAGCGGTAGCATTGGTGCAACAGAAACCACACGCATCGAAATACAACAACCTGAGGCAAGTACATCGCAGGCAACAGCCGCTACAGCTCCAGTGCAGGATATTGAAAGTCAATTAATGCCACTAAAGCCACCGCGCAAGAAATCAACTTCACGCTCCAATTCACCAGTAAACCTGTTTGAGAGTTTGGGTTTTAGTGCAGCACTCGGCGCTGCTGCTGCAAAGACACATGAAGCGAGTATTGTCATCAGCGAAATTGTAAGTGATTTGCTTGCTTTAGCGTTTAGTGCTTATGAGAGAATCTGTCACTACTAACCTTATTAATTTGTGAAATGCGTCATTTTGGTATAAGTTTGTTGTGACTAAAATGAAAACCTTTAAAGAGTTCTCAGTACAGCTTTAAGCAAAAATAAAAGTTAACAAAAAACTTGCTTCTTGTTGTTGCTGAAACTTTATTGCTTGTGGTTATTTCTTTTGTAATTTTTTCAATTGTTATACTTGTACAGACTCAATTTCGTATTGTAAGAAAAAAGAAAGTGAAGAAAGTTTCTACTTTGGCGGAAGTCAATTTGTGCAGCGAGTCGCACAATAAAAAAATATATAAACAGCTTAGAAAAACTAAAGAAAATTTTGTTATAAATTTAAGCAGTGTAAAAAAAAAACAATTTAAAGAAATCAGCTACAATTGAAAATGTGACATTTGAGTCTGTGGAGCAATGAAAGCGGGAGGAGCAAAAGCAGTAAGCATAATTTATATAAATTTTTGGATTGCCTTAAAATGGTGCAAAATGAGGCAGTATAGGAGTAAGTCTTAATATTTATGAAATAAACTTTAGCTGAAGAGTTAAACTGAGTAGTTAAAAATCCAAATTTGAAGCATATATCTCTTATAGTTACCGAGTTATAGACGATCACACAGACGGACTATGTCACAAAATGTGCTTAAGCTGTAATTTGATTTATTTGTTTTCTATGTTACAAGCCCCTTAAAGTGGGCTAAGGGTACTCATTTAACACACATTAGCTGAAGAAACATTCTGAGCATCTAAATATTCAAATTTGAAGCATATATCGCTTATAGTTTCCGAGATCACGGCGATCGAATCGAAATAACATGCACAGAAAAATTCGAAATAGGGCATTTCTTTATAGAAACTACTAAAATTGCACTATTGCCTACTTTCAGGCTGGTTTTGAAGAATTTTACCGAAAAAAGTATGTTACGGTATTTTTTAGGCTTTGCAAAAAGAAAAAATTGAATGTAATAATGCCGATGTACTTCTGTTTGAACGACGCGATCTCGGAAACTATAAAAGATATATACTTTAAATTTGGATTTTTAGATTCTGCGAATGTCCCTTCAGATAATGGCCGTTAGATGAACCACTCCAAACACCACTATAAGGGCTACCGGACATAAAAACTGCTATTATTGATTTTGACCTAAGCAAATTTTAGAAAATATACAGAATGCGTTGATTGATGATTTATTTGAATGATCTATACATGCATATATCTCACTAGTCCTAAAAAGAGGCTATTTAAGCACTCAAACTACAACTTTCAATATATAAACTAGTATATCCTGTGTATACACTTCTAACAACTAAGAACAAACAATTAAACAAAAAAGCTGCTAAAATACATAAAGGACATCATTCGCAGATATTAGTTGTTACAAGCAGAATCATGAAACTGCATAACTAAAAAGGATAAAATACGTACGCCGACTAGAGATACTGCAGCAGCAACAGTAAACATGAAGCAGCATCAGCAGGCGTCAGCTACTCAACGAAGTTATAAACAACTTCCGGTATACTTAGCAGAGCGTCGTAACATGAAGCAAACACTGTCCGTACAAAATGAAGGACGTAATTTGGTGAAAGTACTGCAGCAAGCATGATGGAGAACAGCATGGGTGTTGCGTTAAGCGTTTGAAATGTTGAAAGCCATTAATGTGTAAATTAAAAATGGCGACCGAAAGTAGCAGCAAACAAAAAACAGTAACAAGAAGCTCAACAACAAGGATAGCAATACAAGCAAATATTCTTCCAAAAAGCTCAGCATTTTTCGCACTTTTTCTTGTTTTTGTTTCGTTTTTTTTTAAAGAAAATTTCATCAATTTTTTTGTGGCAGATTTCATGCGGGAATCTTCCATGTTGCTGTCAAAAAAATGGAGCATATTTAGTTTAAAGGAAAGCTTGTCATATAATTCTTAGGGAACTTACTTATGGAGGAGCAGTAAGCTCTGACCAAAATACTTCATATAACAAGTTTTGACAAGTTAGATCAACAATTTAAGTACCTTCAGATATGGCTTTAATATAAAAATCTTCTTCAGCTTAGTAACTCGAAGTATCTTCTTCTATAAATGGTTAAAGATCATCCAAGTAAGATGTGTAGCGCCAGTAAAGAGAAAAGAAGAAAGTTTTTAGTATATCCTAGTATGTCAGGTATGTGAGGCAAATTTTAAGCATTTCATCTAGCTATTTATTTTACTCCCTAAAGTAGTGTATTAAATCTTCGGTTACACCTCCTCCACTTAATTCTTTTTTTTTCACCATGCTAGGTGTTCGTGCGTATATTATTACAACACTCATGTTGTTACCTTTGTTGTTGCTCGCTGCTACCTTTTAATGTGCACAATTTGGAAAATTTTCTGTGTTTTCCTGTCATAATTATTCATGAGTGTACAAAAGTGGAAAATACTGCAGCGCGGCAGCGCGCAATGCTTCGCACTTAATGCGTGAATGAGCTATGTACGACAGCAGCAACAATTCGAGAAAATTAAACACAAACAAATGACCTGCAAACGACGATGTCGTTGACGTTGCCAACAACAAGGATGCTGTTTACTAGCTGGCATGCCATGGGATTATTTTGACTTCGTCAATATTTTAAATGCTTAAATTCATAATTGGCAGAAAGTGGAGAACCAAATAAAAAAAAATAAACCCGAAGAGAGAGCAAAAGCAGAAAACAAATGTAGCCAAACTTTAAATACTTTCAAGGACTTTCGAAACGCAACGCATCAAAATAGCTGTTGGCGTTTAAAAACTTTTGCACCACAATTTGACTTTCGAAGATTAACTTTGGAGCAGCGAAGCCGTTTCAGGCCAAAAGCGCAGCAAGACAAGCCAAAAAAAAAAAAAAAAATTAAAGAAAGAAAGAGAAGAAAAAGGATTTCGTTTCGCAAAGTCACTTGGCGTCGGAAACTGGGCTGCAGGCACGCTTTAAACCAAATGGGTGTGGCATACATTTTCAGGATTGCAATGTGGCAAATCTTTGTGGTGTTGTGCGAAAAAGGAAACGATTAAACTTATAGCTGAAGTTTGGCACTTGCTTCCTGCAAGTCAGAAGAAGGCTAAAAATTATGAAGCATGTTAAATTTTGTTTGCTTGGTTCTCAGGAATTGTGAGGATTTTTATAAGCGTCCAGTTTATACATGTCACAGCTGAAGTAGTGATACTTTAGCTTATTTTCGCTACTTAAATGAAGTTCTGCATGTAGTGGAGCACTTCATTTTGTGTGGACTTCATTTTTAGATATGTTCTGCACTTAACAGTTCCTTTTCTTCATGCAGTTATGATTTGAATGGCCTTGCACCGCATACTTCATCAGTTCCATGCAGAAGGTGCAAGTTGCATCTGCTGCTGAAAAATACTGCATACCATACCAGCTCCGTTGACATATGCATCTTCATTCTTTGTATATAAAGCTGGATAAAGATGTTCCAGTGTTTCGGCAATGTTTATAATCCAGTCTTCTCTCTTTAGACAGCTTTCATGTATATTCAAAAGCATGTGTTTCCAGCAGAAATCTTCTTCAAAACATTCGTAAAAAGCACAAAGAAGATTTTTCAATAAAAATTCCTGCTTCTGCAAACCTTTTTTAAAATGACTTATTATAAGTTTATGGAAATATTATCACAATATTCAACAGAAGTGAATCATGATAGACATCATGGATCAATTTGTATGCCAGAACAATATACTCTTCATAGCGACGAAGAACCTAATCGATCGCCCAATTTGATGGATCTTCTCTGCCTGGAACCTGACTATCATTCGCAATTACTTTCAAAAAATTTGTGATTGAAATGTTGAAAGATATAAACTTTCCACCCCACATTTCAAATTTCAAACATTCCGTAAATGAAATTTAAATTAAAACATCTTCTTCTGCCACAAAACTTTTCGGAACATTCTACTATTTGCATCGATTTCATTCAACCAACTTCGATACCTTAGCGCGCAAAACTTTTGACAATTGTTAGATTAAAGTAATCCTGACATTCCAAAGAAAAGCAGACGAAGAGAAATTGTGCAAGTAAAACGCTTATCGCAGCCACGTGCTACGGCGGTAAGCCATGGCGACACGTACACTCAGTTTAATTTAATGGTGCTACTCTGCATCCTCGGACTAATGCGCCACTCTATACAAGTGCAGCGATGCACCTACGCGGTAAGCAATGCCATTCAAATGAGTTCACAAGTTATATAAAAAAAAATAAAGCATAAATGCAAAGGAAATGAAAATTGCACGTTGTAACGCATTTTCCGACTCTACGAAACATCTTCTGAATTTTCTTCTTTACTTCAGCAGCTTACGTGGCTGCCATGCGGTGACTGTGAGGTAATAAATTACTAAAGAAATCAACTGAAGTGGCACGATAGAGTAGAGAGAAAGTAATATTTTGCTTTGGGGTTAATAAATTTTTACGCTTTTAAATAAATACACATAGGGTGTTGCAATAAGTCAAATAATACTTAATGCTTCTATTAAAAAGGTACTTCAACTAGGGTTTGCAATTAATCGATTTATGTCATTTTTTCTTAGAATTAATAGTTGAATTGTGTTATACAATTTTTGTTTGTGTTATACAATAATCAATTGTGTTATACAATAACCGTTTCTGTTATACAATTATCAATTGTGTTATACAATTACCAATTGTGTTATATAATTAAAAAAATATTCTTTAAGCGATTAGTAAATATGTTCTCAACACACTTAAGCTTTTGTGAAGGACCCTTTACAACTACTATTGCATTGCACTTGCATTTGGCTTAAGTACATAAAATCGCGCCAATTTAAATGACAAAGATTTATAGATATATTCTTAGTATTTTATTTAATTATACGTGAAGCTAGTGCTTCCATTTTTTGTCTTCTTTTGACTGCAATGCACATTTATTTTGAGATACTTTATCTTGTTTTACTCCTTTTTAAGCGCACAATTAGCCAAAGTAAATGTGCTCTGAATTTAAAAAAAAAAAATATGCTAATTATTTTAACTATTTACTGTTTTTGAATTCTCTGTGTGTTCGTACGTAGACTAGAAGAAATACCAACAACTACTACACGCACACAATACACAGACACTCAGTATACATACTATATATAGCGTCGACTACTGTCATGCAACACTGCTGCAACATAATCTCTTTTCGCTCAGTTCATATATAGCTTAAAACGCCTTCATCGCTTTCATGCCTCATGCTGCATATTTCACATTTTAAGCGATTATGTATCTCTCATCTATGGGGAGTCATCGCACATGGGAGTGCGCTCATAAAATACGCGGTTTTTATGTTCTGCATCTAATAAAATATTTATCAAATATTTTCACACACCGGCAGACTGACAGACAGACAGACACATTTTACTTCGAGCGTGAAATGCGGTGTAAATTGGTGCGCAAAGCCGGCTAAAGCCACACTAGACTCATGGGGGATTCATTAGATTCGATGTTGCGTTGAGATTTTTTTGATTTTATTTATTGACGAAATTTTTTTTATTTTGTAATAAATTATTAAAAATGTTTGAGCTAAAATTTTATGGAAAAACTATAAATTGAAAAAAAACATTAAAAATTTAAGAGTAGACTTCATTTAAGCCTTTAAATAGGTGAAAACTTTTGAATAAAATACTAAAATATGACAAAAAAAATAATAAAATTGAGTTAAATTTTTTATTTAATTCGACAGAAAACTCTTTAGAAAAAACTGTTTAAAAAACAAAATAGAAGCTGCTCACGAATTTTTTGTAGCGCATGTTTGTCGAGCTGTTCGACGTTCAAATATGCGATATGTCATACAAGCAGATGACCGCAGTAGAGCTGATGACCATAAACTAATGATGACCAAAAATAATGAAAACAGTTATGCTGAACTTATAACCATTTATTAACTTAGAAAGATTTACTCATGCTGTATCATTTCTAACTTAAAACCGGTAAGAAAATTACAGTCGGGCATAACCGACTATAAGAGGCCCTGTACCAGTACAGGCCGCCAAAGAAACATCTTAAATGTTTTCCTAGCTTATGACCAAGTAGTGCAAAAAAAAAAAAAAGGTAGGAAATTAATAAGAAAAAACAATACTAACGAACTCCCACTTCACACTCTACGTATAAGTGGCTTATGAAACATTTTTTATGTATGCAAAGAAAAGGGAGGACGGAAGTGTCATAGGTCGTTCAAATTCAATTGCTTATAAAAACGTCATTTATTATCAGATTTTGATAAAGTTTTGTGATTTTGGCTGAGACGTGCCGATGAAAGTTTTACCCTTGATAGGAGTTTTATGCGGAAGGGCGGAGGGGCAAAATAAACTTGTGAAATTCCGGCAAAGCCCTAGTCGAATGCAAAAAAAAACGAAGTCTCCATCTATTACCGTTTTCGAGATACTTTCGTTCATACAGACAGACGGACATGGCTATATCGACTCCTCCATCACTCCTGACCATAATGGGGGTATCTTTGTGGTGGTCTCCGAGCATTATTTCGACCTGTTACATACATTTGCACAAAACCAATAGGCTCTTGTACCTTCGTTACCGGGGCTAAAAAGTCACAAAAGAGGGCATTTTTTATTGGTTACCCAGAAAATGTTTTTTAAAAACTTAGAAATATAGGTCAAATTTGTA
Source organism: Leucophenga maculata (assembly GCA_035044805.1). Classification (NCBI taxonomy): domain Eukaryota; kingdom Metazoa; phylum Arthropoda; class Insecta; order Diptera; family Drosophilidae; genus Leucophenga; species Leucophenga maculata. The sequence continues at coordinate 2,644,065 of JAWNNP010002956.1, read as the reverse complement.
GGGGGCTACCCCTTTTAGTGTTGTGATCTGCACCTAAAAGGAGTATTTACTAATATTATAAAGAGGAACGACTCAAAACTAGTTGAACGATTTCCAAAAAATTTCACCACTAGAATGCTTAATTATCCTTGAGTAACACATAGGTTGCATTTATTTAATATCAGAGGGGGTAATGCCTCACCCCCATACAATCGATAAATCGATAAATGTTTGCAACTATTTAAGATACGTGCATACTTGGAATAGATTTTATTGAGATCGGGAGAAAATTACTTCGTATGTTTGGTCAAGTTCGGAGGGGGAAGTACACCAATACGACACCAGGTGCGCCGGGTGCAGCTAGTATTTTATAAGTAAAAATGTAAGATAGACCAAGTTTGGTGTTACTAGCCAAATTACTAACATGAAAAAATAGTTCTTCATGCAAAAACCAAGCATTAGGAGTACGTTTGCCTGGTAGGTACCAAGTTCCCCCTTAAAAAGGGGGTTTAGCTTAGTCATTGCATACAAGTGATTTGAAGAATGCATAGAAGCATCTGAATATTCTAATTTGAAGGCTCTATCTTGTATAGTCTTCAAGGAACATGTCTATATGGACTCGACTTGTGATGATCCATGGGATCTGTCTCGCCTGTTTCTGCCTGCTTCTGCCTGTTTATATGAATATTTATACCGTTTATTCCTGTTACTTACCATTTTTTTTAAGATAAAAAGTCTACAGCCAATAGTTGGTTGAAATTTTTTTAATTAATTTGTGGTCATCAGCTTTTATCAGCGGTCATCAGCCTACATGAAATTAATAACTAACAGAGCTAAAATTTTCTGGGAGATTTCGAGTTTGGCTGGGAAATTAGTTCAGTTCCAAGGAGGGTTCTTTCACATAATACTGTTAGGCTATATGCCTATGATTTATGGCTTTAAGCAGAAATTTAATCATTTAATGATGGAATAGGATTTTATGTCTGGGTCATTTGTTTTGGGTTTCAATTTAATTTTCGGAATGTGACTCAGCTAAAGAGTTGATAAAACTATTTGAAATCAAGCAAAGTTCCAGTATTGCTCAAATGCTTGGCACCCACGCCTAAGCCACACATATCTATGGAGAGTGGTTTAGGCATGGGTGCCAAGCATTTATGGAACTTCTAAATAATGATAAAAAAAAAAACTAGTATTTAGATTAATATAGGTTATGGACATAAAGCCGTATTATAATAAATACAAAAGCTGAATACTGAATATCCAATAACAAATTAACCACAGAAGTTTAATAAGTTGGGTTAGGTTCTCGACATTCAGTAAATAACTTAGCAGAAGACGTTTTTTATAATAATTATTTTAACAGTTCAATTAAATAAAGTCAAGTAAATAAATATAAAACGTTTCCCATTAACAGCTCAAATTTATATTGAAACACAGCAGTCACATATTTAAAAATGAGTAGTTACAGCTATACGATTCTAATATTTTACCAATAATATATTATTTTTTTAGCGCATAGCTTTAATAAATTTTATAAATTTTCATATGCTACAAATTATTTTATTTATTTATTTTGCATAAATAGTCTACCGACGCCATTTTAAAATTCAAACTTTTTTCATTTTTATTTTAGCAAAGTTCTCATGCCAAATCATATCGAAAGAAAAAAAAACATAAAAATAAATCGCTGCATTTTAAAATAAATTCAAATTAAATTTCAAATTTTTCATTTGAATAAATCTAAAACCAACAAAAAACAAACAAAAATGCATAAAAGTTATATTTCAAAATATACCAAACATGCCAAACATATTAATTAAATTAAAAACAATAATTTGCAATTGCGTAAAAAAAAAATAAAAGCAAATAAAATGTTTTGCAAAAAATAAATATAAATATTTATATACTCCCATTTTTCTACTTTTTATTCAACCATGCTGCCAATTAATGGAAAAAATTACAAATGTAATATTTTTCATTTAATTATGCAACAAAGCCCGTAAGTAACAAATTGATTTTAGCTTTTATTTGTACTTTTTTTTTAACTGTGTGTTTAATTAATAGTGTTTATATTTTTTTTAAACTAGTATAAATGTTTATAAATTGTAGTTAATTATTATAACTTGTAAAATTATTATTGTAACTTGTCATTGTTTGTTGTGTAAACATTTTGATTTGTGTTATGTAACTATGTTCGTGTGTGTGTAATTTTTAGTGTGTTTATACTAGAGAATGAGAGATAATTGTGATTTTTAAAAAAAAAAAAATGTTCAAACATGCAGAAGTGCAGCATTGTTTATGACTCTCAAACTTACAAACTATTATAGAGTCTATAATAACAGTTGACAAACATATTTGCATAACACAATTATTACTCTCTCTAGTATAAACGCAGTATTTACTTTTGTATGTCTGTACTTGGCAACTTTAATTTAGTTTTATATTTATTTTAATTTTTAATTTGAAACAAACAACTTTTTGTATATTATTACTAATTAATATTAATTAACTTAATATCCATTTTTTTCTACTTTTTTAACCGCTTATTTACTGTTTTTTGCAAAATACGTCAAATAAATATTATTCAATATAATAATATAATATAATAATATAATAAAAATAATGCAAATTTTCGTTCACTTCTGCGTTCGTTCGTTCGTTCGTTCGTTAATTTCTACGTTTCTTCTACTTCTTCTATATAATATGTTAATTTATTTTTGTATATATACAAAATACCAACTTGTAATAACACCTATAACACCTATTATATATATATTTATATATATATAACACTCACTCTTCATATATATCCATATGTACATATAAACAATATTTCTGTCTCTCTCATACGCACTTACAAAACATTCAAAATTTTGTACATATTAAAACAAAAAGTTTTTTAAATTTACTGCCGTCTATCAGGGCGAAAAGCGACGTGATGCCGGCGCACCAAATGAGATTGTGGCCTGTACTACTTGCGGCGGCAGCAACAGCCCATGCACGCACTCGGCGAATAATGGATGCGCTACGGAGGTTAGTAAACAATTGAAGTAAGATACGGCAGAAGAGTTGTAATAATGGAAAATGAATTGGGAGATATAAAAAAATTGGATTTGAAAAAACTTTGGGTTCAGTTTTGATTCAGGTACACAGATTCAGGAACGACAGACAGTTAAGACTAAGCTAGACTAAGTAAAAGTTTTGCTAAAATATATAAAGTATCCAGCCACATAAATGGACCCAACGAAGAAACTTCACAAGAAATAAAGGAAGACACTGTAATTAATTGTCAGCTACTACCCATCACTTACTACCTAGTAACAGCAACATCAACTACGAAATCCCGTAAAGTACTTCTAGCTTCGAAAAAGTTCAGATCTAGACACACCGGTGATGTTTTCCACCGAACCACATACAACCTATCGCAAAGAAGCGAATTAAATGTTTCTTCGCAAAGCTTGTAGAGCCATTAGTGTGACTTTTCGATATAAAAAATAATAAATCTTTCGACATAAACTTCTACAAAGCTAGAAAAGGGCTAGTCTCCATAATACACTTCTTCTTTAGTATACAATGAAGCACAACTTCCTCCTAGATGTCGGAGCACCTTAAACAATATCAATGAAGTGTACATCCTAGAAATATAAAGTTGAGTAATGATTTATTCAAATGAGCTCAAAGCCGGACTTCAAAGCCCTCCAAGTGATATTTTTAGCCATTTGGTAATAGCCCAGCTGAACTAGGCACTACAGTATACTGTAACATTCTGGTTTCTAAAATACCTCATGTGAAAGACCATCTCAAACTCTATCCAAATCGAAAGAATATTTATATACATATGTCAACACTTTTTTAGGGTGAGGGGCGTAGTACATTCATTGAATAAAAGTGATTTGAAGAACGAGTAGCATAATCCAAATATCTAAACTTGAAGGCTCTATAACTCCAATCTCTCATTGTTCAAACGACTTGCCAGACAGACGGTTACATACCTTTGTACAAAATCAATATACTATATTGTCGTGTGGGTACAGTGTATACAAAAAAAAAAAAACATTAATTAAGTCTCTATTAATTCAATGTATGTACAATGTAACGACGACGAATCCTTATGGAATTACATTTCAATCATGACAATGCACGTTTCATATTGTTGCATTTAATATAAAAAATGCAACGTGACCTGCAGCTATGCAGTGCAGTGTTGCATAATATTAAATTGGCATTTTATATTTTTTTTATTTTAGACTAACTCGTACTCAAATACGAGTACAATACATAGAGAAGTATGTAAATGCATTGACCCATATACGTGTCAAGCTAGAATTTATGCGCGGAAGGTAGAAAAGAAATAAATTAAGAAAAAATAAAATAAATTTAAAAAATAAAATAGTTAAAGCGATTTAATATATAATAGACGCTGTTTACACTAATAAACTACTGCAATGGGCTTGCAAAAATAAAAATGTGCCTGAAAGTAGGCAACAGTTTTTTTTTATTTTGTGGAACAAATGCTTCAAGCCTGCAGTGCTGCACAAATGGGTATAGGGGCAATAGTTATTTTTACAATTTATTACGTATTTGTGTGGGGGAGTCTTAAATTAGTTATAGAAATATGAGTTAAACCTATTTGAACTATTTAAAAAATTCAAAACAACTCTCTGCTGTCTCAGTGCAGTATTTTTAATATTAATTTTGAATAATTTAAATTAATTTCTTTTTTCTACCCTCTCTACAGACCTGCTTCGTGCAAGTACGCAAGAAGGAACCACCGCATCCAATACGCGTTGCAAAAACCATTGATGTCATTGCAAGAATAACATTTCCAACTGCGTTCGCCATATTTCTAATCTTCTTCTTTGTACACTATAAAGGATTTTCGTAAAATTAAGCAACAAAAAAGAGACATAAAACCAAAAAAGTTTAAAGCATAAACAAATTAAATAAATTTAAATAAAGCTAAACAACAGACAAACACACACACAAACAAGCATATTTATACAAAAATGTAAGCGTACACTGAGCTAAAAAATTATACTTATGTATACTCGAAAGAATTTTTTGTTAAAATTAGAAGAAAAAAAAATTTTGTTATTTGTTTTTGCAATGAAAAAAGTTTATTAAAAGTTTATTAAAAAATTATGAGAAAAAAAAACAAAAAGTGATAACTGCAAATGATTTCAAAAAAAATGTCAAGCGAAAAATTTTTACCAGCTAAGTTGTTAATAACATAAATTATTTATTATATATATAAAAGCAAAAAAAAAAAATCAAGAAAATATAAAGAAAACATTTTCGACTGCCTTTTTTTAAAAATAGATGAAAAACAAGAAAATGAAGCAAAACTTATTACATAAAATAATTATTAAAATTAAAAAAAAAAAATATTTATATAAAATATGCTCGTAATTCTTAAAAAAAAATATTAATTGTCTCGTTAAAAAATAAAAACTAATTAGCAAATTGTAAATTACAAAAATTAGTTTATACGCAAAAATCGAGATATATATATATAGAAAAAATTTAAAACGAAATACTGCTGAATGTACCAACTAAAGTTACAAAAAAAAAAAAAAAAAAAACAATGAAAAGACCTAAAAACCAAACAGCTTTATTGCTTACATATTAAAACCTCTTAAGACCTAATTAGTAGTGAAGGATGCAAGAAAGTAGCAGCAGGAAACAGCGAAGCAAGCAACATGTAGTAGAAAGAACAAACAAAATTCCCACAACTGTCAAAAGCCTAATTAGAGTATAAATATTTAAAAAAAAAATAAAAAATTAATATATATATATACATAAATATATAAACAAACACCCTTTTCTTAGATATGGCCATTTTTTTAAGGCTAGAAGTAATCTTTGGCTTGAAAATTTGAAAACGTATGCGGGTCGTAGTGCAACATACTTAGTAGCAGTAGTCAGCAAAGAATTGTATTGAATATGAAATTGTTTTTGAAGCACCCTTTCTTAAAAAATATTTCAAAGAACTTTAAATAAATAATTAAACTGCGTAAGCTATAAATTTTTCTTAAAATACTTTAAGAGAAAAAATTTAAAAAAGAAAAATCTATGGCATACTTCTAGGCCAACATTTAAGCTTGTACGCCAGAGTACACTGGAAAGAATTCTTTAGTAGGAATTGTATGAACGCATTGAACTAAATAAAAATTATTATATATATATATATGTATACATATCAAAGCCAACAGATGAAAAACCTATAAAAAAAAAACAAACTAATTAAAAAAGTAACAAAAAAAATAATTATGCAGAGGTATTGAAAAAAAAAATTAATTGGTTAAAAAGAAATTGAAAAAATTAAATGAATTACTGGAAATTTAAAGCATTTTGGCACACTGACTTAAGATTTTTATGCGTTGAAATACTTCAAAAATTTTGATATGTGTTGGGCTATGTTACCAACTTTGATTTTTCTCGAAAACAAGCCCATTATTGGCACTGTTTTTTAACGGAAATCAATAGAGCAAGAAATTTTATACCTAAAAACAATGTTTTTGAACTTAAAAAAATTATAGTTCTTAAGCTGTGTGTCTATTTGAACATTGAAAAAAATTTATATTTTTAAAAAAGGCAAATTTTGGCTAATTTTTGAATTAAAATATTTTTTAAATCGTTTCTATTGAATTATGAGAAACTTTTTTTTAATAGATTTTTTTAAAAAAAAAATTTTTTTTTTGAAAAATCTTTAAACATTTTTTTTAATCTAAAATCAATGCAACAAAATAAATACTAATTTTTCCATACCTCTGTGTTACTAAAAAATGCCAGCCTAAAACTTATAATATGCAAAAAAAAAATAAGAATCTCTTAAAATTTTAGGTTGGTCTCATTAGCGAAATATTTATTAATTAATTACTTTGCAAACTTGACCAACTGTATATAAAAAAAATGGGAAAACGAAAAGTCGAACGAATGCAGCAGAGAAAAGCCTTCAGAGTGCGCTTTAAATAAATTTAACTTTAAACTTAAAAAAAAAAAAATTAAAATTAAACTTAATTTAAAAAAAAAAACATGCATAAAAACCTTGTGATAAAAACTTAAATTATACTAAAGAGACACAAAAGAAAAAATAAATTAAAAATAAAAACTTTATAATTGAGCAGGTTACTGAGGGCCACCGTTAACAATTATTTAAATTAAATTATTAAAAAAAAAAATATTAAAACAAAAAAAACATACACACACAATTAAATTAAATTAAATAATTATACAAATTTAAAAGCTTTTTGCGCATATATAAAAAAAAATAAATTATATAAATAAGTAAAAAAAAAAAACTTATTCAATATTTATGTAGAAATTTGTTGTAAAAATTTATAATTTTTTTTTTTTAAGTTTTTTTTTTTTTTAAAGCTGAAAATGCTGCAATTATTTTTGTTCTACATAAATCCAAGACAATCTTTTTGCAATTTAAGCAGACAGTTAACTAAAAAAAAATACAAAATTATTTAAAAAAATTAAATAGTTAAAATTTTTAAAAAAATTTTTGCTGCAGCTAAGCTAAAATTGCTGTTGTTGTATGTTAGAAATAAAAACATGGGAACTGCTTCCCCGTCCAAGTATAAAAAATAAAAAAAATTAAAATAAATAAAAATTAAAAATAATTTTTAAGTTAATTAAAAATGTTGCAAAATAAAAAAAAAAAAAAAATTACACACTTATTTCAAAACAGTGTGCTGCAAAAAACTGTTGCTAATTTTTTTTTTTTTATAGTTTATTTATTTTAAATTAAATTAGTAACTGTTTGCAGTACACTGCCACACAAACTGTTACTTAAAAAATTAAGATAAACGCTTAACAAATGCCACTGAGTTGCCAATAACAAAATTAAAAAATTTAAAAACAAAATAAATTTAAAAAGCTTTTTCAACAAACAGCTGTTAAAAATAAATATATTTAAAAATTGTTATTGTCTTAAAACAAAAAAAAATTATAATAAATAATAAAAATCAGTTATGGTAACTGTTAGCTGGAATTGTAAAATAATAAATCAAGTTAGTTAAGCTACAAAAGATCGGCAAAAACTTTCTATATGCATTTATAAGCCTAAATAAAACCAAAAAAAATAATAAAAAATTAATTAAAAAATTTAAGGGAGCTAACTGAACCTAAAGTAGCACTTAAAGTGTAACCCTATTAAGTTTTTTTATAATTAGATAATTAATTAAATTGGAAAGGTGCCTTCAACATGTTTGCAACACAAAAAAACTTTAAGTTCCTTCAAAACTTTTCCAATTAAGTTGATTTTTAGTTGAAAACTCCTCAAAAGCTAATTAACTGTTAAGAAATTCACTAAAACAAAAAAAAAATGACGCCTACTCTATAACTTAACTAAAAAAAAAATAATAATAAATAAAAACACAAAACTAAATTAATTTAAATAAAAATAAATAAATAAACTCAAATAAATAATAGCATATATTAAAAATAATTAAACAAATTAACAGCACAGAGCTTAAAATTAATAAAATAAATCGAATAAAAAATTTAAAAAAAAAAAATTTAGATACAGTACGCAGCTATTTATTTAATTAAATTAGGCTAATTAAATGCTTATGACCAATTTTAGTACCAACATTTTTTAGATTGGTTAATTTTTTAATACACAAAAATGGTTTAATTCATAATAAAAAAAAATTAATTAATTAATTAACAGCTGCGTACTAGACTTAAAAGTTAAATAATTTTTCTTTAAAAAAATTTGAAGCTTTACAAAAAAAAATTAAAAAATATATATATATAGAACAATTAATAAAATTCAAATGTAAATAACTACATAACAAAATTTTATTTTAAACATCTTAAATATTTTAAATAATTTATTCACATTTTATAGCAAAATCGAATTAAACACATAAAAGCGCGAAAATATTTATAAGCATAAGAGTCACAATTAATTTATTTCGTTTTAAATATGAAATCAAATTTAGTTAAAAAAATTAAAAAAATATTAATTAAATAAAAAAAAATATATAAAACAACAACTGTAAAGAAGCGTAATAGATTTTTTTATATATATAAACTATAATAATAGCAATTAAAAAAAAATTTTCTTAAAACATTTAACGAAATAATTAAAACAAAAAATCGGAAAATCATAAAAATACACTGCGAAAAATAAATTATTGTAAATACACAGAAAAAAACACACACATAAACACAAAATCACTCAAAATGAACAGATTTGCGAGAAAAAAATTAATTAATTAAAAAAAATATAAAAAATAAAAAAAATTCAAATGAAAATCATGTTGACGATGATGATGATGAAATTAATGTTAATTTACAAAAGAAGCTTCGCATTAATAAAGGTCTCAAAATGAAAATATTAAAAACAAAAAAAATATTTAGTCTTTTATTTGTTTTGCAAACTTCTGAAGGACCAAGCTTGTAATTATACATCGTTTGTGATGTTGTGGGCAAAAATAATCGCAATCATGTCTCAGACACCGTATTGACCAGCTTATGCCCTATGCGACTTTTTCCAGCTTCCGAAAGAGCTGAAAAAACGCATGAGGGGTATTACTTTGAAGACAAAATATATAGAAAAGTTCCCTTTCTTTAAACTATCACATATATAAAATATGGAGATAGCTCATATACTTTTTCTAGTGCTAAGTAATTATGTTGAACTTAGAGATCTTGCTTAATGTGTGGAATTTTGGAAAACTATGGAGGTAAATGGTTCTAAACATTATATTCTCTATTTGTGGTTTCCAAAAAAAAATGTACACCAATGGATAAAAAGTGCTTTAAAAAATAAAGAAAAAATATGGTTTCTTGGGATTGATATGAGTTAATCTTCATTGAATATGTATAACAAGAACGCGATATTGCTCGACTCTGATATACCCACTACTCCCCTAAATGAATGGGGAATATATTCCTTTATATTAATTTAAACTAACTAACCAAACTAACAAAAAAAAATTTTTTGTTACATGAAACGCAGAAGGGGAAGGATTTTTATAGAGGTTACCCTTCTAGTAGTGCGTTTCGGAACTACATGCAATATTTTATAAGAATTGATGTTCGATACAGTTCCTCTTAAATTAATTGTTTAATTTATCCTTATAGCAAGCAATTTAGATGTGTTCATCTGGTTTGGTTGTCCGCGTGAATATGGAGAACTTGAAGATTATAAAAGTTGGAGGCTTAAAATGTATTTTTTTAGACACTAAAACTTTCTTTGTAGATAACTAGTATTCAAGGAACGTTTTAAACTTCTTTTAAAAGAAAGGCTTCATGAAAATAATCCATAGACGAAACAAGCCTTGCTTTCTGAGTTTATGGAAAACATTTTGTAGTTACTTTACCAAGAAACGAGGAATTGTGTACAAGTTACTTCAATTCTAATAAAATATTCCAAACGGATCCAAACGGAGCAATATTTTACCAATTCAAATTTATAGTTCATGGCTGTATATGGTAGACAGATGCTTCATATAGTTTTATATTTTAATAGATCTAGCTTTAGTAGTATGCCTCGAAGATTTATATAAAATATTATTTTGTGTTATATTTTTTTTACATATTTATATGCAAAATTCGTGTGAATAAAATTAGAACTTCGCTTGCAACGCATTTAATTTCTTCTTCTTCCTCTTCATTCCCGCCTTCCTTTCTTTTCAGGTCATTGCACAAGCGCATTTAAATTAAATACTGTTTATTCTTAGCCCTCGTGCACCCTAATTGAAACCCTCCGTTTCCTTGCTCTATGCTTTATGCACTGCTGCTGCAAGTCATTGGCGACCTGTTTGCACTTAACGGTTTGGTATTCCGTTCTTACCCTTAAAAATTGCGGCCAAGTAGAACAGCTTGCAACGATCAAAAAAAAAAAAAAAAGGAGAAACGCATGAAAATGCAGCAGTAAATGCAAAGCCTGCTGTAAGGGCACTGCAGCAATAACAACAACAAAAAAACAACAAAAACAACAGGTTCACATTTGTTTAATTTTGACTTGTGTTGCCGCCTTCGATTCATTCTTCATATTTTCTATTTCACTCACACACATACATATTCTCTGACAGACAGTTGAGGTCAGATGACAAGTGTTTCTAAAAGAATTGCTGTTTTCTCTCGCTCTTTCTCTTTTTTTTTTCTCAGTTACTAACTCTGTGCGTTTCGTTTCGTCCCGCTCAATGATTCTGGCTGTGGTGCACCTGTTCTGCTGACTTTTTTTGTATGCAGTTGTCGGCACGCGGTTAAAATGAACTCTTCCCGCCGCACAGTTGCTTCAGCTGTTGTTCTTCTTCTTCGTCTTCCCTTCTTTATCATTTATTTTTATTATTGTAATTATTTGAGTCTAATAAGTTTGAGGTTAGCTTGCATGCTGACTGCCTCTGACACTTTAATTAGTCAAAATGTTGGCGGGAAATATTTTGAAACAAAAAATCATAAATAAAAAACTTCACCGATTTCAAGAAAAATACAATGGTGATGAATTTTATGAGCTGATGGCATCATTGAAGCATATTTCTACAAATATTTAGAAAATATGTAAATGTGTATGAATATAGTCTGGGCAGCCTTGCTATACTTCTAGAAGAAACAGACAGTAACATGAAGGAAGTCTTTGATGATCTCCAAAAAAAAAAAAATCTGTTATCTGACCGTATTTTAAATAGCTTGGCGGTGCCAACAAGTCAGCATCGATTTCTTCAACTATGGAAAAGAACTAGCCTTAAAAATCTCAGAAATTTCTGAAGGTTTTCGTGACGACCTTATGTCAAAAATTATTTTTCATCAATGCAGTTTAAAAATTATCCACCGTATTAAAAAATAAACTCATTTCTTTGAAATGTATATGATTTTTTTTATTCTTAAATTTAGAACCAGACATCTAAATTAGAGTCCATATATATCATGGAGATCATGGAGACTATAATCTTTCCATTTTATTTCTACTCTCCTTTTCCTTCTTTAATGTAAACTGCATAAAATAAACGTGCCTACCCCACATTGCATAGTTATCACATATTAAAATTATTGCTCCAAGGTGGGCTGATGATTCCCTCCATGAAGTTTCCATTTATCTCTAATCTGTCGATTCACGTTGCAATTTTCAGATCATAATTCCATTGCGCCACTGCAATATCTGTTTTTTAACTCAGCATTGTTCCGATCCACCCAAATTTCATCTCCATCACGAGCGCTATGAACAGGATTTACTTTATACTTCTCAGTCAGTTGTCTTCGGAACCTACTTGGACATAAAATAAGGACAGCAGGACGCTAGTTTTTTGTACGTGCTTTCTATTCCATTTTGGCTCCATCTGTATCAATTTAGACCATTGTATTTGGACTGACAAAAAAAATCATCCCCATTAATTTTGGTGTTTTCAGTTTTAATATCTCTACAAAAAAGAAGTTTACATAGAAACACTCTTAAATGAAGGTTAGGTTTGTGCGGTGTTAAGATTAATTTTATTAGTTGTTCATTCTTATAATCTGGAACTATAGTATCTGTGGACTATATTCTGAAAAGTTTCGGTCTGGCCTATTTGGCATTACTAGCTAAATTTATTTGAACATAAGAGACAAATAATTTTCCAAACAAAAGTTCCAAAATGTGGGCTAGCTTTATATATATATAGCTTATATATCTCTTAAATCGTAATCTTGGAGTTGGATCGTTTATTTTATAATCTTTAACCCTTATAGTCTCCAAGACCTTTGCTTTCATATAGACTGTCTTTTGGATGGATTGCTCAAGAATTTACAAACCGTTTTTGTATGGAGAACAAATAGTTTTATTTAAAAAGAAAGTGGGTGAAGCATTCCGACTTGGAACTCTGTTTCCAGCGAGTCTATTCGATAATGTAGTTTCTGTGGCATCTTGCTTGATGTTTGAGACAAAATTAATAAGGATAATATTTTCCTGAAGACTATAAAAATTTCAGTGTATATTCAACATTAAAATGATGTAAGCACATCACGGCCATTCCACTTCTAATATCAATACCTTAAAGATTCGTGGATCTATCTGCATAAAACGAACATCCTGACAGACAGACAATGTATGATGCATCACTCAACTGGTCGATGCTATCAGAAATATATATCTTTAATAGTATCTCCCATGCCACATACAAAGCTCTGCCAACATTGTAACCAAATTACAATACTATGAAAATTCTGTTAAATTTTTGTATTATAAATTTTTCTTTACTTATCAAAAATCTTTTATCCTTAACAAAAAAAGAGACCAACCCCATGGTTCCAATAAAGTAAGTACACTTCCAATGAAATACAATTCATTTTTTCTTTTTTCAACAGAAAAATGGCACCCAAACCGTTGAAAGTATTGGAATTACTCCCATATAATTATGAAATTTCCATATTTGCGCTGATTGCATGAGTTGCTGTTGTTATTTGTGCTCACAACAACAACAACAACAACAACACCAACACATGCGACAAAGGAACAATTCAATTTATAGGTACACCGACACGTGTACTACTATTAAAAGGATATATAGCACTACGAGGGAGGTTTAATTGGAAGAAAATTAGTATAGAATATAAAATAGTAACAAATATTTCTGAAGTTTGGAACAAGGCCATAAAATTTTGGGTCTTATAAAAAAATATTATGGTGAAGTATACAAAACACCATCAAATTTAAAGGAGACATACCATACAGTTGCGAAGAAGTACTTTAAACTATTTCAAAGTCTGTAGAAATTTAAAAGAAAACTCTAAGCAGTTGGAATGCAGAAGTTTTGCGAAGAAACATTTCAATGGACTATTAGAAATACACTTAAACTTAGATGTATACAGAAGTCTTATAAAAATTAATATGTTCTATGGAGAAATTTGCATCGTATGCATAGAAATGCTGATAATGATGTTTCTTAGCTATGAAACTATCTCCAATATATACAATAATGGAGATAGTTCCTCAGACTTTTTTTTTAACATCCACAGAAATTAAAAAGTAATACCTGAACCGCCTAAAAATTCAGTAAATCTCAAAAGCTTCTGCAGAAACTTATGAAACTTCTCCCTTTTTTTCATTTGACTACAATTTCCACAGAAAGTAGTCACCTTGAACAAATACTGGAGTGGTTGATATTGGAGAGTAAAACTACGACAGGCGTCAACGACAATGAAAATGCATTATTGTTGCCGTTCATATTGTTACTTCTTCTTGGGTGTTGAAAATAGTTTTCATGTTTTCCAAAAACAACAAAAAAAACATCCATTCAAAGTAATTATTTACGTGTACACAATTCGTTAATTATTCAGCAGTTGGCTGGCATTAATGATGATTATTGAAGGTGAGGATACGAATAGGAAGCATACCGCAGCAATAAGTACAAACGATTGAATGATTCAAATAGTCGATTAGCAACAACAGCAGCAAGGAGCAAAGAAAACTTTTCTAAATTAAAGGTATGCCCCCAGAGTGTACATGAGAAAATATGGCTTAAAGCTATTTACGCGCGCATACATTGACCCGCATAATTACCGGGAACAATGCACCGCCGTACAATCGTGCGACCACTGTTCGTTCACTGCTAATGCTCAATTGTTTTTTGACGACTTTCCCACACTAACTTATGCGCACACACCACATACACACACTAACTAACTAACTAAACAGGACATGCCACAACCCAACCCCTTTTGCTCAGTCATTCATTTGTTTGGTTTGGTTTTGTTTTGTTTAATGGCGGCGCCGACGATGGCAACATAAATGGTGCCATACCGTGAAATCACTGAAGCATATAGTTTGTCAGGTTGCAACCCGTAGTTTTTATTATTAGTAGGTTATACTGAAAGTTGTTGGTGGAAGAATATGTTGAAAGAAAGCAAATAGTATTCACCAATTTTTTATGCTTCAAAATAAAAATGATGTAATACACTTATGGTGAAAAAAAACTATACTCCAAGAAACTATACTAGATGAAAGCGTTTATTCTATAAAGTAGTCCAATAATTTTTGCTGAAAGATTTTTAAATTTAGTTAAAAGAGAGTTACTCCAAACAGAACTACTCTGATTAAAAGAGAGTTGCACCATAGAGAAGTATTCTGCATAGTCTTTATCTGCTGTCTGTAAGATGGATGAACCAAGCCAACCAAGATGCTGTCTAGCATTTTCAGCCTTTGTCTTCTACAAGTTGAACATAAGTGGAGCATAAAAATGGAGCCGGTTTTTTTTTTTGGAAAGCTTTCAGGCAGCCTTCAAGAAAGTCATGGTGAAGAGTATTCCAAAGGATTAAATAAGCTTCAGCTAGTTGGTTTCCAGTAATGGTTTTGAATCGTTTATCAGCTATTTAGTTTATCAGATGAAGTTTATGACTAGTGGTTCTTTTCTGTGCAGTCTATGAAACTTCTTTCGTAAGTGTTTCCTTCGAGAATTACTTCAAAATTAAAAAAAGTTTCCTATAGAATTGTCTGATCATCTCTTAGTCTAAATAGGCCATAAGTGCTCAAATAGCCGTTTAACTTCGTCATAAATTGCGAGGACTTCTGCTTGAAGAACTCTGCAATGATTCATCATGATAAATCCGAATCCATCAATAAACCATTGTAAGAAATTAGAGAGCTTTGGAGATACATAGATCCCCAACTCTAAACAAGGAATAAGGAAATTTGAAACTAGTTTTGAGTTATCCTTTGGATAAATAGTAATTCATACTGCTTTTAAGAATTTTTTGGGGAACCATAGTTCGAAATTTCAATAAAAGAGCTAAGGGTGTTTTAAGGAAGTTTTGAGAAATGTGGTAATACGTTGATTGCTTATGGATTTGAATTTTTTAGAGAATTCTAAATAAAAGTCTTCATAAAATTGATAAGCTTTATCTAAGTTTGCTTCGAGATGTTTTATGTTCCATAGTATTTGAGGGCTTTGGACAGCAATGCAGACAAATCTTCCTGGAAGAGTTTTAAGTCGCTTCAAGAACTACATTAGTTCATTAGCATTTCTAGCACCTAAAAGCATTGAATAGCCTTAAAACTAAACGTCCAATTTAAGGGATAAAGAAGATTTCTAGTACCTTCAAGATGTTCTAATAAAAAAATGTTTAAATATATTATTTAATTAAAAAATTCACACTAACACTTATATTTTCTTCAACTCCTTCTACTTTGTCAGACATGCTTCACAAACTGCAGAGCATGTTGCAACATGCACACTAAATATTTAAATTTGCTGACAAAAATTTTCTTCAACTCCATCTATTTCATCAGACATGCTCTTCAGATTGTCGAGCATGTAGTACAAACATGTTGGCACGAACATGCACACTAAATATTAAAATTTTCTTAGAAACATTTTCAACATCTTCAACTCCATCTACTTCATCGGACATGCTCTACAAATTGTCGAGCATGTTGCAACAACATGTTGGCACAAACATGCACACTAAATATTAAAATTTTCTTACAAAATTTTTCTTCAACTTCTTCTACTTCGACAGACATGCTCTATAAATCGTCGAGCGTGTTGCACCAACATGTTGACACGAACATGCACGCTAAATATTGCAATCTTCCGAAGTTTTTCAACAACTTTCAAAGTTACCCATGTTCAGTTAATTTTGTTATAGTTTTTTGGCTTTGTTCCCAACATCTAAACTTCGAATTCCCGCACAGTTCATGCCGCAGCAAATCAATCAACTACGTAATCGCCTTCGAGAAAGCATTAGCATTTCACAGAGTTGACACCAATGACTTCTTTTATGTATATTTATATATTTATTGTTCCAATAAAAACAAAACGACAAAAAAAGGATAAAGTATAACAACAAAACTCACGCACGAAATAGCAAACTAAATTGTCAACTTGCGTGTTTTTAATTACAAACCATAGACAGACTATGTAGTAGTGAATGGATTAGTTGCCAACCCAAGGCAGCAAATTTCTGTACAACAAAAAATACTAAATTCCAAATTTAAACGAAAAACGCTTAAAATGAAAAAGCGGACAACGTTTAAACACACAAAACACAAAAAACGAAACAACCCTACAATTTATGCCTACTGCCATTTAATGCTGTGCGAGGGGAGCGAAAAAATAAAGAAGCATGCCTTCAAAATGAAATATACCTCCATTCGCGTCAAGTGGAAGTTTTTGAAAAAAAAAAAAACAAAAATAAAATAAACGAGTCAGAAAAACACCAACTACTGAAATATTTTGCATTTTCACTTTGTAGCTCGCTCACTTGGTCTAGCACAAGTCCTTGCTGTTAAGTAGAGACAGGTGCTTCTGTTGCTGCTGCTGCTGGTGCTAATATTGGCGCCTTGACAATCAGGCCTGCTGCATATTTTAATGAAGTTTTTTTTTTGTCCATTTGCTTGCTTCGAGTTTTATATAATGGAATGTTTTGCTTAGGTGCGGAAGGATAGTTAGAAAAATTTTAAAAGGACTTAGGGAAGACAAAAGTTACAGAAGCTTTAAACTCGTAGCGGAATTTGAAACAGGTTTCTATATAGCTTTTGAATATTTTTAAATAT
Organism: Leucophenga maculata; assembly: GCA_035044805.1. NCBI lineage: Eukaryota > Metazoa > Arthropoda > Insecta > Diptera > Drosophilidae > Leucophenga > Leucophenga maculata. Next base: position 2,626,598 of record JAWNNP010002956.1, on the reverse strand, counting down.
TAGCTAGTAGCCTTTTAATAGTTCATTTCTAACTGCTTCGTCTGCAGAAGTTCATTTAAGTGGAACAATTTATTCAACCGGGAATTCAGAAAAAGGAATTCTTTACTTTCTCTGAACAACCTTTCGAGGCTGTGTAAATTTTGAGAAGGCATCAACTCCCTCTTCTTAATTATGGCTTGAAACGCTGAGCTTGGTACACAAAGGAAGATTTGTATAATACCTACTTGGACATTCGAACTAGGTCCCAATATCGACTCGGACTACTAACTTGTCTCAGTTAAATTATGGCTGTCAAGCAGGCTTTTCAAAGAAATCTGTTAGCGGGAAGCTGTTAAAAAGTGATATAGAGAGAAATGGAGAGAGTATGACCGACAATTCAGACGCAAGAAAAAGAAGCAAGTAATTTGAGATGAGATTTGAAGATGTTCGAAGGTTATGCTATAGAAATGAAGCACGTCTGTACGAAAGTCTTAAGTCCTGAACTATTTCTGCAAAGATTCAAAATGATGGCTGTTTACAGATGCACAGGAATCACCGAGAATATGGAGCAGTTACTTCACTACCTACTTGGAGGCAATGAAGCAGACAATGCCGGCAATAGAGATGCGGTACCAGAACTTCCAGTTCATTATGGCTTTATTGTAGAACCATAGGAATATAACGAGTTATTAGAAAGCTATAGTTAGATGCCGATGAGCTGCCAGCTGAGTTATTCAAGACTTAGGCGGTGAAAAGTTTGTGAGGAGTATGCACCAATTTGTAAGAAATATATGAAATGAATGAATGTATGTCCAAGGGTTGGAATCTTAGTGTTCTTTGTCGTATCTTTAAGAAGATCCCGCTTTTTTTGAGTCAACTACCATTAAATAAGCCTACTTTCAAACTGTTTTTAAATTCTGTCCCGAGTACTCTCGGCTCTGAGAGCAAAATATCAGACCTCAGACCAAAAGAGTCGACCAGTGACCAAAAATTTAAACTACGAAAAATACTGGAGAAGACCCTTAAGTTTAACAAAGACGCACACCACCTATTTGCGGACCATTAAAGCACTTCAGACATGCCAATACGCACAAAGTTCTTCGACGCTCTATCTGCACTAGGTATCCCAGCAAAGATGTTTGGTCATTATGAGGTTAAGAAATTACCTTTTCGAATTATTAAGAGAAGTTTTAGCTGTGGTGTTTTTCTGTTAATGGAGAACATCCTAAGCACTTACATATAGAATATGACGCGCTTAATTGACATTGACATCATCGACACACAAGAATGACGAGTTAACAAGGCTTTCCCAGAGTTTGGAAACTAATCATGACTCATGGGTTTAGCAATAAATGAGGACAGAACGAAATGCTTTGCAACTACGCGCACGTCATAATTGAATATTAAACAATCTATGAGGATGGAGAATTTGAACTTCAGTTTCGTAGAAAACTTTTTTTACCTGTATTCAGATGTAACCAACAGCAACCACAATGTCAGATCTGTCGAAGCATCACGCTTGCTAATAGATGCTACTTTGTGCCCAGCAACCAAATCAGTTGAAGAGTCTTCTCTTCTTCGACGAAAAGTAAGATCTAGAAAATGCTTATAATACTAGTCCAGCTATATGGCACAGAAGTATAGTTGAATTAGAAGAAAAGACGTTACAAGTCTTCAAGAGAAAGTTACTTCGTAGGATTTTTGGTCCTATTAGAGTCGGCAACCAGTTTCAATCTTGTATGAACTACGAACTATAAAAGCTATGCCATGAGTTTCACATAGTCCAGCACATAAGATTCTAATGACTACACTGGAATAATGCTTCGGATGGACAACATAGCTCCAGCATATATAGTTTACATAGGGAGCCCAAACGTAATTGGTGGAAGACATAATAGAGGATGACCGGGCACGCGTTGGAAAGACCAGGTTTGGAGGTATGGTAATGGTTACAAGACAAATATATCTATGAAAACGATATCAAGAAGCAATGATAGCAATAGAAACATTAACATGACAAAGGCAACGATAACATACTGCAACGATAACAGAATGTAACCATAACATAATGCAACGATAACAAAGCTACATGTAACTTTCTACTTACAACAAATTTTAGTGTATAATGTGAACGAGAGATATTTTCTGAGCCTGAGTTGAAAGCATTTGGCTGAAACCAGGTCAATGTAGCCTATTGAATTTTTAGATTTCAGATTTAGTGGTCATCCAAGATTCAAAAGGACATTCTAACCAGATACAGCCATAAGTTTTTACAACCCATACCCATTTAAATCAATTAATAGTAAGAAGCAATAAATATGAAAATATTTTTAAAAAAATTGTTAAACCACTTTGAACTCCATAAACTCGTTATCGATCTGTCAGTCTATAGATATATCTGCATTTTTATGTGCCTCGAATAGAGTACAACCATATATAATGCATGTAGCTATATAAAAAGCAAACAGTTAGTAGCTAGAATTGATTGTTCGAATTGATCCTTTCACAGCGTTCAAAGTTCAAAGGAAAATTCTAGCAAGTAACAAACAAATGAATAAAAAAAAAATAGAAAAAAAACAAATGCATATAGCGAAAAAAATCGAAAAAAAAGGACATGCTACCATTAACAATAAAATATACACAACACGGCAGGCAAAATGTTTTTATGTATATTTTTTGTTATCAAGAATCTCGTTTTACCAAATAACAAACGCGACCGAGGCGAAGTTATGTGTGGAAAGTTGAAATCGAGGGCTTGGAGAAGAAGAAAGCACAGGCTATAAAAAATAAGTAAGAGTGCTACTATTTAAAAGTAGGGTATAGCGCGACAGTTAAATACGCTGCACAGTTTTACGAAAGAATACAAAAGTTATGCGAACTGCAAGAAAAGTTATCAACTTATGATCGGAGTACAAAGTTTAGTTAGAGGAACCTTTTGGAGAGAATTACTGTGACATAATATTGAGGAGCACTGTTACTTATTTTGAGCCCTCTTGTACACTGCTCAACTTCATGGTTTAAATCAAGCCAAATGTTTGTCACTGATCCACTTATAATACAACTTTATGTCTGCAACTCATATAGTAGCTTGTAAGTGCGAGGGAGAGAGAAAAATGTCAGATGGCAACTATAAGATCAGAACTTTCTTGTCTAACTTGACTTTGACTTTACTCAATTGTGCGAGAGAGAATTTTAATTGAAATATGTCTGAAATTCATAACTGTAGGGTATTAAAAGCATCAGCTTAACATACTCTTTTATAAAGCAAAAATTTTTGGTTAGTTTGTGGGTGGTGCACGGCATGCGGAAGTAAGGAAAGCAGGAGTGGCAGGCGTGTCAGGAGGCGCAGTATAGCCAGGCCAGGCTGATAATGGTTTCATCGTCGTCGTCCTCGTTGGTCGCTACATTGTTACAAACTCACGCGCGCACTATCTCTTTCTAAATAGTGTTTGCCTGTACTACCATACGGCAGGGGCTTGGTAATACATATATACACACATTCGTATTATAACTCAAATTGGTAGGATAAGTTGGCAGTTGTTAGTACCAATGTGCGATTGTGCCAAACTGCTGTGCTACCAAGACGCAACAGACACGTGAGGGAGGGAAATACTTTGAATGTTGCTGTTGGTGGTGGCAGTTGTACACATTCTTATAACTAACTGCAGCCGCGCTTCCATTAGTGGCAGCAGCAGCAGAAACATCAGCGGCTGATGACGCCAATATCATGAGTCGTCGTCGTCGTATTATATTATAGCATTGCATGCCACACACGGCATAGGGAACGTACCATGGCACCTACCCTCATGCAAGGTGTAACTATGCCAGCGTGTATAGCGTCGTGTATTGGTGTTAGTATGCCGCTTTATATAGACTGCTAGACAGTGTGTTTTGCAAGTATGAGACACTTTTTAAATAAATGTTTTATGAAATAAGAAAATTGTGAGTGGTGAACACTCTTAATGGGAATTTTTATTCAACTAATTCTAATAAGCTAAAAATTCGTATAAACAATGGAATACAGATCCAGAATATAAGATTACCAGCAGCTAATACCGTTGTTGTTCGCTCTAGAATTTATATAAATTGAGTTCGATAACTTTTAAATAAAAACAAAAGTTCCATACAACTCTTTTTTACCCAATTCCACACAATTGAGAGATTTCCAGAATACATATCTTCAGTATTATGGAAGTTATAGATCATTTTTCACAACATTGAAATTGTTGAATCGGAAGAAATATTGAGGTAGTTTTTGTAGTTATACGGATTCTAGAGAGTCTATACCACGTCGTAAGTATAATTCGGTATGGGCTAGTAACATTCATCTCGTCAATCTCAAGTTCATATATTGTCTATGTGATCTTTGTATTGTATTGAGTACTGGGTCTTCAAAATCTCACGCTGGACTAGAGTGGGGTCTTAACATATACTACAGATGGTCACAGAGAAAGGAGGGAGTACAAAATTTTACAAATGGCTCAAGTAGTATGGGTATGTTCGCTTATACACTCGTAGATGCTGTAAAGAATCTGTTTTAAATTGAATTATATTTCTCCAGATGTCTTTTTTATATAAACAAAATCGATCCCAAACCGGACTTGAAATGACCTTAAAACGGAGTTAAAATGAGCCCAAAATGTTCTTGAAATGATCCCAAAACGAACTTAAAATGACCCCCTTTAAATGAGTCCAAAACGGTCTTAAAATGACCCCAATATGGACTTAAAATGACCCCAAAACGTACTTGAAATGAATCAAACAGACTTATAATGATCCCAAAATGGTCTTAAAATGACCCCAAACCGGACTTAAAAAGACCCTTAAACGGATTTAAAATGAGCCCAAAATGTTCTTGAAATGACCCCAAAACGAACATAAAATGACCCCAAAACGGACTTTAAATGAGTCCAAGCGGACTTGAAATGACCCCACGATCTTGAAATAATCCCAAAATGGTCTTAAAATGACCCCAAAATAGTCTTGAAATGACCCCAAAATAGACTTAAAATTACCCCGAAACGGACTTAAAATGACTCCAAAACGGACTTGAAATTACCCCACAATCTTGAAATTACCCAAAAACGGCCTTAAAATGAGCCCAAAACGGACTACAAATGACCCCAAAATGGTCCACTAAATGGTCTTCAAATTACCCCAAAACGGACTTAAAATGACCCCAAAACAATCTTGATTCAAGATCGGCGAACTTGAAAAAAGCGGAGTTGTATTGAACCCAACGTTCTCACCGATTTACCTTACTATTTTTCAAGGAATTGACTTGATTTCGGTACACTTAGATCGGATTTTTCCCTTAGTGTAGATTTTTTTAATGTGAAGAATTGAAGAGAGATTGAAAAAAGCTACCAAGACAATTGTTTCGGTTTCAGCAACAAAATTTTAAAGCAGACAGATTGCTGAATTATTGGAAGTTTTTGCTTATAACTGGTGTCTTAGATTAAGTGCCCCTTTGTATCATATTCCGTAATATAAATCAATGGATGAATGCGTGTACCCTTCCATATTTTTTTTTTTTTTTGCTATGTTGTAGGTAAGGCTTTCTTTTTTTTTATATTATAGCGCTCTAAGCAACACCCACGGCTAGTAGCATAGCTGCTGCTTACTAGGATAGCATAGAGCTATAAAGACAGTTGTTTCAGTTTCAATTATAAAAAAAATTATAAAAAGTAGATTTGATTATGTCATATGCCGCTCCTTCTGGCCACATTATAGCCATAGCTGAACCTTTGTATGTGTGAGTTGAGCGCACTTTGCAATGCCAACCTTACCAACACCTGTCTTATAATTTTAAAACGCACTGTAAACAACGAACTGTCTCTGTATGTGTGTACCTGCTGCTGCTGCTTACTTGCTTGCTACAGTGTATGATATGTGCGGCAGGTTCTGACGCTGCCAATGACTGCAAATGTTGCCTACTCTGCCGCTGCCACCAACAACAGCAAACCACCACCACCGCCGCTACTGCCACTAACGTCGTCACCGCCGCCGTCGTCGTCGTCGTCGCCTTTGCCGCTGTTGTCTAGTTGGTTTAAAGTTTTGTCGTAGTAGCAAATAAAATTTTAGTTAGTCATTCGTCGTCAAGGATACAGTGCGTTTCGTAGTCATCGCCAACGCTACCGCTTCATACACTTGTTAGTCCTTGCGCGTTGCATGTTTAACGTTGCCACAGTTACACGGCCCGGTGTGTGTTGGCACAAACAAAACGATCTCAAAAAACGAGCCGAACTAACAAACAAACAAAAAATATCTAACAACGCGTTACTAAAATTGATTGTGAAATAATTTTTTGGTACGATTCGTGCTCGAATCGCTTGAATGTTGCATGCCGCACAAGCAGAAATATTTCAGAAATTTAAATATTTGTGGCACGGTTGCTGTTACCAACGAATCGCATTGCTAGCAAAACAAGTGCACTGCACTACGGAACAAGGACAGCAAATAGCAGCAGCGCAACGTAAAAAACTAAAAGTAGGAAACAGGAAATTCAGTACAGCGCGCGGCGCACAACTAGCAGCAGTTCAGTTAGGTCTACTACCTGGTAAAAATATTAGCCATTTCCGGCGCTTGCGGCAGCTGAGCGCTCAACTCGAACCGAATTGAAATTCATAGACAGCAGCAGCAGCACGTTACGTTACAATGTTGAAATTCAAATTTGAACTTTAGTCAAGTGTCAAAGCTCAAAGGATTAACATGTCCTGTGCGCTCAACTCACACATACAAAAACGGCTCTGCTACACTGTTCAAATGAGTTAGTACAGACAGTGATTAAAGAAAGAACTAACAGCTGAGATTTAAACATAAAAAAATATACCAAAACCAGTTCACAAAAGTTCACCAAACAGTAATAAAAAGGTCCTTCAACATTAACGGTTGCATTACGGAAAATCTTCTCATTTATTTTTAGGTAAGTTTCAGACTACTGTGTGTATTTTTTTCAAGCCTATTTAAATCTCTAATTTGCTTCTATTGAATCTTGGCACTGGGAGAATTCACAGTATCTTTTTTCTGCTATTCTGTGGTTCTTTGGGTGCCAAAGCTTAATGTGGAGAGCGAGCCAACATAGAGAACTATTAAAAAAAAAAATAACAAAATTTAAGTAAATAATTATTTGCGCTGATTTTAGTTGAAAAAGATTTTCGTTACTCAAAAATATGTAAAGAAAAATAAAATATTTTAATGGCGCCCAACGTGGGGTAACATAAAATTATTTTAAAATGGAATATAATGCAAGAATCTGATTTGTGGCAAATTAATTTAGTAAAAAAAACGTAAAAATTTAAAATTTTGTACATTTTTTTAGCATCTACATTAAAAAATTAATTTTTATTGCTCCGAAAAATTTGGTTCTAAATTTTTATTGATTTAAAAAAAAATATAACTTTTGCTTAGAACTATATATTTTACATGCAATAGCTACGCAGACAATTGTTTCACGCTCATCGAGCTACATTTAACTCTCAAAAGCAACGGAGACAATTGTTTCGCGAGGTATATGTCCGCTTTTCGTGATACTTGATTTTCTGGTTTTTAAAATTTTTAAGAATGGAACAGACATATCTATACATAGAAATGAAGGTGGAATGCATCGGGCTCTGTCTGTCTTGCTGTCCGGCTAATTCCCGAAACGTCTGAGCCGATTTTGACTGCCTAATAGCTGATGCTACATTTATTTAAAGTCGTAGGTGGCGATGCATTTTTTTTCTTATTTTTTTTTTTGAGTGAAGAATAATTCTGTAATTCTGTAACTTTCTTAACCAAAAGGAGCCGAAGGTCCATTAATTTCTTCTCTTCGCTTCTCTTCCCGAAACGCTACAATAATTTATTGTTCTGGTAATCCGTGATCTATTCAATCATTGAAACAAAAAATCAAACCCCATAAAACTCAAATATTTAATAATTTAATGGCGCCCAATGTGGGGTACCATAAATTTATTTTATGTATTTTTTTACGTATTCATAATTTATCGCTTTTTTAAAGACTGTTCATGCTCTTTAAAATTCGAATATGTAAAGAAAAATAGATTAGTCTTATGGCGCCTAACGTGGAGTGCCATAAAACTAATTTTTATTATTTTTTATATATTTTGTTTAAGTATTCGTCTTTGACTTGTATATAAGAAAAAATAAAATATTTTAATGGCGCCCAACGTGGGGTAGTATAAAAATATATTTTTTACATATAATATTTTACCTATACGCATTTTATTGCTGCTCTGCAGACTGTTTATGCCCGTTATATATAACAATTTTATGGCGCCCAACGTGGGGCACTATTCAACTACTTTATGTATTTTTGCATATTTTATCGCTTTTTTCAAGACTGTTCATGCCCTTTAAAACTCGAATATGCAGAGAAAAATATTTTATAGGTTTATGGCGCCTAACCTGGGGTGCCATAAAACTATTTTATATTTATTTTTTGTATAGTTTTTTACGAATTCGTGTTTTATGACTCTTCGGAAGATATTTTTTGTGGAATAAAAAAAATAAAAATGGAATATGTAAGGAAATACAAAATATTTTAATGGCGCCCAACGTGGGGTTGCATAAAATTATATTTTTTTATAAAATTTTAGCTATACGCATTTTAACGCTGCTCTGGAGACTGTTCATGCTCGTTGTATGCATAACAATTATATGGCGCCCAACGTGGTGTAGCATTCAATTATTTTATATATAGTTTTTATTACATAGGCGCGTTTTATCGCTCCTTTAAATAATGTGGTTTTCGCGCAAAGCATTCGAAACACTGATTCGACATTGAAAGAAATCATCGCTTGTTGTATAGCGGTAAAAATCGCAGTACCAATCAGGTCGAATTCATTCAGACGAGACGCCTATTTCTGATATTTGGTGCACTTTAGTCCAGCAATCAGTGATGATCATTTCATATTCCTTTTAAACGATTTATTCGGTAAAATAGTTTGTCAGACAGCCTATCCTCACATTATCAAAAACCAGTTGGTGGATGATTCTCATAGACCCATTAAACATACAGTTCCCTTGAAAATATCTGCTGCTGGTGCTGACCAAGCAAACAAAAATTTTCCAAAGTGATAAAATTTGGCTATCAGAGTTATGGTGCCATTGTACTTGCTGTAACTGCCATGTATCTGGTTTGATAAATCTTTATTTATAAAAAAAATCTTACAACAATTTTTTTTTCTGTGTTTGTGCGCGCATCACGCCTAAACTGCTGAACTATGAATTTTGGTATAGAAATAGTTGGAAGTTTGGCAAAAAATATAGGTTACTTTTTGTTAAGAGGGGGGCAATACATCAACCAGAGACCCCCCCCCCCATATAAGCGATAAAAACGGTGCAGATATGAAATTTGATATAATGGGTTTGGGTGAAGTAAGATCTATTGGACAAGTGTGACGAGGTGGGCGGTGTTTAGCTTGTTCTATATTGTAGCAAAAAAAACTACAAAATCTTGGTTAAAAAATTAAAAATTTCAAATCACTATGCTATTAAGGTATATAGTCTCAGTTGCTTGATTTTATAGTAGTTTGATTGTAAAAATATTTACTGTTGTTATTTTTTTTTTTCATATGACCTATAATATATATTTTAAGTAGATAAAGCACTACTATAGGAGACTAATTATTTCAAAGCACATCATTTATACACAGTGCTGTCTCCTTGGCAATTGTTTTGCTATTACAAAGAAGCGCATATAATTATTATTGGCTTTTTTTGTTGAGCCCCACGTTGGGCGCCAATTTTTTATAAGTTTATATTAGTATACAGACTAGTTTTTCAAACTGTATATGTTTGTCTGTGCATTTAGACAATTTATTTGTTTCATCTTTGAGATAATTCTTTGAAAGCAGAAGATAGCTCCTATACCAAAACCCCTTCCTTATATTTCTACCATTGAAATTTTTTTAGGTTTCGACACAGTCAACTCTTTTTCAATAATCCATTAAGCAAACAAACTTAGCACAACTGAAAGCATGTCAAGTTCAAGAATTATTATTATTCAAAATATGTTTCATGTGAACATCATTTCGAAAGGTTAAAAGCTTTGACATGAGGTCATATAAATAGTAACATACAACAGTTAAGGACATACGTCAAGACAACTTTTAGACAGTAACTCAAACACTAATGCGTAGTACTTGATTTTAATTGCCTAAAGACATGCAAGGAACTATCAGAGTATCGAAATGTTTAGAAAAAAAGAAGGTGGAAATAAATTGTTTGACAATGAAAATTGCGTCAAAACAAATAAATCTGCAAAGGGACAAAATTTTAGACACAAAAAAACTAAACAAGTTGAACTATTTTCAATTTAAGAAACTCAATTTAAGAAACATGACATCAGAGAAGGCAGGCAGGTAGACATGCACCTCCCTCTAAATATATAATTTAATCACTTAAATATTATTTTACCATATACCGATTTATCAGTCAATACAACAACTCCTACATATTCAATATGACAATGTATGACCATTGCATATCTACATAAAAAATCGCTCATGACTGTTTTGCGTTTCGATAATTGCACGGTGGTGCACTGGGAGTTGTTGGCGGCCGAACCGAACCGAACCATACCGCTCAAACGTTGAACCCTAAAATTTCCTAGAAATAAAATTACATTTGAACTTATCTTGATTGAAATTTATATTTCTTTCATTTTTTTTTTATGCCATGTTCATGCCAGCCGGATGTTTGCATGTACTGGGGGTGAACTATATGACCACTAATGGGCAATCAAAGAGAACTTGTCCGTCTGTCTGTCTGTCTGTATGTATATGGCAGGAAATGTACGATATATGTACTTACGATGTATGTACATTTGCATATGAAATCACTATTCCTAGTGCAATTACTTAGCAATAATTTATTATGAATTGTAATAATAGTCCGCATGTGGGTGCTGAATAATCATGCGTTTCAATTGTTAAATAAAACATTTCACTTTAATAGTCCGAGTATGAAAGAATTTTATTGTTCGAGAAAAGTTGTCAGTTGTGTGACACAATATTTTCTTGTCAAATGAAAAGTTTATGAAGACTTTTGCATCATTAAAATTAGTTTAATAAGTTTATAGTGCGGCACTTAGAGGTTGGTGTACGCTGCTTTTAGTTTCTATAAGTCTTTAGTACTTAGCGATAATATTCACTGATAGACTTACAGATGCACAAATGGGTGGAGGGAGATGGCTAGAGCGAAACTTCTTTTTGCAGTCTATAATATTTTAATTTTATGTCAAACTTTAGATGAGACAACAAACTTTCATCGGTTAAATTATGCAGCAACCACAAGAGATGTCTTGACGGACGCCTACACGTTACAGCTCTTCGCTAGTGACAACCTTGGTATGAAGAACAACTTTATCAGAAGGTCTAAAGAGAGATAAGAAGTATAGTGTTCAACCTTCAGTCAGACATAATCAGCTTGTTTACAGTTGCCTTGCTAACAGATGAAGCGTGTCTTCCGACTTCGCAGTAATTACTTTGAATCGCTAGAGAAATACACCAATAACTTACAGGTAGAAATTTTTGCGCTAGAAAGATGTGTCCAATAGAACCATGCAATAATCTCCAAAAGTTAGGTGGCTATTAGAGCTTATCTTAGATAACATAATTAAACTAAACAACCTAAGAAGATTTAAGAAGAATACTCTATTCTGGATAACTGACCACATGGGTGTACCGTTAAATAAACAAGCTGATAATTTGCCATGAAGAGAACAGCCTTCAATGGTCCAGAGTCCGAAGCATGTACACCTAGAAACCTTGTAAATAGATAGAGAACCAAGCCAGAGCTTGTTATGGGAAAAAGCATACAACTTTAAAACGAACTGCTTGGCCCTTGGATTCAATAAAAAAAGCTCCAAGCATGATATAAAGTTTGCTGCTTGAACAGTGCAGAGTTAGAAGATACTTAAACAAGCCAGAGACTGTTATGGAAGACAGTATACAACTGGGAAACGAACTGTTTGGCCCTTGGATTCAAGCAAAACGCTCAAAAAATGATGTAAAGTTTTCTACTTGAACACTGGAGAGTTAGAAGATACTTAATCAAGCCAGAGATTGTTATGGGAGAAAGCATACAATTAGGAAACGAACTGCTTGGCCCATTTTGTGACGCAGTTTGGCCACCACAAAAGAAATACCTCCAAAACATGCGTTTTGAAGGCATCAACAGCTTCTTCGGCAGTTGAAAACCGCTGACCGCGCAGTTTATTTTTGATGTGAGGGAACAGGAAAAAGTCATTTGGTGCCAAGTTAGGGCTGTACGCCAGATGACCCATCAATTCGATGTTTTGAGAGTCCAAAAACGCATTTGTTATGGCCGAAGTGAGCGACGAAGTATGATTCGTCTTCGTCGGTTGGTTTTCCTCAGTTCATCGAACACTTCAGCTTGTATACCATTCAGCATTGACCGTCCTTATTTCCAGAAATGGCACGGTAGCAACATGCCTGGATTTCGAGAAGAAACATGCTATTTTGTTGAATTTGACGCGTCTTGAAAGAACCAGACTGCAGTCGACTGCTGTTTTATTTTGAGTTGAATTTTTCAATTGTTCAAGAGTTCACAGTAAGTTAGGCCTAAAAAATGTCAGACTTTATAATAAAGGCGTCAGATTGCAACTGGCAACATGTGTTGTTGCTCAGGCTAGAAATATATATAGCAACCTGTCGTAATATTTTCGAAGCCCCACGTTGGGCGCCAGAAAAAAAATTATATTTCTTTGCAAAGCAGCAAATGTCATGTGCAGCTCGCTGTGATAGATTTTAGCTAGAAATAAATATATCCTTTAGTGGTTCTACGCATATTCAGCAAGGCTTCGTTTGTTAACCCAAGCAACGAAACTTCCGTATACTTCCATTAAGTAGTAACAATTTTCCTTAGAGTTTTTCCGGCAGTTTTCTGCTACGGCATAAATTAGCATTAATTCATATAAAATTGAATTTTTCTTCTTTTAAATTATTCCTTCGTACACGGCAGGCGGCGCTATGCAACAAACACGCAAGGACAGTAAAGGAAATACAGGCACGAACAATTTTTCGGCACATTTGCATACAAATGCAACGAAAAAAAAAATTATAAAACGAAAAATACTCAAAAGGTTCAACGAGAAAAGCTGTGAAAAATGTGGAAAAACTTTTCAAGCGTTGAATTTATGCAGCAGCAGCAGCTTTGTTGTTGTTGTTGCAAAGTAATTTCCTCTGAAATGCGCCTGGCATGCAGTTTATTTCATTTATTTTTTTTTTCAGGCTATAGGCCTACTACTATGACGGCATAATTTAGCTATAATCGCTAGCAACAAATCTAAATTGATCGTTAGGTGAGGTATGAGTCAGTCGATTCTTATATAAGCCAGTGCGCCTAAAAGCATGCAAGCCAAACTGAAAAACAAAATAAAAAAAAAGGAATAAGTGCATATAATTCAAACATTAACAACGCCTTCGCGTGTTTAACTAAAATCGGTGCAATAAAAATTTACTAACACAAAATTCTCGAAAATTGTATACCCTACTACTACTACTTATATATCATTACAGTCTGTATATAAAATTGGCATCCGAAACGCCCAATTAAAAGTTACAAACTATGGCGCCACAACAGAACTCTACACTAATTGACGATAATCTTGACGCCTGTCCATCATTATTGAATTTACCTGAAGAGTTATTACGAAGTTATAGCCCCATAATGCCACCGAAAAATCAACAACGCCAACAACAGCAAAAAAATCAAGACAAGAATTATAATAATAATAATAATAATAATGGTGGCAGCAATAGCGACGTATACAATAAATTACAGCAACAACAGCTACAGCAAAAGGACATGACACAAGCACGCTTACAAGCGCATGGGGAACCACTCGTTGGACAAGAGAATGTACGTCAAGTGGCAGCTAACAAATATCAACAACAACAAAAATATCATCAAGAGCAGCAGCAAAAGGAGCTTTGTGAAGGCAAATATAAATATTATCGTAGCGCTAATAGCCGTACCGGAACCGGCGCAAGTCGTCGTCATCGTTCAATTTCATTATATGGCGTTAATAGTACCGTGGTAAGTTGTTTGAGCTGAATGTTTAGACTAAATTAGAATATTTTTATATACGATATACAAAATATATATACAAATGTGTATAACGCTGTACGGCTGCACCGATTTTGTTGAAATTTGTTTGTGTATTTTTAAGTGGCGCGCTGAAACTCATTATAATTAAATTTTATTATACAATATAGTTCTAAACTCCCCAAAACCATTCCATCTCCACAGGAACAAGGTCACAAAGAGATACCCATCTGGTTGTACGATGAACCGCGCTATGTGTCGGGCGTCACAAATAAGACCACATGCAATGACATAATCAAAGCGCTGATTGATGATGAAATACGTAATGGCAGCGAACAGTTTAACTGCAAGCGAAGCAGCAAAGGTGAGCAATCAGTTCATAAATAAAAACCAGCGTCAAAGACATGCAAACATTTGTTTAGAAAAAAAATGTATTTATTTAAAAAAAATTATGTTTAGCTCGTTATTGGTTATAAAAATAGCGAAAATATGTTTTACGAGTTTCTTTTTTTTTATATTTCGTTTTATTTATTTTGATTTTCATTTCTTTTTCTATTTATTTTTCATTTTTATTTTATTAAAACCAACAACAACAAACACATCATGCTGGCTTGCTTAATTTGTACGCTGCGCACTTCCGCTATATACCTTCCACACACACACACATACACACACACACACATAAAAATGGCGCCATTTCCGCTCGCAACTAAGATGGCGGCGCAACGACAGCAGCTTCGCGTGACTACAGCGATTACGTTATAACGGAAAGTTGGCGTGGCATCGAACGTAGCTACGACAGTAACATGGCCATTCTGCCCGTTTGGCGTGCGTGGAGTCGTGTACACAATGAGGTAATACCTGCTACTCCCAATTCAATGTACATATATGTGTGAGCATATACAAACACTATATGTACACTACATTTTGTCAAAAAAAAAAAAAAAAAAGCCTCAACACAAACTGAATCCTTGCCAGCGCAGTGATTGCATAATAAACGACTTTTGTTTCAAGCTTAAAACAAACGTCAGGGGAGTCGAGTCGAGTCAGTACAAGAAATCAACATCCGCAGCGTTTGGTGTTGGTGTTGGTAGTATTGGTGTACGCCAAAATGGCGCCACACGCAATCAAATAAAAAGAAAAAAAAAACTATTTTTTTTAAAAAAAAACACAAATTAGAAATGTGAAATTCATGTTGAAACATTTTTCATTGTAAATACGTCTATGTACGGAGTTAATTATGCATGCGCTGACGTAGTTTAGTTGATATATTTTTTCGGGTTTAGAAGTGTGAAGGAATAAGGGGAAAAACATAAAATTTAATAACAGCTTGAGGACGCTTTAAAAGAGGAGTAGTTTATGTAACAAAATGCCAAAGGAAACAACGTTTAAAAACACCCTCTTGCAACAAATGCAAATAGAACGAAAATAAAATCAATTCAATATCAAATTGATGTTTTTTGATCATTTTGATATTCAACTTAATATCAACTAATATCATTTTGATTCAAAAATATATCACAACCAAAAATTTTTACAAAAATTAAATAACAAAAAAAAAAACTTTAGGAGTCGAATGTTCGATTTCGCGAATAGACTATGCCTTGTCTAAGTCTCTTTTATAGAACTATATTTCATTGTGATACTATTATGCGATGTTTTTTTAGCATTAAAGTAGGATCAGCTTAGGTTTTAGTGGCTGCGTGAGAAGAAATTTAGCGCATTGTAGTATCACATGTAGTCCCTTCTAAAATTTAAGATCTACAAACGTCTGGAAGCCATTGAAAGCTAACAACCTCGTGAATTTTAATAGAATTGGAGAAAGGTGAACCTCATGTGGTGCTTAAGCATTATTTTTTGCGTAAGAAAACCATCATCGAAACTTAGCAAAGGCTTGGTATATGCTATAGGAACGCTGCACCATTTATTCCAATGTTTAAGAAGTGGTTTACTTTGTTTTTTTTGTACTTTTTTTTTTTTTTATTATTGAAAAGTGCGAAGTATGTAGTAAAATACATATTTTTCCGAACTTTTCGAAAATTAGGGGGGCCTTGGCCCCCCTGACCCCTTCTGGATACGCCCTTGATGGGAGCCTAACCTTTTAGTGGTCCAAATGGAATATAAATGGAATATTTGATAAGGATTAACGTAAAGCAACCCAAATTTGGTCTCTCTAGCAAAACTAACAACATCAACAACATTTTTTTAAACAAAACCTCATAATGAGGAGTTGGTTTGCATGGTAAGTGTCCTAAGGAAGTGGAGTTCATTGAATACAAGTTATCTAAAAAATTAATAATAGAATCTGAATATGTATATTTAAAGGCTCTACCATTTATTGTCTTCAAGATCTCAATTTTCATATGGACAGGCAGACAGACAAGTCTATAACGTCTCGATTTTTAATGCTGAGCAAAAATATATACACTTTATGACGTCTGTCTTGCTATTCACCAAACGCAGAAGTTCCCACAGAAAAATTAAAAAAAAAAAAAAAATAACTTTGTTTAATGCATGAATTATATTGTCTTTGTCGATTAAAAATAATAAATAATAATTATTTATCCATCAAAATCAAAAATCGTTAAGCAAACAAAGTATGACGCAAATGGACACACAAAGCGTTTAGACTTTAAGCAGTTACAGCTACGCAAACAAATAGTTTGATAGACTTTTCTATAAGTGTAGGGTATAAAAATAAATTAGACTTAATTACAAGTTAAATGGGTTTATTGATTTTTTTTTATCAAAATAGTAATTTGTCAACAATTATTTATAAATGGTAAATTTTATATTTGATTAATTTCTTTTCTTTTTTTTTTCAACCATTAAACTTTTGTTTTTGGCGCAATTAGACTAATATTCCAGCTAATAGCTTTATAATTGCCTTTGTTATATAACCGTAACAGAAACTAAACAAACATTAATAAAATTTCTATTATTATCCATCATTACAGCTACGCTTAGCACTAAAACATCGCAGAGAAATCAAGGATCCATTGTTGCAATGTACAAAAAGCAAAAAATCCAACTTCTTCAAATTTATAAAAAAATTCTTCTGTGCCAGAAAACCGAAAACCCAGCCAAAACCCATACAAAATAAATTGAAAGAGAAATGTCTACTCACGCAGAAACAACAAATTCCGGATGAATTTCTATTTGTTATATTACCAGATCAGCTATACGATGCTAAGGAATGTTCAAGCAAAACGAAAAATCTGAACCTGGATTGTAAATTAACTAAATCCAAGCTATATAAGCTGGCTGAGACGCGTGCTTCAGTTCGCAAACGTCAGCATAGTGCAACACGACGACAACGCCGTGAAGAGCAACGTACACTGGAGGCTAATAACTGTATACGCCGTCGCAAGGATGCACCGCTGCGTAGTTCTTTGCGCAATAAACTGGCGCAGAAACATGCTGAGATGAATACGCTCTTCGAACGTGAAGCAGCGCTTACAAAACAGCTTACACAGAAGTGTCAACTCTATAAACTGCAGAACGAGCTCTATAAAAATTCACCAAAAACTGTTACACAACTGGAATTATCCGTTGGCGAAATACAACGTAATGTCGAACAGTATGCGGATGAAATTGTAAAAACTGAACATGAACTACACGAGCTGAAGCAGGCTATACGTGATGATATCTCCATTATTAATAATCTTAAGCGTATGAATATTTCGGAAACGGATGACGCTTTGGAGCAAGATTTGCCGCCAAATCCGGCTGGAAATGCTGAAATTACTCAAGTTGCTAAAATTAAAGAAAACGTGGAGTTGCAAGAAATGCAATTTGTTGATAATATTTATGAATTTTGCGATAATAATGCAAGTGTTTTAGTTTAAATGTTGCAGTTAGTTAGTATGGAGAGAGTTATATTAAAAAAAAAATTTATTTGATTTGCAATATATTCAAATGTTTGTTACAATGTAAAGTTTTTAATTAAAATATAGTTTTTTGTTAATGTGTTCAGTAGTGAAAAACTAAACACCATGAATTTGATAAATTAATTGAAATAAAAGGGGGAAAGCAAATAAAAGGAAAATAATGGCTCGAATCAACCTCTACATTATCTTATTTCAACCGAATTTTGATAGCCTTCTTGAAATTCGTTCTTGAGTGGAATATTTTTAAGTTCTCGAACAATATGTTTTGAATAAAGATAAATTTTTGTGCAAGTTAGCATAGAAATTTACTTTAAGTTGCGCTACAAATGGATGGCACTGGTCTATTTTCAGCTTTCAAAATACTCTCTAAATTGTATTAAAATGAAATTCATTAAATGTCTGAATATATTTAAATTTAGCTTATTTACTATATATATTATATTATATATTTACTATTAACTGATTGTTAAGTTTTAGTTTAAATTTTTCTAAAATGTTTTTTTATAATAAATTATATTAATATTTTCTATTACAAAGATAAATATAATATAACACATATATCTATATTGTTTTTATTTAACTAAATGCATTTTTTATGCTTACTTATAAAGCAAATAACTTATTTAAATACAAATTTAAATAAATAAAAACTATCAATCACATACATTTAACTACACTGTTGCGCTACATGCATACTTTAAAACACTAAAACTACACAAAACTCATGGTACAAAATATTTAGTGTTGTAAAACATTTTAACAGCATGCCAGCCAAGCAGCAAACAACAGTCAGCCGTCAATAACACTACACAACAGCAGTAAGAAGCAGATTAATCACATTTCAGCTTTTTTCAGGCTACGTTTTGCTTTGCATTTTGCAAACGAAGAAATAGAGAAAAATTATTATTAAGCAAAGTCACACAACACAAAAACGTCAATAATTTCGGGTAAAATTCAAAACAAAACAGTTGAAAATTTTTCACACAACAAGGCAGTACAAATAAAATAAAATTGTGAAAAAAAAATTTTGTGTGTGCATATAAAGGCAGCATTTCTAGAGCAACAACAAAAACAAATTAGGTAAGTTCATTTTTAGAATAAAGTTAGAACATAAATTGTTTAAGTTAAACAAAGCAAAAACTGTTATAGCGCTATACACACACATCTATATGTATGTATATTATTTTGAGTTATTATTGTTGAAACACATTTTTTTTTTTGACAACGCGCGCAAAGAAAAAAAATTACACGCGGCAGATGCGCAGAGCAGCTGCTGCTGACAAAAGCCAGTTTTTCTGCATAAAAACAAAGAAGTAAAGAAAATGAAAGTGAAATTACGAAATGACATCCTCGTCATGGCGTTGCGTTAGACGTTATCTATGCAACAAACAAGAAAAGACGACACAACACACAAATCCAAACAACTTTTAATGTTGTTGGTATTAGACTAGCTGCGGCGGGGAGTAAGTGAAGCGCCGCACTGTTTCGTAGAAATTATAAAATGTTTTTTTTTTAATGTATTTATATCGCTTGCCAGCGTGTCGGAAATCCCACAAATTAATCATTTGATCCATTGCTAGTTATTTGCACACAATTTAATAGTTAAGTAGCGTAGGATTATCGTCTGTGCTTAAAATTTCATTATGAATTATTTATTTTTATTATCTTTTTCTGACATTTTGTTTACCTGTCGCATGCATGGTAGCAGGTTATTGTCAGGTAAAAACCTGCTAATGTGTAGCCTTTACACAAGTTTTAGGTATTATTAAACATTTGATTTGTTTTGGACAGTCTGACAGAAACCCGTAGATTGAAGAGGAACCCCCTTAGCTAATATATGATCGCTGCTGTCTTCCAATGAATTCATGCCGAATTAACTGGTATTAACATTTTTTCTCTTTATATATTATATTTTTCAGTAACAAAATGGCACGCGGTCATCAAAAATTGCAATCACAAGCCAAGGCTCAGGAAAAAACTAACAAGATGAAGAAACAACAAGGACATAATGCCAATGATCAGAAGAAGGCTGCACAGAAGGCGCTTGTGCATGTTTGCGCCGTTTGCAAGGTATTTTTAATTCTATTAATTGTATTTTTATTTACTAATCTCTTATATACTTAATATTCTACTCTCCCCATACAGTCGCAAATGCCTGATCCTAAGACTTACAAACAGCATTTTGAGAATAAACATCCAAAGAATGAAATGCCACCAGAGCTCAAGGATGTTTAATATATAGCAAATAAATTCGGAGCAGCAGCACCACCACTAAAATTACCGCCAACATCAAAACGACCACCAACAGCAGCACCACCAGCAACAACTACTACTACTAATACAGCAACAACAAGAACAATAGCTAATTTGACGAATGTTGTTCGGTGGTGGCGCTTCATGAGGACAGTGGACTGTACAATCGCGTTTAATTACACATTTTGCCTACTCAATTATTACAACTTACAAAAAGTCATGAATAGAAAAATACGTTTCTAAACTAACACAAAACAAAACACATTTAACTAACAACACAAAACAAACTTAAACAATGAAAAGAACAACAACAAGAACTCTGCAACACACAATAAATAACTAAATTTAAATATAATATTTTATTTTTTGGAACAAACAAACTTTAAATACCACTTGTGTAATGTTCATTTTTTGATATATTTCAATTTTTATGACATAAAACAAAAAAAATCCAATTATGCAGTAGAAAATTTTAAGATTCAATGAAATAAAATAATTTAAATGAAAAAAGAAAACAAAAAAAATGTAATTTAAAGTGTAACGCATTCAAAAGCAATTTATAAAATTATACTAAATGAAAAAAAGATTAAGAAATCGAAGAGCGAAACTATTACGAAATTATATACAACAAAAATTTATGCTGTTTTATGCTGACTTATTACATACAACGCTAGCTAACTCTTGTATAATGTACCATATACATATATTATTATATATTTGTTATTGAAACAAAAAATTCAATAACGAATTTTTTCTTTTTGTAAAGATATAAAAAGTTCCCTATCATGTTTCTTTAAATACTTAGTTTGCAATTGTATAATTTATTTGGATAACGAAAAAAAAAAGACAGGAAAAAACAGAATGTTTATGTTTACAATTCAGTTTCTATATTAAAAATTGATGAATGAACTATATTACGTCTTAAGAAGTTTTATTTCTAAAGAAAAGTAGAAAAAATAAACAGACTCTGTTGCAGCATAATTTTCGCGGGCATATGACAATCGTCGACTCAGCTTGAACGTGAGACCGTATGTGGGCCACAGTGTTCTGATATAATGTCAATGCATTCACGGCGTACTTCAAGCTACTACATTGGTACTTATGAGCTTATAAATCAAACACCGCTTAATCCCATAAGTAGTCTAAAAACTTGAAGAAATATTGAAGAGCAAGTTAACCTAACACTTCAAGGTGGAAGAATGCATATAAAAACAACAGCTCAGAAGATACTGATCAGCACGTGGAGCCTTTCAGCAAGATTATTGCATTAAAACCGATACAATTTCATGAAGTTTTGGTATGTTGTCAAGCTTTGAAGAAGACCTAATACTTATGGATAGGATTCACCGGCAGCAAAACAATTTAAAAAGGCTACCGCGACAAAAAGCTACGGGCACAGCTCAGTTGGTAGTCAATGCAGTGGTAGCGCGATCTACATACATGTGGCCGAAAAGAAGTTTGCAGCTGAATCTACGGCAAATATCTACAGCGCTACGAGGTATGCAAAGCATTACAATACGTGTAATTTATGACGCCTTCCAACAAAGTGTTATGTGCTCAGCCAGAGCTGATGACGATGAACAACCAATTTCAGCTTGATTCGCTTAGTAAAACTTTTTGACGAAAGTAAGTTTTCAAGATTTATACCGAACAGACAGACAAGAAAACGTGCTGATTAAAACGTATTTTAAAGGCACGCCTACATTTCGCCTCATTTGTTATTATGTATTCTGGCCATAACCTTAACAGCATTAAGTTCAGATGCTTGAAATTATTTTAGCCACATACTGGGTATATAATGCGGAAGCATATACGAATGAGTACACAATTCGTTTTAAGTTATGTCCCTCACTTTCAAAACACCCGTACCAAGGTTTCTTTATCTTAAGAAAAATTTGTATAGCGCATAAAGTAAGCTGAATAAACAAATATTCCAAAATTTATATATAGAATAAACATGTTAATAAATTTTTTAAATTATAAATTGCGCGGACGATATGTCGGCTTTTGTGTGCAAATTTTCACCGTGGGTTTAGCCGTACCGACTCGGTTTTTCTTATGCAGCTTAAGCTTAGTAGCACGTTTCGACTTCCTGTCAACTTTTCTCTCAAATTTCTGCGCATATTTGTTCGCTTGTGCCACCTTACGTTCGGACTTCTTAGATTTCTTGTTGTCGAGTGTAATCTTAGATGAATTTGAATGATTATAAGTATGAACTATGGATACAAATTTTTGTAAAGGGAAAGCTTGAAAAATGTGGTTTTTTAAACTACCTTATATACATTATTTTTTTCCCAAATTTCTTACCATTTTAGCATATTTGCTTCGTTCGTTCAGTGTCAATTTTTTCCATGCCTGTGCGGCGCTTATGTACATTTTACTCGGTTCTAAATTTTGATGTTTTTGAGAAAAACGCTTTAGGAAGTTTTTGTAGGCGGTTTGCCTTAGATCACCTCTAAGTGGCGTGTTGCCCATTATGAAACAATTTTGGAATAAAATGTAGTTATGATAAAGGAGAGCTAATGTTTAAACAAGTTATTATAGAAACTTGTGTGTAGACAGATGACAAGACAAAGACAGCTTAGTATGATCTAAATTTTGAAGCAAAAGATTCTGTTAAAATTTTAAGAAGTACTCTCTGATATTTTATATACTTCTTGATGCAGGACGGGGGATGGCATCGGTTGGCGACCAGTTTCGATTCCGTATGATGAGACCAACATAATCCACTGCATTAAAATCCAGTAGTTACACTTCAAAGTTTGCCACCGTGCACAACAAAGCCCTATACCTATTAAATATATTAGAACTATCAGATTTCATACATTTAAACATGCCATTTTTGGCTGCATTGCATTGTTTATTTATTTATATTAAGTTCTGCTTTATACAATATTTTGTAAAAAATATTAAATATACAACTACAAAACCTTTCAGTGGTCACTATCTGTACATAGACTCAAATATATATCAAAAAAAGAAATACATACAAAAAAAATAAAAAATGCAGTAAAAATCGAACATTTAAAAGAGAGTACATAATCGCAGAGTGGAGCGCATTAGTCCATAGTTAAAATGCTAACAGAGATGAGAATTTCGTTTGGAATTTTGTTGAAACACCATATAGCATGGCAAATGTCGTTTAATTAATTAGAATTTAATATTCGTAATTTCGTTGATTTTGTATATTTGAAGTATTTAAAATTGTTGCTTCAGTCCAATTAGTTTGTCCGATTGCACTTTTTTTATTATTATGCTTGACTAAGTTTTTATAATCTTGTCATATCTGGAATGTTTTAGTGCGGTGTCTGTTGCTGCTGCTGTTGTTGTGGCTGTGGTTGCGCCGGTGCAGCATTGACCTTTTGCTGTTGCTGCTGCTGTTGTTGCTGTATTGGAATTTGTTGATTTTGTACAACTGGAGGAACTTGATTGTTAATTGGTTGCTGTTGTTGTGGCTGTTGCTGCTGTTGTTGTACGGGCAACTGTTGCTGTTGATTGTGTTGCTGCTGCTGCTGTGGTACATTTTGCTGTGGCACAGGTGCAGCTTGTTGTTGCTGTTGTGGTGGTTGTTGATACGCCTGATTTGGTTGCTGCTGCTGCTGTTGTGGTGCTTGTTGATAAGCCTGATTTGGTTGCTGTTGCTGCTGCTGTTGTGGTGCTTGTTGATAAGCCTGATTTGCTTGTTGCTGTTGCTGACCTGTTCCAACATTATACACTTGATTTGGATTCAATTGCACCGGTTGCGGTTGCTGCTGTTGATATTGTTGGTGTTGTGCATATTGCGCTTGTTGCTGTTGATATTGTTGCTGCTGCTGCATATGTTGCTGTTGTGGCTGTTGATAGTGCAATTGTTGTTGTTGCTGCTGTGGATGTGCACCAGCATATTGTTGCTGATGCATAACTTGTGCATCAGGTGGATAATAGCCTTGTGGCATATTGGGATGTGGTGGCAACTGCAAAGAATTTGTGAATCATTATTAATTGAATTGATTTGGTTGCTATTGTAATTTTTACTTACCAAGCCCTGTGCTACCATGCGTTGCACCTCCTCCTGGCGACGGCGCTCGAATTCAAGATATTCCTCGTGCGTGTATTGTGGCTTCTCATCAACAGTTTCCCAACCTTGATCGGTTTGATATTCAGCCTTTTGGCTTTGCGTTAAAAATTCCTGCATGCTTATAAGCCCATCATGATTAAGATCCGTTTCGCCAAAGTAATGCTCGCGCATACGTTCCATTTCTTCGGCACGCTCACGCATATCATCTTCTGGTTGTGCTTGTTGATAAACTTTGTCTAATTCTTTAATGAAGATGGCTTTAACTTCATCTTGATCCCAGAAACCATTGCTATCCAGATCTGTAGGTAAAAGTGTTTAATATTTAGAAATATTAGTACAAGCTGTAAACGGCCACGTGTTGCTGTGTGTGTGCCAGACGTGTCAAAATCTTATAAACTATATAAATAGCACAACAGCACTTACCATGTATTGAGAAAAATTGTCGATTATCGAAATCCTCTTTTGACATATGATCCTGTTTCTCCCAAACCTCTTCTAGTTGCACCTTGCTACCTGGATGATGCACTTTCTCGTGTTGCTTGTGCTTTTCCTGTTGTTCCTTGTATTCAGTTTCAAACTTCTTACGATGCTCCTCATCCATTTCGGCCATCTGTGCCTTACGCTCGAATTCCTTTTGCATTTCATACTCTTTGAAATCCTCATGGCGCTTGCGATCATTTTCGGCCAAATCGTTGGAGGTCTTAACAATCAATTTGCGCAAATCTTCAATTTCGAAAGTGTGTTCGTTATCATGATCCAAATGCTGTGGCACTTTTAGATGTTCGCGATCAATGCTATTACTCAGCTCATAGACCTTATCGGCGAGCGTGCGTATGCGATCCATTTCGCGACGTTTAATCTCATCCAGCTTGTTGCGTACGTGATGATTCACATAGTCAAGCTCTTGCGCGATTTTACCGCTCTACAAATTTATATATTTATATGTAGCTATTTAAGCTGACAAATAGTTGCTTTTGTTAAAAATACTTACACGTATATCTGCCTCATTGGCATGATCCAATTTCTTGCGAAATTCCGGATCACTTTCAAGCGCATCAACCACTTCCTTCAGATAGCGTTCGTATTCCAAAGCATCCTGCATTTGTGGCGTAGCTGGTGTACTGGCATCATTGACAACAGGCTTTTCGGTTTTCTTTTCCTTGGTAACAGGTAGCGCTGCAATTTGGCTGATGGCAGTCAGCGCCAGCAGCACAATGCACAGCTTGAAGTTTTGCATATTTCCGTGATACGTGTGCGCGTGTCTGCTACTTAACGTATAACTGATTTACTACTTTTTGTTTAACTTATTAAAAGCACACACTTGTGTAAATAAATTGAATAATCATGAAAAGAATCGCACTGACGTGTCTGCGTCTTGGCCTTCGTCAGTAGCAGTAAATTAAACAAAATCTGACAAAAAATTCCCCTTAAGAGTGTCAACGCCGACTGTGACTGTCAAAAGTTTGCTGTAGCAGCAAATACAAAACAGCTGTTTGCACAGCAGCTCAAATAGCAATAAGAAGAAGCAGCATAAAAGCATTCAAAAAATATTCAAATATTTATTTCAATTTATATTTTTAATAAACAAATTCCGTTTAAGTAAAACAAGTGGCGGGAAAATAACATGAGCCACGATGCCAGCAATTATGACTGCAATACAACAGCTGCATGCAGCACAAGTGCGTTGAAAGTAACAAATACATGCCATGCAACAGAAACAGCAACAACAATTAGTGAAGCAGTGGACTCAACAAGGAGTAGCAGCAACAAAAAGCGAAAAATACTTAGCGCTGCGGAATATACACGCATTTGTGAGTTTATACATTATTATCATGGACTTGCTATTGATTGTGAGCTGGAACTGGAGCATAGGCAATTTCAGGATGTAGATCGCCAGACGCTGAAATGTATACTGCAGTCGGAACTGGGCGCCAAAATGCGTAATTCGCATTGGCGGTATGAGTCTAAAGCTAAGAAGCTATTGAAATTGTAAGTGTTTGAAGAAGGAAGTGCAAATAGTTTAAGGATATTTAGTTGAAGCATAGATTTAAAAAGGAATTAACAAACTCAAATACTTTACAGTTTCGAAGGCGAAGAAAATCCGCAAATCAGCACACAAAACGACTATCTACTAAAAGTAGCTATTACAGAGGGCTTAAGTCCTGTTATGCTCTGCCGTGCCTTAGTACAGGAGAAATATCATCTGGATAATAAAGCAAAACTGGCGCGTCTCATGAAATATCCACATTTAATTAAAGATCGACGTCTGGCGGCAAATGTTATACAATGCCTATGCAGCGATAATCAAGATGGTCCACTAATCGATTTACGCAGACGTCTCTTGGGCGAAGAATATGAAGTTAAGGTCAGCTAAAAGCCAACAATACACTAAACAACAATTAAACAATTTTTTAATTATAGCTTAAGAAACAAGCCAAAGCTGCTGGCATGCATTATTATGACGAACATGATTTGCGACGCATGGGCTATGATAAAACGCCGGATATTAAAATGATACTGCCATTTCTCTATAAGGGTCAAGTTATTAACTGGATTGAGAGCAAAGCAAACTTTGGTGACATGCGTAATCATAAATTTAATGTACAGCAACAGTTGAGCAGTTATAGTAATCGGTGCGTATATGATGTAATGAGTCTAAAAAAATTAAATTAATTATAAAATTTTATATATTACAGCTTTGGACCTGGCATAGTCATCTATTGGTTTGGCTATCACGAGCATACGCCAGCGCTGCCTGAGAATAATGTTGGCATTGTGGTACTTGATGATTTTCCCGCACGTGAAGAATTAGTGTTTCTGGACTTGAGTAACACGGTAACGGTAGCTGCTGCCGAAAATTGCGCATCCTAGCATTGAATTTTTTTACACTGGACGTATAATACTTAAAAATTCAATTGTTATGTGCATTTATTTTTAAAGTGTTACCAAAATTTTCTCAATTATATTATAATTTATATATTTTTTAAGTTAAAACTGCAAACGCGCAAACAATTTACAGACCAAAAGTGGGGAAAGCTTGTTATAGAATTTTAGCGCTCATAATTAATTAATTTAATTCATTGCATTTCATCATTATTTTGTATGATGTTAATAGTGGGTAGTAATGGGCATACAGTACAAAGTGTTGTTTTAATTTAAATGTTGCAATGATAAATCATTAAATAAGTGTTGACTTTTTTTCAATTGTAAAAATGGCGTATTTAATGAAATGAAATGCTTGATATACATGATAGGCAGCCTCGATACTGGATACTCGAAATCTTCAATGCGGTATTGAAATTAAACGACGTCGGTAGCGAAAAATATTAAACAACCTCGTAGCAGCTTTTTTAAACATCATTTTAAACACGGAATAAACTTTTTATATATATTTTCTCTTTGTATATATTTATTTATTTCAATAAAATTCGTTTCGTTTGTATTATATATGAAGTCGTACAATATTTCTTCTTTTGTTTTTTTCCACATGTTAAATTGTAAAAAAATGAGTTTTTCTTTTGAATAATTACAAGTACAAAATATACGAGAGTGCTTCAAATTTAGAAAATCTTATGAAAGAATTTTTTTACATTGCCACAAAATTCGAAATATATGCAACAAAACTGGCACAGAATTCAAGAGTTTATAAAAAAAAATTTGTAAGGTTTTATTGATAAAAATTTAAATGATCTTTTAAATTTAATTTGAAATTGACAACTTCAAAGAATTTTTATAAAATATTATTTCCTACATTTTTAAAGGTTTTATTTATTTTTCGAAGCCTTCTCGTATAATAAATAAAATAAAAATAGAAAAGATAGCACAAATTCTTTACTTTTTGGCGCTGGTCTTTTTCTCGGGCACGGATCAATTGCAAGAGGTTAGGAAGGGAATACAAAAAATATGAAAAAAAAACCCAAACTGGGTGTAATAAGTTGGTTACTTCTGCTATTAAATAATACAATTTGGAAGTATGTATTTAGAATAGTAGTGTTGAGATTTTAACTAATTATAACAACTAATTTTTTTGTTTTATTTTTTGTTCTTTTAACTTTTTTTTTTATGAATTACAAACTAAATGCGAGATATGCAAATGATATACATATTAGTTTTAATTAATACATATTACGATAATATTGTATAATGATAATACATATAAGTAAGAATTATGTTGAAAGCTACTTGTTTAATAACAACAACAGAATAAACGTGAATTGAGCAACGCATTTGTATTAAAAAAATAAAAAATTGTTTTTTTTTTATAAATTAAAAAAAAGCAAACAAAGAAATTTTTCTTGGCACTTAAGCAAAAATATTTGTTTTCAAATAAAATTAATAGCTAATATTTGAAAAATCAGCATAGAATACTTTTTGTTTAGTTTTTCTTTGTTTTTTTTTATGCTTTACTCACACAGCATGTACAATAATAAAAAATAGAACTGTGTGTGTGTTTAATATATATTTTATATAATAATTAATTATATAGTTTAGCTTTATGCTTAGTCGTCATATATACTTGTTAATTCTTGTATATGTTAGTTTGTTTTTAGTGTTTGTTTTTGGAAATACTTTCGGGCGTTTCTTCTTTTAAATTTTTTTATAATATATTTCCACTGAGCAGAGTATTTATTGTATACGTTAATATTCGAACGAAAAAAATAAAGAAACATACACTTATTTATTTTTTTCGGATTAACAAACATAGTATATATTCGCATAAGTTTGTGTGTGTTTGTTCGTTACAATAATCTAATCATTTGTTGATATTGTTATTGTTTGTTCTTGTGTTGTGTTACAAGGCATTAAGTGATAAATCGTTCGTTTGAATGAATTGCAACTAAATTTAATATTTAGGTATTATTTAAATGCACAATTAAAATATATATAGAAATGAACAAAGAACATTTTACAAAAAAAAAAAATAAAATATAATATAAATTTATGAAGAATTAAATTAACAAAACAAAAAATAAAGACCACAAAAAACATCTAGACCACATTATCATTAGTAACAATTTTAACGAGCAAGTGGAAATGATCATGATGATGCTGTTGATGCTGTTGGTGGCAAAGGCTACTATGAAGCACAACTGCATTAGATATATCTAAATATCTTAATGTGTTGCGTCCTTTAAGTGTAAAGAGTTTAAGAGTTAGAGAGGGAGAGTGTAGTGTAGTGATAGTGCTATACTAACTAACAATGCGAGCTATTTGTACTACAATTTAACGCCGTACAATGCTCGACGGTCGTGGAAGTCCACTGCGTTTTATATTCGAAGGTGGCCGCAGGCCGGAAGGTTTCGGTATGCCACTAGCGCCGGTTGTAATTTGTGTAAGTTTTGTTGCTAATAGCGTTGTGGTGTCCATTAAAGTCTTTGGTCCTGTATTGTTGCTGCTGCTGCTACTGCTGTTGCCACTTGCTGGTTGTGTTTTATTGACAGCAACACTATAGAGGCTGCCACGTGATGAGGCGGAGGATAAGCTCTGAAATAGTTTAAATTAATATAAATATAACACTATAAATTCATTATTATTAAATTCTACCTCCGTTGGTGAATGACGGCCGCCTGCTTCCGCTTCATAATCCGCTGGCGCTGCTACATTCGCTTTAGCCGTTACATTTAAACTGTAATAGCCGGAAGAAGGACGCGCCAGCCCAGCATTGCCGCGTGGTTTCAAACCAGTTACTGCTGTATTTGGTGCACGTAAACCAGAAACGAGCTTTGGAACTTTAAATACTGCATCATCGTTTTTCTGCAAAGCAATATTGACAAAATTTAATATATATATTATATATATCTATATTATTAGCTACTTACCTCTGTCGTCGTTGCACGCAACACACTACTCGCTCTACTTTGCCTTTCGGCTGCTGCACCGCTCAACAAGCCGCTGCCTGGTTTCTTTAAACCATAACCCAAACTTGCTCTAGGCATTTGTAGTCCAACTCCGCCGCCACCGCCGCCAATATTTGAAGACAAATTATGAAACGATTTAGATTTAATGCCCATTGGACTTTTTAGTTCTGCAGTGCCGCTAGTCACTGTGGCGCCTCCTCTTGCCTGCGCTTGTTGTACACCAATTTCAGTTGCATTTAATTGTTTATTGCTACCGTTTGTGGTCTTTTGTAAATCACCCGCTGAGGTTGCCTTACTCACTGCACTAAACTTTTGCAGACCGCTGATATAACGTGGCCGTGATAGTGAACGCGGTTCCAAACGTGACACATTTGCTGTTGCAATTTCCATTGATTCCGTCGCCGGCACCATTAATATTTCTGGCAAATTACGTTTAGCTAATTTATCCTTTGGTTTTTTATATGTCAGGTAATTTGCATGTGTGGCTGTTCTTGCCCTATTGCCAGCGTGCGTTTCTTCTTGTTCAACTTCGGATTTATTGTTATTAAATACAGCTTCCGGTGTTTTTCGATCACGTCGCGAAAAACGTTTCAGCTGTTGCTGCTCTTCTCTGTTATTTTGCATCATTGCAACAGGAGCAGCGTCGCTATATTCTCTATCCTCAATACCGTTAACACAAACATCATCTCTATCTTGATCATCATCAATACAAGGCACATTCAGTTCTGCTCCATTCGCTGCTCCCTCAATCAGCTCATTACGTTGCTTAGTTATTTTAATTGTCTTGAAACGCTCACGATCGCGTTCTCGTTTCTGTGCCAGCTTGTAGCTTGCTGCAACATTTGCTGTTGCAGTGCTTGCTACTGCTGACGGCTCAGTCTCTTGCGTTGTCGGCGACTGCAACTGATCTTGCTCAGTCTGCGCTACCGCTTCCAGTGCCAACATTTTCTCACCTTGTTTCTCCAACTCGCTTTGCATTGTAAAGGTTGTGGCATTCGTGCGTGCTTGCAACGAACTGCCGCTATTACCAGTGCTATTGTTGCCGCCGCTAGAGAGCATTGATAGATTTACGTCATCATATAGACGACTGCGGCGACTAAGCAGACGTTCACTACTGCTGCTGCTTGCATTATGCGCGCTGCTGCCTAGTGATGCTGTCAACTCACGCGTTGAATGCCTCGATTCACTGCTTGTATCTTTACGTGATTGACGCATTGTATCCTTTAGCTCAATCGTTGCATTCAGCGTATGTGGCGTCTCCTCAGGCAAATCTCCGCCTAGCAGCTCATTCATATGCTGTGTCAGCTCACGCATATCCTGTGCTTCACGTGACAATTCGCGCTCGCTACGATTTCCAGCACTTCCACTACTACTGCTATTATTATTGCTGTAGTTAAATCGCTTCTTGATGCTATCAAGTGATTTCTGCATCTTAAGCTGCTCGGCATTTAACTCTACCCTACCCAACTCGTCCAACATGTGCTCAAACTGTTCCTCATCGTTTTGTTCAGCCAACAGCTCTACTTCAGCTTCAGCTAAATCCATAACGCATTGCATTTGTAAGCGCACATCCTCCTCCTGCTGCTGTTCCATGTCCAACTCTTGCGTCGCTGCATCAGCTCTAGGCACCAAATGTGTTCTGTTGTAAGTTTCATTTGGAATCTCTACATTATCCAACATTTCCATAGTATCTAACAATTGTGGCAGCACTCCAGTTGGCCCCGAAAACGTTTCCGAACTTAAACCTTCGTGCTGCGGCACTGCACGTTTCGGCTCGTAGGTATTATTAAGTTTTGCACGTGACGTATTCTGTCGCGCAAAATCATTTCCGAGCGCAGCAACAATTGGCGAAATGTTTACTTCCTCACGCAAGGTAATCGATGGTGCATAGTGTTGCTTGTTGTTATTACTATGGTTGTTGTTGTTGTTATTATTATTATTTAGATTATGGCTATAGCTTTTATAAAGTATACTCGTTACATGCGGCGTTGACTCACACACTTGAAACGCAGCTAAAGATTTATCCACGCTTTCCGGCGTTTCACAGCGTTCATCTGGAGTATGTTCCTGCTGTTGTGGCTGTTGTTGTTGACATTCGAATGTTATATTTGCACGTTGTGGCAATAGCACTGTCTCATCGAGTTGTGGCAATGCAGCAGGTTTTTTAAATGTTGCATTTGGTAAATCTTCACTTCCTACACCAAGACCGCCTACATCATGAGTAACATTTAAACTTACACGCTCACCGGCATGCATACTATTCTCCACAAGATTAAATGTGGTATCTCCAATCATTTCGTCACTCAGCACCATTGTCTGCTGCAAAATGTTTTTAGCACCGCCAGCATTAAATGTGCCATTAGACAACATCACCGTCTCCAATGTACGATTAATGCAATCATTGCTGCCAACGCCAACACTATCTGTCGAATTATCCATTGTACTGCAACCGGATGCCGTTTTGCTGAGCGTCAATGAAATATCGTCGATTTGTCCGATATGCGTATCTTTAATGAGCGTGCCTTCACCGGACATTGTAAGCGATTCAAGCGCCTTACGATCACGTATCATATCACTAAGCGTATAACCGTCTGCCGTTGCTTTTGTTGACAGATCAAAGCTCATATCAAGACCGCCGCCAATACCACAGCCACCATTCAGTTCCAAAAAGTTTAGATTTGTAAAATCGGCTGAGGTTATGAGTGAGTTATTCATACGTTCAATCGACATTTCCATGGAGGAACAAATCGAGGCGGGCGGTGATGTGTCTTGCAAAAATGATTTGTGCATGTTTGTGACCAAACCACCAATTTCTAGATTTACTACTGGCGTCGTTGTCGTCGCCGTTGGCGCCGCATGATGCGCTGTATAGTTGTTAAATTGATGTGCTGCGGCATTCGCCTATAAAAAAAAATAAATTAATTATTGCTGAGCTTGAACATGTGTCGAACGAGCGTAACTTACGAATTGTGTCTCCAGATTTTGTGCCAATTTCCGTTTGGGTCGCGTAAATGTCTTTGAGTTTAATTTATAAGCTGTTGCGGAATAAAGTAGACAATGAAAAAAGTTAATAAATTGTGTACTTGAAAATATTTGAAAAATAAAATTAATCTATTAAAAACACTTTATGGAAGTATGTGTTTATATGACATACAGCTGATTAATTCCAAACACTCCAAATCGTAATTTACTACGATTTAATGCCTAAATACTATAGATTTATTCCTACGCTTTTCAGAATTATATGATGCAAAAGCAAATGGTTGTGAACAAGAAAATAAATTCAAACTCTGCGGGGAACCTATGAAAAAGCAGTAAACTAAATTCTGAGTTCAAGGTTCGACCCATAGTAATATATACTTCTTATATTGTCGCAGCATACTTTTAATAGTGATCTTTTAATATATAATTCTGAGAATAAGAAATGATAATTTTTTGTAATATGCGTCATACCTAACAAACTGTGGTTCAAATCAAGTTTTGAGAAAAAAGATCTAAAAGCTTAATAGATTATCTTTAAAAACCGCAAAAGGACAGGATCGATCCCTGATTAGAAGGATTTGTTTGTAGATAAATGGATCAAGATTGGATCGCTAGCGAATATATACCTATGCATCGATCATTCATCTGGGAAGAGTGTATATCGCAGTCGAGTACACTCCAATTGAGCATTGTTTCTTGTTTCTTTGTTTGCTTAATTTCAACTTCAATTAATAGCCATGACAAGCCAAAGTCTTTCAAGTACACACAAAAATCCACACACACACACAAACACAATTAAGTAGACACACCATGTATGGTAAAAGCAAGTTCTTGAGCAAGCGACAAGACAACGTAGTCGCCGACGCTGCTGCTTGACACCAAAGCTGCCCACTTGTAGACAACTTTGACGACAACAAACGGAACTATTGCTACTGCCACCGACGCTGTCGCCGCTAGATCAAGCCAGTTTAACCCACTTAAGAAAACATAATATTGCAATTATTTAGAAAGTGCCATAAATGTGCACAATTCAGAAGTACCGGCATTCGATCGGTTGGACGCCCAGACTACTTCACCCCATTCACAACATACCCGCAACCCACAATGCATAAATTAGCTTACCTTGTTCGTTTTGCTGTGCACTCAATGGCGGTGGCGGCGGCCCACTGTTGTTGCTCTTCCATTGCTGCAATATGTTGGAGACATCATCGTGTGTCTTGTCCGCCAGAAAACTTTATTAAAAAGCGAACCAAAAAAAAAAAAAAATAAGAAAAAAGTGAAGCAAAAAAATTTGCATATGAGCCAGAAATAGCAATACAAAAAAAAAGAGCAATATGAACTTACATGAATGAATCATCTTTGAGTGCTTCATCGATATCCAATATGTCCATATCCTTTGTTTTTATGGTACTTTGCTTAGGGACGTACTTTCATACAACAGAATTATGTTTATTTATATATATAGTAATTAGCACATCGACGGCACTAATCCATAAAACGAAAAAAAAAATTAAATGAAAAAATACGAATTTAGAGCAGCATAGCAAAGCGAAACGTTTAAACTCTTTTCCGAATGCAAATCAATATTAAATACAGGAAATAAAACAAAAACAGTTTATGGCATGTTGTTGTTGTTTAATTTGTTGTTTGAACGGCTATTTAATTAATAGCCTGCTCTATTAGTAATCAAAGCAAAGCTAGTTTATTTTTATGTATGTCTTGGAATTTCACACTGCACAAACACATTGCAAATATAGCATTTGTATGTTTGTTAAACAAACAAAAATACAATCACAACAATTGTTCTCATATTATGCAATTTCAAAGATTACAAAATATAGCCTGCTATATACTATTATTCACCTTTTTATAAATAAAATAGCTACAAAATATACAATACTCGCGTACGACAAAGAAGAAGAAACTAAAGTAGTAATCAAAGTGCTGCCAATTGGTTGTTGATGTCTTAGCAAGTTGGCAGTACAGTAAAGAGAGCGTGACCAAGTGTTGTATAGTATTACGCTTAAGAGAAGAAGCAGAGAAATTGTGCGCGCGCAAACAAATTCAAAACAAAATAAATTTAATTATTGCAGTTTAAATCAAACATTTATTTATTTTCAAATGAAAACTTTCTACCATGGTAACGTGTATCTGTTAATTAAGATAAATTGTTTGTTTAACAACCAAAATATCAATGACAACTCAGTAGCTATGGCATTAAGTTATTTATTAGAATGAAACAAGTCGCCTGACTACACACATTTCGTTTAGTTTGTTTCATTTAATTAGCAAAACATTCGTTATTTGTTTATAGTTGCGTTAATTTCGCATGTTATTAATTGATTTATATCTTATAATTGCAAAAAAAATTCTATACATTGAAATTGAACACAACAAATAGCAAACCGTAACAGAATGCCGTGCTTTTCGGCTACCAATGTACGTTTTCATACGCCCAGCTGCGAGCAGCTACGTAAGCAAAGTAGCTATGGAAATTTACGGCAGCAGCAGCAGCAGGATCGCTCCAAATCCGCTTACCGTATACCAACCTATCTAGAGCGAATGCGTGGCGGTGGCAGAGGGAGCGGTGCTGTTGCTGTTGGCGCTGCCAGTGCTTCGCCTAATGGGCGTTTGCAATTTATACCTTTTCAACGGCGCTGCGAACAATTCGTAACCATGGGCAAAAAGGCGGAGGTGCAGCGGGCAATGGCAAAGCGTAACAATAGCAATAAAACAATGCAACAACAGCAGCCAAAAGAGTTGTTACTTAGGCCCGCCGATTTAAAACGGCTGCGTGAAGATGCGCGTCCTGTTTCAGTCGAAGATCGGCTTCGTGAGCTGGAACGCAAAGAGGAAGAGAACCGACGCATGACCGAGGAAACGGATCGTCTGCGTGCCTACTACAAGGAAATGGACGATGAACGTAATGCCAAGTTACAGGGTGATCAGGTCGATGAAATCGTTGCCGAGAAAATGGATGATAAGGCCAAAGTGTTGAATCGTGTTTTTCTAGCGCGTCAGGAGCAGGAGGAAGAGGTTAAAATGGTTAATCGCATGATTATGGATGCCAAATGTCATGCGGTGCGTGATGCACAAATACAGGAGAAAATGATGCTTGCCGAGGAGTTGAAGAACGACGAAAAGCGTTTGCGGCAACTGGTCATCGATCGTGCCAAGAACGCGCTCAGCAAAGAGGATGAGGAAGACCGCAAGGAACAGGAAAAACGTGCCAAGTATGCACGTGAAATACGCCAACAATTGCACGAACGTGAAAACTTACGCTTTCTGGAAGCGGAACGTATTGAATTGGAGGCTAAAGCATCACGCCGTGCTGCTGAACTAATCAAGCAGGAGGAAGAGCGTCAGCGTGATTTGATTGCAGAGCGTAAGCAAAAATTTCGGGAAGAGCTGAACCGTCTCAAGGAAATTTCGGCAGTATTCAAGAAAATGCTATGCGAACAGGAGCGTCTGGCTGATATGCGTATCATTGCCTACATGAAGGATAAACGCGAAAAGGAACAAAAGATCAAAACCGAAAAAGCAATAGCCAAGCAAGAGTTTGAGCGTCGTCAACAAGCTATCTATGTGCTGGCCGAGAAGGCTATGCAATCGAAGGCTACCATTGATGAGATGGCCTATCTTAAGGAGCAAAATCGCTTGGAGCGTGAATATCGCGCCAAGGAGAAGGCGGCTGCATTGCATAAACGTGAAGTAGAACGTGAGCTATTAGAATCGCGTGCTATGCAGGCACAGGACATCAAAGAACGGCTGGCTTTACAGATTGCGCATGCTGAACAAGATTTTAATATGCTAATGGATCGTCTGAAGGAGGAGGAAAATAAGCAGAAAGAGCTTGACAAGGAACGAGCCATAAAACGCAATGCCTATCGCCGTGATATTGTGCAACAGATGACAGACAAGGAGCTTGAACGACGTCGGCTGGTGGACTTGGAGCGTGCACGCACTTGTGAGTGGTTGGACAATGAGCGACAACGTGAGCAGAATATCAAATCGGTTATCAATGCTAAAATACGCGATATGCGTGAAAATTGTCTGCCCGAGCGTTATATCAAGGATGTGGAAAAACAGTTAAATAAAATTCAGGCGAATAAGAGTCGCATTGTAAAGGGTTAAGCTAGGGATTTAAGTTGTATGGCATAATTTTTTAGCTTATTGCAGAACAAATTTTTGAAATTCAAATTCGCACTTGCCGCTGTATGATCCTTTTTAACTAAAAAAAAAAAAAAAATACAAATTTTCAATGAAATTTTAAAGCACATCCATATATATGTATTACAATAAAACTTCACTTAAACTTATAAAATTTTTTTTTAATTAAGTCGACAACCTTGAATTGGAAATTGTGTATGGAAATACCGTTAAATTAAATGATTTCAAGGTCAATTTTACGAGTAGAGAGATGCAACTGACACCCAAAAAAATTAACGAGTATTCTGATTGAAATTTAACGAGACGTTCAAATTGAATGAGAAGAGTAATGTTAGTAAGAGAACAATACCGTATCATCTTTAAAATTAACGAGCTGACAAATACTGTTATGAATAAAATGAACAAAACAAAGATTTACCGTTATGAATAAGATGAATAAATTTATCAATTTCAACGAAATTATCGTTCATAGAAATTTTTCAGCGGAAAATAAAAAGCTTTAATGGAATAATTTATTATTTTTTAATTTGCAAACAAATCAAATTGAAGTTCAATGAGATTTGTTGCTATTGCATTGAGCTTTCTATAATGAAAACAAGTTAAGAGCTTACATTAAATAATTAAACTGAGAACATTATCTAGCTGATGCTGTCGGTTAGATTACCAGTCTATAAGCGCATACAGACAGGCAGTCTCTGAGAAACCAGCGCTCGATCTTGTTGTTTGGATTATTTTCGTTTAATACTCGGAAATTAATTCTATTGCGTCATGGGCTGCTGGCAGACGTCAATAATAATATTTATTGGATTTTTCACTATAGTTCTAGCATTTAAAATTCCAAATATCGATTTTGAATTAACAGATAATGGCTTTCAAGTATCAATACCAGGTAAATATTACAAAAATATGTGTAAAGGCCGGAAGTAGGTGCAAGGCTGAATCTTAAAGAGAAACTTGAACTTTCTATAAATCTCTTAACTAAATCACTCTTACTCTTAATAAACAGATGAACCCGGTTTACAGCGCGTTTTCTATATAATGCAAATCGATGAGAGCTGTCCGGCCTTAATGGATTATATTACTGAAGCTGCTGATGGCGCTTGGACTTCAGTGCAGAAGCGAAGCATACAGAACAATGACAAAGTGGAGATTTCCATGATGGTGCAATATAACGATGTCATCTATGAGAAAAGCGAGACTAAGGTCATACTCAATACACGCATGGCACCGTTGACAACGCGTAAATCAGAGTCACGCGACATTGACTTTAGCACAACGAAATGCAAGGATATTTCAGCATTACAAAAAGATCTCAAGGAATGTAAGCAGGCACAGACTATAATAGGCAATAATCAGCCGACATGTCAGGGTGACTTAATATTTGAGGATACTTTTGATGGCGGTGCATTGAATCGTAGCACCTGGAAGCATGATGTGCGTTTGCGCGTTTATCAAAGAGAAGAGGAACTGGTGGCATTCGATAATAAGGATAAAAATTGTTATCTCAAAGATGGTGCGCTGCATATAGTGCCAACGGTTGCAAACGAAGTAACCGAGGGCAAAGCATATCATATAGGTCAAAAGTAAGTAGTTGCTACATGTTCTCTTAAACTTAAACTCAACTTTTCATTTTGCAGATGCACTGCCATAGAAGATCCTTTGCATGAGTGTAATATAGCTAATATACGTTACTTCTATATAAAGCCACCAGTCTATTCTGCGCAAATACATACACGCGATGCTTTTAGCTTTAAATACGGACGCATTGAGGTGCGTGCCAAACTGCCCAAGGGTGATTGGCTGTTTCCATGTAAGTCCAAAATATATTCAAAAAAATATCTAATAACTATTTACTACTCAAGATCTGATGCTGCAACCTGTCTCCACTTATGCCGAATCACATCAAGCCAAACAATTGCGCATAGCATTTGCACGTGGCAATTCGTATTTACGTAGTATTAACGATGAAGATCTATCCGGTAAT
Organism: Leucophenga maculata; assembly: GCA_035044805.1. Taxonomy (NCBI): domain Eukaryota; kingdom Metazoa; phylum Arthropoda; class Insecta; order Diptera; family Drosophilidae; genus Leucophenga; species Leucophenga maculata. Next base: position 2,587,352 of record JAWNNP010002956.1, on the reverse strand, counting down.
AATCTATATGGTGGCATGATCTTCTGGCAGCATGATAGACCTACACAGTACCTAAGAACTAAAAATCTGCCTTCGCAGCATTATGGTGATGATTTTCATGTTTACTCCATGCTCTGGCAGCGTGAGAGAATTGCTTTATTTGTCGATGGTGAAATGTATGGCGAGATTTACGATGGCTTGGATTACTTTAATGAGAAGGTATAAATTTTTATATATTTCAAAATTTTAAATTGGAGTACTCACTTTTCTTATAATTCTCCTTAAATAGTGTTTTATAATCTTCGGCGTCACTGTTGGTGGTTTTCTAAATTTCGATGATAATCTGATTAAAAGCGAGAAACCCTATAGGAACAGCGATCCGAAAGCACCGCTACATTTCTGGCAGCAACAGGATATCTGGATGCCAACCTGGGAGAAAGATAAGGCATTACTACAGATTGACTATGTGCGCGTGTATGCGGAGTAGTATGTCTTGGAATATAATACTTTTTTTTTATAATATTGCATTTTTTATGTTTTTTTTTTTTTTATATTAAAACTCATAAATATTTCTAATGGCTTTAAGAAATTAGATCCTAGTAAATAAAGCATTAAAAAAATATTTCAAAGACCTCGGCTCACACGAGCCTTACGGCCTGTAACTCAGGAATCAGAAACCCTATTGCAGGAATCACAAAACTTTAATTTAAACCAATTGAAATACATATACAATCTTATAAGCCAATATAAACTCAATATTCTGCCTTATATTCGCAGGCCGAGCCCTCCAAGCTAGACAAAAATAGTTTAAAAACTGTCTCAGATTAATATTTTCCAAACATTAAAGTCCAAAGAAAGTAAACAACACATCTCAGCAAGTATTTATGTTCACAGGATATTATATATTAAATATATGGAGGAAGAAATAGTTTACACTGGAAAAATTAATAGGAAGATTTAGTCAGTTGAGGGATTTACCCATACTATTTGAGAAGAACAAAATTGCTAATCAAACTAAAGAGCAAGAATAGAAGAAAAAAATTAAGAGAATATTATTAAAAAAGCTTCTCTTTTTCAAAAAAAAAAAAAAAAATTAAAAATTTATAAAAACAAAGAAATTCGTTTAGTTATCGCTGTTCAGATCAGCGCAGCTAAGATTTTTTCAGAACAAGTCTGACGACTGGAACATAAGCTTATTTAGTCTTCTCTGATCGTTGCAGTTGAAAGCAAGTGCTATAATGCATTGCACAACATTAATTTTCGTATGCCTTGGCTACATTTTAACAATCTCCATTCGTGGAATATCAGGCGGTGATTCCATACAAAACTGGCTTGGCACATTTCTTTACGGGAATACAGATGCGGTATGTATAGTATATATTATTATCAATCGCTTGCGGTTTTTCTAATCGAGATTGCAAGCTATTGCGCCATTATATTTTTTCTGGTATATGCAAATACAAGATGCAATATCAACTCAATAATCAATAAAATATATAGCTTTGTTCAGTATATAATGATAACTCATTATTTAATACATGATTCTTCAACAGTCAACTACTATTAAAACACCTCTACACAAAGAAGAACCGGAATGGCAACCGCCGACGGAACCGTCAAAGCAAGTAGAATGTGAGCCTTCGCTGACTGTGGTTGCATATCAAAATGTATGCAAGGGTCAGTTAATCTTTGAGGACAATTTTGATACACTAAACGATAGCATTTGGTTGCATGAAGTACGTAAACCACTCGATTCCAGCGATTCTGAATTTGTGCTCTACGATGGCGCAGCAAAGGTGCAAAATGGAGAACTAGAAATTAAGCCAATACAATGGAGCGCATATCAACCAGATATAGATGTACGCTTTGGACGCTATGATTTGGGTACAAGGTCCTTTGAGACAAAATTAAATTTCGAATCAGAAAGTTCTTAACTAGTTCACTTACGCTTTTGACTACAGATGCACTGGTAGACACGATCGCCGCCAGGAGTGCCGTTTGATAAGCGGTGGACAGCATATACTACCGCCAGTTGTAGTGCCACGTATAAATACACGGGATTCATTTAATTTCAAATACGGACGCATTGAAATACGTGCTAAGCTGCCGCAGGGTGACTGGTTGACACCATGTTAGTAATATTCAATTTTTACCAAAACTTATTCATTTATTTTGGTTGATATGTATTGCAGTACTACTACTCGAACCACTTACAGAACACTACGGTCAATCAGGCTACGATTCTGGTGTTTTGCGTGTTGCGTTTGCGCGTGGCAATCAGCGTCTTGATATGGCCAATGGTAAGGCTATCGATGGACGCATATTATACGGCGGTGCTGTCCTCTTTCTGGATGAGGAGCGGCGGGATGAGTTTATGGTCAGCACACGGCGTAGTGAGCATTTGAGCAAAGATTATCATGTTTATGCTTTAACCTGGACGCCGGAACATTTTAAGCTTGAGGTTGACAGTGAAGAGTATGGCACTTGGCAGGGTGGTTTTTCAGGTGTTGCATCGAAGGATGTAGCACTGTTGAATGCTTGGAAACGTAACGGAAAAATGGCACCATTTGATAGACCGGTAAGCATTTGTAACTACTCCATGTATATACTACATGTATGTACTCCTAACTCTTGCCTTTCAATTTTTTTAGTTCTACATCACGCTTGGCCTGTCTGTTGGTGGTTTTGGTGATTATCCGGATAATTGTTCATCAGGCAAATACACTAAACCTTGGCAAAATAAACATCCCAAGGCACAGTACAACTTTTGGAATCATCGCGAGGATTGGTTACCCACCTGGTTAAATTCTGAACTAAAAGTGGACTATGTGCGTGTCTACGCTTTATAGTGAATTAAATAAACTTTCAGTCTTTTAGTTTTAAGAAAATAAATTTTAAAAAAATTAAATATTATATGGTCACACTTTAATACAATCAAATTGTGAAGAACTTAATTTTTGACTAAAGATGGCGAAAATAAAAAAAAAACTAAGAAATGAATATTAAAATAAGCTTATCTCGTGCAAAAACCAAAAAAAAAAAATTTCAAAAAATGGATTTCGGTTAGCTATCACTGATCTGAAGACGTCAAATTTTTTCGGAAATCTGTCGACTGGAACTTAAGCATAATTAGTCTTGTCTGAGCGTTGCAGAGTGAAGCAAGTGTTATAATGAAGTGCACACCATATTTCTTACTATGCATCTGTTGCATTTTAACAATCTCCACTCATGGAAACACCTACGTTGAGACCGTTCAAACTTGGTTCAGTACATTTCTTTACGGGAATCTACCGGCGGTATGTATTAGCATGTTTTGTATTTCTTGTATTTGCTTTATATAGAATAATATAAGCTATCTCTTATATACATACATGAAATATACTCAATACCTGTCCTAATATTCTTATATGTATGTGATTTTTCAACAGTCACCGACAACTAATAACGCACCACAAAAAATAGTAGAAATGGAGTCGCTTAAAAGTTTGCCGGAACAGCTAAGATACGTAGAAAGTTCCCCGGAACAGCTAAGAAACATAGAATGTGAGACTTCGCTGACTGTGGTTGCATATCAAAATGTATGCAAGGGTCAATTAATCTTTGAGGAGAATTTTGATACTCTTAACGAAAGCATTTGGTTGCATGAAGTACGTAAACCACTCGATTCCAGCGATTCTGAATTTATGCTATACGATGGTGCAGCAAAGGTGCAAAATGGTGAACTAGAAATTAAACCAATACAATGGATCGTTTATCAACCGAATATAGATGTACGCTTTGGAAGTTATGACTTGGGTACAAGGTGTTTTTGTACAAAATTTCAAGTTGTATCAAAAGATTTCTAACTAATTCAATTACTCTTTTGACTACAGATGCACTGGTAGACACGAACGCCGTCAGGAGTGTCGTTTGGTAACTGGTGGACAGCATATATTACCGCCGGTTGTGGCGCCGCGTTTAAATACACGCGAATCATTTAATTTCAAATACGGACGCATTGAAATACGTGCTAAGCTACCACAGGGTGACTGGCTAACACCATGTAAGTTAGTCACAAATACCTTTAAACTTCATCATAAAAATTTTTCCATCTATATTAGTGCTACTGCTCGAACCACTAACAGAACACTACGGTCAGTCGGGCTACGATTCTGGTGTTTTGCGTGTTGCATTTGCGCGTGGCAATCAGCGTCTTGATATGGCCAATGGTAAGGCTATCGATGGTCGCATATTATACGGTGGTGCTGTACTCTTTTTGGATGAGGAGCGTCGTGATGAGTTTATGGTCAGCACACGGCGTAGTGCGCATTTGAGCAATGATTATCATGTCTATGCTTTGACCTGGACACCGGAACATTTAAAGCTTGAGGTTGACAATGTAGAGTATGGACAATTGCAGGGTGGTTTCTCAGATGTATCCTCGAACGATGTAGCACTGTTAAATGCATGGAAACGTGGCGGAAGCATGGCACCATTTGATCAACAGGTAAAGCTTTACAGTGACTCTAAATGAATATTATGGTAATATCTCAATTTTCTTAGTTCTACATCACGCTTGGCCTGTCTGTTGGTGGTTTCGGTGATTATCCGGATAATTGTTTATCAGGCAAACACATTAAGCCCTGGCAAAATAAACACCCTAAGGCACAGCACAACTTTTGGAATCATCGCGAAGATTGGTTACCCACCTGGACAAATGCTGAACTAAAGGTGGACTATGTGCGTGTCTATGCTTTGTGAGTGGTATATTGAAAATGATTTGTCACTTTGAGTGACAAAAATTAAATAAAAAAAATAAATTAATAAACAAAAAGTAAGCAAATTATATTTGAAAATTTTTATTTGTGCCGAAGAGAGCGCGATATGTTGCAAAACATTGAATAGCACCTTCTTCCGGAAATTCTTAGCTTGAACTGTTTTTGAGCAAAATTCACGGTCATGTCTCGCCGCAAACAACGTGAGGCAGAAAAGTTTACAATTTATTTAGAAATTCATGTAGTTTATTGGTTTTTTTTTTTTATTCTGACAACAAATAGCATAAGACAAAACATCGTAAAAACCCACTATAAACGCTTATCAAAACTAAAATCAATTATTAATTTGAATTGAAACAATTTCTTTGGAATAAAAATTATGTCTAAATAAATATTTTCCCGCAAAATAATGCAAAACTGAATTATGAAATCATTGAATGTTTATTTGAATGAAATTCCCGAGATTAAAAATAGGTGGCGGGTCAGAGAGCATAGAGCGATAATGTGCACTCGCATCTACGCAGATTCAAAAATTAGCAATATACCAGAGTGGAGATGCATGACATCAAGTGATTCAGTAATAGCACGCGATTTAAATGTATAAACAATTTATAGATAATAAAAAATATATAAGTTCAGAGCGCTTAAATTTAGTATTTAATTAAATATGTATATAATGTATGTATGGCTTTGTTTAATGAAGTCCAAGAAATATTACTGTCACATCACATCACAAGTCTTCAGAGCCGACATATAAATATGGGTAGATCGAAAATAAATATACTTTAAGAAATTTTCGTATTTTCCAGCACTTCTTATTTTACATTTTGGACATCACCAACATTCGGATCTTATAAACAGTAGCGCTTTTAACTATTATTTTCAAGTATTTTTAAGAATAGTGACTATATATTAAGCTTTGTTAAGATTTTAATTGCATTTGTAGGTTATCAGTCGGAAAGATGCAAAGCTACTTCTGCTGTGATTAAAGATGCGCTTAAAAAGAGCGTAGAAGTGCTGCAAAGAGTAAACAAAAGAGATCGTCAAATTTAAACCAGTTGAGTTTTATTGGAAAAATATAAAAAAATAAAAAAAAAAAACACTATTCATATGTAATTCCCCCAGCAATTCGTAGTAACAAAGCTGAGCTTGAAAAAAATATATAAGATTGCTCACTCAGAACAAGTCTTTCGAGCAGAACGCAAGCTCATAATCTCTTCCGAGCTGTGCATTGCTAAAAAAAAAGTTTGGCGGGGGGCATAATGTATTGTCTGACGATTTTGTTTGTGTGCCTCAGCTGTATTGAAATATTTTGCATCACTGGCAGTTCCGGCGCAACAACATATAAAATACCTGAAGTGCGGCTGGAACAATTGCCCAATGGCTTTCGCGTCTCAATACCAGGCAAATTATAAAACAATATTAAATCATATACTATACAAACATTTCTAAAGTTCATATGAGGTTATCTTGCAGATGAATCCGGTGTCAAGTTTGTTGCTTTTAATGTAAATCGCAATCGCAAATTCAATTCCTTTGTGCAAGGTGAATTTAGTGCACAAGTGCGTGAGCCGCTTGAGCAGCGTTGGAGCGCCGAGTTTACGCGCACGTTGAGCAACACGGATACCATATATTTATGGGTGAATGTACAGCACAATCAGGTAGTTTATCGTAATATTGCCGAGCCAATACGCGTCTGTGCATTGGAAAAGTCTGTAAATTGTCACGACGATGACAACGAAGATGACAATGTTGTCGAAACAACAACGGAAAGGCAGAATAAACCGCAAACGCCGCCACAAATAACAAAAAACACAGAATGTGAGCCATCGTTGACTATTGTTGCTTATGGCAATGTTTGCAAGGGTCAATTGATTTTTGAGGATAATTTTGATACACTAAACGAGAGCATTTGGTTGCATGAAGTACGTGTACCACTCGATGCCGGTGATGCTGAATTTGTTTTATACGATGGTTCCGCGCAGGTGCAAAATGGCGAGCTGGCAATAAAGCCAACACAGTGGAGCACATATCAACCGGATATAGATGTACGCTTTGGACGTTATGATTTGGGTACAAGGTCGGTTGCTAAATATGTATGTACATAGCTTTTTTAATCTGACAACTATACATTTTAGATGCACTGGTGTACACGATCGCAGTCAGGAGTGTCGTGTAGTAACTGGCGGACAGCACATACTGCCGCCGGTAGTGGCACCACGTATAACAACACGTGATTCGTTTAATTTCAAGTACGGACGCATTGAAATACGTGCTAAGCTGCCGCAGGGTGACTGGTTGACACCTTGTATGTTAGTCTCATAAACATAAAAACTTTATAATAAAAATCGTATGCATTTATTTTAGTACTGCTACTCGAACCACTAACAGAGTACTACGGACAAAGAGCTTACGAATCCGGTGTCTTGCGTGTTGCTTTTGCACGTGGCAATCAGCGTCTTGATTTGTCTAATGGCAAGACTATTGATGGACGTATTTTATACGGCGGTGCTGTACTATTTCTCGATGCAGAGCGGCGTGATGAGTTTATGGCCAGCACACGGCGTAATGTGCATTTTGGTAATGATTATCATGTCTATGCATTGACCTGGACCCCGGAACATCTAATGCTTGAGGTTGACAATCAAATGTATGGCCAAATAGCGGGTGGTTTTTCTGCTGTTTCCTCAAACGATGCTGTGCTTCTAAATGCCTGGAAACGCGGCGGTCATATGGCACCTTTTGATCGGCCTGTAAGCATTTGTAACTACTCCATGTTGTCACTACTAACAGTTGCTCTTTTGATTTTTTTAGTTTTGCATTACACTTGGTCTGTCTGTTGGTGGTTTTGGTGATTATCCGGATAATTTGCGCTCGGGCAGATATAATAAACCTTGGCAAAATAAACATCCTAAGGCACAGTATAATTTCTGGAATCATGCACAAGATTGGTTACCGACCTGGTCGAATCCTGAACTAAAAGTGGACTATGTGCGTGTCTACGCTTTGTAAATAACGCGGAATATTTTGTACTGAATAAAGACTTTTAGTTATAGAAAAATAAACAACTATACAAAGTGCTCACGAAAAAAAACTCTTCATATAGCATGATATATGTTTAGGTATATACCTACATCTATGCATACTACGCGTACTGCATACTTACGAGGGTAGTTTGTTAACTTTAAATGCAACATTGCTGCCATCAACTGCCTACTATTCTATCAACTGACTACTGTCAAATTTTGAGTTGGCAGACTTTCGTCAATTGGGGTTTACCCCAGCGAAACGTATTTCTATTTTATTTATATATTGGAGCATATGTACATACGTTTCAGTTCCATAGGTTATCAATGTATTTCATTTGAACAGATATTTATTTCTTTTTTCGCAATATATTGCTGAATTAGTCTGCTTCGCTTGCGCATGGCATTAAGTTGTGTCATTGCAAAAAAAATCAAAAAATATATAAAATGCGATTTCTAAACTTTGGCATACTATTTCTCCTAAGTAGCTTTGCGTACTGCTACCAAGTGCCTCCATTACAAGTGGAAATAAGCAAAACGCATGAATTAATAGTTGGCATACCAGGTAAACTATAAAAATTATCTTTTGAAATGTTTTAGAAAAACGCAAAATTCTTTCCAGATGAACCGGACATTACTATGGCGATTTTTAAAATAAAAATCAATAACGAATGTCCCAGCATAATAGACTACGTATTCGAGCCAAAGAACGGCAAATGGATGTCGACGATAAAAGAACGTCGTATCTTTGAAGGCACTAATTTGAAAATTCAAATTGTTATCGAATACAATGGCAGCATTTTTCAAAAATATGAGGAACTTAAGATCAATAAACAGGACAAAGCACAAAGAATTTCTTTAGCATTTACAGAGAAAGATCTTGAAATGTTTAAACAGTGTGAAGAACTCGAAACTAATGAGAATATACAAATCTGCTATCCTACCGCGACGCTCTGCGAAGAGAAACAACCAAGTTGCAGCAATGAAGTTATTTTCTTTGAGGATTTTACAGGAGACAATTTAAACATGGCTATATGGCGCAATGAAATACGTTCCGTGGTACAGTCTGAGAACTCACAGTTGGTTGGATTCATTGATAATAAAGAAAATTGCTATGTGAAAGACGGCGCGCTGCATATCAAGGCAACATGGTCCAAAACCATATACGGAGAGTTTGATGTTGGAAAAAAGTAAGTTGAAGTGACTTTCCTTTGAAATAACTATATCAAGTTTGTAACACAGTTGGACATGGTTGGTAGAAATAAAACTCGGTCGGCACAATACGATACAGTTGAGCACGAAATATTGTAATTCGATAGTCTTTAGTCTTTAGTTTTTTTTTTTTTTTTTTAAGGTTTTTGGAAAGGTATGTGACATAATGTGACATAAATTTTTGCAATTCCTTCTCTATTTAGATGCACTTCCCGACTGCGTGTGAAAGAGAAAAAACGAGAATGCAGCTACAAATATTTCACCCCAACAAATGTCGTATATCCTCCCGCATTATCGGCCAAAATTCACACATTAAAATCCTTTAGTTTTCAATATGGTAGAGTAGAAGTGCGCGCAAAGTTTCCAATTGGCGATTGGCTTTTTCCATGTAAGTAGTATAGCTCGTTAATTTTAAAATCTTCATAAAACCCCCAAACATAATTTTAGATATAATGCTTCAACCTAAGGATACAGCTACTGAGGATGCCTTATCTACTCAGATAAGAATATATGCACGCGGCAACAAATACGTTTTTAACAATAATGGTCAGCAAATGGGTGGTCGTATACTCTATGGTGACATCTTTTTTTTGAGTGAAGAAGGACGCCTTCTCAACAGAACAACTAGCTACGAGCATGAAGTATACACACATTTTGGCGAGGATTTCCATATTTATACTATAACTTGGTCGGAGAACATATTGGCGTTTGAAGTGGATGGCTTTGTGTTTGCTAGAATCAGCACCAGACATATAGAAGCATTCAATGAACAAGAAGTGCGTAGCGCCTGTAAAACACATAAAAAATCTACAATCTTTAAAATATTTTTGGAATTCTATTTTACAGTTCTACATTGTACTTGGTTTAACTGTTGGCGGCGCACAAAATTTTGACGGTGTAAACTCTAAATGGGCTCCAGCAATTTCCAGTTCTGTGGCTAGACCTATAGTCAACTTTTTTATTAACTCTAATGCTGCGGAAACTTGGAGTCAACCGGAACTTGTAGTTGATTATGTACGTGTTACGTCCATTAAAGATAACAAAAAAAAAAATTAATCTTCATATAAAGCTTTTGTTTTAAAATAAAGAATATTTTGCTTAAATTCATAAATTCACATTTTGCAAGTGAAGTCTATTTATTGGCAATGGAACTTATATATCATATAAAGATAACTTAGAGTCTATGTATAGGTATGTATGTATGTCTGTAATGTATTTATGCATGTTTGCTAACCTTGTATGTATGTATATATTTGTTCATATGTATGATGAAGTGTGTATGCTCGAATTATTTAGAATGTTTTGCCATTATTCTTTTTGGAGCCATTATTTCGTGAATTTTGATTAGATTTCTTTTTACGCTTATCGGACGACCAATCCACATCATCCTCATCATCTGTACCGGCATTTGTCTGCAAATATGAAGATGATGAACTTGAGCTAGCACTGTGCACCTCTTTAGTGGCTAAACGTCGACTGGCAATGCGTGATGAAATGCGTCCCATGCCCATACATTTCTCCAGATGCGGTGCAAAACGTGCCGCTGAGACAGGTCTATCACAGTTCGGGCAGGTGCAATCCATTGGTTTTTTGGCTGTGGAAATGCCAAATATATCAAAATTTGGCATATCGACAATACGGAATGCAGTGTCGGCATTCTCTTCCGGTATGCCATCAAGTGCAGCAAGATTGCCATTTTTGCGTAGATGATGTATCTCGAGAAAAACACCGACTACGGCATCGTCGAGCAGCGTTTGATAAAGATACGCAGCAGCATCCTCGAGTCCCTTTGGTTCTTTGCAAAGTTCACGGAAATTCTTTTCAATGTCGGCAACATTTGTTGCAGCTTTGGAGGAGTGCGTCATTGTGGTGTGGCTTATGAATTTATATTCGCTGTTTTTCCACTTTTTTTTTTGTAGTTGTTTAACTTATCAAAAGACGAAAGCAAAAGCACGAAGTCAGCAAACAGACGCCGATGAAAGTTTGTTGTTGTTTGTTTTATAGTGAACAGTGTTGGTAAAGCAGCATACTATTTGCTTTAGTGCCTTAATATCGTTTGGTTTCTGCAATTGGAAGTGAATTAAGCTGAAAGTATATAATTTTGCATATTGGACGTTTGTAAAGTGCTACAATCATGCAATATTGGTTATAATAGTGGTAAAATAATTTGTGACATTTTATATTTTAATGCTATTAATGAAAGTTACGAAATATTTGAACAAACGGCAGCATACGATATCTTGAATTTGAAGATACTTTTCTTTGTTCTAATAAACCATCACTGAACAGCTGTTTTTTTGTACGCATCTCATGTTTACTCACATGTGTTAATGTAGCTTGAAACATGCCGCAAATTGCAACAAATAGTGCCAAAATTAGAATTTAAAATTTCTTCTCCTTTTCACACAATTAACTTTAAAAACTGTTCATTCAGTAGTTTAGTCATAGAACTCGTAATATTTTATTGCATTTATTTTATATATTTAAGTTTGTCAATGGGAAATGATTCAGAACAATTTTATTTACTCATTACACAATTAAATAATGCATGCAAACATTGCTCTACCAGGCTTTAAGTTAATATATGTAAGTAGCATAGAGCATTTCCGATATGACCGGCAGACCAGAGTGAAAGTAAATTTTATCATGTAGCGTTACGAATTAATCCACGCGCGAATGTGCCTCCATGCACATCTCTTGAAACTTTTGCATTTGTAGTAATTTTTCTAAACAACTCAAGCAGACCACCTGAGGCAGTCCATCTGTCGGTGTAATCACCATTCGCGGCGTTGTTGATGCGAATATCTGTGCAACATTTAAAGTCTCGCCCTTCGGATTAGAATACAGCGACTGTAGTTGTAGTGTATTTTGTGTGGCGTCTGTTTCGCGTCGTAGGCAGAAACGGCATGTATATGTTAAATCGTGGTCAGAGATGCTCATTTTGTCTAAACACTAAGTTGCTGAACTGCACTAATTAAAACTAATAAAGATTTACCCGAGAATGTCACGTCTAGTTTATTGCTTTTATACGACACGACTTTAAACATATGGTAAGTGTAATGCAGTGTTGCCAGACAGTAGCATGGTATTTCTTAGTTTCTATTTGGAAATCAATTGTGGAGAATTAAAAATATTATTTTTAAAATCAGATTTTTTTCTATTAATTTTCTAGATGATCAACTCAAAATACGTATAACCTCTTTGCATGTCAAGTAGACAGTCTTCATATTAATATGTCGGGACAGTTTTTAAAGTAGCTCCCAAAATCGCACACTTCTGTGATTTTGTAAGTTATTAACAGAGTGAATATACTAGATATATGGACTACCGCTTCACATACAAGCTGTTGTGCTTGACAAAGTAACGGCTTTACGTTTCGAATGCACAAAAAAAGTCATTATAATACACGATCAGTTCCAGTGCAAATTGTGCATAGTGCTGACGGATGCTGAACCGTCGATTTTTTTTGTTGTTACTTTTTGTTGCCCACACATTATAGATAAGTTCCATACAAACAAATTGTGTTTTGTTTTCTTATTTCAAATATATTTAATATTTGCATTAAGAAATAAAATTCGATTTGAATTTTCATTGTCAAGCCTTTCTCTCTTTACTGCTAATACTTCGCCTGCTTCTGTAAAAATCTGCTCACTGGGCACAGCTGTTGTTACAAGCGCCAAATGCTGCCGTGCCAGTTTAGCGATTCTAGGATATGTGTCTTCATGTGCACACCACCAACTGAGTGGATCATTTTGCCTTTTAATCGGCGGCTCATCACAATATTTACGCAGTTCGGATGCAGCACACTTTTTGGGATTAATTTCGTTTCTTTGTAGCTGATCAAAACTATACCAAATCGAATCTGGATCAAGTTTTGGTTCGGTTGCTGTGAGCGCTGCTTGCTCCAATTCTTTTGTTATGTAATTCTCAACATCAGCTTTACATTCATCGAATGCGTTCATATTTTTAATGCCACGATTTTTAAATCTCGGATCCAAAAATGTTGCCATATTCAACAATTTGTTTCTCTCAATATTGGCAAATAGTGTGGATATACCCTGTAACAGACTGCTGCCCAGTGCTTTTGTGGTTTCCGTAGGGCTAGCCATGTTTGCAACGTATTCTTGCGTTTTATCAACAAGCCAACGTATTAGTATAAGAATTTTTGAAGCTGAACAGTTTTTCTCAGCAGTGAGTTCATTGCTAATAGTTACGAACGGCTGTAAAAACTTTACAATCTGCTTCATTGTGTTGAATTCATCCAAGTCTATGGTTTGGATTTCGATTTTTTTATGCTGCAGCATTGCAATAGTGGCTACCAGTGGCTGTTGAAGTTTGGAAATGCGTTCGAACATAAACATTGTCGATACCCAACGTTTTTCAACATCATCAATCAAATTTTCGCCAGCGGCTTCAAGTTCCTCTGCCGCGTACTCATCATTATCATCTAAGTTGTCAACATTAGCATTGATGGCATCTGTTTGCTTGCCAAGTTGTGTAGCTTTAAAAATTTCAGCCGCATTTCTGTTCGTAGCAAAGACATGTATAATTTTTTTTAACTTTGATCTTAAGTGTGCGCATGTACGCAGTGCATCTTGAACCACTATATTAAGACGTTGTGCTAGACATGCCCAATGTGTCCAACCCAGCAATTCCACAGCGCTAAGCATATGCTTGTCATTGTTTGTAACAATTGTTTGTATCTTGTGCTGCACTTTCCACTCCTTGCATATAACCATTATTGCATTTTTAAGATTTTCAGCTGTTGGTGTTTCATTAAACCGTGTGCAGCTAAGTAATGCAGTATTCAATTGCCAAGTTTTTGTTAAGAAATGCGCAGTAAGTGCCATATTTGTTTCGTTTGCATTGGATGTCCATGTTTCAATTGCTATGGTAATAAATTCGATATTCTTTATTTCATTCTTCACTTCTTTCAACGCCAAATTATACTTGTTTGCCAATAGCACTTTAGTGAGTTGCTGGCTTGTTGGTAACTTATACACAGGCAGGATTTCTTTGATAAGCCCGCAAAAACCTAGACAAAATAAATATTAACCAACATATTATTATTTAAATAAATAAAAATAAATACCTGCATCCTCGACAACTGTTACAGGTTGTAAGTCTTTAACAACTAATTTTAAGATGAGTTCATCAACTTGCTGCTGCCGACTTATATCCATAGTTTGATTTAAAGTATTTGTAGATTTCTGTTGTAATGCTTCAGCATGTGTACGTTTTAGTGCACGTGTAGTAGTTGGAAGTTCATCCGGTACTGTGCTGACTGTTGGCGTTGAATGCTCTAAAGTTGCAGATGACGGCAGCCCAATTGCATATGTTGGATGTTTTGTTGTCAAGTGTTTTTTTAGATTTGCTATGCCACCCTTTATGGAATAGTTTCGCGCACACAGTTCACATTTAGCATTAAATTCATCAATTTGTTTAAAATACAACCAAATAATGCGTCGATGTGTTAATGCAGCATTTATTTGTCGGTCGTCTTGCTGTTCTTCATCAGCAGTTTCATTAAGGCTAATCAAATGTTATTAACTCAAATAATAAAAAAATATTTGCAAATTTTAACTCACGGCGCTAGTGTTTGTTCCATTTCTTCATACTCTTCGTCGCTACTTTTATTATAATCAGACATTTTAACAATTATTGGTTTCGTATCCTCCGACACGGAAGTTATTATAAATTGTTCATTCGATAAATCTTCCTCCCACCAGACATTATTCATGATCTCTACTTCTTCTTTAACTATTGCTGTATTCATTGCAAAATCTTGCTCGAGCCCACTCATTTTTAAAACAGTTTTTTTGCTATGATTTGCTTACTAGAACAGCTGTTAAGCGTCTTTTTTTTTGTTTACGTACATATGTTGCGCTGCAGTGTTACCAGCAAGACTGTTAGGCAACATTATTTATAGTACTTTGGCAGCATGTTTCTGTAATTACTTTTGGAACTAGATTGGTATGTGCTATATATAAAAAAATCTATGAAGTCTATGCTTATGGTCTGTTCAGAATATCATTTAAAATCTAGTAATATATATTTTAAAGTTTTCATAGGTTGTTGCTAAAAGGCAGCAGTTAACAGTGCTACAGCTTCTTTCCAATCCTTTTTTCATATGCAGTGCTTCCCAAATCATGCGTTGCCTAAATAACAAACATTTTTAAATAAATACCACGGCATTTCGGTACAGTTGTTTGCTATATATATACAAAATATATAATATATATAAAATCGGCTGAACAGCCCAAAAAATATACTATTAGCTTGCAGCACATTCCCTACAGAATTTGAATTGTTCTTCTTCTTACTAACGCACGCGTGCATTCTGTTTAAACGAACGACGACGCTATACACAAAGAACGCATAAAGCGAAGCGTGAATTGTGTTTTCGGCTTAGGCCAGCAGTTTTAGAAAAGCAGCTTACGCGATAAGTCTGAGCAATATTCAAAGTACAATAAACAGAAGAGACAATAGTAGAGGTCAAAGGCCATTAGAGTTATCATTTTAATAGCCGCTATTAAAAATGTTTAATTACCACCAAGGACAACGTCATAATACTTTGTATTGCGCTGTAGCCGTACTTTTAGCATTTACGCTAAATGGCTACGCTGCAACAGCACTGGACATGGACATCAACCACTTTAATGTCAACGATATACAATCACAGCTGCCAGGCGACTTTGGAAAGCAAAATTTCACACTTAACGATGTAAAATCTTTGTTCAAAAATAAATGCGTTGAAGTTGCTGGCGAGGATGCTGGCGCTAAGGCATACTCTGACATCGAAGTAGAAATTGCAGTATTGGGCGAATGTATAAACAAAATAGTTAATTACACGGCTATACAAAGTGAGATTGATGAGGCAAGTCCACGCGGTGAGTTGGATGTTGTATTCAATAAGTACTGCAGCAAGCGACCAATGGCTTTGGAGTGTGTTGAATCGTTCAACAAAAAATTGGAGCCCTGTTTGGACAAAGAAGAACGCGACAGTAAGGGCGTGCTCATGCGTATATTCCGCAGCCTTTTGGATTTTGTTTGCCACAAGGGTGGTGATCAAATAGCTTTATTCATTGCCGAAAAGGGTCCGGAATGTCTTGAGTCAAAGAAAGACCAGATACAACAGTGTATTAACAGCACATTTTCCGAGTATCTGCCGAAAGAAGACAGCGTCAAGACCTTGCCAAAGTTGGTGATGAACCAAAAACAGTGCCAAGATATTATAGAACTCGAAAGCTGCATTGTCGCACATCTAGAGACCTGCGAGGAAATAACACCTGCAAACATTGTTGAGTCGATGTTTCGGTTTGTAAAGAATGAAACAATTTGTCGTAACACCGTTCGTTCATCTCCCGCACAGCAGTTTGCTGCGAGCGGTTCGATTTTTTCTTGCAAGGTTTTTGATTTACTTATTGTTGTTGCACTTCTCGTTGCAAACAAGTCACTGCAAATGCTATTCTAATGTGTGTATTACTCATATAAATAAATTACTCATAATCTCTGCTAATTTTTCTACACACACACAAATGTAGAAGAATTACAAGTTACTACTGGTAGAACAAAGAGAAAGTTACTAAGATTAAAGCTAAGCAAAACTGTATTATGGAATTTTTAAATGAAAAATGTATGTAGTGGTATTTCAAGATATGTGAACGAAGGGTAAATAGATTTTATTATTGAATAAAATTATTGAATTGATCGAATAAAGATACATTTTTTTGAATGCGGTAGTTTAATTTACATAAGATGCAAATTGATTGTGATATGCCAGCTCTAAGCTGAGCTGCATATCATTGGGAGGACTTAGCGTGATGTGAAATTTTAAAATGTTTCCTGACGTATGAAGCAACTTGATCTGGCGTAGTAAAGTAAGACGGTATTACACAAGTAGAATTTATTATTAATTGATATATAATTACTATATTTAAATATTTACAAGTATTTGATGTTTAAATCTATTACATAGACATAATTTTTAACTTAAATGTTGGAATTTTCGTCGTCTTCAGTAATATCCATTATGGCACAACAATTTTTTTACCTCCTCCTTTATTCCGGCATCTTTCTTCTGTCGCGCAGCTAAATGTTTTGCTCGGGTTTTAGCATTATCTTTTACATACTGCTAACTTAATTAATAACAAAAAAAAAAAAAAAACGAAAAAAACTAATGAATATAGCTTGGTTGACACGTTCTTTTTAAAAACTATTCATAAAGAGGAAATAAAGCAAACTACTTATACATATTTAAGGCTTCTATCTGTTATAGATGCCGAGATCTCGCCATACATATATGTAGGTCTGCTATGGTGTGTTGTCTAAACTTTGTTGCGATTGCAAGTGAAACATCTGTGCAATAGGCAATCCTTACCACTGTTCGCAGTGACCACATTTAAGCATTCTTTCTGCCAACTGCTAAACTATAAGCAAAAAATTAAAATAATTTAGTTTATTTTTCAATCAATTCATTCAGTACCTTCTGTCTCTGCGTGCAAACTGTTCCCTTTTTGTCGTTGGTACTTTCACTGTTAAAAGAAATAGTTTGTACATTAGTACTTAACTCTACGGCCGTCCACACATGGAACATCTTCTTCTTTAAGAACAACCGGATATATTGAAATTAATGCAAAGCCTCCATCCGTATCATTTAATTTCATTTTTGCACAATCCATTGTGCAATTTGTTTTAATTTTGCACCGTTTCTGTATTGCAGTGCTGCCAGATATTTTTTTTCGAGTGTAATTCTAACATAAAAAGGGTAACTATATCCGAAGACACTGTTGATGTAACTTGTTGATTTGTTAAGAATTATCGGAAGACTTGCCTACACGAAAGAACGAAATATCTGTTGATAGTGTACAGGAAGCGTAGCTAAAATAGGCAGTATTCTGTGTTATAACCAGTGAGCCACAGACCTACTCATATGTACTCAATAAATTGAAATTCTCCTTCATAATTGCTTGATATTCAATCTCCTAATTATTTGTATACAGTCTTTGAGTGCGAGCCAGCATAACGGTTTTTGAATGTTTTAAACAAATGTTGCACTCAGACCTTTTAAACAAATGTTGAACTCAGACCTTGCGTAGCACTCCACTCTGTGGGAATGACATGTGTAATATGTGTGTTCGATATGGAATTTAGTTTTGTTTGCTTTGTTCAAGGTGGTTCACCTTAACCTGACCCAACGGATAACTTTACAACTTTTTTAATTGTTTTAATATTAACTTTTGGTTTTATGTTTCTCATGGCGCATTACAAGTCATATGAATGTGCTGCCGTCGTAAAATTTAACATTCGAAACAACTACTTAATTGTAAAAACTCAATGCAAGAAATATTATAGTTTGTACTTTAGATTGCACTTAATATTTTTCGTAGTTTAAAAGTATGGAAATATTATTTTTTACAAGCTTTTATTTTACTTATTATGTAAGTAATTAGGTAATGATCAAGCTAAGCTGATAAAATTATGCTATTTAAATTTATAGAAATGCAAATATCAATTAATATTTCGTTTTGGCCTTATATTAAAGATTTTTTTTTTTTTTTGATTATATACAAAACTTTCAAAGAAGCTTTCTTGGCGTTTTTTACAATGTTTTTCAGGTGCAAACTGGTAGAATAGAACAGTATTGTGAGGCATCCGGCGATGTGGTTCCATAAATGTTAAATTTGCTGTGGTTGGTAAATATCATTTGTCTGAACTAATTAAAACAACTAAAGCGTAATAGGAAACATAAAATTAAACAATAAATTTATAATAAAATTGTTTTGTATGCTAATTACTTTTATGCTGTCTGTTCGTACGTTTGCGGTGAGTTCTTATCACGTGTAGAGTATAAACGCAGTAGGCAATTCTTACCACTGTTCGCAGGGTTCCAATTTAAACTTTTTTGCTGCCAACTGCACACCTATAAGCAAAAAAATAAAAATTTTTTAGAATTTCTTTTTAAAGCAATTGACAAAAACTTCATTCAGAACCTTCTGTCTCTACTTGCAAACTGTTTCCTTTTAACTTTATTTCAGCTTCTCGCTTTTGCAACGCTGCTAGATTTCTTGCGCGTGTCGCAGCATTATCATTTTTATGCGCCGTATAGTGCTGTTGTAGTTCCGAGTATTTTTGGAAGCTACGCGGACAAAGTGCACAAATATAAATGTGCTTGCCGAGATGTGTGCGGAGATGTTCTTTGTACTTGGCAGCTAGATGGAATGATTGTACGCAGTATTTACACTTGTATTGATGTTCAAAAGTATGTTTTTGAATATGCGTAATTATAGATTCAGCTGTACGGAAACTGTAATTTATACAAAAATAAAACTAATAATATTATTATATTTATTTTAATTCAAATTCAACAACATACCCTTTGCCACAATGTTCACACTTGTGTGGTCTTTCCTGGTTGTGTGGTTTTGTGTCACGGCGTTGTTTGTGTGTCAAGTTCTGTTCTTTCTTTTGCAGCGCAGCTAGATTTCTCGCGCGTGTCTCAGCATTATCATTTTTATGCTCCGTATAGTGCTGTTGTAGTTTAGCATATTTTTGGAAGCTACGCGGACAAAGTGCACAAATATAAATTTCATCACCGAGATGTGTGCGGAGATGTTCATTGTAATTGGCAGCTAGATTGAAAGATTCTTCGCAGTATTTACACTTGTATTGATGTTCAACATTATGCTTTTGAATATGTGTAATTATAGATTCAGCTGTACGAAAACTGTAATATGTACAAGCATATAAGTAATATTATAATTTACATATTTTAATGGAAATATAACAACCTACCATTTGCCACAATGTTCACATTTGTGTGGTCTTTCCTCGTTGTGTTGATTTGTGTCACGGCTTTGTGTGTGCTGAAAGATATGTGCTTTTAACTCCTTAGCGTTAGAAAACTTTATTCTGTTCTTGCTTAAATGTGAACTCCCTACTTCAATTGATTCTTCAGTAAGTTCTTGTGTTATATGAACATTTTCTTCGTTGTTACTTTCACTGTTAATAGCAAAAGTTGATACGTTGTCATTGTGCACTTCGTCCGTCCATACTAGGTCTTCCAAGTCCACTTCTTCTTTAACAATTACCGGATGCATTGACATTGATGCAAAGTCTTCATCCGTCACATTTAATTCTTGCTTTATACAATCCATTGAAGTGGTTCGTTTACAAATATAACAAATCGTTCTAATTTTGACCCGCTGCTGTTTTTGTTTTACAACATATGTTATGAAAAGTGTATTGCAGTGCTGCCAGATGTTTTTGCGTTGTTCTTTTTAGTTCAAAAAAGGGTAACTGTATTTTAAGACACTGGTGATGTAACTCTCGATTTCTACATCAGACTGCAATAAAGATTTTGAGTAATTTAAAAAAATGGAAACATTATTTTTTACAAGCTTTTATTTTATTTATTATGTGCGTAACTAGGTTAAAGCCAGCTACTAATGATCGAGCTAAGCGTATATTTCAAATGCATAGAATTTGAATTCATAGAATATGCAATACTTCGTAATTTTTGGAATATACACAAACCTTTCTAAGCAGCTTCCTTGGCATTTTTCCACAAGTGCTTTCCGGTGCAAACTGATAGAGCAGAACAGTATCATGAGGCAACTGGTGATGTGCTGCTTTACATGTTAAATGTGCTGTGGTTGGTCAACAACAATATTTGACTTGATATATTTATAATATATTATTTTGTATGCTAATTACTTTTACGCTGACTGTTCATATGTTGCCGCTAAGTTCTTATTTTGCATTAATTCATTATATTTCTTTTGTCGAGCAGCAAAATGTTTTAACCGAGTTTCTTCATCATCATTTTCGTGTTCCGTTTCATGCTTACGCAAATCGACAACATAACGAAAACCAAGTGGACAAAATTTACAGTTGTATATCTCATCACCGTGATATTTACGGAGATGCCTGGTGTAACTGATGCAATGCGCAAAGGACTCTGCACAATATTTGCATTTGTAGGGTTTTTCGCCAGTGTGTATACGTGTGTGACAGGTTAAAATTCTATTAGTAGCAAAGCTGCAAGTTATATAAAAATAAAAAAACGTTTAGGAAAAATACAAAAAAAAAATCGACCATAATTATTTACCACTTTTTGCAGATGTCACATTTATATGATTTTTCTTTCCTTTGGTTAACTTTTAAGTAGAAAAAAATATACATAGACGTTTATTATTATTAGAATTGTAAGCGTTTTACCTTTTGAAGTTGCTGGCGGTATTTCTACTGCTACATTTTCATGTTCCTTAATATGCTTTTTTAGTTCATTTGATCTTTGAAAACTACGTGGACAAAGATCACAAGCGTAAATTTCATCACCAAGATGTTTTTGAAGGTGCCGCGTGTAAGTGGTACCATGAGAAAAAGACTTTTCACAGTATTTACATTTGTAAGGTTGTTCGCCCGTGTGTCTACGCATGTGATTATTCAAAGTATCCTTCTTGCTAAAACTATCATATTATAAAAAAAATTAACAATTATAGAAAAATCGCAAACAGTCGATTTAAGGTAACTTACCTAATTTCACAGATGTCACAATTATACGATTTTTCTTGCAACTGGCTCACTTGAAAGTAAAGAAATTTAAATAAAAACATAATTTAAAACAATGTTTTTAACTATTTAAGTTGTGTATTTTTGCATACCATCTGCCGAAATATTGCATGCTAGTCTCCGTTCGTCCTCTTTTATTTGCAGCTCAGCTAGATTTCTTGCGCGTGTCGCAGCATCATCACTTTTATGTTCCGCATAGTGTTTCTTTAGTTCAGTGGATTTTTGAAAGCCACGTGGACACAATTGACAAGTGTAAATCTCATCGCCAAGATGTGTTTGTAGATGTCGGCTGTAAGCGTAAGCAACCGTAAAACCCTCTGCACAATATTTACATTTGTATGCTTGCTCGCCAGTGTGTCTACGCATGTGACTACTTAAAGCTTGTTTACTGCAGTAGCTGTAAATCAAAAAAAAAAATAAAAAATAAATAATTAACAAATACAGCATAAAGTAAATTTGAGCGTGTACTTACCGTACTTCGCAGATGTTACATTTATAAAGTTTTTCTTTTAACTGATTAAGTGCTAAGTTAAAAAATTTAAATATAAGTATAACCTTTCTTATATAATTATGCTTCATTACCTTCTGTGACTTGTGTAGAAATTTTCATTCTTATTTCCGTTTCCTTTGCTTGTAGCGCGGCAAGATTAGTTGCACGTGTCTCAGCATCATCGTTTTCATGTTCCGTATGGTGCTTACGCAGATCATTGAGTTTCTGAAAGCTGCGTGGGCATAGCTCACAAATATAAATTTCATCGCCAAGATGTGTTCGCATATGCCGTATGTAATTGGAGCCATGAGGAAATGTCTTTTCACAGTACTTGCACTTGTATGGCTGCTCGCCTGTGTGCGCACGCATATGCGTCTGTAAATTATTTTTATGAAAGCTGAGAAATAAAAATAAAATAAAAATTTGGATAAAAAAATACATTTAATTACTTACCATTTATCGCAGAAATCACATTTGTGCAATGTTTCTCCTAACTTTTCACGTTTTATCTTCCATTTGTACGTTCGCTTTCCCAATTGGTTAGCTAACAAGTAGAAACAATTTAATGTATTTGTGGAGTTTTTAAAGATTGAATTAAAATTACTAATGGCGTTAACTTAGACCTATGGAATAAGAGCTCAATTAAGGTTCTAATAGAATTCTATATTCCCTACCAAAGCATCAGCAGCATAAAGTTTCAATTAGCGCAAGTATTCAAATATGGATTCTTTCCTTCATTACCTTCTGCTATGGTTGGCGCATTGCTTATTTTCCATTTAATTTCAGCTTCCTTCTTCTCCAGCGCAGCTAGATTTCTTTCACGCGTCTCAGCATCATCACTTTTATGTTCCAGACTATGCATTTGTAGTTCCGAGTGTTTTTTAAATCCACGCGGGCAAAGTTCACAAATATAAATTTCCTCGCCAAGATGCTTTCGAAGATGTCTGATGTAGAGCATACTGAAACTGAATACCCGTTCGCAATATTTACACTTGTACGGCTTTTCACCCGTGTGTATACGCATATGCATACGCAAGGATTCAATCAAATGAAAACTGTAAATTAATTCTAACATTTACAAATGTACGTTTTAATTTTTGCTAAATTTTAAAGGCTTACCGCTTGCCACAGTGTTCACATTTTCGTTCATGTTTATAAAGTTTGGCATGTTCACGCAATTTATCACGTCCTTCAAATGCTTCACCACACATTTCACAAGCTACTTGATTGTTACGGTGCGACAGTATATGCTTTCTAACAGCGCGTTTGTCGGAATAGGATTTTGGACAAATCGTACACTGAAAGCGCTCTTTGTGGTCGTTTTGCAACATGTGTTCGTTTAATTCCTCAGCAGTCAAGAAGTGTATTCTACATTCGCACAAAAATGTGCTTTGAATTTCAAGCGATTTCTCTGATTGTAATTGCTCGCTTTCCATATCTTCTTGATTGTAAATAATTGTTGCTTCTTTTTCGTTTAATACGTTGTTTGTACTTAATGCATCAGCCGAGAACTCTTCCTCCGGCCAAACAATGTCTTCCAAATCGAGTTCTTCTTTAACAACCACCATATTCATCGGCGTTGAAGCCAAATCTTCATCGTTGTCACACATTTCCTCTTTAACGCAATCCATTGTACAATTTTAGTTTAACTATAATTGTTAACAAAAGTAGCGTAGCGTTCTTTCTATTTATTTATTTGTTGTGCAGCTGTTTGGCAAAAATAAGGGTTGGCAAGCACTCTTAAATAGTTAGGGTGTGTTTTTTTATGTGTAATACTTATCAACGTAGTGTGTTGCCATATGCAACTAATCTCTGAAATTCTCATTGAAATTAGATTTCGTATTAGAACTGCATTGTAAAACTAACTGCTATTCAATTAAAATTTGCGATCCAATCTGACTTAATATAGAAGGATGAATTAGGATGAATAAGGATGAATACTATAATTGTGGTACCTAACTATTTGACTGCACTGTTCCGCTTTGATAAGGCTGTAAGATTATTAATATACATATCGAAGATACTCTTTTAAGGATACTGTTGATGATTTGTAAAATCATGAAAGATGATAGTTCTTCTTACTTACTTATATGGCCGTCAACCGTCCACCGTTCATGGCCGCGTCTAGGAAGGCACCGAATCGACCTAGTTATAGTCCGGTGGCTCTACAATAGTGAAATCATTCTACTGAACAATGTAACTGTTAAAGCTTTCAGTATCAGCATATGAAAAATTTGTTTTGTAAAGTAAAAATTTTAAGTCAACTATTTTATTATTTCATTCAATCAATGGTTCAAAGTTATTGCAAACCTCAAATATTTTTCATTTGCTTTGCATTGTTGCTAAATACTTTCGGTCTGCACATTGGTGTGACTTATCAGCGAGAATTTTGTTTCCAATTCCCGTGTATTACACATCTTAAGCATTAATTCATCATCTTTGTTTTGACGAGCAGCTAGATTTATTCTACGGGTAACAGCATCATCATTTTTGTGTGCCGCATAGTGCTTACGCAGTTCGGAGTTCAATCGAAAGCCGCGCGGACAATGTTCACAATTATAGATTTCGTTGCCTAGATGTATGCGTAGATGCCGGATATAACTGGAACTATACGTAAAAGACTGTTCACAGTATTTACATTTGTAAGGCTGTTCGCCAGTGTGTGTACGAATGTGAGTTTTTAAACTTTGTTTATTACTGAAGCTGTAAAATTTATAAAATAATTATTAATTACAGAAAAAAATGTAAGTTCAATAACAAGCATTTACCACATTTCGCAGTTGTCACATTTATATGGTTTTTCTTTCATTTGGTTTACTGTATACAAATAGAAATATAACATAAAATTAATGTAAATTTATTTACTCGAAAAATTTGCTTAAATACCTTCTGTCTCTGCGTTCGAAATTTGTAAACTGAGTTTCAATGCAGCCTCCTTTGCTTGCAGCGCAGCTAAATTTCTAGCGCGTGTCTCAGCATCTTCCTTTTTATGTGCCGGATAGTGATTTTGTAGCTCCGTTGGTCTTTGAAAGCCCCGTGGACAAAGTGTACAAATATAAATTTCATCACCAAGATGTGCACGCAGATGTCTGTTATATGCAGAAGCATGCGTAAAAGCCTGTTCGCAATATTTACACTTGTATGGCTTTTCGCCTGTATGTGCACGCATGTGCGTGCCTAAATTTTGTTTATTTGTGAAGCTGTATGCAAATGTAAAAAAAAATATATTAATATAATTTATAATAAAAGCTAATCCAGCTACTTACCACATTTCGCAGAGCTCACATTTATAGCGCGTTTCACGCAACTGATTTGCTGTTAAGCATACACTGACTTTAATAATTATAAGCTTTAATAATTAAATAGCAATTTAGTGATTGAGTACCTTCTGCCATATACGCTGTAGAACTGCTTAACTGTAACTTTAAAGCAGCTTCTTTCTTTTGCAGCTCAACTAGATTTCTTTTGCGCGTCTCAGCATCCTCATTTTTATGTGCTGCAATGTGCCTACGTAATTCAGTAGAACGCTGAAAGCCACGTGGACAGAGGTAACAACAGTAAACTTCACTGCCAAGATGCGTTGAGAGGTGTGTCATGAGATTGTATCTTTGTGCAAAAGCACGTTCACAGTATTTACATTTGTGCGGCTTATCTCCAGTGTGTGTAAGCATGTGCTTACGCTTAGTTGTCGCAAAATGAAAACTGAAAAAGCATTAATAATATTATTTATTATTTTAATTTTTTACATTAATTTGTATAACTTACCGCTTGTCACAATGATCACATTGATGCATTTTTTCATGATTGTACTGTTTTGTATGTGTACTCAGTAGAAACGGTCCACTAAATGTGGCGCCACACATTTTGCAAACATAAGCCTGTTCCTTACTATGCTTAAGGATATGTGTAGCTAGTATATGTTTGTGCTCTTGTTGCAACATATGTTCTTTTAATGCTACAGCTGTCGAAAAGTTTATTTTGCACTCGCATAAATATGTCTTTCCATCATCATTTGGTATTACTGAAGTTGTTTGTTCTATATCCTCATCTTCGTAGTTCATTGTTGGTTTTTTTACATCATTTAAATTTGTTTTTAACGTTGCATTGGAAAACTCTTCATCATCAGACCACACAATAGCTTCCAAATCGAGTTCTTCTTTAACAACTGCCGCATTCATTGGCATTGTTGCAAAATTTGCTTCGTTATCACTCATCTGCACCTTCACACAATCCATTGTTCTGCTTAATTTAGAAATTTGAATTTTATCCTAGTCTCCATTTGTAAATGAAGCGTTCTTTCTGTTTTTGTTTTGAAACATATGGAAAGTGTATTAGCAGTGCTGCCAGATGCGTAAAATATGTTCTTCAATTGTTGTTGCAGTTCATGGAAACAGAATTGGGATTGTCTTAAGACTCAATTCATCGTATTGTGGTCGAAT
The DNA here is from genome assembly GCA_035044805.1 of Leucophenga maculata. Lineage (NCBI taxonomy): Eukaryota > Metazoa > Arthropoda > Insecta > Diptera > Drosophilidae > Leucophenga > Leucophenga maculata. The sequence continues at coordinate 2,560,879 of JAWNNP010002956.1, read as the reverse complement.
ATTTGGGCTTCTGAAGAGTGTGTACACGATTTGTTTCGCATCAATTGAAAGACGAGGAAAAGGCGCTTCGGATTCAAGATTCGAACGACATCATTAAAGAAGCCAAAAAGCATCAAAACTTCCTTTTCAACATTGTTAATGGTATTTTCAATACGATCCTGAAACCAAGTGTCAAAGTGACGAATGGAAGCCACCCGGTGAGCCAAAACCCAAAAAATAACGTTTGGAAAAGTCAAGTTGATTTTTTTCTACGATTCGAAGTGCATTATTAACCAAGACTTCATTCCAATGGACCAAACAATAAATGCGCAATTTTATCGGAGTGTTATGAGGCATTTACTCCGTCGTATTCAGCCAGAATATCGCGAAGAAGCCAGTTGGCGTTTGTTTCCCGATAATGCGCCAACACACCGATAGACACTTGTGACCGATTTTTTGACCAAACTTTGTTTTTTTTTTAGTAGGGAAAAGTGCAAAATATGTAGTAAAATACATATTTTTCAGAGCTTTTCGAAAATTAGGGGGGGGCATACGCCTTTGTATAGGGTGTAGAGCACTGGACCAAAAATGCTTCCTTGAGATACTTCGGCGTTTATATGCAAAATAGAAGATGTTTCGCATTTTTGCTATATTAGAGGACTTTATTTATTAAAGAAGATTAAATCAACCAGAAATACATCGCATGGAGTCACTTTTTTGTAAGTAGATAATACTGGAGTGCCTCAGCCGGTCAAAGGCTTGCTGTCTATCCAGGCATACAGCTGTGCAATAATCCTTGTTTTACAATGCCTTCGCGATTTAATTTATTCATCAGTGACATTGTTAAGATGTTCTGTGCCCTCTTCTTAGCCCGAACTCACAAAAATATTTATCAGAAAATTAATGTAGTTTTGGGGATAATTTTTAATTATAAAACCAACACTATGTTGTCCAAACCAGAGATTTTTTTTCTTTTTGGTGCGCTTTATTTCTGTTTCAACTTCTGCAACTGATTCTTATTCTGAAAAATGTTCCATTTCGCTATCCAAATCTTCATCTCTCACTTCGATTGGCTGACAAACTGTATATTTGTGGTGTCTAAAGGCATGCATGTGGCTTCTCCTCATCTGATTTGCACCAAATTCTATTCTGTCTTTAAGATCTGCGTTTCTTTTAGCAGGTCATTTCAGATACTTCGTAGCTCTCCAAAGAATATGTTCATAATCGCTTGAAAACGAATCAAAGATGCTCAAAAAATTCTGAACTGGACTGAATCCTTAACTCAAGTAGCCTCCTTTTGAGATCACTAATTGCTTTGTTAAACAAACTTCTCCATTTTTAGGTGAATTCTTTTATTTTTTGGTTCGACATCTTACATCAACGGGCAGATACAGCTGTGGACAAAAAAAACTGCTTAATGAATATTGCTTGAAAGAATTTGAGCAGCTAAATCTATGCCGCTTCTCGATTTCATAAATTTTGATGCATGCAGTTCCAAAATACCTGTTTCCCTTTGCTTTATTGAGTATATAAATCAGCCATAAACAGCCTAAAATATCAACTTCTAAACAAAAATTTTTGGCGATCCACGCAGCTTAAGTAAAATAAAAATAATTTCAATATATTCGCTTTTAATTTGTTTAATTTTGATTTAAATCTTAGTTTATAATCGTACAATTTATTTATTTATTATTATTACAGGTCTATTGGCCTTCAAAAATACAAGGTTTATTATTTATGTCAAAATACTACATCGAGCTGTCATAACCCGATTCTTCACTTTCAGAATCATCTTCCTCCTCGCTAGAAGTGTCATTTAATTCCATAATTTCCAAATTTTCCACATCGAAGGGCAAAAATAGTTCAAGCGTATCCTTCGAAATGCCATACCAGGCATAATTGAATTCATTTCGTCTTAGGAAATCACAAATTTTATACATCTCCAAAATGTCGTGACGTATTTCGTTGACGGTGAAGTTACGTCCGCAATTTAGCTGCTGATGCACCTCTAAATTGGCGCGTAGCGAGTACGATAAAGTGCAGCTGTTGCATCGCAACGGTTCAGCTTCTTGTTGCATAATCGGTTGCGTCGTTGGCGGATCTATTTCATTTAATTGTACAAACTTGCCCGTTATATCTTCAACAATTAGATATGACTTAGTGCGTTCAAGCGACCTCTTTGCTCCGCCGTGGTGATAGGGCACCACAAACAAATCCTTGTTCATCGGGCACTGCGTAAAGCAGTACAGATTGGCGTGCACAGTTTCTGCCAAATAACTTTTATGTTTCTGCTGATGCTGCAAATAACTGTTGCGTATTTCACTCATTTCATATAACGGAGTCGTTAACGGCTTTAGGTTCTGTTGTGCTATCCGATATTGCAACGGCAGTTCCATTACCTTCTGGTAATTGTCCTGCTCAACGATGTTGCCCCACGATGCACGTTGTACAGAAACTTCTACAATTTTTATGCTGCAATTGCTGAAGTTCACTTGATAGACTTCGACCAGATGATCTCCAATGCGTTCCAGTAGCATGAAGTATGGCACGCTAATACACGTATGTATGTCGAGGTGATGTCCTATTTTAAGGTTGCTGCTTTGAAAGCGTAGCACTTTATTGCAGACCTCCACATAGATTGCCAAATTGAAAGTCAACTGTGGCGAATCAAGGAACAAGCAACGGAACATATCCGGTATAGTTTGCTTAAAAGACACGCTCAGAAATTTCATTGCATCGTTGCTGCCACTTTCATCATAAAGAAAGAAAGTCTCCAGTGTGCGGAACTCCGCAGTTCGCATAATCGGCGTCATCTGTGTATTTATATATAAACGTTGCGCTTTGTCCTTGCGTATCCAATGTTCACAGATTGGATGTTCATGGCGCAAACGGCTGAAGCAGGCTTGGCAGTCCTGCAAAGAGCCATCATGTGCTATATTCCGATGGTGAAAGGTTCGGGCGTTCTCATCGGCGCTGAAGCAGTAGCGTAATGAAATGGCATTCATGTTGTTGATTTTTTTTTTAAAAATAGTTTAAAAGTATTTAAAGATTTTTTTTCAATATTTTGATATTTAAATTTGAAGTTCACTTGGATGTGTTCAACTCAGGATATGTTAAAAAGATTTTAAGGATTTTTTTTTCAAAATTTTGATATTATGAAATTTAAATTTTAAGATCACTTTGATGTGCTCAACTCAGGATTTGATGTTGTTCTGAAGCACTACTAGCAGTGCACGCTCAATTTATACTCTCAGGACTGCTACAGTTCGCAGGTAGTTAATGACCAAAGTTGACAGGTAGGTAATGACCGACGCCATTTTATTATCTACCTGCTCTGGTTAGATGAAAGGGACAGATGTAATGTAATAAAATTCCATAATTCGCGGATTCTATAGATTTTTAAATGTCTGGAAATTACGGATTAATATGAAAATTGTTTCGTTTTATTACTGCGCAGATGTTCAAACTGAATTCTTTGGAAATATATGAAAAGTATTTAATGTATGTGAATAGAGATAATGAGGGTATATATATATGTCAAGTATATTGCAGTTACCAAAAAAGTAAGTTGTTGTATATATATACTCAACTTAAGATTTTCCATATTTGTTGTATAACATTTTATCTACAAATCAAATTTTTATTTTAGAAATGGAGCAACAAATTGTTTATAATAAAATTTCTATCGCTGGAAATGATCACCAATTGACGAAAACCAAAGAAAGACAGCTGCTGTGTAAAAATGGCGCCCAACGTGGGTACTGCATGCAAAAAACTGAAATTCAAAGTTCGACTGAGTTAGTTTTTGGTTTTACTTGAAGCGAATTTTATATAACAAAATTGATTCTCTCATTTTAAAATGTTTATGAAGGATTTACTAAAGGTCACGAGGTGGACTCCAAAAAGTATATATATATTACCTTCATCAGCATCAAAATGCTAGTCGATATAGGTATGTCCGTCTGTTTGTCTGTCTATCTGACTGTCCACATGAAAATGGACCACTTGGATACTACAAGAGTTAGAGCCTTCAAGTTTGGATATTTCGATTCTACTATTCTTATTTTAGAACACTTTTATTTAAAGAACATGCTAACTCTCTTCCCTAAAAAGAAATTTTGTTTGAACAAATGTCTCTTGTTGTTGTTAAGTTAGAAACACAACATTTGATCCAACCATAATCCTTATAAAATATTTTATTTAGCTTCTTCAATTGTTGTTGCAGTTCATGGAAACAGAATTGGGATTGTCTTAAGACTCAATTCATCGTATTGTGGTCGAATATTTGGGCTTCTGAAGAGTGTGTACACGATTTGTTTCGCATCAATTGAAAGACGAGGAAAAGGCGCTTCGGATTCAAGATTCGAACGACATCATTAAAGAAGCCAAAAAGCATCAAAACTTCCTTTTCAACATTGTTAATGGTATTTTCAATATGATCCTGAAACCAAGTGTCAAAGTGACGAATGGAAGCCACCCGGTGAGCCAAAACCCAAAAAATAACGTTTGGAAAAGTCAAGTTGATTTTTTTCTACGATTCGAAGTGCATTATTAACCAAGACTTCATTCCAATGGACCAAACAATAAATGCGCAATTTTATCGGAGTGTTATGAGGCATTTACTCCGTCGTATTCAGCCAGAATATCGCGAAGAAGCCAGTTGGCGTTTGTTTCCCGATAATGCGCCAACACACCGATAGACACTTGTGACCGATTTTTTGACCAAACTTTGTTTTTTTTTTAGTAGGGAAAAGTGCAAAATATGTAGTAAAATACATATTTTTCAGAGCTTTTCGAAAATTAGGGGGGGGCATACGCCTTTGTATAGGGTGTAGAGCACTGGACCAAAAATGCTTCCTTGAGATACTTCGGCGTTTATATGCAAAATAGAAGATGTTTCGCATTTTTGCTATATTAGAGGACTTTATTTATTAAAGAAGATTAAATCAACCAGAAATACATCGCATGGAGTCACTTTTTTGTAAGTAGATAATACTGGAGTGCCTCAGCCGGTCAAAGGCTTGCTGTCTATCCAGGCATACAGCTGTGCAATAATCCTTGTTTTACAATGCCTTCGCGATTTAATTTATTCATCAGTGACATTGTTAAGATGTTCTGTGCCCTCTTCTTAGCCCGAACTCACAAAAATATTTATCAGAAAATTAATGTAGTTTTGGGGATAATTTTTAATTATAAAACCAACACTATGTTGTCCAAACCAGAGATTTTTTTTCTTTTTGGTGCGCTTTATTTCTGTTTCAACTTCTGCAACTGATTCTTATTCTGAAAAATGTTCCATTTCGCTATCCAAATCTTCATCTCTCACTTCGATTGGCTGACAAACTGTATATTTGTGGTGTCTAAAGGCATGCATGTGGCTTCTCCTCATCTGATTTGCACCAAATTCTATTCTGTCTTTAAGATCTGCGTTTCTTTTAGCAGGTCATTTCAGATACTTCGTAGCTCTCCAAAGAATATGTTCATAATCGCTTGAAAACGAATCAAAGATGCTCAAAAAATTCTGAACTGGACTGAATCCTTAACTCAAGTAGCCTCCTTTTGAGATCACTAATTGCTTTGTTAAACAAACTTCTCCATTTTTAGGTGAATTCTTTTATTTTTTGGTTCGACATCTTACATCAACGGGCAGATACAGCTGTGGACAAAAAAAACTGCTTAATGAATATTGCTTGAAAGAATTTGAGCAGCTAAATCTATGCCGCTTCTCGATTTCATAAATTTTGATGCATGCAGTTCCAAAATACCTGTTTCCCTTTGCTTTATTGAGTATATAAATCAGCCATAAACAGCCTAAAATATCAACTTCTAAACAAAAATTTTTGGCGATCCACGCAGCTTAAGTAAAATAAAAATAACTTCAATATATTCGCTTTTAATTTGTTTAATTTTGATTTAAATCTTAGTTTATAATCGTACAATTTATTTATTTATTATTATTACAGGTCTATTGGCCTTCAAAAATACAAGGTTTATTATTTATGTCAAAATACTACATCGAGCTGTCATAACCCGATTCTTCACTTTCAGAATCATCTTCCTCCTCGCTAGAAGTGTCATTTAATTCCATAATTTCCAAATTTTCCACATCGAAGGGCAAAAATAGTTCAAGCGTATCCTTCGAAATGCCATACCAGGCATAATTGAATTCATTTCGTCTTAGGAAATCACAAATTTTATACATCTCCAAAATGTCGTGACGTATTTCGTTGACGGTGAAGTTACGTCCGCAATTTAGCTGCTGATGCACCTCTAAATTGGCGCGTAGCGAGTACGATAAAGTGCAGCTGTTGCATCGCAACGGTTCAGCTTCTTGTTGCATAATCGGTTGCGTCGTTGGCGGATCTATTTCATTTAATTGTACAAACTTGCCCGTTATATCTTCAACAATTAGATATGACTTAGTGCGTTCAAGCGACCTCTTTGCTCCGCCGTGGTGATAGGGCACCACAAACAAATCCTTGTTCATCGGGCACTGCGTAAAGCAGTACAGATTGGCGTGCACAGTTTCTGCCAAATAACTTTTATGTTTCTGCTGATGCTGCAAATAACTGTTGCGTATTTCACTCATTTCATATAACGGAGTCGTTAACGGCTTTAGGTTCTGTTGTGCTATCCGATATTGCAACGGCAGTTCCATTACCTTCTGGTAATTGTCCTGCTCAACGATGTTGCCCCACGATGCACGTTGTACAGAAACTTCTACAATTTTTATGCTGCAATTGCTGAAGTTCACTTGATAGACTTCGACCAGATGATCTCCAATGCGTTCCAGTAGCATGAAGTATGGCACGCTAATACACGTATGTATGTCGAGGTGATGTCCTATTTTAAGGTTGCTGCTTTGAAAGCGTAGCACTTTATTGCAGACCTCCACATAGATTGCCAAATTGAAAGTCAACTGTGGCGAATCAAGGAACAAGCAACGGAACATATCCGGTATAGTTTGCTTAAAAGACACGCTCAGAAATTTCATTGCATCGTTGCTGCCACTTTCATCATAAAGAAAGAAAGTCTCCAGTGTGCGGAACTCCGCAGTTCGCATAATCGGCGTCATCTGTGTATTTATATATAAACGTTGCGCTTTGTCCTTGCGTATCCAATGTTCACAGATTGGATGTTCATGGCGCAAACGGCTGAAGCAGGCTTGGCAGTCCTGCAAAGAGCCATCATGTGCTATCTTCCGATGGTGAAAGGTTCGGGCGTTCTCATCGGCGCTGAAGCAGTAGCGTAATGAAATGGCATTCATGTTGTTGATTTTTTTTTTAAAAATAGTTTAAAAGTATTTAAAGATTTTTTTTCAATATTTTGATATTTAAATTTGAAGTTCACTTGGATGTGTTCAACTCAGGATATGTTAAAAAGATTTTAAGGATTTTTTTTTCAAAATTTTGATATTATGAAATTTAAATTTTAAGATCACTTTGATGTGCTCAACTCAGGATTTGATGTTGTTCTGAAGCACTACTAGCAGTGCACGCTCAATTTATACTCTCAGGACTGCTACAGTTCGCAGGTAGTTAATGACCAAAGTTGACAGGTAGGTAATGACCGACGCCATTTTATTATCTACCTGCTCTGGTTAGATGAAAGGGACAGATGTAATGTAATAAAATTCCATAATTCGCGGATTCTATAGATTTTTAAATGTCTGGAAATTACGGATTAATATGAAAATTGTTTCGTTTTATTACTGCGCAGATGTTCAAACTGAATTCTTTGGAAATATATGAAAAGTATTTAATGTATGTGAATAGAGATAATGAGGGTATATATATATGTCAAGTATATTGCAGTTACCAAAAAAGTAAGTTGTTGTATATATATACTCAACTTAAGATTTTCCATATTTGTTGTATAACATTTTATCTACAAATCAAATTTTTATTTTAGAAATGGAGCAACAAATTGTTTATAATAAAATTTCTATCGCTGGAAATGATCACCAATTGACGAAAACCAAAGAAAGACAGCTGCTGTGTAAAAATGGCGCCCAACGTGGGTACTGCATGCAAAAAACTGAAATTCAAAGTTCGACTGAGTTAGTTTTTGGTTTTACTTGAAGCGAATTTTATATAACAAAATTGATTCTCTCATTTTAAAATGTTTATGAAGGATTTACTAAAGGTCACGAGGTGGACTCCAAAAAGTATATATATATTACCTTCATCAGCATCAAAATGCTAGTCGATATAGGTATGTCCGTCTGTTTGTCTGTCTATCTGACTGTCCACATGAAAATGGACCACTTGGATACTACAAGAGTTAGAGCCTTCAAGTTTGGATATTTCGATTCTACTATTCTTATTTTAGAACACTTTTATTTAAAGAACATGCTAACTCTCTTCCCTAAAAAGAAATTTTGTTTGAACAAATGTCTCTTGTTGTTGTTAAGTTAGAAACACAACATTTGATCCAACCATAATCCTTATAAAATATTTTATTTAGCTTCAGATGGCATTACTCAAAGCGGAAACCCCCATGCAAATATGTAGCTCCTTTCTGAATTTTTGTACTTGCTGTTTTGTTTTGTTGTACTTGCTGTTAATTTGGCTAGAATCGAAGAATTTGGTATGGTTTATATCAATCTCTATAAAATATTTGAGTATAGTCCGAATCGGATCACAAAAAGCAGTGTCACACCTATAAAAAGTCAAGTCAATATACAATGTTCAGAAAATGAATGTAGTTTTGCGGATAATTTTTAATTACAAGGCCAACTATTTTGTTGAATCCAGGGAATTTTTTCTTTTTGATGCGTTTTATTTCTGTTTTAACTTCTGCAACTGATTCTAATTCTGAAAAATGTTCCATTTCGCTAAGCAAATCTTCATCTCTCACTTCTATTGGCTGACAAACTGTATATTTGTGGTGTCTAAAGGCATGCATTTGCCTTCTCTTCGTCTGATTTGCACCAAATTCCATTATTTTCTTATGTGCTACGTTTCTTTTAGCAATTTATTTCAGGTTCTTTGTGTTTCTCCAAAGATTATATTTATAATCGCTTGAAAAAAAATCAAGGTTGCTCAAAAATTCTGAAGTAGACTCAATCCTTAAATCAAGTAGCCTCCTTTTGAGATCACTAATGCTTTGTTAAACAAACATATCCATTTTTCGGTGAATTGTTTTATTATTTGTTTGACGCCTTACATCAACATATTCTTTGGAGAGCTACAAAGTATCTGAAAGTACCTGCTAAAAGAAACGCAGATCTTAAAGACAGAATAAAATTTGGTGCAAATCAGATGCATGCTTTTAGACACCACAAATCTACAGTTTGTCAGTTGCAGAAGTTGAAACAGAAATAAAGCGCACCAAAAAGAAAAAAAATCTCTGGTTTGGACAACATAGTGTTGGCTTTATAATTAAAAATTATCCCCAAAACTACATTAATTTTCTGATAAATATTTTTCTGAGTTCGGGCTAAGAAGAGGGCACGGAACATCTTAACAATGTCACTGATGAATAAATTAAATCGCGAAGGCATTGTAAAACAAGGATTATTGCACAGCTGTATGCCTGGATAGACAGCAAGCCTTTGACCGGCTGAGGCACTCCAGTATTATCTACTTACAACAAAAATGTGACTCCATGCAATGTATTTCCGGTTGATTTAATCTTCTTTAATAAATAGAGTTCTCTATATATAGCAAAAATGCGAAACATCTTCAATTTTGCAAATAAACGCCGAAGTTTCTCAAGGAAGCATTTTTGGTCCCATGCTCTAACTCTTGTAGTATCCAAGTGGTCCATTTTCATGTGGACAGCCAGATAGACAGACAAACAGACGGACATACCTATATCGACTAGCATTTTGATGCTGATGAAGGTAATATATATATACTTTTTGGAGTCCACCTCGTGACCTTTAGTAAATCCTTCATAAACATTTTAAAATGAGAGAATCAATTTTGTTATATAAAATTCGCTTCAAGTAAAACCAAAAACTAACTCAGTCGAACTTTGAATTTCAGTTTTTTGCATGCAGTACCCACGTTGGGCGCCATTTTTACACAGCAGCTGTCTTTCTTTGGTTTTCGTCAATTGGTGATCATTTCCAGCGATAGAAATTTTATTATAAACAATTTGTTGCTCCATTTCTAAAATAAAAATTTGATTTGTAGATAAAATGTTATACAACAAATATGGAAAATCTTAAGTTGAGTATATATATACAACAACTTACTTTTTTGGTAACTGCAATATACTTGACATATATATATACCCTCATTATCTCTATTCACATACATTAAATACTTTTCATATATTTCCAAAGAATTCAGTTTGAACATCTGCGCAGTAATAAAACGAAACAATTTTCATATTAATCCGTAATTTCCAGACATTTAAAAATCTATAGAATCCGCGAATTATGGAATTTTATTACATTACATCTGTCCCTTTCATCTAACCAGAGCAGGTAGATAATAAAATGGCGTCGGTCATTACCTACCTGTCAACTTTGGTCATTAACTACCTGCGAACTGTAGCAGTCCTGAGAGTATAAATTGAGCGTGCACTGCTAGTAGTGCTTCAGAACAACATCAAATCCTGAGTTGAGCACATCAAAGTGATCTTAAAATTTAAATTTCATAATATCAAAATTTTGAAAAAAAAATCCTTAAAATCTTTTTAACATATCCTGAGTTGAACACATCCAAGTGAACTTCAAATTTAAATATCAAAATATTGAAAAAAATCTTTAAATACTTTTAAACTATTTTTAAAAAAAAAATCAACAACATGAATGCCATTTCATTACGCTACTGCTTCAGCGCCGATGAGAACGCCCGAACCTTTCACCATCGGAAGATAGCACATGATGGCTCTTTGCAGGACTGCCAAGCCTGCTTCAGCCGTTTGCGCCATGAACATCCAATCTGTGAACATTGGATACGCAAGGACAAAGCGCAACGTTTATATATAAATACACAGATGACGCCGATTATGCGAACTGCGGAGTTCCGCACACTGGAGACTTTCTTTCTTTATGATGAAAGTGGCAGCAACGATGCAATGAAATTTCTGAGCGTGTCTTTTAAGCAAACTATACCGGATATGTTCCGTTGCTTGTTCCTTGATTCGCCACAGTTGACTTTCAATTTGGCAATCTATGTGGAGGTCTGCAATAAAGTGCTACGCTTTCAAAGCAGCAACCTTAAAATAGGACATCACCTCGACATACATACGTGTATTAGCGTGCCATACTTCATGCTACTGGAACGCATTGGAGATCATCTGGTCGAAGTCTATCAAGTGAACTTCAGCAATTGCAGCATAAAAATTGTAGAAGTTTCTGTACAACGTGCATCGTGGGGCAACATCGTTGAGCAGGACAATTACCAGAAGGTAATGGAACTGCCGTTGCAATATCGGATAGCACAACAGAACCTAAAGCCGTTAACGACTCCGTTATATGAAATGAGTGAAATACGCAACAGTTATTTGCAGCATCAGCAGAAACATAAAAGTTATTTGGCGGAAACTGTGCACGCCAATCTGTACTGCTTTACGCAGTGCCCGATGAACAAGGATTTGTTTGTGGTGCCCTATCACCACGGCGGAGCAAAGAGGTCGCTTGAACGCACTAAGTCATATCTAATTGTTGAAGATATAACGGGCAAGTTTGTACAATTAAATGAAATAGATCCGCCAACGACGCAACCGATTATGCAACAAGAAGCTGAACCGTTGCGATGCAACAGCTGCACTTTATCGTACTCGCTACGCGCCAATTTAGAGGTGCATCAGCAGCTAAATTGCGGACGTAACTTCACCGTCAACGAAATACGTCACGACATTTTGGAGATGTATAAAATTTGTGATTTCCTAAGACGAAATGAATTCAATTATGCCTGGTATGGCATTTCGAAGGATACGCTTGAACTATTTTTGCCCTTCGATGTGGAAAATTTGGAAATTATGGAATTAAATGACACTTCTAGCGAGGAGGAAGATGATTCTGAAAGTGAAGAATCGGGTTATGACAGCTCGATGTAGTATTTTGACATAAATAATAAACCTTGTATTTTTGAAGGCCAATAGACCTGTAATAATAATAAATAAATAAATTGTACGATTATAAACTAAGATTTAAATCAAAATTAAACAAATTAAAAGCGAATATATTGAAATTATTTTTTATTTTATTTAAGCATATAAGCATTAACAATAAATTGTTAAATCTAAACTTATAATATGTACTAGCCATCCAGATGGAGGCTAGTAATTTACAGCGGCTCTAAGAATATATCACTGAGCTTGGGAGGTTGTGTTATTTTGTTGAGGGAGAGCTCTTGCAAGCGGGTTTGGGTGATAATCGAGTCTTTTGAGAATAGTTTCGCTTGGTTCGAGCTATTTCAGACTGCACTGTTGGGATATTCAGATCTCTGTGAATACAATCGTTTCGAATGTACCACGGTGCACCAGTTATTATTCTAAGAATTTTAGATTGAGCTCTTTGAATTATTTCCACATTGCTGGCGCTTGCATTGCCCCATAGCTGGGATCCGAATGTCCAAATAGGCTTTATTACTGTGTTATAAAGCAACAACTTGTAATCAAGATTTAATGGTGATCGTGAACTTAATTTGTGTTTTCTTCGCTCCAAAATGTTTTTACGGTATGTGGTCGTCTTTCGAGATGGATTCCCAGATGCATTACCTCATTGGCCTGTGGGATCGTAATTTTGTTTAGAGTTAGCGTAGGGCAAGTATCTTTATTGACGTGTTTACTTCTTTGTTCATTAACTTTTATCCACCAGTTGCCCAGCCGCCACTCTTCGAGATGGGTAAGGTGATCTGCAAGTCGACTTGTTGCTTGTATTGTGCAGCGGGACCAGCTTAATATTGCAGTATCGTCAGCAAATGTTGAAGTTGTGATGTTGTGGTTAATTGGCATAGCTGATGTGTTTAGTACGTAAAGCATGGAGCCAAGTATGCTACTTGGGGCACACCAGCTTTGATTTCCGACCCTACTGTTAGAAAATCATTTTGTCGCACAACGTAGGTTCTTTCGCTGAGATAGGACTTAAGAACCTTGTAAGTATTTTGTGGGAGCAACGCATTAATTTTGTACTTAAGCCCCTCGAGCCAAACTCGATTAAACGCTTGGGCAATATCGAGAAAGATTGCTGAGCAGTATTCACTGTGCTCAAAAGCAATTCGAATCTCTGAGGTAATACGATTGACTTGTTCAATGTTGCCATGCTTTTCGCGAAAACCGAATTGATGGGTAGGGATGATATTTTGAGTTAACTGGCTTATTTTGGTGAGAAAAATCTTTTCAAAGAGCTTGGAAATATATGATAGACGACTTATGGCTCTATATGACGCCACCTGAGTTTTATGATTGATTGATTTTTTTGCAACCAGATGGGGTGAGTTAAATTGTGGTGTAGAGTGTTTTGCTGCAGCAGCGAGAATTGAGTTAAGGGCACTGACAGAGTTTTTTGTATTTAAGTCAATTCGTATTGTAAGCGGTGAGAAAACTGGAATTTCGTTTGTATTGTGGGTATTCCAATAGATTGAAAATTATGGGAGAGTGATCCGATGACAAATCTGCGAGTGATTTTGCAGACAAAAATTTCTAAACGGTTTTATTATACATTTATATTATTTTTTTTACACCGATACAGTATTGCACAATTAAATTATTGACCTACATAGTCTGTCGAGCATTCCTATGACATATAAAAAAAAATTTCTCCCGTATTGAGCTACATTTAAACCTATTTACACCGACTAAATTACTTTGCATAAAGTATTGTTATTTCGGTTCCTCATCCTTCTTAAATTGAATCATTTATGCTGGTGTCAGCATCATCATTGTCTTCCTGCAAATTGGAGAGTTCACAATTATCGATTTCAGATTTGCCAGAATGTTTTTGGAGATGTCTGAAATGATCGCAACCACGCTTGAAGCCCCTTTTACAATATTCACATTCGAATGGCCGATATTTCTTGTGTTTAACTATGTGCGCTTGCAAATGTGGTCTATAAAAGTAGCTGAAAATTAAATAATTAAAGAAATTTAAATTCGAAATTTAATAAAAAAAAAATTAATTAAGAGTATTTACCACAATTCGCAAAATTTACATTTGTACCAGTTATTCTCCAGCTGGTTTTCTGTTTGTTAAAAATAAAAACGTGAGTTAATACATATTTAAACAAGTAAGGAAATTTCAGTCGGGCGTAACCGACTGTAAGAGGCCCTGTACCAGTTCAGTTCGCCTAACAAACACATTAAATGTTTCCCGAGCTTATGACCAAACACATGACCACTTCTCACTGCGCGAATATGAATGAAAAGAAAAGGGGGGTCGTTCAAATTCAATTGCTTATAAAATCGTCACTTATTATCCGATTTTGATGAACTTTTCGGATTTTGGCTAAGAAGGACGATATCTCTATACTGGCATACTTACTTTTTTGTGTGCCGAAGAAATTTTTACCCTTGGGGGTGATTTTATGGGGAAGGGGGGAGGGGCAAGTTTTTAAAATAAATTTGTGAAATTCCGGAGCAGTCCTAGTCGAATGCAAAAAACACGAAGTCTCTATCTATTACCGTTTCCGAGATCCTTTCGTTCATACGGACGGACGGACGGACAGACGGACATGTCTATATCGACTCCTCTATCACTCCTGACCATAATGGGGGTAACTTTGGGGGGTCTCCGACCATTATTTCTACCTGTTACATACATTTGAACAAACCCAATAGGCTTTTGTACCTTCGGTACAGGGCCTAAAAAGGCTTATTTTAATTAATAAAAATGCTAGCTACTTTCTGTCGGCGCTGCAGTCCTTTTGGCGTCCTTTTCGTGTTCCTTATTATGCATACGCAGTTCAGCTAATTTTTTAAAGCTCCTTTCACAATGTTCACAGATGTAAATTTTAATGCCAGCATGTGTTTGGAGATGCTTTGTAAAATTAGAAAATTGCCCAAAAGCCTTTCCACAATATTTACATTTGTGTGGTTGTACGAGTGTGTGTGTACGCATGTGGATGGCTAAATTTTGTTTAGAATTGAAGCTGAAAAGGATAAAAAAGAAATGAAATGTCAACAAAAAAATTTTATATATATAATATATTTATATATGAACTTTGTCTGTTCTGGAATTGTGCCATAAAGTTTAATAATATAAGAAAACTGTTGAAACATTTTGGCCGCTGAGCAACTCCAAACTGATTTTAATAATTCGAATAAAAAATAGGCAACAAGTCCAGGAGAGACAGACAGATATATGTACGCGCTGACCAGAAATAAACCAACTCTGAGTATGTACCTCTTTTCGCACATTTCACATTTTTTTTTAGCTTGTTAGTAGAAAAATTTACAAGAAGAAAATTAAATTAAATAATTAACAATGTTTGTTAGTCAAATTTTGTGTTTTTTTGAATACCTTCTGTCACCGCTGATGAAGTTTTACAACTTTGTTTCAGTTTGTCCTCTTTTGATTCTAAAGCTGCTAGATTTGTTGCACGTGTTGCAGCATCATCACTTTTATGTTCCGGATAGTGCTTCTGTAGTCCAGTGTAATTTTTAAAGCCAAGTGGACAAAGTTGACATGTGTAAATTTCATCACCAAGATGTAGTCGGAGATGTCTGGTAAAACTGGTTCTTTGCGTAAAACCCTGTTTACAATATTTACATTTGTGCGGCTGCTCACCAGTATGTGTACGTAGATGAATGCTTAAAAAATTTTTTGTTGTAAAGCTGAAAGTTACAAATAAAAACATTAAAAAAAGAACAACACAAAGTAAATGAAACAAAGAAATATTTACCTCATTTCACAGAAATCACAATTATATGATTTATCTTGCAACTGGTAAACTGATAAGTAACTATTCGGTCTGCTGGTTAGTTTCGGTTCAGCCTCAATTGCTTGCAGCAAAGTTCGATTTTTCTCCGCAATGAACTTGCGAACTGTTGTGTATAAAAGTAAATATATATAAATATATATAATATTATGAGCGAATTATGAGCGTTAGTACCTTCTTTAGAAGCTTTCGAAGTATTCAAACTTTTGTTCGATTCTGCAGCCTTTGCTTGTCTTCCAGCTATATTACTTGCGCGTGTCACAGCAACGTCCGAGGGTTTTCGAAAGCCACTTTCATTACCGAGAATTGAAGGTGTTTGTTCAATTTCCTGACACTCTATAACGTTGTCATTTATTACTTTATTTGTTATAAATGAATCATGCGTTAAGTCTACGATGTCATTTACTATGTTATACGTCGATTCAGCATCCTTTGCTTGTCGTCCCGATATATTACTTGCGCGTGTCTTAGCAACGTCATTTTTATATACTGTCTGCTGCTTAGCCAGTTCAAAGAGTTTTTGAAAGCCACTTTCATTCCCGAAAATTGGAGGTGTTTGTTCAATTTTCCCAGACTCTATATCGGTGTCATTTATTTCGTTATTTGTTATAATTGAATCATACGTTATATCTTCGATGTCATTTACTACGTTATACGTCGATTCAGCACCCTTTGCTTGTAGTGCAGATCTATAATTTATTATAAATGAATCATGAGTAAAATCTTCGATTTCATTTAACAGGTTATATGTCGATTCAACATCCTTTGCTTGTAGTTCAGATATATTACTTGCGCGTGTCTCAGCAATGTCATTTTCATAAACTGTCTGGTGCTTAGGCAGTTGAAAGGATTTTTGAAAGACACTTTCATCACCAATAATGCGAGGTGTTTGTTCAACTTCCATATACGTCAATTCAGCTTGCTTTGCTTGTAATCCAGATATATTACTTCCGCGTGTCTCAGCAACGTCATTTTCATATACTGCCTGGTGCTTAGGCAATTCAAAGGATTTTTGAAAGCCACTTTCATCACCAATAATTGGAGGTGTTTGATCAACTTCTCCACACTGTATATCGATGTTATTTACTACGTTATACGTCAATTCAACATCCTTTGCTTGTAGTGCAGATATATTACTTGCGCGTGTCTTAGCAACGTCATTTTCACATACTGTCTGGTGCGTAGGCGGCTCAGAGGATTGTTGAAAGTCACTTCCATCGCCAAGAATTGGAGGTGTTTGTTCAAATTCCATATACGTCAATTCAGCTTGCTTTGCTTTTAGTCCAGATATATTACTTCCGCGTGTCTCAGCTTCGTCATTTTCATATACTGTCTGATGCGTAGGCAGTTCAGAGGATTGTTGAAAGACACTTTCGTCGCCAAGAATTGAAGGTGTTTGTTCAATTTCCTGATTGATGTCAATTAATACGTTATACGTCGATTCAACATGCTTTGCTTGTACTCCAGATATATTACTTGCGCGTTTCTTAGCAACGTCATTTTCACATACTGTCTGGTTCGTAGGCAGCTCAGAGGATTGTTGAAAGACCCTTTCATCGCCTAGAATTGGAGTTGTTTCTTCAACTTCCCCACACTGTACATCGTTGTCATTTAATACTTTATTTGTTATAAACGAATTATGCTTTAAATCTTCGCTCGGCCAAACAACAAATTCCAAGTCCAGTTCTTCTTTAACAACCACCGTAGCCAACGGTGGTGGAACAAAACCTTCATTGTCGAAAGTTTCAACTATCTCACAATCCATTGTACAGCTTATATTAGTAATACATTAAATTGTTTTAAATTTTTCCATCTCTTGGTTGTAAATGAAACGTTCTCTTCTTCTATTTGAAACAAATGTATGTGAAGTGTATCATTGTGTTGCCAGATGACCAACCTGTTGGACAATAGTATTCCAAAGAATATAAACATTCTTGTTCAAATGCTAGCTAGCTGTTGAATTCAAAGAGAATTTCGGAAACATGTTGAACAAAACAGTGTATACAGTCTGGCAACACTAGATACACTTCAACATATGTTTAGAAACGTAAACAAAAGAAAAAATATGTTTAGAATCGAGTTAAAATTAATATAATCTTATGTTGCAATTCAAGCTTTACAATGGATTATTTGAAAGTCGAAACTTGTGCTAACGATAAAGATTTTGTTTCAATGTCAGTAAATAAGGCAGTTGTTAAAGAAGAAGTGGACTTGGAAGATGTTGTCTGGTCGGATGAAGAGTTTCCAACTGATGCATTGACAATAAATTTTGTAACAAATGATGCCAAAGAACAGTATGAGGAAATTGAACATGAATATTTGAATAATGGTGATGAAATTTGCAGAAGAAATATATCTGCGAAAACTTCGACAGCTTATGCAGTTAAGAAGTTCAAAGAAAAACCATATAAATGTGGCTTCTGTGAAAAGCGGTAAATATTTTGCTTTATATAAATATTTGTTAGCTACAACTTTTAAATTTTAACCGTTACATTATTTAAATGTGCTGTCCGTTATTTTTACGCTCCCATTCTGCATTCAAATAACACATTTACATTCGTTTTTTTTATTTTCATTTCCAGTTTCAATACAAAAGCGCATGTAAGCAATCACATGCGAAAACACACTGGCGAACAGCCGTACAAATGTAAATACTGCCAACTTACATTTTCCCATGGTACCACCTACACGCGTCATCTACAAACACATCTTGGCGATGAAGTTTACCTTTGTCAACTTTGTCCACGTGGCTTTCAAAGATCTTATGAACTAAAAAACCACTTTCCAGAGCATAAGAATGATGATCCTGAAACACGCGCAAGTAATTTAGCAGCGCTAGCAGCAAAAGAGGCTGAACTGAAATTAAGACTGAAAACGAGGCCAGTTGCGACAGAAGGTTTGCAAAATCAGTTAAATTAATTGTTTATTTTTATCTAAATTTTTTTACGTAGCAGTTAATCAATTGAAAGCAAAATTGTATAAATGTGACTTCTGTGAAATATGGTAAATATTTGTTTTTACTTTGTTTATTTTGATAATTATTTATTTTTTCTTTTTGGAACTTGCAGCGTCACTACCAAAACTAATTTAAGCATCCATCAACGTACACACACTGGTGAACAACCTTATAAATGTAAATATTGTGAACAGGCTTTTTCGCAAAGATCCAATTATACCAGACATCTGCGAACACATCTTGGCGATGAAATTTACACTTGTGAACTTTGTCTACGTGGCTTTCAAAAGTTTTCTGAACTGCGTAAGCATTATCCGGAACATACAAATGACAATGCGGCAACACGCTCAAGAAATCTAACAGCGTTGCAAGCAAAGGAGGCTGAATTGAAACAAAAATTGCAAACTTCACCAGCAGCGTTAAAAGGTAGCACACGGTTTTTATTGATTTGAATTATGCAATAACTGATGTATTTTTTCTAATAATTAGCTAGCCATTTGGGCAAGAAAACGTTCAAATGTGACATTTGCGAAATGTGGTAAATACTCTAATCTATAGACTTTTCAATCGATTTCGATTTATGTTAATAATTTCTTTAAATTTTCAGCTTTTTTTATAGCACACATTTGAGCACCCACATGCTTAAACACACGGGCGTTCATCCATACAATTGTAGATATTGTGAAAAAGGTTACAAGCATAGTTCCAATTATATCAAACATCTCAGAACACATCTTGGCAATGAAATCTATAATTGTGCACTTTGTCCACGTGGCTTCCAGTTGAACTCCGATCTGCGAAAGCACAATGCAGAACATGAAAATGATGATACTGACACCAGGTTGAAAAACTTAGATGCACGACATAAAAAAGATGCCGAAATTTTGTTGAAAATGAAATCACTGAATTAGCTATGTTATTTAAGCCTGTTTAAATGTGGAACTATACGCCTGCAGGACAAAGGCATGGCATTGTTAGCAAACATTAAAACATTTGATTTTAATGAATATACATAAATTGCAGAGTAGTGGAATGACAAAGTAATGTACTTCCTTATACGACTCAAATGTTTGTTAAAATTAAATATTTAATTAAATTTATTGTCTTTTTGTGTCTTGTCCTTACGGCTAAGGGTATACTAAGTAAAATCATAAAATCCAAATTTAACATTTTTGTATGGAAACTAGGCCTTATAGGAGGCGTTAGTGACACTTTAATTTATTTCAAACAAATAGAAAAATGAACTATTCGAGTTCTTGTAACAGTTTGGTTGATTCTGCTGTATCTGTTACGGATAATCGTTGACTACGCAAAATCCACTGTGCAGATCGGTCCGCAGAGTCATGCCGATTCTCCGTGAGAAAGGAATTGTGTGTTTGCGTAACTTCTTTCACTGCTGTCGTTATTTTCAAACTCAGTTGTGCTTCTTTTGCTTGCAGCGCCGTCCGATTTCCTGAGCGTGTCTCAGCATCCTCATTATAATGTACCTTCTTGTGCTTATGCAGTTCAGAAAATTTATGAAAACCACGTGGACATAGTTTACACGTGTAAATCTCTTCACCAAGATGCTTGCGGAGATGCCTATTATAATTTGAACTTTGCTTAAAAGTCTGTTTACAATATTTGCATATGTACGGTTCCTCGCCAGTGTGCGTACGCATGTGAGTGATCAAATTTGATTTTTTATTGGTGCTGAAATTAAAATTAATTAATTAAAATGAAATATTAATCGAAAAAACTAGTATTTACCACATTTTGCAGAGTTTACATTTATACGATTTATTTTTATGTTCAATTTTGTGCTGGCGCAATTCAGCGTATTTTTGAAAACGACGTGGACAAAGTTTGCAAACATAAATTTCTTCACCAAGATGTGAACGGAGATGCCTGGTATAATTGGAACTTTGGCCGAAGGTCTTTTCGCAATATTTACATTTGTAGGGCTTCTCACCAGTGTGTATACGCATGTGAGTGCTTAAATTTGATTTATAATTTGTGCTGCAAATAAAAAAAATAATAATTACAGAGAATATAAATATATTAGGCTCAACTAAAAAAATTTACCTAAATTTGCAGACGACACATTTATAAAGTTTTTCTTTTAACTGTGTACCTTCTGTTCCCGCAGACGGCATATTCAATCCTAGTTTCAATTCAGCTTCCTTTGTTTGCAGTACAGCCTCAACATCCTCATTTTTATGTTCCATAGAGTGCATTTTTAGTTCAAATGATTTTTGAAAGGTATATGGGCAAAATTTACAAACGTAAAATTTATTCCCAAGATGTTGAACGTAATTCGATTTTATTTCATCGTCCTTTCTTTGCAGCGCAGCTAGATTTCTTGCGCGAGTCTCAGCATTCTCATTTTTATGTTCCAGGCAATGGTTTTGTAGTTCAGCGTATTTTTTAAAGGTATGCGGACAAAGTCCACAACTGTGTACTTCTTCGCCCAGATGTAGTCGAAGATGTCTGATGTAAGAAGTACCATGAGTAAAGCTCTCGGCACAATATTTGCATTTGAACGGATTCTCACCGGTGTGTTTGCGTATATGCTTACGCAAGGAATCAGCTAAACGAAAACTGTAAATTAATATTTACATTTAGTATGCATATCTTTTTAATCAAGTTTAAGGACCAACCTACCTCTTGTTACATTGCTTACATTGGTGCAGTATTTCATGGTTCTTGAGCCTTATGTGTTTACGCAATTGTTCATATCTTTTAAAATCCGCGCCGCACATTCCGCATACATGAGCCTCACTGTGCGTAAGCATATGCCTACCTAGAATCCGTTTAGCAAAATAGAATTTTGAACAAATGAAGCATATGCTTACCAAGTATCCGTTTAGCAAAATAGAATTTTGAACAAATGGGGCACTCAAAACGCTGCTTGTGATCCTGTTGCAGCATGTGTGCTTTTAATTCTTCAGCGTTTGAAAAGGTTATATTACATTCGCACAAATATGAATTAATTTGTTCGTTATCCTCAACTGATTTGCTAGTATTTGTATTATTGCAAACAATTGTCGGTTTTTTATCATTTGAGACGCATTTTGTTCTTAATACAACAACCGAACTCTCTTCGTCCGGCCATACAATGTCATCCAAGTTCAGTTCTTCTTTAACTACTACCGTATTTATTGGTATTGATGCCAAATCTTCATCGCCATCATTCTGCTCAACTTTTATACAATCCATTGTACAGCTAGGATAGAAAAATAATATTTTAAATTGTTATATTTTTGTCACCGGTTCGGTTGTAGAAGCCTTGTCGCTGTTTCTGTTTTGGCACATATGTGAGCAATATTGCAGTGTTGCCAGATGCGCCAACCGTTTTATTGAAAGTTTATGAAATTTGATTTGGATTTAAAGGTCGTCGTTGTTTTAAATCTGACAGCAAAATAAATCCACCTTTTCTTTAAATTGAAGCTTATTAAATTCTGAAAAATAAAACAAAAATTGTCATTTATCTCTTATTTTTATGTTAATAATAATTTTTAGAATTGTATTAAAATGATAAAAACTGCCAAAACGTTTAATATTTTTTATTTAATAAGTTTTAAGCAGCAATCTAAGCGATATTCGAATACTTTTTGGTGTAATTTAATTAAAATAGTCGTAATTGCTTCAGAAAATCAAAACAAAGGGCATATGGGAAAATACAAGCGGTACCTTCTAGCGGCCACAACCTGGTTGTATGAACAGTGCGTTGGTTCTGTTTATAAACATTATACATATCAACTTACAAACCAATATGTCAAGGACAAGAAAAAAAGAGTGCCTACATACACAGACAGACGGACACATCTAAAACGAGTTAATTAGAAGCCGCCTTTAAGGAGTTGGAAACATTTTGACTACATTATAATACAATACACAATCTGTGTGAAGAATATAATTATGCAATAGTTCTAACTTAAAACAAATAATTATTTTGTGTGTAATACCTCTTATTCATTTAATTATTTTCGGTGATTTCTATTTTTGGCATTTTTATCTTCAACATTAGTTCGTTATCTTTCTTTTCACGTGCATTTAAATTTTTTACACGTGTTTCATCATCATCATTTTTGTGTTCATCATGGTGCTTTAGCCGTTCGGATTTCAAGAGGAAACCACGAGGACATAGTTCACACCCATAGATTTCATTGCCAAGATGTATGCGGAGATGTCTAGTAAAACTGGATTTATGCGCAAAAGCCTGCTCACAATATTTGCATTTGTATGACTGTTCGGCAGTGTGTGTACGCATGTGGTTACCTAAATTTATTTTACTAGCAAAGCTGAAAATTTAAAAAAATATTAAATTAAAAAAAATAATTAATTAAACACAAGTACTTACCACATGTCACAAATGTCACAATTATATAATTTTTCTTGCAACTGTTTAACTGTTAAGTAGATAAGAGAAAACAAATACATTAAATTTTGTTTAATTATTAATAAAATTATTTAATACCATTTGTCGCCGCTGGCGCGCTATTCAAACTTGGTTTCAGTTCAGCCTCCGTTGGTTGCAGCTGTTCACATTTACGTTTGTACGGCTGTTCGCCAGTGTGTGTACGCATGTGTATGTTTAGGTTTCTTTTACTCGTGACGCTGGAAATTAAAGTAAAAAATAAATAAATGAATAAACAAATAAGAAAATCGTATAACAATTATTTACCTCTTTTTGCATATGTCACATTTATAAGATTTCTCTACCAACTGGTTAACTGTAAAGTACAAAAAAGTTAATAAAAGTTTAATAAATTTTGTCTCTTTGGAATACCTTCTGTTACCGTTGTCGCAATTTTTAAATTTAAGTTCAATTCAGCTGCCTTTGCTTGAAGCGCAGCTAAATTTCTTTCACGTGTCTCCGTATTCTCATTTTTATGTTCCATATAATGCTTACGCAGTTGAGAGAATTTTTCAAAGCCTCGTGGACAAAGCTCACAAACGTAAATTTCATCGCCAAGATGTTTTTGTAGATGCTTGGTGTAAGCTTTAGAATGCGAAAAGGACTCATCGCAGTATTTACATTTGTAGGGCTGTTCGCCAGTGTGTGTACGCATGTGACTGCGTAGACTAGTTTTATAGTTGAAACTGAAATTTCATAAAAAGCACAATTAGCAATTAAAGAAAAAATAAATTTC
The DNA here is from genome assembly GCA_035044805.1 of Leucophenga maculata. Taxonomy (NCBI): domain Eukaryota; kingdom Metazoa; phylum Arthropoda; class Insecta; order Diptera; family Drosophilidae; genus Leucophenga; species Leucophenga maculata. The sequence goes on along the minus strand of JAWNNP010002956.1, from coordinate 2,536,970 downwards.
ATCAAATAATTACCGCATTTCGCATACTTCACATTTGTACGGTTTTTCTTTCAATTGGCCAACTGTAAGTCAGAAAAATTTTAATGTAGAAGTATAACTTTAATGTAGTAGTATACCTTCTGTCCGTTCTATCACTTCTGATGAAATTTTCAAATTAAGTTGCAACTTAGCTGCCTTTGCTTGCAACGCAGCTAGATTTCGCTCACGTGTCTCCGCATTTTCATTTTTATGTTCCAACTTGTGCTTACGTAGTTCTGACGATCTTTGAAAACCGCTTGGACAACGTTCACAAACGTAAATTTCATCACCAAAATGTGTACGGAGATGTCTGATGTATGTTGCATTATGCGTGAATGCCTCTTCACAATATTTACATTTATACGGCTTCTCACCAGTGTGTAAGCGCATATGCTTACGATAAGATTCAATCAAATGAAAACTGTAAAACAATTAACTTACTTAATTATTGTTGATTTATATTTCACGTCTTACCTCTTGTCACATTGCTCACATTTGAGTAGTCTTTCATGGTCGTAAAGCCTTGAGTGTTTAATCAATTGATTATGTTCTTTAAATTCGGCGCCACAGATTCCACAGACATGCGCTTCACTGTGCTTAAGCATATGCTTAGCCAGAATCTGTTTGCTCAAATAGTACTTTGGACAAGTTGGACACTGAAAGCGCCGCTTGTGGTCCTGTTGCAGCATATGTCCTCTTAGTTCTTCAGCGGTCTTAAATGTTATTTTGCACTCGCACATATATTTACTATGAGCCTCATTTTCCTCATACGGTTCAATATTTAATAGCAGGTTTGTTCTTAACGCATCATCATTTGTGAACTCTTCATCCGACCATACAGTATCTTCCAAATCCAGTTCTTCTTTAACAATCACCGTATCTACCGACATTGTTGCATTATATTCATCACCGGTAGTCATTTCCATCTTCACAAAATAAATTCTATTGTTTAATTAGGCTGTCCTCCTCTGTTTGTATATGAAGCCTATTTTCTGCATTTGTTGCAAAACATATGTTTAGTACATACAACAGTGTTGCCAGATGCGCATAATGTTTTACACAATGTTGCTGAAACGCTCGTTGGTATTTGTTGTTCGTTTTTTAAATTATACTAGATTGGGTTTAAAATTTGTATAAAAAAATTTAAAATTAATCAAATCAATATTCCGTGAGAATTTTAGAGTATATTTCAAAAACTCAACAGACTTAAGCAGTTTAAGTCTGTCTGTTATGATTGTCACAATGCTCAGAGATCTAAAAAGTCGAAACAACTTCTACGCTATAAATTCAATAACCTTAAATAAGCTTTATTAACTAAATTACCAAATGTTTCGCAGATCTTATATTTAAAATTTACAAAATGCTTCGGTTAAAATTTAATTCAAATAAGCATAATTTAAATCTATAAAAATTCTAGCTATTCAAATAGTTTCTTTAAATACCTTCTGTCGACGTTGGCGAGGGTTTCAATATTAGCACCAAATCAGCTTCTTTTGCTTGCAACGCAGCTATATTTCTCTCGCGTGTCTCAGCATCCTCATTTTTATGTACGATATAGTGCTTCTTTAATTCATTGGTTCTTCGAAAGCCACGTGGACAAAATTTACATTTGTAAATTTCATTGCCAATATGTGTTTTGAGATGCCGGTGGTAATTGTAACTTTGCGTAAAACCCATTCCACAATGATTACATTTGAATGGACGTTCTCCAGTGTGTGTACGCATGTGGGTGGTTAAAGTTTGTTTACGAGTGTAACTGAAAATTACAAAAAACTAAATTAGCAATTAGAGAAGAAAAAAAAAATTAACCGTAAATAATTACCGCAAATCGCAGATTTCACATTTGTACAATTTTTCTTTCCATTGGTTAACTAGTGATTAAAAGAAAATATATATAAAATGGTTTGAGCCATATTATTGAATAAATTTAAAAGCAGCCAATTAGTACTCAATAAGCAAAAGTTGTTCATATTAGCTAAAATCGTGAGTACCTTCCGACGACGCTTGCGAAGTTTTCAGCCTTTGTTTCACTTCCTCTTCTTTCTTTTGCAGTGCAGCTAAATTTAGTTGTCTAGTTTCTTCGTCATCATTTTTATGTTCTGGATAATGTTTTTTTAATTCTAAATACGTTTGAAAGCCACGCGGACAAAGTTCACAAATATGAATTTCAAAGCCAAGATGGTTTCTGAGATGCCTGGTGTAGTTTGTACTTTGCTTAAAGGACTGTTCGCAGTATTTACATTGATATGGTTGCTCGCCAGTATGTGTACGCATGTGAATGATTAAACTTCTTTTACTAGTGGAGCTGCAAATTAAAAAAAAAGAAAAACTGTATTACACAGAAAATAGTTCAACCCAAATACGATTACTTACCACTTTTCGCAGAGATCACATTTATATAATTTTTCTTTTAACTGGTTAACTGTTAAGTAGAAATTATAAATAGAAGCATTACTTAAAATGACAATTATATGAACTATACGAATTATGTATCTTAATACCTTCTGCCACAGCTGATATTGACAAATTTAGTTTTAATTTCTCCGCTTTTTCTTGCAGCGCGGTTAGATTTTTTGTGCGTGTCTCACTATCCTCATTTTTATGCTCCGCATAGTGTTTTTTCAGTTCCGAATTTTTTTGAAAACCCCTTGGACAAAGATCGCAAACATAAATTTCTTCGCCAAGATGTGTTTGGAGGTGTCTGGCGTATGTGGTATTATGCGAAAAAGCCTCTTCACAATATTTACATTTGTACGGCTTCTCGCCAGTGTGTAAGCGCATATGTTTACGCAGAGAATAAGCCAAATGAAAACTGTAAGTAAATAATATAAATAATTTATTTTGCATATAATTTTTGTCTAAATGTTTGGGCTTACCTTTTGTCACAGTGTACACATTTGAGCACTTTTGCATGGTTATATAGCTTTGAGTGTTCGCGCAACTGCTCACGTCCGTTAAATGCTTCACCACATATGTCACAGACATGTGCCTCACTGTGCATAAGCATATGCTTTGCAAGTATGCGCTTGGCCGGAAAAAACTTGGTACAAATGCGACACTGAAAACGTTCCTTGTGGTCGTGTTGCAACATGTGTCCTTCTAATTCTTCAACATTTGCAAAGTTTATTTTGCACTCGCACTGATATGTGCACTCTGCTTCATTTGATTCATCAGAAAGTTCTTGCTTTATTGGTTTGTTATAATTAATTGTTGGTTTGACGTCATCTGATGCGGATTTTGTATCATGCGAGCTTTCGTCCGCCGACCATACAATATCATCCAAATCCAATTCTTCTTTAATGATCACCGTATTCAAAGGCATTGTAGCGGAATCTTCATCGTCGGCAACCATTTCGACTTTCACACAATCCATTGTATAGCTTAGATTAGCCATAAATATAATTATTTTATTTTGTTTTCCTTGGTAAAGAGTAGCGTACGTCGTTTCTGTTTGGAAACATATGTGCAGCATTCTGCAGTGTTGCCAGATGCGCGTATATATTTGTCAACAAGATTCCGATACAGTCTTTGGAATTAGTAAATGGACTATTCCGTTATCGGAATAGAATTAAAAAACTAAATTAAAGGTTCAAAATTTATATATGTATTATTATATATTTACAAAAGCTGAACTTGTGAACATATACAATGTAACTTTATTCTGCAGAACAGATTGTGACATATATTGAGTTGGACCCATAAACAGCTTTCATTACTATGCTAAATATATTACAATACTCGATTTATATATGGTATTATATATCATTTTTGTGTTCAACAGAATGATTCCGCAAATCGGAGTTCAAGAGAAAGCCACGGGGACAAAGTTCACATTTATAGACTTCATTGCCGAGATGTATACGTAGATGTCTGGTATAACTGGACTTTTGGGAAAATTCTTGCTCACAATATTTACATTTGTATGGACGTTCTTCAGTGTGTGTACGCATGTGTATGCTTAGATTTCTTTTACTAACAACGCTGGAAATTATAAAAAACAAAAACAATTAGTAACAGAAAACAGATAATTCCAATCACAAGTATATACCACATTTCGCAGATTTCACATTGATATGACTTTTCTTTCAACTGATAGACTGTTAAGTAGAACAAATTTGAAAAATTATTAGTTTAGAATAATACATTTTACTAATCTTATATCACGCTTGCATACCTTCTGTCACCGCTGTCGATATCTCCAAATTCAGTTTTAATTCAGCCGCCTTTGCTTGCAGTGCAGCTAGATTTCTTTGGCGTGTCTCAGCATCATCGTTTTTATGTTCCAAAAAATGTTTTTTTAGTTCAATATATCTTTGAAAGCCCCGTGGACATAGTTCACAAACATAAATTTCATCGCCAAGATGTGTGCGGAGATGTCTTTTGCAAGTGGAACTTTGCGAAAAAGCCTGTTTGCAATATTTACATTTGTATGGTTGTTCTCCAGTGTGTGTACGCATGTGAATGCTCAGATTTGCTTTACTAGTGACACTGAAAAAAATAATAATAAAAAAAGAATAACAATTAGCATTAATAAGAAAAAAGAAGATCCAAAGAATAGTATTTACCACAATTTGCAGATTTCACATTTGTACGATTTTAGCTTTATATGATTAACTGAAGAAAAATTTTAAAAAAAGTATAGAACAATAATTATGTAAAATGTACGAATTTCTCGTTTGAATACCTTCTGTTGCCTCTGTCGCGATTTTTAGATTCAGTTTCAGTTCAGCAGCTTTTGCTCTAAGAGCAGCTAAATTTCTTGTCCGTGTCTCAGCATCCTCATTTTTATGTTCGGAACTGTGGCTACGCAATTGAGAAAATTTTTGAAAACCCCTTGGACAAAGATCACAAATGTAAATTTCATTGCCAAGATGTGTTTGGAGGTGGCTGGTGTATGCTCTATAATGTGAAAAAGCCTCTTCACAGTAATTACATTTATAAGGCAGTTCGCCGGTGTGTGTACGTAGGTGAGTGCGCAAACTGGTCTTGAAGTTGAAGCTGGAAAAGAAGTTTTGAATAAGCTATAAAAAAAAAATATATATATATAAACAACTACTTACCACATTTTGCAGAAGTCACATTTATAAGATTTTTCTTTTAACTGGTTAACTGATTAATAAGAAGAATATATAAATGTATAAATTATTAATTTATTGAATTCTATATTCGAATACCTTCTTTGACTGCTGTTGATATTTTCAAATTTAGCTTCAATTCAGCGGCCTTTGCTTGCAGCGCAGCAATATTTCTTCTACGTGTCTCCGCATCTTCATTTTTATGTTCCGCATAGTGCTTACGCAGTTCAGAGGATTTCTGAAATCCACGTGGACAAAGCTCACATAAGTATATTTCCTCACCAAGATGCGTTTGGAGATGTCGGGCGTATGTTGTGTTATGAGAAAAAGCCTCTGCACAATATTTGCATTTGAACGGCTTCTCGCCAGTGTGTATGCGTATATGCTTACGAAAAGAATCAACCAAATGAAAACTGCAAATAATTTAAAACTGTCTCTATTATTTTTTATTAGTTTTCGCTCAAAATTAAAGTGTTTACCTCTTGTCACAGTGATCACATTTCAACAGTGTTTCATGGTTGTAAAGCCTTGTGTGTTTAATCAATTGAATGCGTTCTTCAAAAGCTGCTCCACATATACCGCACACATGTGTCTTGTTGTGTGCTTCATTAAACTCCTCTGAAAGTGCTAGTTCCTCATCTTCTTCAACACTAGTTCTTCTGGGCTTGACATCATTCATTACGGAACTTGTTCTAAATGTATCATTCGAACACAATTCGTCCGGCCATACAATGTCCTCCAAATCCAGTTCCTCTTTAACAATAACCGTATCTGTCAGCATATTTGCAGAATCGTCATCATTATCACTCAATTCCATTTTAACACAATCCATTGTAAAGCAATATATATTTATATTTTATTATTTCGTTTGTAAATATATAGTTCTCTCAGAGTTTGTTTTGAAACATATGTTAAGTGTATTTTAGTGTTGCCATATGTGGCTGCCGCACATTCAATAAGTTTCTGAATTACTCTTTGGAATATAATTATTAAAGTTTTATCAACATATCACATTTTTTTTTCATTTAGAGCTTAGTAATAATAAAATAGTATAATAAACTAATAACAATAAAAAAATATATATACAGGCATGCTCCCATTTTCACTTACTTTTGCGTTTGGCGATTTCATATCAAATTATCTTTGAATCATACGTCAAACCTATACAAATTTCCAATGAAATTGACAGCAAACACAAAGAAATCTAATAATTCTGATTAATATTTAACTGAAATCGCAAAACGCAAAAGTAAATGAAAACGGGAGCACGCCCGATAATAAAAAAATTTCGATAACTTAATACTAACTACTAAATTGTACGCCGAAACTGCACATAAGTAGAGTTACTTAAAAAGAACTAATCGAAATAGGGTTAGCTTATATAAAAATACTATTATTTAGTGTGCAAACAGAATTAATTACATTCATGCTGGGTGTTCGTGTGATTTTTTCTTAGTAATTTGTTTATTGGTGACTTTATCAACAGCATTAATTCAGCATCTTTCTTTTGTCGGTCAGCTAAATTTTTTGACCGGGTCTCAGCATCATCGTTCTTGTGTTCCACAAGATGCTTTCGCAGATCAGCGTTCCAACGGAAGCCACGTGCACAAAGTTTACAATTATAGATTTCATCGCCAAGATGTGTTCTCAGATGCCTGTTATAAGTACAATTTTGCGTAAAAGCCTGCTCACAATATTTACATTTATATGGCTTTATGCCTTTGTGTATACGCATGTGCGTCGTTAAATATTTTTTATTAGAATAGCTGAAAATTAAATACAAAAATATTTATTTACATTTAGTAATCGTAAGACCAAACACAAATACTTACTATCCTTTGCAGATTTCACATTTAAACGATTTTGTTTTCACTGATACCGGAGCTGTTGAAATTTTTAAGCTTAGCTTAAGTTCATCCGCCTTTATTTGCAGCGCAGCTAGATTTCTTGCACGTGTTCCAGCATCCTCTTTTTCATGTTCTGCAGTGTGCTTACGCAGATCAGAGGATTTCTGAAAACCCCGTGGACATAGTTCACATAAGTAAATTTCATCACCGAGATGTGCTCGGAGATGTCTAATGTAAGTAGTATTATGAGTAAAAGCCTCTTCACAGTATTTACATTTGAATGGTTTCTCACCCTCGTGTATGCGTATATGCTTACGAAAAGAATCAATCAAATGAAAACTGTAAATCAATTAAAACAATTAATTTGGTTATATATTTCTGCAAACTTAAAGGCTGACTTACCTCTTACCACAATGTTCACAATTGAGCAGTTTTTCATTGTCCGCCAAATACGAGTTCTGAGCTTCACTCGGTTCTTCTACATATTCCTTTTCCTCATTGACATCATTTAATACGGAATTTGTTTTCAAAGCATTAATCGCACACTCTTCGTCCGGCCATACAATGTCTTCCAAGTCAAGTTCTTCTTTAACAACCGCCGTACTCAATGGCTTCGGTGTAGAATCTTTTTCGTGGTCAATCATTTTCATTTTTTTGGCAGGACATTTAAAGCCTTCCAAGTCAAGTTCTTCTTTAACAAACGCCGTGCTTTTCGGCATCGTTGTTGAATCTTTTTCGGTGTCAATCACTTCCACTTTTACGGCCGGACATTTAATGTCTTCCAAGTCAAGCTCATCTTTAACAAACGCCGTACTCATCGACATCGTTGCAGAATTTTTTTCGTAGTCACACACTTCCATTTTCACGAAATCCATTATATTAAATGGTTCCGTTTAGCAATATTCCATGTAAAAGCTTTCTGTTTTTGTTTTGAAACATATGTTAACTATTTTACAGCGTTGCCAGACTATGCCAGCTTGTTGTCAACAAGTTGCTGAAGTTGTTCTTGGAATTATATTACTGATTCGAATTATATTAGATTGTTTGCAGCCAACAGACTAAAATTGCTCGGGAAATGATTAGCAGCAGGATTTTATATCCTTTAAGACAAATGGAGACAGTACTAAGATAAAGCGAATCTATGTGAAAACTGTTATAGTATCATGCAACTAAAGCTACGATTATACAGTTATCACAATTTAATAATTTTGGCGCTGATTCGTGACTGCAAGTCGTATGTTCAGGCGAACGCACCGATCAATTTCAAATTATTATACATAGTTCCTTTCTGTGTTACTTTCTTTAACATCATCTGCTTGGATCAAGTTGCTCGTTGCAGTAAACTGCTTCTGATATGCTGCAGCAGTCGCACGTTGAATATTTACGTCTTTGACAAGGAAACCATTTTGGTATGCTACTCGCATTTCGTAATGAATTGCCGCGTCGTAGGGCTCTTCTCGCTCGCCGAACAGATAATAATTTACCTTTTTCTCGCTATTCTCTAAAGCTACGGTTGGCACCGTTGCCAAACGTGTAAGACGCAAACGTGTGGCCGACTGAAATGCAAAAACAAAAAGTTATGCGAGTAGAAAGAATGCAGGAATATTGTTAAATACTCACCGCTTCAATATTTAAAAGCGACAATGAATATTGAATTTCTGCCATTGCTTTATCAGCAAAATCAGGCGGCATTTGGCGTAATATTGAGGCTAAATAATCTCCGAATTTATCATATTTGTCGTGACCCTCTAAACTGGATGCTACAGAACTTATGCTCTTCGTGTAGCTTTGTTTGGTGGACATTTCATTCATTCGCGTGTTGTTGCTATTGTCGTCTGGTGAGTGTGAACGCTTGTTACGAATGTCCTGTGCGGTGGTTCGTGGTGACGCTGTTATCTGACTGGACGCTGCAAACATATCTTCAGACGGAAAGTTCGATATGGTTTGTGATACATTTCCAATTGGTTGCATTGAAGATAAGACTGGCTGCATAAAAGAAGAAACGGAAAACTGTAACCAATGAAGGAGAGCAGAAAATGATTTATGTATTTACGAGATTTGAGACCAAAGCTGCTTGATAGTCGGTCTTTGATTGTCGCAGAAACGACAATGCATTCCAAAACTCCCAATCGATTTGTTTTGTTGCTCCTTGTTTCAATTTCGATGTATTAAAATCTACGATTTTTTTACAATGTGTCTGTAATAGCAACTGCCACTTTTTCTGTTTTAATATGGATTAAAAATTATGTTAAAAGCCAAAAAATAGAACGAGAAATATTCAAAACAAACCTTCACTTGCTCCCAAGGAATTGTTGATTCGAAAACACTCTCTGTGATAAGCTGCCAAGCAGAAGTTCGTTTCTTTAATTTTTTCCTGCCACTTGCACGTGCATCCCAAAGACAAGCATGTTCTTTAACAGCAGAAATTAACTGATAGAGCATTTCATTGTTCCATCCGACATTTCTGTCGATCTGCACGGTTGTGCGACGATTTTTAGCACTGTTATTATTAGCAACAACTGTCGGTTTTATATCACTTAATACTGAGTTTCTTCTTGATTCATTGGAACACTCTCCTTCCGACCATACCATATCTTCCAAGTGCAGGTTCTCTTTTCCAACCACCATGCTCATCGGCACTGAAGCGCTTATTTCCTTTTTTATACAATACATTGTATAGTTTAAGTTTATTTTAGCAAAGTAATGTAGCAAATTGTTTTAATTTCATACTAGTTCCCGTTAGTAAATGCTGCTGTGCTTTCTGTTTTTGTTTATAAACATATGTCATGTAAATAGCAGAGTTACCAGACTGTGCCATAATTTTGTCAACAATTTTATGCATATGTTTGTGAAAATAGATATTGATTTGAATTATAGTAATATGCTATTTAGACAGTAATAGCATATACATTTATCAGCTTAAAGCAAAATTAAGCATATTGTCCTTTGGCTCAGGTAAGCGTGACAAGGTGATTCGATATTCAACATAATGTGGTGAATACGAAGCGCAGAAAGTTACTGTATAGATTAATATAAAAACTTTACAACACTACACTACAATTATTGTTTTGCAGCAGATTATTTGTTTTCTTTTAGGCTAGAAATGATTAAAAACCGAAATAAAGATGTTGCTCGACAAGAAAGCTGAAAAGTATCGACAATTGGTGGATAAACTCATAGATAAATGCCAAAAAATACAAGTGGAGAACGAGCGCTGCGTAATGCGGTAAGCGTACTTTGGTTGATTGTGCCAAAACCAACTGCTTCCGCATAAATCAAAAATAATTTAACTTATAATTATACAATTACAGCGTAAATTCAGTGAAGAAACTAACTCGTCGTCGTGCACGAGATGTAGAGCTGCTGAAACGGCGCCTGGACAAACATCAAGACAATTGGCGTACAATGCCTATGGTAGCGCCACATCCAAAGCGTAAAATCGAACAGAAACGAGGACCAAAACCGAAGAATAAACAGACTGCATCAGCCGAGGATGGCTCTGCTACAAACACTGAAAAGAAAGTGCGTAAGCGACGTGTTAAAAAGGAGCCTAAAATGATTGACAACAATACACAGTACACTGCGGCGCCGCAGCCACAAGTGCAGCCGGAGCAACATAAACAAATGATACATCTTACAACGCAGCAATTGCAACAACACGAAATCATAACTTGAACGTTTCGCAATGCATTTGGAATATATTATATTTATGGTTTTATATGAAATACATAATCAAAATTTTTAAACTTATTATGCTAAACAAAAATTCAACTGGTGTACGTTTCTTAGACACCACCCTTCATCACTAACTTCTATTCGGCCTGTCGTAGACGCGCCAAACGTTGTGTCAATTCGTCCTGTTCCTGCGATACTTGGTTTGTGGATGCGCCAATTGTTGTGCTCTGCACACCGCTTGGTAATTCCATATTAAGTTCTAGGCCTGCCTCATCGGCGACCTGTTGCAAGAGATTATCGACATCACCCTGTGGCACCGACGTGGTTACCGTATCCGACATGGTGCCCTCCATCACCGAGCTTTGCACATCCAAATCCTCGAATTGGGACTCGAATTTTTCCATTAATGATGAGATTTTCTCCAGATTCATACCCTTCATTGCGGCATCCATGGCTTTAACAACGCCTGCCATCGAGCTGGTCACTTTGCGTGTAGTCAATGCAGACTGCACACGACTTGCCACTGCATCCACGCGTGCACTCATACGTAAATAGTTTACGGCTTGATTCTTTTGACGTATAGCATTCTCTGCGTGTATGCGAGCCACATCCATGTTACCTTTCTGTATGGCCTTTTTGGCTTTAGCCTTTTCGAGTTTCTCTTCTTTTTCGCATTTCTTTGAATTGCGTTCCAGTTCCTTGACGGCGAATTTTAGATTGAAAAGATGTTCTGTGTGTTTATGTGTGTGTGAAAAAATACGTCTTAATTATTTTACACAATTTGAATAAAATGGGAGGAGGCAACTTACTTTCCATTGACGAAGTAGACATATCGTTACCCAGTTTGAAGACTTTACACTGTAGACGGTTAAAAAATGAAATACGCGCTGCGTCGGGCAGTAGTTTGTTAGATTTTTTGATGGATTTAAAATTTAGTACTGCGAGTTTATCGCGTCTTGTTTGCCGTGTTTTTTTTTAATGTGAATTTTCCCTGTATGATTCACTATATTTTTTCTCTTGTTGTTGTTGATACTATTCGTAAACAGCTGTTTCTGACGTCATACACAACACTACTTACACTTATGGAAGCAAACGTCTGTACAGTTGAATTGCTTACAATTTGCAGTGCTATAAAGTATATGGAACTTTTCTATCATAGACACAAACCAAGAAAGGTTCCAGTGTCCAAAAGGTCCAAAGTGAACGAAATGGAAATGGAACGGAGTTCCAGTTCCATTTCGTTTGGACACACAACCAAGAAAGAAGTGAAAATTCGTTACAAAATTTAAAATTGAATTCTTGCTTCATGAAGTTCTTTTGGAATGATTAAAAGAAATGTTTATTTGAACGCCAGCTAAAGTCTTAACACTTTCTACACATTGTTTAAATAATAAATAATACCCTTCTCATTTTATGTGTGAAGGGTATAAATATATGTGCAGTTTTGGCCGCGTTTACCATTGCGCATCTCCAAGAAATTTCAAGAATTAAAGTTTCTCAGAAATGTAAAGAAGGATCAGAGAAAAACACTCTTTTGCTCTATATACACAGGCTTATCATAACACAATGCTAAAATCGTTTATGCCAGAAGTCATACATAATAAGTGTGTACAGTTAGAAGGTATAAACTGGTGTATCTATTAGATATGTACCAGGTCGTTTATTAATTCTCAGGAAATTCATGCATTCCATGTGTTGCACGGGTGCATAGAGTGTGTACTCATTTGAATACATGTAACCCAGTCGTTGCTTGCAGCCATTTTGTTGGTGTTGTCGTTGATTCTATACAATACTACTGAAACTTTGTGTTGTTTTAGTTGGCTCGCTAATTGGTAGTTTCATATATAAATATATAACTGCATGGATGGAATGAAGTGTATACATAGTCGGAATATTTGTAGAACTTGTGGCTAAGAAGTAGCACTTGTTGTGGCTGTTGGCGTAACGGCAAAACTACAGATTTTGCTATATACTACATATAGATATATACTATTTTTTTTGCATGAATTTGTATGCTGCTACTCGTCATGCTGTTTACCGGACCGTCTGTATGTGTTGAGACATTGTTTTTGCAAGTTGCAGTCTCTGCTTCATGCATAAACATTTTTAATCCATATTTTTTTGGTGCTTAATTGTTTCACATCTTTCTTTCTATGTGCGCTTTTCCCAAACAAGTAGTTAAATATGTAAAATATTTAGAAATAAAAAAAAAAAACGCTAATTGATAAAAGTTTGCTGAAACTGCTTAAAAGTGTTCGCAAACTTTCTATTATATTTCTTTTTTAAATACTTATGAATAATTAATTAATGTCAGACTGAAGTTTACTCTGAAACACCGTAACCATGCATTAGAAATTATAATAGATTCACATATCAAATTTTACAAGTATATTACGCTTCAAAGTTTTTTGTGTCTATTTTGATACTCTTCAAACGTAAAGTGTATAGTATTTTAGTTTTGTTAAGAGTTTGTAAGGCATGAGACAGACAGAGGATTCCCCGAACGGAGGAAACTGCATATAGAGGTATCTTCAGACGGAGGTATGTATTCCCAAACATGGAATTCCGGTAATTTCGGGGCAAAATAGTCGATCTCCGGTCGACATAGTCGATTCTCGGCAGCAACGTCGTGGAACCTACGGCTAGTCCGGCCAACTCTATTAATTTTTACAAGCAAACATGTAATTTTTCTGTTGCATAATTTTAGGCGACAATTTGAATTATTGCTCTATGAAAAGATTTCTAGGTGGAACTTTGTAAATATTTAAAAACCAATTTCAATGCAATAGGATAAAGATGTCAGGCGCCATCAAAGCCTGCCTAAAGCGTATCATCAACTCTTATTACTCATACAAAGTAGTTTTAGCATCTTTGACAAGAAAAAACATACACAATTAAAACTTAAAAAAAAACACAACTACAATCCTTAAGCACAAATTTCTATAACATTATTCATGTGCATAATCCAACACGCTGAGTTCATTGATGTCATCTAATATTTTTTTGTGTTTTTTACCTAAATTTCAGTCTCGTATGTGCGAGAGAGACAAAAATTTATTTTCAGCCATCTAAAAATCATATAAAATTCCAAATTATGAGCGAAAATTTCTTATTTTCATCTTAAAAAAAAAAAAAGAGCAAAGTACCTACTCGTTGTGAAGTGTATAAAAGCTTCGGTTTTGTACGCAGTTAGCAATTTATCTTGTTAACTATTCTTTTCACTCTTTGCATACGTTGCAAAATTGCTGATGTTTAATTATGTACGAGTATGAAATGTATGAGAATGCAGCGTACACATAATTTTCTACATTATTATTACTTTTTTTTTCTCTTTTTTTTTTATTTATTACACAAGGAGTATGTAATATTGTTAGCATAAGTTATGTCTGACGCAATTATGCTGCGTATAATTACATTTAAAAAACAAAACAAAAAAAATCTTGTTTAGCACATACTTTGAATAATAGTTTATTACTTTTTTTTGGTTTTTATTTGTCTAAATGTGTGTGTGTTTTTTTGTACAAAACTTCGATGCAAACAAAAATATGCAATTTTCAAAAGACTTTTACTTTAGAGGCTTTAATGTTTAGTTTTTGAGTTTTAATGTAACTTTAGTCTGTAAGAAAGTTATTAAAAATGCTCAAAAATAATTCACTTGATGAACTGCTGAATAATTAGCTACAAAATTGAGTTAGTTTTTCCATAAACGTGTTTTAAAAATCTCAACTATTAACGCTGTGTCGCATAAACTCTGTAACAGTATGAAAATGTAGCCTGAAAGTATGCACTGCATTTTGCACATTTGCACACAACGATTTGCTGCATACGTAATGCATTTACTCGCACTTTCAACGTTCGTCGCTCTAATCCGATATTATGCATTGCATTGCATTGCTACGCGTAGAATTCTAATGGGATTTTCCAATCGTTTTTTCCCGGTCATTTCGGCAATTCGCCTAATGCGGCCCCAAGTATGCAGCAAGCATTTGCTCAATTTTTTTTTTTGGCGTAAAAAATTGCACAAAGTGGCTCAGTTTTGATTGCACGAAATAAGCACGGCTTGCCACAGTAGCAGCAAATTTGGCATGAAAGTCAACTAGCGGCTTTCATTTTGTGCAAATTTTTTAGTTTGAATATTTCTTTTTTTTCGTCCTTTTTGCTGCTATGTATGTACTAACTTTATGCAGAGTTTTGTTTTTATATGCGAGAGCGAACTTTTCAAATGTTTGCATTATGATTGTCCTGTTTGTGTTGTCCTTGTAGTTGTTTGCTGTTGTAGTTGATATATTTGCGTGACAAAGTTTTTCAGACGCATAAATTTACTGCTGACATACTAGGCGTATGCGTAATGTTAGTCATTAAACATTTTGATTTTTTTTTTGCTTTAAAAACCATTATTAATCACAACGTAACGCACAAAAGTGAAAAGAGCTTAAAAATGTATACAATTTGCTTGAATAGATGTTAAATTAGGTGAGTAAAATTTCACTGAATTAACAATAATGCATCAAAGTTAGCTAAGAATGCGAAATATTTTATGAAGTAGTACTCATTGCTTTGAATGGTGTTACTAAGTTTGTTTGTTGTTAATAAATCTTCATTATTTAAGAACATTTTCATTTGAGTGGTTTAGCTTTAGAGTAAATAAGTCTATTAAAAATGCAAATAATAGATGGACAGTCGGACGTAGTACATGTTTAGATAGGCGCACCTGAATGGTATACAAATGGCAGCAAATACGATTTTACTTTATCATACGAATGAGCTCGTTGAAGCATTTTTGGAAGCTTGAAGCTTGCACCATTTAGCGTGAGTATTATTGCATTTTGTATACAGCCAAACACTCAAGGCTTGTTAAGGAAATGTTTCAATTAACTCAAGGCATAATTCTTTTCGATAACAACTTGTATCGTCAATTACTCTTGCTCCTAGTTTCATGCTCGAATTGTAAATAATCAAGTGCAAACACATTGATTAATGCGCTTAAATGTGTGCATGTGCTACTTGAGCGTTTCGAACTTTGGCTGACATTAATTAATGTCAATATTCATTATATGCAGACTCAAATATTGCACACACGACAATGTAATCGATTATACTATATAAGTATGTATATAGTACATAGCTATATATGAAAACACTTAAATGCACTTGAGTTTTTATGGCACGCTCGTATCTCCAGTATGCACAGCGCCTGAAAGTATCCATCGTTGCGCCACTAGAAAGTGTCAATTTCAAAATGTCATACACAACTCAATGTGACACTGACGCTGCTGAAGATATTCAAGATGCGCGTCCATGGCGTTGGTATTTGATATGAACTATATACACTACTCGTAGTATTTATATAATTAACAGATTTGAATTTAATTAATGTATTGCACACACAAGCGTTAAATTGTTTTATTGAAGTGCGAAAAAGTCAACAGATACGAGAAGGCTAATAAAAATGTTCTTAAGTTGGTCATATATATTGGTAAGCATTTCACGAATTGAAACAAATTAAAAATAACAGAAATTATTAGAAATCTTTACATAACTGCACAGCAGATGACCGCCATCTTTAAGAACTTATGAAAATATTTACAGGAAATGGTCCGGAAGACCTGTCGTCAAAGAAGTCGATAAAATCAAGGATTTCATCGAGATAGGCCGCCATAATAGCAGCCGTACCATTGCCCGGGTGCTAAATATCAGTTATAAGACCGTTCAAAGGCATTTGAAGAAGTTTGGCTACACAAATTTTTGGGTACCACACGAATTGACACCAAATAACCTCATGGACCGAATTTCCATCTGCGAATCGCTGCTGAATCGCAACAAAATCGACCCATTTCCGAAGCGAATGGTAACTGGTGATGAAAAGTGCGTCACATACGATAACGTGAAGCGCAAACGGTCGTGGGTAAAGGGTAGCGAAGAGGCTCAAACAGTTGCCAAGCCCGTATTGACGGTCAGGAAGGTTTTGCTGTGTGTTTGCTGGTATAGGTAGGGAATCATCTACTATGAACTGCTCTCCTATGGTCAAACGCTCAATTCGGTCCTCTACTGTGAACAACTGGACCGCTTGAAGGCACCAATTGCCCAGAAGCGATCATCTTTGGCCAATAGAAGAGGAATTGTGTTCCATCAGGACAACGACAGACCACACACTTCGATTGTAACGCGCCAGAAGCTCCGGGAGTTCGGATGGGAGGTCCTTATGCATCCAACTTATAGTCCGGACCTGGCACCATCGGATTACTATTTCTTTCTGTCAATGTCGAACGATTTAGCTGGCGAGAAATTGGCCTCAAATGAGGCTTGCGAAAATGGAATGCCTCTCTTTTTTGGGAAGCAATCTTCTATGATCGGATCGTAAGTTGGTATCTCGATGGCAACAAGTTATTGATCAAAACGGCGCTTATTTGAACTAAATCCGATGATGGTACGCAATTTTACAAAGATTTGAAATAAAGGTAAAAATACGAACGACTTTTTGTTCCAACCAATAAGTCACCGAGGCATCGAAGTAAACCAAATCGCTCATGCCTTGACTAGAGAAGCATTCGCCATACAGTTAATGCCGCGTAAAATTTCAAAAGTTATCTGGTCTCTTATCTGCTCAATCAGATTTTCGTAAGCTTTGGCGCGGAAGGTACTAATCTTTTTCCGCCATCAAATTAATGGACAGGAAAGACATCATACAAGCGGTGGCAAGAATATAGACTCTGCTTCACCGAATACAATAAAGAGTGATGTCCAAAAAAGCGTAGTGGAGCAGGCGGCAGAATGAACTACCAAATGAACTACAAGAAAATACCTTCATCGAAAGTCAGCAACAAACACTATTGTACCAAGTCCTCTTTCCTGGTTTCATAATTAAGTACTGTTGGTGAAGTCATATTGCCAACTTTTTTACAGTGCTTTGATGAATCCCATGATATGTCTAATAAAGGCTAACGTCAATTTGTTTTACATACCACGATCAATGCTGCTTGTTTTCATGTTCAAGCAGCTACTTCCTAGAGGCCTATGGAACTAGCAGACTTACACAGTCCTACTCTTACTAAGAATACTTGCACGTAGAGTGACGCATGATCATAAATTATGTTCCACTTTTTTTTGTTAGACTCTATATTTTGTCAGTTGTGTTGCGTACTCCTCCAACTACTGTAACTCCTTATAAAGTCCAAGCTCAGTACAAACAAGTGTACTAACAAATATTCGCTAAGTCGTGTTCAATTTCAACTCTGCTTACCAAACCATTATTTGCGCCCTTCAATATACAACAAAGCGCAATGTCTGCTTTTTGCAATAATTCACTGTCCACTCACACTTCGTTGCACATCAAGCATTGCGATTATGCGACATAGCTGCGCAACATTGATACACGACTCCACACAGCATAGCACAGCACAATATACAGTGTAGGACAGAACAATGTTGTCTGCTTTTGCGCTCGTTTGTTACAATTAGCTGGGTGTCTGATTTTTTACACGTTGTCAAGCGTTGACAGTGCTAAAGCAAAGTATCTCTAACTTAAACAGCTTTATTTTTGCTTCACTTCGCTGCTCATTACATTAAGAGAGACACAAGGCAAGGCGAGGAACGTGCCGCAACTATGTATGTTGAAATCGCAAAGGACAACATTGTGCACAGCTCGCTACTCGGCTGCGCTACTCTGTTGACGTTGATGACAAGCAAATGTGGTTACACTAGTCAAGGCATTTAGTGTCTACTTGGCTTTTAGCTGTGCTTCTTTTTGCCGTCGTTCATGCTGTTAGCACTGATGACAGTAAAGCGCTTAGCATGCACCGGAAACGGAAATGCCAGCTGTGACAGCGGCCAACGTTGTGTTACGTTCCTTGTTGTTGTTGTTGTTATTGCTTCGCACGCACACACACAAAAGCGCTTTGATATTTCGCTGTGGTCAGTACGCCGTGTGCGGCTTACTACAATTTCAATAGTTTGTAGTCTTTGTGCTATGATGAGAGTGCATTAGTTGATGTACATCAAATGCCATCATCATCACTTTCAAAAATGTCGTCCCAGTTGCTCAAGTTGCAAGCGTGAAGTAGGTGAAAGACGAACAGCAATTGTGTGGTGCAGCACAGCACAGCAAAGCCAGCCAGCCAGCATAAGAGTTAACCAAGCGCGTATCTGCATACGAAAAACTATATTTAAGTGCTAACTACATCAGCGCTCAGAGCTAACCGACGAACTCTTTCATTTTGTCAAAAATAGAAAGAAAATATAAATTTTACTTGAGTAGTAACGAAGCTTTAATACACTATAGAGATACATAAAAAAGCTAAAATTAGCTCCATTTTATTATCTCTCTACCTCTTTCACACACGCGAGTATAGCAAAGTTCAAGTTGAAGTATTTAGGCGTCAGCGTTACTAGAAGACCAAAAGTTTTCATTCAAACTTACTAACAAACGATATATAGACTCTATAGGGCAGATATTCGCACAGGGTGCTCAAGTCGTTATATAATGAGCAGTTTAAGGGGAAGCCTATTGCTTAGTTTTAATACTAAAAACTTCTTCCTAAGGCGAAAGTGGGATCAAAGGAGTTTTTTTCATACGATCATCTTCAAAGTTGTTTGAGCCCAAGAGCCAAGAAATTCTATGTACTTTGTGAGTTGCCTTCGCCAATGCATTGCAAACTTTCCAAAAAACCTAATTATGCTCCTTCCACACGTATATATGCAGCGTATAAAAATAGCAAAGCAAAACACTTACATGGCAGCCAACAACAAACGTGCAACATACAAACTCACCATCGAAGTTGTTCATGTGTGCATTAAAACTTGTGGGCGTCAACGCTGCAAAGTTAGTGCTAACCTCGTTTATTATGTCATATGCCGCAAGAAATTCTCCGTGCTACTATAAAGTCTGTCCGTAACTTGAGCATGTAGTTTTTAGTTAGGGCTACGGCAGAACTTCGTAACATGTTTTGCTATCAAATTTGGTGACCAATCTGTGTTGTGTGTCTGTTTAAATTTTCTATACTAGAAAATGCTGCGAATCAAGTCAAGTCAGATTTAAAGTGTGGAATGTGACAGCGAATGAATCTATTTTATTTCTAGAAACTTAAGAACTTTTCGAAGCCATATTGAGAACAGAGTACAGTCGTATATGGCTGGTATGAATGCACCCGTCGAACTATTCAAGACTTTATATATTTTATACTACATAACGATTTTACTTTTATAAAAAAGATTTCGGAGACCTGTAAGACAGAATGCTTGTAGCCCTACTTTACTTAAAATACTTTCATGCAGGTAGCCTAGATTATGCACAAAACCTCAACACAAAAGCCATGCCACACGAAGTACAATTGAAACTTAGAACAGCGATTGCGCATCCCAAAGAAGAAGTCTTAGTCAAAAGGAAACCGCTTGCCTAAAAAAAAAAGAAAAAAATCAACAGCAGCAGCAAATGCAATACGCACGAGTGATGCACTCAGGCTGTAATTGAAATAAGTAGAACTTTATCACTTTGTACGAGTTTACCTTTCCGATTTATAATTTTATTTTTTGAATATTTTTTTTAGCATGTTCTGTCAAAATTATGTCTGTAAAATACTTCATGTTTTTTTTTTGACATGAGACCGCCACTGCTCGAATTTAGCATTCGTTATGCACTGGGCATGCCGTACCATGAAGATTTAAGAACAGATGATTTTACCAATACTCGAGATCTATTTGAATTGTTAACCAATGATAAAACTGAAAAAAACAATAACAACAACAGCATACAAACGTGCGCGAATCGACCGCGTTGGTGGTTCGGCGGCGTTTCATCATCGATTGTCGCCTGTGTTGCGGCACCGTTTGATCTGGTCAAATCGCATATGCAGACACAAGTGGTAAAAAAGACCGTCTTGGAGACAGCGAAAAAAGTTTATCGCATGCGAGGTAAATTGTGTTGTTTAGTATGCAACTGCCTAATAACTGCTGTCTATTACAGGTTTTACGGGCTTTTATGATGGTTTCGGTGCTGCTGTCTTACGCCAAATGACCTGTACGAGTGTGCGTTTCTCAGTCTACGAATTTGGAAAACATAAAGCATTCACAGATACTTTTTTTAAGAAAATGTTACTCGCTAGCTGCGCCGGTTGTATGGGTGCTGTGATTGGCATACCCACAGATTTGATTAATGTACGCATGCAGACTGATATGAAGTGGCCACCGGAGCAGCGAAGAAAGTGAGTGTAAATGGTCTATAATATCTAAGCCGTGGACTAAACCATTTAAGGCCAAAAGAGAAAGCAAAGACAAGCGAAATCTGAACAGCTGTTCTTAAACTAAATAGGCATGCCTTTTCGAGAGTCATATAGAAATGCCACTTATGAGTCGTGCCTCGCTGACAGAGTGCATAGAATGTGCGTTCATGGCTCTGCTATTTTTTTGCCATAGTCTTCATTATGCTTCGAAAAATTTTGCATCTTCAGCCAATGTAGTATATACCGAAGGTACATGAGACAGTTAGAAATAATGGTCGGAGACCCCCCAAAGTTACCTCCATTATGGTCAGGAGTGATAGGCAAGTCAATATGTCCATGTCCGTCTGTCCGTCTGTATGATCTCGGAAACGGTAATAGATAGAGACTTCGTTCTTCGTTCCATTCGATTAAGACATTGAAACTAATAAGTTTTACGAGTTTATTTTAAAATTTTTTAATTTATTTCTTGTTTTTATTTGATACATCTCAGAATGTGCCTATTATGGCTCAAGTATCTCTTGTGTCCTTCCATTAAGCTTTAATTTTTTTGCAATATATTCAATATTTTCTATCTCTCTTCTTTTCCTATGGCAACGTCTGAATTCCCTTCAAAATCTCCAATTCTTTAGATTCTCTTAGCATAAAGCCCGATTCTTCATCTATCTATCGTTTTTTTTTTTTTTTTGAAAACTCTTTTAGTTTTTTTTCCTCTACAAAGTCTCTTCAAACACTCAGACGCTTATTAACTCTTCTGCCATCATCATTTTGATCCTTTTAGTTTAGTTTCTTATTCAATCCTTAAGCATTACCTATCATTCTTTTGCAAACTCTCTCTGATCGCTTTTACAGCAGACTCTAATTTCTCAACCATTTATCGGCAAGGCCTTCCGTTTTATACTGCTTTTTCTCTCTCTCTTTCTGTCTCTAAAACAACTATCTCTCTCTTAAGCCTTTTTATTTGTTAAATATTTACCCAACTTAACAGTTTTTCACACACACTCTCTATCTATCTCTCTCTCCTTCTCCCATTTACATCAGCTACAAGAGCGTATTCGATGCCTTGGTGCGCATACCACGCGAGGAAGGCTTCCTTGCACTCTACAATGGTGGCTTTGCAGCTGTTATGAAATCTGCCGTTGGTACCATTGGTCAAATTGCCATGTACGATGAGGTCAAGGAGCTACTTCAACTCTACCGACGCATGGATGACGATGTGCGTTTACACTTTGTCAGCTCAATGATATCCTCGATTATATCGAGCGTCATCTCACAGCCACTCGATGTACTCAAAACGGTGCAAATGAATTCACGTCCTGGCGATTTTAAGAATTTGCTCGATGTAGTCGTCTTTATGTCGCGTTTCGGACCAAGTGGTATGTTTCGTGGACTTCTGCCAACGATTGCACGCAAGGGACCCAGTACAATACTATTATTTACAATCTATGAACAGCTACGTTTACGTTTTGGTATACCCGTCGTGGATATGGAACTCGACGATCGTCAAGAGTGCTCCTAACAAAGGCAATTTATGTACGACAGATATCATTCATTATAAGCTACAATAATATATAAACTAATGACACGCGTCTAAGTCACTACTATTGCAGTGCAACACAATTAAAAGTCTTACAACTAAAAGTTTTATAGCAAATAACGAACTTGGCGTTCTTTATTTTCATATATTGCTTGCTTCCTTTGTGTTTGTTTCTTTTTCCTTTGGTTTATTTGCTGGCTTTTCATAGTAGCCGAAACTTATGCGTAACTTCTCGTAGAAAACGAAGAGCGCAACGGTGCTCGGCAGCAGACGTATTATACCAGGTACAATGCCACGAAAGAGACCAGTTATGCCGAAACGCAGCATATAACGCATTTGATGTGACCAACTGGGAAAGTCGCCCGGCTTCATTTGCATATTGATGGTCTTGAGTACATCGAGCGGCTGCACTAGCGGTGCACAAATCACGCCCGCCGTTATGGAACTCAAGAGATGCAACAGTGTTGACTTATCGTCAAGCGAGGTATTACGCCTTAAGAAACTATTTGCCTCATCGTACATGGCATTCTGTCCAATGGTTATCAGTGCACCGCGCAATATTACAAATACTGCGCCGGTATAGAGTGTGAGAAAACCCTCTTTCTGTACAACTTTGACAAGTGCATGAAAGACATGTTTATAGCGACGTTGTGCCTCATTTGGTAATGCTTGATCGACTTGCATGCGTGTATGTACTACATCGAGTGGCAGACCCACAATGCTGGCAGCTGTACCCGACAATGCTGCCACAAATGCCTTGTCGAGAAATGTTTCATTATCACCTTTACCCTTGAAACGATCGTACAGATGGAAACGTAATGTTGTATAGGTCATGGCGCGCACCAAACCCGCCGACAAACCATCGTAGAGCGAGAAGAAACCTTTTCAAAAGAAATATATATTCAAATATATTTAAAATTTTTATGCAAACACACCTTGTTTCTCCACTGCCATCCTAAAGCCTTCACGCATTGTTATATTCTGCTTTAGTGCCTGCATACGAGTTTCAACCAGATCAATGGGCGCCACTAAACAAATCACCATGGCACCAGCAACACCACCGGTCCACCATCTTGGTCTTATTTTACGCTCAGGTTTTGAATCAGCCTCTAAGTTTTGTAATAACTCGCTAAATTCGCGAGTCTTGAAATGCATATAGATTTCGCGCGCTATTCGAATTATTTCTATTTGTTTGTTTTTGTAAACTGAATTTTTGACGTAAAAAAAATTCTCGAAAATAATACAAAATTTTATAACGTCGAACCATTCTGTCGCATATGGTTATAGTATGGCAGCAATAATTAGCAAACTGAAATTTAGAAGTGATGTCATTTCGAACTGATTTAGTTAGTTTGACAATAAGCTCCATGTTTATTCCAATTTAATTAAGAGAAATAAACATGTGCTATCTCAATTTAGTAACTAAAAGCAATGAAGCAAGAGCGTGTGAGAAAAAGTAGTGCCAAAGTAGTGAGAAAAGTGGCTTAATGCAAATGTTAATGAGGTATTGCAAACTAATTCTTGTACTAATACTAAATCTACTTAAATTTGCTTACTGTAATTGAATTTTACAATATTTTTCTTATGTGTATCTACAATATATTCATACAATATCAAGACTAAACCTAATTTCAATTAACTAAATACATTTGTATGTACATAACCTAATTCATCAACTACGTCTACAACAGTATTTTAGATTTCAAAACCACAAGTTATTAAATGAACTTAATTCCATTATGCCAAACCGTTTCATACATTATTATACTAAGTACTTCCTACAGGCTTCATTCGGCCTTTATGATGTATGATCTACAAACAAGGCAACGAAATGAAAAGCGGTCAACAGTGCGTATGAGTAACATTTAATCATGCAAATCAATGATCATATTATGGAAATGTATAGATACAACTGAATTATTTTAATGGCAAGCAAAATGCAACCTCAAATGTTGCAGATGCAAATGATGATAATGATGATGATGATGATTATTATTGTACAAAGTAGTTTGTATCGTATGTGCAAGCGAGAGCTTAAATATACATCATATGCAATGTGTAAGTAAGAGAAAGAAGATGTAAGTAAAGATGAATGAAGTACGCGTTAGGCAAGTAACTAATAGAATGAAGGCAACATAACATTTACATATGCAAATATGCGAACACTCATACACACATACGCACTTAGGCACGGCATGCAGAGTCAGTCACGCCGCACTTGAATGGCTAAGAAACAGCTTGTGGCGTCTGTTAACAGCAACAACAACAATAACAACAATGGCTGCAATACAATAACACAGCAAACCGCTATACAGACAATACCAACAACAACGCGTACAATATAGAAGCGTGCTATACAAACAAATTCATCCAACAAACAGTCAACATTTTCAAAAGCTTTGTATGTATGTGAATATACTCGTCGTAAGTGAGTGAGTTGCACGTCCTGTTTGTACCATGTCCTGCTTCCTCACTGCACTTCACTTCACTTCACTGCTATACACCACATATTTGCTATACAAACTAAACGAGTTCTAATTTAGTTTCATTGTAGCGTATTATTCTTATTTTGCACAACACTCAAAATTGCCTACTTACGAATTCAATTTCCAGCGAACGATTGCAATCAGAACAACGTAAGCCAACGCAATGTAACGCATAGCAAGCACAACGCAGTACAACAAAACACAACAGAATACAACACAACACTGTACTCGTGTACAATAAGAAATAACAAAAACAACTGATTGAACCTGTTTGTACATGAGGGTACTATGAGTGCAACAACTTATTATACTATATCTACATATTCGTATATACTAGCAACAAGAGCTGATCGTGAAAAACACAATTAACTAAATTTTTAGCATCGATTCGGATTACTTTAATATTTTAAGAAGTGGTACAAGCCCTTCAGAGAATGCCGAGAAGATGTATGTAGGGCAATGCCCACTCTTCACTAATGAAAACGTTGAAGCAGTGAAGAACATTTACTATTAGTGAAGTTTCTGAGAATATTTTGGGCATAATGCGCCGTGTGGCAGCACAGTTTGTTCAGAAATTGCTACATTTTAGCCGAAAGAACCGTCGCCTGAGCATCGCTCGATTCAGTTTTGGGGAAAAGGTGACGACATATGAGTATATGGCTACGATGTCGAAACAAAAGACCAATCATCCCAGTTGAAGCGATAGAAAGAGCCAAGACCGCATAAATTCAGTCAAATGTGAAGTTTTTGTTCACTGTTTTCTTTGATGACATTGGAGTGGTGCATCATGAGTTCTTGCTAGAGCGGTCTTAGGGTCAAAAGGAAAACATTTCATTGATTTTGCATCACAATAATGCAGCTGCTCACAGAGCGTTGATTGTTGATGTTAAGCAGAAGAAAAAATTTTACTTCAGTTGAACCCAAGCTCTAAAACCACTAGCACGAAGCTTCAGAATGTTTTTTTACACAATTTTTGAAGATTTTTGACTCTCACTCCCCCTTAAGTAATGCGACGTAATGTTTTTCTATATTCCCCATCCCCTTCCAATCAATCATCAATAGTAATTGCTTCATTGCATAGATGAGAATCAAAATGTTCATGTAGCAGCATGGCGACTGACAGTCATTTGCTCAGGGGGTCATGCGTCGCTTAACTCGGTTGTATGTGCTTCACCTAGGAGCATTAGTCGCTATGAACAGGGCGACCAAGTGGTATTATCTGAAGTGTTAATGAGCAAAGTTTTTGACTTTCAAATAATTTGGGACTTCGTCCGATCCGTCATCTACTATACAAAACTTTTGATCACTGGCATGCATAGATTTTTCATAAATTTGTTCCACAGTTTTTGGTCATCTGCTCATCTCTGGTCATCTGCTTGAAATTACGCATGTTTGAACGACAAGCAGCTTGTCGGACATACTTTTTTACACTACATAAATATCAGGAGTATCTATTCAATATTGGTAGCTCTATCTTTAATATCAACGAGATCATGTGCTTATCAAACCATTTAAACGAACCTATTTAATACAATGTTAAAAACGTTCCATAAGCTTTCTGGGCTTTTTACTGAAGCCTTGACTTAATTTTGTACGAAAAGCGTAAGATTTTGAAGAATAAGCTAAAGTCTATACCAAAATCGGCCAATGAAAATATATATCTATGAATAATTAAATCGTTTTCGTTTTACTAGTAATTTTCTGGTACTTTAGGGTCTGCTAAGCCTCCTACTCTCTGTTACTTGCATTTTCACAAATTTAACTTTCCTTAAAGTTATTTCTATATTCAAATAGTTCAGAACTTTTTGAATAAGCACTTGTATACGTACTCACGCAGCAGCTATCTATATGCCACATCAAACTATATTTCCAACGACGCAGGAGCTTAAAGGCAGCTTCAACAAGTTGAAGACAACACACAGTTTATTCGCATCTGTTTATTTTTCGACCATTTTCCAGCAAACAGGACCATATGTAGATGTGTATGTGTGTGCGTGCTTATACGTTTATGGACTATTACGTGACGTAACGTAATCATTTACGCAGCGCCTAGCAGAAACATCAGTTTTATGAACGACTGCGTAAGTGTATGTACGTACAATGGCTAAATGTGTGGATAAAGGGATGAATGTTTGATGTATGCACGGTGGGGAAGTTTGGGCGAGTTAAAGTATACGCGATATTGACTATACTTATGTGCATACTACAATATAGTATATTCTAGTATTTATATCGCACAGAATTATGCGGAAGTTTAAACGTTTAGCTTTGAGGTTCATTTACACTACTAGACACACATCTAGATACACAGTGAATAAAGTGTATGCGTTTGTAAGAATGCTTAAATTAAAATATATATGGTAGGTAAACTGAAGTTTTTGTATAGCTCTTAAAATAATATAAAATAAAATATTTTAAAATATATCAGCTTGAAGTCTTATTACTATATATCTGGAGACTTTTGTAGTTTAAGCACTGCAAAGTGCACATCATGGTGTTGGACAGTCGTTACAGCTGAGTTGTTTTTGGAAAAGAAACACATTTTTGGGTCTTTCCAAGAAAGAACAAAGACAATTTTCATTTGCATATATTTTTTTTGCAGTGCATGTGCTAAGTGAAGTCACGAGCGCCATAACAAAAGCCTTTACTAGCGCATAGACAGCATTATGTAGTATTAAAAAAAAAAATAAAAAACATTTCCCAACAAATGAAGCATAGAAAAATTAATTTTCATTAGTCACGTTGCTTTTGTAATCAATTTATAATGGTGCTGCGGTTGAAGTTACTTGCAAACTTATTGTCCGATAGTGCCCGCAGCATAGCCGACTCCATTGAAGCGGCTACGGCAAACCACGGCAAGCCAGCCAACCAACCATTATACCAACCGCTGAATAGAGAATCAACGAAGCGCAATGCAATGAACATTTTTGTTATTATTAGCTCATGCATATGATATTCTTTCTATGCATTTTTATCATCGAAACTGATTTAAAACATACTCGCACATACTCACTCGTAAATATATTAGTTTGGCAGCGCATTTCGCATGCTATTTGTTGCCAAATTTATATTTTGTCAATTGAATTACAGAGTAAAATACGAAAAAACCAAACTGTTTGCATACACAGCTACCCGACGACGACTAATGCCATTATCAAAGTTTTAGCAGCCAATCAATCTAACTATCAATCAACCAATCAATCATTCAGTTAGTCAGTCAGTGAGTGAAACTCAACTCCGCATTGCATTTACAATTTTCGCACAATTTTTCATTTTAGTTTTGCGCAAATTTATTTCAATTTATTTGTTTTTTTTATTTATTTTAGATATTTTTATTTTACAAGCGCACTAAAAATTTATTAGAAAATTGCTGTGCATAAAAATATTTAGTGGCAGTTTGTGTACGTAGTGTAGGGAAAGTATTACAAATTGTTGAAAACTTTCTTCTTATATAAAAGTTGTTGTAAATTTATTATTTCCATTATTTTTTCATCTTCTTTTTCAAGTGTTTATAATAGTTTAAGGAATGTGAAAGGATTTGTGTGTGTGTATGTGTGTGTGTGGAAAGTACTTTGAACTGTGTTAAGCTTAAAGGAATTTAATCTGGTGTGGTTGTCTATCGCCATTTTGTTGTTACTTGCTGTGTTCGCAGTTTAACGAATTTATATTATTAGAAAAGTTTCATTTGTTAACTGGCTAACCAAATGTTTTGGCCAAGTTAGGTCATATGCATACATAATAGTTGAAGCATAGCTGGCTGTTAATGACTTTGAAATGCTCTTCAATGAATAATATGCAAATAACTCAAAAAAACTGCTTAAAAATAGGATTAGCTAGTCAGTCCTGTAAACAATAGGAAAATAAATCATATCTTCATGAATGCCAAACTATCTATATTCATTAATCAAATACTATGAAACATCATCAAGCACCATCAAACACAATCAAACACGATTAAACACAATCAAACACAATCAAACACCACCAAACACCGTCAAACACTGCCAAACACCGTCAAACACCATCAAATATCATCAAACAACATCAAACACATTCAAACACAATCAAACACAATCAGACACCATAAAACACTATCAAACACTGTCAAACATCATCAAACACCATCAAACAACATCAAACACCATCAAACACCTTCAAACACCATCAAACACAATCAAACACCATCAAACACAATCAAACACCATCAAACACCATCAAACACCATCAAACACTATCAAACACAATCAAACACCATCAAAACCGATCAAACACCATCAAACACCATCAAACACAATCAACCACTATCAAACACCATCAAACACCGTCAAACATCATCAAATACCATCAAACACAATCAAACACCATCAAGCACAATCAAACACCATCAAACACTATCAAACAACATCAAACACACAGTCAAACACCATCAAACACCATCAAACACCATCAAACACCATCAAACACAATCAAACACCATCAAAAACAATCAAACACATTCAAACACACAATCAAACACTATAAAACATAATCAAACACAATCAACCACAATCAAACACCGTACAACGGCATCAAACACACAATCAAACACAATCAAACACTGTCAAACACCATAAAACCCCATCAAACACCATCAAACACCATCAAACACCATCAAACACAATCAAACACCATCAAACACAATCAAACACATTCAAACACACAATCAAACACAATCAAACACCATAAAACGCCATCAAACACACAATCAAACACCACCAAACACCATCAAACACAATCAAACACCATCAAACACCAACAAACACCATCAAGCACAATCAAACACCATCAAACACTATCAATCAACATCAAACACCATCAAGCACAATCAAACACATCAAACACTATCAAACAACATCAAACACACAATCAAACACCATCAAACACAATCAAACACAATCAAACACAATCAAACACAATCAAACACAATCAAACACAACCAAACACCGTCAAACGTAATTAAACACAATCAAACACCATCAAACACATTCAAACACCATCAAAGACCATCAAACAACAGCAAACACACAACCAAACACCATCAAACACTATCAAACACCATCAAACACAATCAAACGCAATCAAACACAATCAAACACCATCAAACTCAATCAAACACCATCAAACACAATCAAACACTATCAAACACCATCAAACACAATCAAACACCATCAAACACCATCAAACAACATCAAACACCATCAAACAACATCAAACACACAATCAAACACCATCAAACACAATCAAACACAATCAAACGCAGTCAAACACAATGAAACACCATCAAACTCAATCAAACATGATCAAACTCAATCAAACACCATCAAACACAATCAAACACAATCAAACACCATAAAACACCATCAAACACTATCAAACTCAATCAAACTCAATCAAACACCATCAAACACAATCAAACACAATCAAACACCATCAAACACTTTCAAACTCAATCAAACACCATAAAACTCAATCAAACACAATCAAACAAGATCAAACTCAATCAAACACAATGAAACAACATCAAACACCATCAAACACTATCAAACTCAATCAAACTCAATCAAACACCATCAAACACAATCAAACACAATCAAACACGATCAAACACAATGAAACACCATCAAACTCAATCAAACTCGATCAAACTCAATCAAACACCATCAAACACAATAAAACTCATTCAAACACAATCAAACACTATCAAACATATTAAAACACCATCAAACACGATCAAACACAATCAAACACCATCAAACACTTTCAAACTCGATCGTGTTTGAAGGTGTTTTATGGTGTTTGATCGTGTTTGATTGAGTTTGATTGTGTTTGATGGTGTTTGAAGGTGTTTTATGGTGTTTGATTGTGTTTGATTGAGTTTGATTGAGTTTGATTGAATTTGATCGTGTTTGATCGTGTTTGATGGTGTTTGATTGAGTTTGAAAGTGTTTGATGGTGTTTGATTGTGTTTGATCGTGTTTGATGGTGTTTTAATATGTTTGATAGTGTTTGATTGAGTTTGATTGAGTTTGATGGTGTTTGATAGTGTTTGATTGTGTTTGATTGAGTTTTATTGTGTTTGATTGTGTTTGATGGTGTTTGATTGAGTTTGATCGTGTTTGATTGAGTTTGATGGTGTTTGAAGGTGTTTTATGGTGCTTGATTGTGTTTGATTGAGTTTGATTGTGTTTGATGGTGTTTGAAGGTGTTTTATGGTGTTTGATTGTGTTTGATTGAGTTTGATTGAGTTTGATTGAATTTGATTGTGTTTGATCGTGTTTAAAGGTGTTTGATTGAGTTTGAAAGTGTTTGATGGTGTTTGATTGTGTTTGATCGTGTTTGATGGTGTTTTAATATGTTTGATTGAGTTTGATTGAGTTTGATGGTGTTTGATAGTGTTTGATTGTGTTTGATTGAGTTTTATTGTGTTTGATTGTGTTTGATGGTGTTTGATTGAGTTTGATCGTGTTTGATTGAGTTTGATGGTATTTGAAGTTGTTTTATGGTGTTTGATTGTGTTTGATTGAGTTTGATTGAGTTTGATTGAGTTTGATTGAGTTTGATTGAGTTTGATCGTGTTTGATTGTGTTTGATGGTGTTTGATTGAGTTTGATGGTGTTTGATAGTGTTTGATTGTGTTTGATTGAGTTTTATTGTGTTTGATTGTGTTTGATTGAGTTTGATTGTGTTTGATGGTGTTTGATTGAGTTTGATCGTGTTTGATTGAGTTTGATGTTGTTTCATTGTGTTTGATTGAGTTTGATCTTGTTTGATTGTGTTTGATTGAGTTTGATGGTGTTTGATTGAGTTTGAAAGTGTTTGATGGTGTTTGATTGTGTTTGATTGTGTTTGATGGTGTTTGATTGAGTTTGATTGAGTTTGATAGTGTTTGATGGTGTTTGATGTTGTTTCATTGTGTTTGATTGAGTTTGATCTTGTTTGATTGTGTTTGATTGAGTTTGATGGTGTTTGATTGAGTTTGAAAGTGTTTGATGGTGTTTGATTGTGTTTGATTGTGTTTGATGGTGTTTGATTGAGTTTGATTGAGTTTGATAGTGTTTGATGGTGTTTTATGGTGTTTGATTGTGTTTGATTGTGTTTGATGGTGTTTGATTGAGTTTGATCGTGTTTGATTGAGTTTGATGTTGTTTCATTGTGTTTGATTGTGTTTGATTAAGTTTGATCGTGTTTGATTGTGTTTGATTGAGTTTGATGGTGTTTGATTGAGTTTGAAAGTGTTTGATGGTGTTTGATTGTGTTTGATTGTGTTTGATGGTGTTTTAATATGTTTGATAGTGTTTGATTGAGTTTGATTGAGTTTGATGGTGTTTGATAGTGTTTGATTGTGTTTGATTGTGTTTGATAGTGTTTGATTTTGTTTGATTGAGTTCTATTGTGTTTGATTGTGTTTGATGATATTTGATGGTGTTTGATTGTGTTTTATGGTGTTTGATAGTGTTTGATTGAGTTTGATGGTGTTTGATAGGGTTTGATTGTGTTTGATTGTGTTTGATGGTGTTTGATAGTTTTTGATTGTGTTTGATTGTGTTTGATGGAGTTTGATAGTGTTTGATGGTGTTTGCTTGTGTTTGACTGTGATTGATTGTGTTTAATTGTGTTTGATTGTGTTTGATGGTGTTTCAATATGTTTGATAGTGTTTGATTGTGTTTGATGGTGTTTGATGGTGTTTGAATGTGTTTGATGGTGCTTGATTGTGTTTGATGGTGTTTGGTAGTGTTTGATTTAGATTGATTTTGTGTTTGATTGTGTTTGATGGTGTTTGATTGTGTTTGATTGTGTTTGACGGTGTTTGATAGTGTTTGATTGTGTTTGATCGTGTTTAAATGTGTTGCATAGTGTTTTATTGTGTTTGACTTTGTTTCATAGCGTTTGATTGTGTTTGATGGGGTTTGATGGTGTTTGATTGGTGTTTGATGATGTTTAATTGTGTTTGATGGTATTTGATGGTGTTTAATTGCGTTTGATTGTGTTTGATGGTGTTTGATGTTGTGTGATTGTTTTTGATTGTGCTTGATTGTGTTTGATAGAGTTGAACTGTTCCTGCGTTCTGTGGGACTTACGAAATCAAAACAGAAAGGATGGTCTCCTCTTCCTGTATGAGTCTAATGCTGAAAAGCTTTTTCCAGCCTTGTGGATCATACAAAGCCTTGCCTTCTTCCATTGTGATGGAATGTAACCTACTCTAAACACCGCTTTGAAAATAAGGGCGAAGAACAGCAATACTTTCACAGGCAAAGCCTTCATCACGATGTGATCAAGCCCATTATCGCCTTGGCCCTTCCTTGTCTGGCTATTCACGAAATATAAAAGACAATAATAAAACTAAATTACTTCACACAGTTTAAGTAGCGTGCTTTAACATGCAACTTTCCACAGAAATGCCTTACCACAAAAAAAAGAGATCAAATAAGTTTAACAGCAAAAATAAAACTGCTTTAAGTATTTTCAGCCAATAAGACGTTGATGGCGCCAAACAAATAAAAGACAGCAACTGCTAGTTGAACCACTAATATAGCCATGTACTAGACTTCTACAAGACTACACTAACAGCTAACCGCATCAGTGTACAAAAACTTGCTAAGATACTTCTGTAGATACAAGTTTGGTCGTTAGATGTAGCGCTTATATGTTACTACAGTAAGAAGCTACAACAAAAGCCACATACATGAGTGTGCTACGAACTAATAAAATTGTTTAGGCGTAAAATGGCGCTACGTACTTAGTAACAAAAATACTTTGTGTACACAAAAGAAATTCAAAGCAGCTTCCATGTATAAAAATTAGGCAGAAAATTAGATGAATAGTAGCAGGCAGTTCAAAAATGTAGAAGAGCAAATCGAGCGAACACCTTCAACAATGCTGGTGGTGACAAGAACAGCGAACAACTGTCGTACATCTTATCAACACCGTGTGTAACATTGGTTGGCATTATGCATGGACTTCAGATACTTTGGCAACAAATCGTAAACGTGTAGCGACATAGGTACAACAACTACGACAACTGTAAGTTTAAGTAGCAATCGCTGTAGTTAGATACGAACGGCTGCTACAGCTGCCATTCTAATATTCGTCGTCGATGTTCTTGTAGTGGTTTTGCCGCTACTACTTGTTGTTATTGCACTGTGTGTCTGCTATAAAATTGCATTTTATGATAATGCATGTTGGCTGTTGGCCAACTAAACGACAAACTTTGGCTAAACTTTTTGCATTTGCGTTGTCGTTTAAAAAGTTTCTATAATTTTTTGTTGTTTTTCTATTATTTTTACATGGTACTTCAATATGTATGCGTATGTGCAGCAACCTGCAATGTTGTCATCAGCTATTTACACAACCTGCTAACAATTTTCATCATGAAAGATGCCAAAAATGAAAAAAAGAAGATTGATAATGCAGCCAAAGTAGCCACAAGTTGTATTGAAATGAGTGAAAGAGTGAAAGAGAAAAGCATGCCGTATAAAGCCATCTTGTTAGTCAACTAACTTCCGTTTCCGTTTGGCAAAAGCAGCTACAACCGCAAACAATGTCATGCTGTGTGCTCGTATGTGTGACCAGTCAAACTAAGAAAAAACTAAACAACAGCGCAACCAAGTACAAGTAAGTATAAAAAAGTCAATGTTGCAACAAATGCAACAGCAGCGGCAGCTGCAGCTGTATGCATACAAAAGCAAATTGTTTGTTTGCCAACTAGCTTCGAACATATGTGTTGGTGTGTGTGCCGCACTGCTTTCTTATTGCAAACGTCTTTTACTTGTGCTTTCGCACTGTTTGTTCTTATTGTGCTAAGTGTTGCATACGTTCAGGCGTGCCCTTATATATGGTGGACTTGCCTTCAGGGAGCTACTTCAATAATAATAAAGTTACAGCCACTGCTGCTGCTTTTGTTGTTGTTGTTGCTTTTGTGAATAAAGTAAACCTCATCATAGCTTGTTTGTTGTTGTTATGATTGATGTTGTTGTTGCTGTTGTTGTTATTATTGATGCTGTCTGTTTCTTTATGCCAAAATAGCTGCAGCGACGTCAATAGCAGTGATTGCGCTTTAAAAGCTACGCGGCGTATGCGTAATTTTTTTTTTACGTGCTTTAAAGTTGAAGTAAATGATTTTCATTGAAGTTTACATAGTTAAAAAAATTCACCAAAACATTTTAAAGCCTCCAAGATTAAAAGCTGAAATAAAAACCAAATAAAAAAGGCTATTGCAACTGTAGCACACAGCAGCGTTGAGGCTAAGTGTGCGCATGTTACTCGGTACACAAAGACTAAAAGCTATACCGCTCGGTTATATTAAGAGGTAAGAGGAGAAGAGGCAGAGCTCATGAAATATTATACTCTTGATCAGCTTCAAATGTCGAGTCTTTATAGACGTATCAGTTAGATATTATTTGGCTTCTTAGATTACATTTTCAGAAAGGTTTTGATTAAGGCATATCAGAGTCGAATTGAAGATAGTTTAATAAGATAAGAAGTGCGTATAATTGTCATAGCCCCACGTTGGGCGCCAATTTTTTTTGGCTACAGTATAATTTGAAGGAAAAAGTCACATTTAGCATATAAAGTAGCAATAATACCCTACTTTTTTATCTTGTATTCACATTACAGAAATTTGTGCCTGCTGCATAGCCAAAGTGTTGCAATTGATGAAGTCAAGTGAAATTCTATTCAGTGAAATTCAACTATGCTTCTATCAAATTTCTGTTCTAAACTTTCGTGCATGTCAAATGCCATCACTGAGTCTCTATAAACTCGTACAATTTAAATAGACGCTGATAGCTAGCTAACGCTCTATCATTTTTAACAACAGTGTAAGACAGTGTAACAGTGTAAATGAAAACAACTACAAAAAAACGAGAAAAAATCTACTGTAGTAACTAAGTTTTTTGCTTCAGCGCTCAAATCACTTCAATTCATACCTTTCTTTGGTTGCTTGACGTTTTCTACTTTCATCCTGCGGCTACGTGAAAAGATTAAATCAGCGTAAAGTGCAAACACTATGTCAAGTGTATCTGAACGGCTCAACTCACGCGCAGCCATATCAGCGTCATCGCTAACATCATCATCGTCATCATGACGGCGACAAGGTGTGTCAGCTAAGAGCAGTAACTAATAGAAAGAAAAAAAAACGAAAAAAAACTTCAGCTGGCACTTACTACTTACTGCAATAGATACTCTACTATGCTGGTCTGAACTATGATCTTGTAGGGAGGTAAAGAAAAAACCATGAAGACTGGATAAATGTCAATCAATTTAAATGTCACGGACTACGCATAGTTTGCTGTACGTTTGCTGCTAATCAGTAAGTAAGCTTCGACTCAAAGACGTTGATAGATTGCATTAAAAGTTCAAAGTCAAATTCAATTCAATTCAAAGCAATATACACAATGATACACTGTGCAAAAGTGAAGTTCGAGTGAAACTTTATTAGTTTGACAAAATGAAAACCGCAACAACAATTGCTATTGCCAGTAAATGATTTTCAATTGACATTTGTGTTTGTTTGTTTGTTGACTTTGTCATATAAGTATCTACGTAGTATGTATATGTAGCTGCATGCAACTAAATTTGCTTGCACAGCAAAAGTTGTTCGCATACCCGGCAGACAGGCTGTTTTGTCCAACAGCTTTCATTCAATTGCAAACATAAACTGTAGCAAAATTTCTATTGAACGCATTTGTGTAAAAAAAAGAAAAAAATAGCTGCAACAGCATAAAATGGAAAGAGTTCTCGGTCGGTCGGTTGGTCGCTTCGGTTGCGATTTGTTGTGGGTTGCTTGAGCGATAGACAGGCATGCAACCACATTTCGCTATATGATGGATGGCTTGGATTAGAGCGAATGCTTATGATATATTGCAACTGATGTTGTAAAATGTTTGCTTACTGCAAGCGTACAGACAGTAGTGGTCTGTAGTTAAAGTGCAAAAAGGCGCAAATGGTTGGTTTTTATATATTTGGAAGATTTCTTTGCTACTAGGTCTTTTTCAAGACTATTCCGCCACTGACATGTAGTCGCCTAGCCACAACCACTATTAAACACAACCACAATTCTTCTTTTTCTGTACAATTTTGAATTGCATACCTACTGGTTGGTTGCTATGTGTATACAATAAATTATTGCAATGCACGATTGAGTCGGCAGTGTAGAATATCCTCAATGCCATTTCAATTCATTTCATACTGAAGTCTCATTTAATGAGCCGCTTCGTTCGGATAGATAAAACTTGATCTTCATACAATACTACGTATAAATGCATCTGATGCATCTGCATGGTCTCATTCCTATTTTTTTGTTTTTCTTTCTTTTAGCAGCAACAATGCAGCACAGATTTTTAATTGTTTGCTGTGTTTAACAAACAAAGATTGGATACTCAGTGCTATTTATCCAAACTATTCGTTCCATTTCAGCTTCTATTAAGCAAAAGTAGAGAGTAGACAATCAAGTGTACTGACCAACAACTTTCTTTCTTTTTTTTTTGTGATGTGGCTTAAATTTCACAGCAGCAAATAAACAAATTGTTTATGTATAAAAAAAAAAAAAGAAAGTGTAGTTGAGATAGAAAGAAAGAATTAACAACAAGTTGAAATTTTAGCATTTGGTATCAGCGAAGCTTTTATACACTACAGAAAAATTTAAATAGTCATTTGGACATAAAGTTTGCTACACAAAAAAAGTCTTTGGTGTATAAATATTATTGAACAGCTCAACAATTGTATCAAATCGTTGTCCTTCTGTCCAGCTGTCGGTATGTGTCTAAAAGTGAGCACTTGTTTCTTAGTTTTCACAGAAATTAACTAAAAATTGGCATGGAGACTCTCTGGGGCTTACATACACCGATTCACTCCAAATATTGGTATTAAAAAGTTGAAAGTAACAGTTAAAAGTAACAGTTAAAAGTAGCAGTTAAAAATTAAGAGTTAAAAGTTACATTAAAAATTAGCTTTGAAAGTAACAGTGAAAAGTAAAAAAAAGTAGCAGTTATTGGATTTTCCAATTATCAATTAATTGATTATTCAAATAATCAAATATCCAATTATCATTATTCGTTTATCAAATAATCGGTTATTCATATAATCGTTTAGCAAATAATGTTTATCAAAAATTCGGCTACATAATAATTGCTTTTCAAATAATCGATAATCGTTTTTTAAATAATCGATAGTCGATTTTCGTTTCATCGATACTCGTTCATCAAATTATCGATTATTCTAAAAACGATTATTGAATAATATAGTAAATTCTTTGAGAAATGCCAAAATTCACGTCACGTTTTCGAAAAAATTTATATTTTTGCCACTTTTGAAATATTGTACAGTTAAACCCTGACGTGCTACAAACTGTTAACAGAACTTAAAGGCTGATTCATGCTGACTCTTACGTGGATTTTTTCGCAAACACACTTAGAACAGGGGGTGTGTTCATGTCTAGGGGTGCGGGAAAAACATTTTATGAGAAATTAAAAATTTTAAAATTCAGAATATTTCAATAAAATATCATACTTATGGGTTTGCGGGCTCACCATATTGCATTCTCCATTTTGATGGGAAGTTCTTGGACTAGTGTTCAGCACTAAAAATCCTTTCAGAGCAATTATGTCCTATTTTATACTCGAAGATGTATCAATGTATATTTGTTAATAATACGTCGAAGACACGCTGGGCTCGATAGCATATTTATTTTTGTGAAGAGCTTTTGTTCAGCCACACACTAAATATTACACTTTTTTGTGGTTTTCATTTTCTATGTGATGAAGACTCTGCTTGAACGTTGAGAGGAGGTACTAAGCCACTTGTTGCCACAGATGAAGACGTATGAGTTCTTCACCATGCCTTAAAGCAAACGGCTGCCTATATTTATTAGCCAGCATGCTATGCTCGATTTGCTGTAGCTAGATCGTCGAGAAACTGCTCAAAAAGTTACAAAGTTTTAAATAACATATAGGAAGTGTGCATAAACTACGTAGTGAGTTGCAGTATGCAACGCATGCGTGTGAAATGTGCCATTAAAACTTTTGCCCGCACTTTTAGATACAGTTTAGGTTTCTTTTTTATTTTATATTTAAGCGAGTTTCATTTTTTTCCATGCTCTTTGCATTATATTCCGCGCATTGACTGTCAGCCAGTCAGTCACTCTGTTTATATTAAAAGCGTGAAGAAGTCCTGACAGTTTCAGCGCGGAACTTTGCAAAGTTGTATGCTGCATTTGATATGCAACTTAATTATACTTGTGAGCTACGCTCAAAATAAACAAGCATAATTAAGCGATGCTGTATTTAGTTTAACATTTTCTCTTTTTTTTTTTTGCTATTTTTTTTTAATGATGCAAATAAAAGTGACTCAAATTATTTACTCATTTATTTATTTTGCAATTTTAAATGCTGCTTGTAGAAACTGTTTTAGCGTTGTGCAATGTGCAGCTAAAAGTAAATAATAAATTTTTAAAAAAATATATAAAAAGATAAAATGCTTTTAATGACAACATTTTGCGTATGCATTTAACTGCGCTGTTTGGTACGTGGAGTATAGTTTTTTATTTCATAAATAAATAACTTAATTAGCATCATAAGTAAACGTACACGTACT
Organism: Leucophenga maculata; assembly: GCA_035044805.1. Classification (NCBI taxonomy): domain Eukaryota; kingdom Metazoa; phylum Arthropoda; class Insecta; order Diptera; family Drosophilidae; genus Leucophenga; species Leucophenga maculata. The sequence continues at coordinate 2,497,492 of JAWNNP010002956.1, read as the reverse complement.
GCAGTAGCTTGTGGCTGAGTAAAAACAAAAAAAAAGAAATCTTTGGCTACTATAAAGCTTAGCAAGTGCACAGCTGCATGCAGTGTAATTGTGTCAAGCATAAAGTTAAAATATAATAAAACACAGCTGCATAGCTAGGCCTTGTTTAGACATTTATAGCTAAACTTCTGCAAATACGAGCTAAACTTATAGTTTAAGAAGCTGCTAGCATGCCAGCTAATCAAAATTGCACATCCACTATTAATAATAATCAAAATTTGTGCTAGACTATACATATAGCTTTAGGGCTTAGCTTTCATGTTCGTCTGCTGTTTGCTTAATGAACTCTAAATTGTGTCGAGTCTAGTACGGCGACTGAGGTATTGTTTTGGTAGAACTTTTATTAGAACGCAGCACAAGTTTCGACAGTCAGCTAGGCAGGCAAGCCAGCCAGTTTACGTTTAACTAACAAACATTCATAGTCATGCAAAGTTTAATAGGTCACGTTGAAACTTTGCAAATACGAGCAAATAGTATGTAAAATTAGACAATTAGCTGCGGCATTAAGTAAGGATGTGTGAAAATTGGAGCAAATTTACATACATTTGCGTAGATTAGATGCTTTTGCTGTAAATCGAATGTTAAATTTAGTTCGTTTTGTAATTATCTTTATTGGATTTTGATTTAAATTTTAAGTTTTAGTATGAAATTCGATTTATATGTAAATATTCGATATTTTGCTATACTAATCAAGTCTAATTCATTAAAAACTAGTAAACCCTTGTCTTGCTTTTGTATAGCTGAGGCAACACCGCGTATGAACAATTTTATTACAATTTATATATGTAGACAAAGTTTTGTGAGAATTGAATTCCATGCAGTTTGAGTAGCATGCTGCATATGTCAGAGGTTTGAAGTGCGCTTAACAGTTTGAATAGCCTGGCAGCTTAAGACGCTTGCATTTGCATAAAAAAATATGAAAAAAGACATAGGCAAGCTCTATCTAATATTAGCACTGCTTCATGACATACACAGAGTGTGTCAGTACCTTGAATATCAGAATGAATGAATGCAATGAAATTCGTTTAGAAGAGCACACAGTTAGATAATTTTGAAATAGTAATCCTAATTAAATGAACAATATCATTCAATATGCAAACATGTTGAACACAAAATGTAGCAAGCAACAGTTGCATCAGTTGCCAGTTCGAATTTCATTGGCACACTTGCTATAGCTCATTAGTTAATAAGCTTCACCTAGTTGGCCAGCTCTAATAACTTTGTATTTGCAAACAATAATTACATAATTACACAGCACTGACAGACAACAAAGACGGCGACGGCGACAAGGACAATAACAACGAACAACGAACAACATCCAACTCAAATTAATGGACAATAAGAATGTGTTTCGTTCATGTTACTAGCTAATTGTGTGTTGACTTTGATGCTGATTGGATTGCACTCGGTTGCGCACATTTGTCTAATTGCTAAAAGCAGACAGAACAGTCAGAACTAACAAGGATGTGTGAGCGAGTTAGCGCACATAAAGATAGTGAGTGTAGCGCAAAAATGGGAAAAACGTTGACTAACAACTGTCGCCAATGTGAACGTAACAAGTCAACGCGCCTCAATATAGCAGCAAACAGAGTTGCATTGGACAACGCTTCCGGCAATGTGCTGTCTACGACTATAGTACGAGCAGCCGTATATGCCATACGCTCAACGTCATTGTGCATTTACGCTCGGTCAAATATTGTTGCACATTTTGTTGCACTGAACTAGAGCGGATTGGCACTTAAACTTGCAACATGCAACATGCCAATTGGCATACAGCAATGGTGGCGACGGCGTTATGGCATGGAAAATGTAACAAACATTAGAGGCTATATACGAAAATTTTTGCAACAGCTTGTTACATCCAAGCATCCATCGATGGCGTCGTTGTCGTTGACGCTTTTTAATTGTTTGGAAACTAGAATAGTTACTAGTAACAGCGATGACGGCAAGTGTGAATGAATGCGGGTGCTGAAGCGCTAAGAATTACGTATACGCCCTGTTGGGCATTGGTGTGTGTAGTTTGGAAAGATTTGCTTTGAACGTAGCACATTTTATTTTTATTTGAAACAATATTCGCTTATTGTGCCACATGCCACATGCACAAAAGTTGGAAATGAAAACCAAAATATGTTACTTGTGAAAAATGGCAGCCATTACAAGTAGCTTCTATTTTGAAGTTACAGCCTACACGCTTGCATGTTCAAACTCTAAGACAGAACTAAGCGGATGATGGATATGAAATAAGCCTGTGATAAACTTATAATAAGTTGTGAACCGCTTATAAACCTAAATTGTTACTTATCTGAGTTTTTATATAAGCTAGCTTATGTACACAAATAACTAAAAAAAATAAGCTTTTTATCTACCACCCACGACACAACGTATTTTCTACAAATTTGTTGACTTTTCTGCTGCCATTTGCACCGCAATCTCAAGCGTTGAATAATAGCTTAATTAATGAACATTACACCGCAGTAATAACAAAAAGCGGTAGAATGTGCCAGGATCTACGTATTTAGTGTAGCTTCTTCTCTTCTCTGTGCATGTGTGTGTGTTTGTGTGCAACAATTTAAACTTGAAGTAAAGCAATGAAACGATTATGTGTACACAATGTTTTTTGCTTACATTTCACTTTTCTTACTTTTTATTTATTTTGTATTTTTTTTTTTTTTATTCAAAAAATGGAAGTTAAAGTAAATATTAAGTAGTTTCATTTTGCGCACTTGCAGCACTCTATCGTTGACTCTTTCTTACGCACTTTCTCGCTCACTCTAACATTATATGCTATACACTTTTAAGTAGCTGCAGCAACAATTGAGGTTAAGTGATTGTTGAGCGTTGAGCGTTGTAAGTGGCGCTCGTTAGCTTTCGACTTCTTGGCTGTCAGGCAGTCTGTTAGTCTGTCAGTCGGTCGGTCGGTCGTTCGGTCCATTCCACTACACTACACTCTGTCCCGCGTTTATCATGCTGTCAGACAGTCAGTTAACCGGTATGCCTTCAAATGAGTGAGACTTACTGGCAAACGAGACAGCAAATAAATGCACAAATACACATACATACACACATACATATGTATATACATGTATAAGACAAACGACTGGTATTATGCAAAGCACACATATATCGAAATGCACACACACAAACACACACAATGTGCCACTTAAGGCTTAAATACATACAATTTTTTATTACAACAACAATGAAATAATACGACATGACTGCTATGCATAAACTGCACGCGCTATTTGATACCCTACACTGTATACTAAATAGTTGTGCATAGTGTAGCAACTTTATAGCTTTAAATGGTGAAGGATGCAACAATTAATATAAACGTGAAACTTCTATCCTTAATAAATCAACATAAAGTTGACATTGTCTATAATAAAAATGTTCAACCCAAAATGTAGTTGGCTTTGAATTAAGCTTTGTATAGTGGGCGGCACACGCTCATTATGTGGTGAAGCCAAAGTGACAAGGGTATAATTAGTTTGTGTGGGAGTATGTTATATGCAGAAGGAAGTTTGATAGACTCTAATAAGTAGTGCTTGGCCCTTTTTTTGGATGTTTCGTGCATAAAACTTATGGCAGCGAAGTATGAGCGCCGCTAGGGGGTTGTTGAATGATGTCAACGACGATCTAAATTTAATCAAAAGCAATTTAACTTATGACGAAATATGGATATATGGTTATGATTTCGAAACTAAAGACCAATCATACCAACCAATGGTAGCGATCAGAAGAGCTAAGACTGAAAAGGGGCTATTACTATACTGTTTTGGAAAAGATGACCTTACAGGCGTGACTGTACCATGGCATATCGCAAATAAGTGCCCGGAGTTATGAGCTTTGCCGACAACGATTGATCTTTTTGCCAGCGAATGACTACATATCCCATCAGCTGTGGATCAGCTAACGGTAAACTAACCGATTCAATCTGGTACAAGATAACGATGAACGGAAAATGGTATAAAAGGCGTAACGCAAGGACAATTCACGCTTGGACACTGATCGAAGTAAGCTATCCTTGGGTCTACGTCTGCTATGATTAACCTCTGTGGCTAATATTCCCTCGAGGATAAACCTCTGCGGATCATATTTCCTCCGCGTACGCATATATTCCGCAATTGACGCTTGGTAGATCTAGCTTCTGTGGCTTATAGATCCATGCGACCGCATATACTCCGCGAGAGACGCTTGGTAGAATAAGCCTCTGTGGATAATAGCTCCTCGCGACCGCATAGTGACGTCTGCTAGGATAATCTGCTGTGGTTAATAGCTCCCTGCGACCGTTTATACTCCGCTAGTGACGCCTGCTAGGACTAGCCTCTGTGGTTTATAGCTCTCCGAGATCGAATATACCCCGCAAGTACCGTTAGTAAAATGTATGACACACACTCTGCACTACACTGCACTACCATGTTTCACTCAAGTTACTAAGCTCTCCTCACCCAAAGACACGTGAGCATACTCTCATATACACACGCACGCAACCTGTCATTCTCGCACTCACAAACACACGCACCCTCACTCTTATAAGATCTAATACTCACAGATCCGCACACAAACCCATCTACTCTAGCATATCCATACCGCACCGAGGTCTAAGGATACTACTGACATCGATTTATACGTCGTCATCGAAGGAATCAGCCTCACTACTGTGACACACCTGGACCATACGGCGAGGTATACCACAGCTAATATAACTTTATAATAGACTTTTTCCTGTTATCAATACTGAAAAGACTCATGAAAGAATGGTGTTCTGTCACGATTGAGAAGCTAAAAGCCGTGTCTCTAGAAGAGTTCTAGGTCATACCAAAACAGCGCATATCAGAAGTGAGGGAGATTACTTTTTTTAACAAATTCTAAGTCGATAAAGCTATTTCCGTCTTGCCATGCATTCGACCGTCTGTATGAACTAATAGATCTCACAAAAGATGGAAAATAGACATCTCACTGATTTTTTTAAAAATTATATAAACTTTACCACATATGTTTGCAGGGTATACACGAACGACGAGTTTATAGCATTATGAAGACCAAGCATCAACATATTGCTCGAACGAGGTTAAGCAGCTCCTTTGCGTCTTTGTGCCCTTTCCTTCTTTTGCCAGCTTTCGCTTATTCATTCACCACTCAAGCATTGAATTTCGTTGAACTTGAAGTTATTTTCATTGCTTTTTGCTTTGTGTGTGTGCGGCATTTTATTTTTTCCTTTTTCTTCTTTAAAAATGCAGCGTTTAAAAACGTTTAAAGTTTTTCTGCGAATTATCACATATTGCACAGAGAAAATAAGCATTAATGAATCGTAATTCAATTCTTTATCCGCTGACAGCACACATAATACTTGACAAATAAATAAATGCATTGATGCAGCCAGCGCAGTAGCGTTCAAAGTAGCAAAGTGAATAATGACTTTAAATCGGATGTGCGAGTGTTCGTGAATTGACGAGCTTTAAATGCCAATTCTACTCTGTTGCACGTCGCTCGTTTACTCTTTAATTAATTACCAATTTTCCGCACGCCAACTACAGTAGCTGCAACTGGCTCAAAAGCAACTGGCTCAAAAGCAGCATCGACGACAGAAAAATTCTTTCGCTCTTTTCTATTGTAGGAATTTTTTAAAATCGTTCTGCATGCAAATGAGTTTATTGTGCTGTCAGTTTATCTGCGCGACTTTAAAATGCATCTATCATTTTAATAGCTTGGCAGAAGATAACAACAGCTGGAGAAGTGTATATAAGATACAAAGATGGGTTAACACTGGTCAACAAAAATTGAGTTTGTTTTGTTGTTGCGCATAATTTCGTCATATCTAAGCAATATACGATTAGAAAGGCTGACATTTGTTAAATATGTAAAGGATAACAGTCAGCAATAGAAGTGATACATATACATATATAAAGTTCATAGAATGACATAAATATCAGTGAAATTATGGCTGGTTTAATGCAGCCAAAGTCTCTGAAACTATTTGATGAAGTTGGTTAAAATTGGGTGCATATATAAATGACAGCAGGATAAATAAGGATTCTAATAGTGCTAATAATCACTTGTGTATGAAAGAGTAAAACAAAAAGTCTAGTAAGGCGGCTTTATATATACATAATCTCTTATACTGCTTGCATTCGGCTTGTTCTACAATATTTCAGCCTGTGGGTATGCAATGATTTTTTTCCCCAAAGAGTTAAATGAAAAATCTTGTCATGCTGTGTAATTTGATTGAAAAATAAGCGCATATCACTCTATTCCGAAGCAACCAACCTAACAATATACACGCTCATTTATTTTCTCTCAATCATTATGCTTGGATTTTTTTATTATTAAGCAACAATTGCACTTGCAGACAGAGACATGCATATATGCAATAAATTACTCAAAGCATTTCACACAAACTGTCAATCTGTGCGCTTTACTACAGATATGCTCTTTAAGCGTTTCAGGAACATTTCCAGCAACATTTCAAGCGTTTTACAACGCTTCATCATCATCAACTCGCTCACTCGCTGGCTGCTCCACAACTGTAATCACATCATTTTAGATCATATTTCATACTTCATCTTTTGCGTCAGCTGCTCCGCACTTTGAATCTCACAATTTGAACTTCATTTGGCTTGGTCTGAGTTCTGGTCTGGTTTGGTTTGGCTACATTTTGTTTGCGTACTTCGCACGGTTTCACGTTTTCATTCTTTCTTTTTTACTCTTTAGTATATGCGAGTGAGTTTGTCTGAAGTGGGATTTATTTTTCGGTCTGTCTTGCTGATGGCGCATCTGTTTTATACGCGGTTGATGTCAAAATTAATAGAAAAAATATTTTGAAATGCGAAAATCTTAGCGTGTATGAAGTAAATCAGCGTAAAAAACGCGTAAATGCAGAGTTTCAAATGCGAAAACTTGAATCATCAGTTTTTGATAGGAGGCACACATAGACATTTATTATATTCAACAATGCACAGTGGTGTGGTGTAGCGGATAATGTTGTGAAATATGAAATTTAGTAAAGTTGCTTGAAAATTTAAATGATTTGTTTGATATTGGGTAAAAGACGAAAATAAAAAAATAGAACTGCAACAGCTTTACGTCGGGAGTTGATGAGAGACTTACACAGAGTTCATATTGAAATGCAATTTCTTGCTAATTCGTTCTTTTTTTCTGGCCAGGCATGGCTGCAGCCATGGATTCCACACCTAATGAATGTTTTAGTTGTTGTAGCACTATGCTTCTCAATTTTAAGAGCAACGTTGAGGACATTTTTTGATACAGATAGAGCTTACAGAAGGTTAGTGGAAGTCAATATGAGACCACAACACTGCATCGGCAAGCTTTTCTTCAAGCATCTGTAAATGAAGTAGACCTGCTCTTCAATCGGTACCAAGTTGAGGTATCTGTAGAGGTGGAGTTGCAGACGAACCAAGGCCTCTGCCCCAATTACGGTGCGTTTGTTCTGCAAGGACAGCTTTCTTATGCTGCCACCTTGGCTTGCTAGTGGCTCTTAAAAGTGAGCCTCCTATCCAGATTAAGGCCCAGGTAGATAGCCTTAGCTGGCTGTTCCAAGTGCGTGCCTTGCATATGCACAGAAGGGTCTGCTTTCTACAAAGGGTGAAGCACATGTTAGCTGTGGCTATTTTGCAAATGTCATCATGCATACATCATCTCCATATGAGTCGAGGAGCAGGGATGTTTCTAGAGCTTCAATCGTTGTGGCACCAGGTATGTCTGCTGCATATAAACTGAAGGGAAATGTTTCAAAAAAGCTTCTATGTGGCACTTTTTCGATCGCTAGTTGAAGTAAAACCGTATCAGAGCAAAGTATGGCAAATCCAGTTTCTCCTTGATCGATTGCAGGAGACCTGAGTGCAAACTCGATCGAATGCCTGCTTGATATCCACAAATAACGCACATATTAGTGTCGCCGGTCGAATGCACGCAATATGTCGTCGGTGACTGAGTGAAGTTGATCTACCGTGATCAGGGATTAGGGTCTGGGACTCCGCAATGTTCACAAGCCTAGGAATGACCAGTCTTTCCGAAACCTTCGAAATTGAAAGCAGGAGACTAATTGACCGGTAGGATCCAGGGTTCATCTTCTATTTGCCCGGTTTGGGAATCATTGTGATGACTGCTAGCTTTCACACCTTCGAAAAATACTGCAAGGTCACTATGGCATTGAACATTGACGACATAGTGAGTACTGCACTGGAGATTGTGGATTTATTGGGTTTCAGACGAATTATTATGTCTTCAACATCCTCAGTGTCAAATGGGTCGTCAAGCAGGTCTAGCTAGATTGGTACTGATAGAGAGAGAGTCTCGTAGCATCTGCAACTTCGTCTGCAAACGCATCGGCTGGCTCTAGCTGAGAGTGGCACCAATTGCCGCGAGCGTTTTTTGAAGGGAGCAAGTCGAATTGGGTGTCATCTAGTATTTATTGTACCCTTCCATAGGCAGAATTTTGTATCTGATTCGATACACATATTCTCCAGGATGCTGGTTTAGCTCATACATGAGACGGTTGGCTACACTGTGCCCTATTTTCGGGATGTTGCGTCCGCATAAAAGTCCTTCGAAGCCTACGTTTTTCTTGTAGAACTTAAACACTTTCTACTGTCCACATGTAAAGAAATATCGTATCTCAGCATCTGTAATTCATTGTATCCATATTTCAATTTGTATTGAAAATTTCACTCCATATTACTACACTTTGCACCACAGTACCAGTAAAAAGTTGCAAATCGTTTGCTAAACGATTTAAATATCTGTCATAATTCCATAAGCGAAAATTCCGCAACACCAAAATAAATTTGTACAAAACCCACAAAGTTATTAAGAAAAAAAAATGAGAAAGTATTTAAAAGAAATTAGTCTTGTTTTCAACTTTTCTTCTTTCAAAAAAATTTTATTTAATTTTCAACCCTAGCAAATTGAAAGAAAAGTGAAATTTTTTATGTATATATTTAAATTGTTGCTAGCCGCAAGGACTTTGCGCAATTAAATCACCAGAATCAAGCATGAATTAAAAAATAATTTCGAGCGACAACAATGGCAGACAGTTGTCCCTTTTTTTTGCAGCACTCAGCTAAATAATATTTTTTCAAGCATTTTTATTCAAATTTAAATGAGAGACATTAACACACACATACCGCAGCGCTATGAACAGAAAAACATGGAGAAGAAATACTGAAACCGAAAGTGTGGCAGCAAAAAAATTCCATAACTTTCTTAAAATTTAACTGCGCGTAAAATTGTTAATGCCGCAGCGCTGAAGAAAAAAAAATATCAAACGAAAAAAATCCGGTTTAAAAATCATAACAGCGAAGTAGAAGTTTGACGGCAGTCAAAACGAAGCTTTAATGCGCTACTGGCAAGAGTTTTAAGTTGGTTACACGATTTATTTATAGTTTTTCAAGATTTCATAAATCTTACAGAACGACAGTTTATACTGCATATATTATGCTCTCTGCTACGTTTTCTATTTGCACAAACTTCAAAATATTACAAACTGCTCAAACTTTTAATGCACTATAACTGTAGGGTATTTAAAAAAAAATATATAATAAAATAAAATTGCGCGCATAATTTTGCATAATTAATTTAAAGTTGCAGTTGTTGTTTGCGCTTTCTTTCTTTCGCACGTACGCCATTTCTGTGGTTACTAGACGCCATTGCTTTTGTGTTGTTCCTTCTGCTGTTGTGGCTTCTTGCTTAAAGGACATCAATCGCAAATTACAATGTAAATTAACTGTTGTAAAAAAAAAGTTTGCTCGAAGGCAACCAACTGAATATTTAAGCAGTTGTAAATGCGTAAAGGATTAAGCATAAAAAAGGATATACAACAAATTGTAATAAGGATATGATTTATGTTGCAAATTGTGACACAATTAAAATGCAATGAATTCTATATACTTGATATATATATAAAGCAAATTGTTGTTAACTGAAAAATGAGCGCTATTAAAATGTGTCGCCTGCCACTCTGCATATTCCGCTGTCCAGCTGACTGCCTGTCGCTTGTCAACTATTATGACTTAACATAAAATAGTACCACAGAGTAAGTAAGCTTTTTTCGCGCGCTTCTTTCTAGAACGGAAAATAAGGCGGATACATGCCCGACAGACGGAAACATTTAAAAATATATTTCAACACTTTACAACAACCGCCGCCGCCGCCATTTATAACACTTTCCATGCCAGTTGACAATCCAAATGCGCTACTTTTGTAGCTGCAGCAAGAAAAAGGAGTACAACAAGCGGATGTTGTAGCGATAAGGTTTTTCAATCGACGACTTTAATCTGTCTGTCTAACACATCCTTCTGCTATACAAAGTGCCTGCTGCATTGTGATTGTGAAAAAAATGAATAAAATATATAAATATATAGAAAAATAGTTAGCTATGGTAGAAACGAAGCCTTAATACACTGCACAAAGAATTTAAAATTTTTAAAAATGAAATAATGTGAAAGGGTCTAGAATTTCACGGGGTGTGACGTAGTGAAATAAATCGAACTAAAAGACTTTCGGAGTAGACTTTCGAAAATTCAATAAAGAGTGTCAGAACAGTACAGGACCTACCACTTAAAGAGGTATTGGCACGTTCATTATATCCAACCTATCTGAAGAGTGAATATGGAATGCTAAATATTCAAATCTAAAGGCCCTAAATTTTATAGTCTCTAAGCTCTTGTTGTTCATAGCTAGACAGACGGACAAGTATATATTTTTTGTAGAGGAGCCAACCTCTTGTATTGATCCGATTAGGAGAAAGAGAAAAACCCTAATGGAATATTTTTATTAGACACCATACAAAAACGTAAAATGAGAAGAAAGTTTGCATAATAAATCCCAACTACTTCTTAGGAAGGTTCATGGAATACATTTCCAAATTCTGAAAAAGTACGCCGGTCTGCTCTTCCTCTATTCAACTGGCTTAGACTATTGTAGTTGCTGGAATAGGAGAAGTAGAAATTGGTGCCTTCTACTTCCCGTCCAACATTCCTTGGTCTAATGTCAAAATGCATTGTATTGCCCGATGCCTAAATCCAAAGTACTTAGTTGTTGGGGACTGGAACGTACACCACCACCACCAACAGGTAGCCCAACTAGCTATCCGGACAATGACCGGCAATGCACTACATGTATCGACTTTGGCATCTACAAGCGAATCCTGGAAGCTTCAGAACGTCCAACAGACAGCCCTCACGTCACGCTTAAAGCTGCTGTCATTAGTTATTCCTAGTCAATGAAGCTAATCAACCGGAATACGGACTTTAAACTTTTCTGAATGCGACTTAATAGTGCAATTTATCCCGACATTTAGCTCCAACTTGGCCAGAATATTAACGATGCATTGCAAGTCTACGCTGAGAAGATTTATGCAGCCTCCGACGAAGCCCACAGATTGAGTTCACGCGCTGCCAAGTGAAAGGCTGTACAATGAATTCTGTCTCGTGAGATGCGCAAACTTCTACAGGAAAAACGTAGGCTTCGAAGGCCTTTTATGCGGACGCAACACCCAGAAGACAATGGATGCTGGCACCTTGCAGCCAACCGTCTCAAGTATGAGCTAAACTAGCAACGCACGCAGTTGTTCGACAATATGCTGGAGAATATGGGCACCGAATCAGATGCAAACTTTTGCCTATGGATGGCCACAAGAAATAGTAGAAGGGGTGTCTTTTCGACTTCCTCTCTGCAACTGGTGCGGCTCTGAGCCAGACGATGCCTTTGCAGCACACCTCGAAGAGCGATTTCTACCCATCGAGTAAGCATCAAACGAAGAAGCAGATGTACGAGAATCCAGCTCGACCTGCCTGATGACCCATTTGGCCCTGAGGATGTTGAACACATAATTAAGCATCTGAAGCCATATAATACCCTGGGATACGACAGCATCTGTAAGCGCAAGTTGAAGGCGCTGCTGGAGAATGCTGTACTCACTATGATCTCAATTTTCAATGCCAAAGTGAGATGGCAGTATTTTCCGAAGGTTTGGAAGTTAGCAGACATCACAATGAATCCCAGCCAGGCCAACCGGAAATATGCCTAGATCCTACCAGGCGAATTAGTCTTCTTGAATCAGATATTATCAGATATTCTTAGAATCTAATTGAAAGCAGAAGACTAATCTGAACGTTTCGAGAAAGACTGTTCATTGGCTTGCAAACATTGCAGAGTTCCGGACCATCATACCAAATCAATATCCAAACTTAATATTCCTATTAAACGTTTTTCTTTTTAAAGCACTTCAAACTAACCCAAAAATCAGTAATATACATTTCACACTATATGCAAAGAGTATACAAATAAAAAAAAAATAATGAAAACAGACAGTTTTGGATTTTGAGATACAAACAGCTTACAACAATAGTCTCGCACAAAGCAGACTGCATGCAGTCTACATCGACGACCAGCATCTAACTTCAATATAACTGAATGGCAACAGTATTCCAAACAAATCAATAGTTGACAGCAGACATAAAATGCATTGGAATGAAATGATTTTGAGTGCGGCTTTATGCTTCATGCTTTTATGCCTTTGACTAAATTGAAATCGAAATGCAAGCTTTTGTTGAAGGATATTGAAAGAACGTAGCCATGCTGTCTAGCTGTATGCTCTATGCATGCTATATTATGGATAAAAAATTTCAAAACAATATCAATGTCATTTCTGAAAGACAGAAATCAAGTGTGCAGACGCATAAAAACCAACAAACAAACAGCATTTGTTCTGTGTCAGTCAATGTGTAGTAGTAGAAGTTGTAGTAGTGTAAGACAAAAGCCATCAACATGTCTGCAAGGACATTAAAAACTCATCAGTGTAGTCTCTGAAAATAATGTACTACTCTCGCTATACAACGACTCATTTCTGTCTATGTCAAAGTATCCTTGTTTGCATGCATATTCCGTTTGTAATTGTCGAGTTACAATAAAAAAAAAAACAAGAAAAAGAAAAGTCACCAAAGCACACTACAATACGGGTAGTTTGTGAAAAAAAAAATGCAATTGGAGAGGAGCTGTAGCAGGAAGTTAGCAAATAAGAATAGAAAATCATATACATTGTGCTATTGTAGTGGTTTCTTAGAACTGCATGCTGTATGTAGAAGTAAGTACACTGTAAGAAATTCGTATTGCAGTAGAAATAGTCAAATATTACCAGTTTATGTGGGATCTTCATTATTTCCGTTGCGGAAAACTTGCTAAAAAATTACCAGATTGCATATCAAAATTCATTAAATTTTATTTATTTTTTTTTTCCTTTTTATTTATTTCTCTCAGTGCATATATAAAACTGCATAAGAAGCATAGAAGAATTTGTCACCGAAGGCGAATGCATTACATTTGCATGTTGTCTGACATTTGCTCTCTCTCGATTGCATGTTTGCATGCAGCCTCATCCTCAGCAGCTTGAGTCGACTGCGTGAATGCCATCGTGTGCTACAATTTACAAGGATTAAAGCGGTGGGCGTCCGGCGGTACGTTACGCGCGATATGTGCGATATGAAGTGCAGCAATGTAAATGCATGCAGCACGTGGCCGCGAGGCATGAAGACGTTGTCGACGTCGACGACTAAGCGACTGTGTAGAGCAAGTGAGGCATGTGCGCCGACACCTTTTGTTAATGATGTGACGCAGTGCTGTGACATTTTTAGTGCTTAAGCATACAAAAATATACACATGCATATACATATATATATAAACAGAAAATCAATATTTAATGCCAACAATAAGAATGTACACCTTGCAGCAATATAATAGCAACAACAACAACAAAAACAAATGCAACGACAATGTGCAACAAAGTTGAAGCATGATGGGACATAGCTGCCAGGCTGGCAGGTACTAAGTACTGCAACAAGCAGCGAAGCAACAAAACTTGAGTACAGAACAGTCAGTCAAGTGTGTCTACGTGTGTGTGTGTGTTGAAACCAAAATTTATATAAGCACACACATAGACAAAAACACACACACGCACACACACTAAATGGCACGCAATATTTAAATAAATCTCAACAGCAAAAAGTAAAAACTAAAAAATATATATTTACATAAAAGTTTTAGCTAGGATGAAATTTTTAGGCGCTACACGTGTCTAAGAAACCTCCGAAGAGGACCACTTTGCTATATATCCTTTTTGTAAGACGCGGGAGCTAACCCAAAAAAAAGTGTCAGTCAAGTTTTTGGCATATTTATGTGAAGTGGTGCTGCATGAGCATTCAACATATTTTAAATCAAAAAGTTTCCATAATGGGGGCAACCCCAAAAATAGGGGAAACACGCCTATTAGTATATGTAAATGAAGCGTTAGTGCAGAAGTGGCCACCATTTAACACTTTATGTTAAAATTGACTGCATTAAAAATGTTTGACAAAATAAAAAGCAAAAGCGCGTGACTTGTTTGTATAGAGGCTACCGTAAAATGTGGGCGTGGCATAGTTATTTTGATACTTTCCTTGACTCGAATCAAAATAAACTTAATTTCAGCAGCATATCTTATCTCAAAGTAGTAAAGTCCCCCAAATATGCGCAATAATCAGCAGATAGACAGACGGACATGTTCAGATCGATGTATATCTTCGAATTGATCAGGAATAGCTATAATTTTTATAAGACCTACGATGTCTACTTTAAACAGTTACAAACTGCAAGCGTCCTGAAGTTCATCCATGTATTGTACCAGAAAAGGACTACTTCTGCGTAGTGCGAAGCACACATTAATGCAATTGGCCGGATTTAGTTCGATGTTCCACTTCCGGGTGCTCAAATGTGTGTACGTACTTTTGCACCCCGACGGCCACATCATACTAGCATTCTGAATTGATACAAAATCGCTACATTATCTGCATACGTTGCCAGCAGCCCTTTTTCCGGTCCTATAATGTCTCCGCAAGGCTCAAGGAAATCGGCTGTAAGCAACGAGTACAGAAGCGGACTCAGCACGCTTTCTTGGGGGACATCAGATTGTACAACATGCATGTTGAACAGCTTTTCTCACACTTTCACATCAAAGTGGCCTCCAGATAAGATCGGTCCATCAGAAAAAAGGGTGCAGGGATTAGCGCCTTGATTGTAGACAGGAGTTCGGCAATGAAATCATTTGTTTACCAGAAGATATTGGAGGATTCAGTAAGACAAATCACCACCAAAGCAATGTGAGTTCTCATACAACAAAACATCGAAATGATGGATCATCTGCTTTACTTTTTCAATTGGACTTGAGTATCTTCTTTAATGGTATATGATCAAATGTCTGACATTTATGGATGAGTACCTCTATTGTAAAACATTGACAGATGGACATGGCTATATCTACTTCTCTATCACTTCTGACCATAATGGGGGCAACTTTGCGACCAATCTCCGACCATTATTTGCACAAAACCAATAGGCACTTTATGTATAGGGCCTAAGAATATAGATGATTGTTGCTCATTTTGGCCATTGGCCAAAAATTGAGTCCAAAATTTCGAGCTCATATTTTGTACTGCAAGCAGAGTTATAGCACGGCAAACATAAGATTTTGTTTTTTTTTTTATTATATCATATAACTATTATTTTTCTTGCTTCATAACTAAAAACAAACTAGCCAACAATTATATTATACACTATCACGCACTCTATGCGTAGTGTGTATAAAAATGAATAGCTGTGAAGTGCAAGCTGGCAAGACAAAAACAAGAAGAAAAAAAGTGAAAACCAAAACACACATACAAAATATTTTGTACAACAAATTTTGAACTTTGTACGTTTGACCCACTTTCTTTGCGATTTTTAATTAAACAAAATGCCGGTAAGCAAGCAAAGACTGCAAAATATTATATATGTATAACCAATGAAGAAAATAAATTTAAAACAAAATTGATAAATATTTTATTTATTTTATGTTATTTAACGATTTTAGGTGTTTATTCAGTTTTCAAAAATAATTTAACCGTATAGAAAAAAATGAAAGAATTTTTTTTTTTGTTTTTTTTTTTTTGTGAGTATATAAATTGCAAAATATTAAACAAATATTTGTGCTCAATAAAAGCAAATTACCTTTGAATGAATAGCAAATAATAAATAGCAATTTAAACAGTGGAAAAGGAAGAATAGGCACTGAAATTCATTCAGTCATGTTCTATGCAAAATCAAGCCAGCCTCTAAATAGCAATTCACAATTTTTGAATATTTCATCAATTTTATTTTGTTTTTTTTTTTGTGCTTCTTTTTTGTGGGGGGTAAACAGAAAATTCATCAAAATAATTGAAAGCTAAAAAGTTTCAAGTTTGAGTTCATTTGCTTTCATTTTTGTGCGTTTGTTGCTGAGTTTACGATTTTTTTTTTTTTTTTTTTTTACGTAACGTTACAATTTTTTACGTTGTTTCTTTATTTTTTTTTTTTTTTGCAAAGTAATGTTGCTGCTTTTTGTTGCTGTTGTTATTTATTAAGTTGCATTCAAGTGGAAAATTCAAATTTTTGTGCATACTAATTTGCATTGAGTAATAACAACGAAGGGAAAAGCAGAATAATGACGGCATAGAAAATTCAGTTAAACCGAGTTTATTTATAGCCTACATATGTTATTTTATTGGTTGAAAATTTGACTATTCTATTTTCATTTGTCTATATTAACCTTATTAACATTTAATTTTAACACTTAATTTTTTGCACTGCCAATTCCTCTTTTGTACTTCCACTTCAGTACCTGCTTTATACACTATATGTGTAGCGTATCAAAAAATTTAAATATAGGCAAAGTGTTACATAAACAATTCAACAGCAAAATCAATATAAAAAATACAACAAAATTAACTTTTAACGTTTAGTTTTTCTAGTAAATTGCACAAATTAAAACAAATAAAAAAAATAAACAAAAATTATTACGCATACGCCGTGTTGACATCGTACATCAAAAACAATATTTTGCAAAATATTATCAATTGCACACATAAACCTGTTTGTTTGTTTGTTTGTTTTCTATTTTCTGTAAATAAATTTAATTTAAAAAATCACAAAAAATTGTTTTTAGCTAAACTGAATTTAAATTTTAGTAAATATTACGCAATACGCCTAGTAATGCAATAATAAAAACTACAACACACACATGCGATCCAATAAAGCAGTTAGCAATCCAATTTAGCTAGATAAACTAGTTTAGTATCAAATATTACTAATTCGCTCTAGTACAAGTGTCTGTCTGCACATCTTTAACAGTTGAAACAATTACAAATTGTACAAAATATGTCAATTGCAAAACAATTTCTTCAGTTGAATTTGCATTTGAACTTTGACAACAACAGCAGCAGCAGCAAATGGCCACAATTGTGCAGTTGTGCAGTTTCAGTTCAAATGTCAGTCGCCAATGCTGTATGTCTTTGAAATAGAACTAATCGGTTTAAATGCTCCAACAAACTTTCAAGTTTCCCACACACACACACACACACATATTCGCACACACAAAGCAAGAAGCATTTGTAGTGAAATCAGCTTTTGGTCAATCAACAAAATGGTTTAATCCTTTGAAATGTTAAAGATGCTTAAATGTTTCTCGAACACGCAACACACTCAAAATACAGGCGTTTAGTTTCAGATTTTCGGCTGTAGTCGGAGCAGAGTCTATTAGTCTTGTATATAAGCCAACGCCGCAAGTCAATCAATACAGCTATTTATGATTGATAAGCTAGTCAGCCAAAAGTAGCCGCCAGAAACAGCAGCAGAAACAGTGCCAGTATTTAGGCAAAGAGTTAATAACTATTGGGGTGTATTAGTGAGTTGTGCTTTAATTTTTTTATTTTGGTTTTGAACAAATTACAAACTTCTTTTTTTATAAAAAGAGTCCCATACAGAAACTAATAGTACACTGAGAGATGGGGTCCTTTGCAGAAATTCAGACTGTGACGAAAGTAGTTGACTGCCATTTACTTGGGAATAACCGATAAAACCCTATGATGACAACCACCGCAAACGATATAAGGAGCACAATTTAGGGATATGCACTTGGAATATCCGCACCCTCGGTTAGGATGATGCAAATATCCAGCTGGTTGATGTACTCGAAAGATCAAGGCTGACATCACTGCAATCCAGAAAATACGATGAATAGAACAGGACTGCTCTACAAAAAGCATCTTGTGACATCTTCTATAGCTGCCTGTGGACGAGCGCATAGCCGCGATACGCATCCAGGCTAAATATTCTAATATAAGCCTGATTTGTGTGCAAGCCGGGAGGGAAGAGAAGGACAACTATGCTAAAGATGAGATCTATGTGTGCTTCGAACGTCTATACGAGCTCTGTCCCAAACACGAGAATTTCAACTTCAATGTTGTAGAAAACTTTGTCTATCTTGGATCCGAATTGATTAGCAGCAACAATGTCAACCTGGAGATCAGACGAAGAATCACGCTTGTAAATTGATGCTATTTTGGGCTGAGCAAACAAATTAGAAGGAAAGCCGTCTCTCGGAAGACGAAATCAAGATCTATAAGACGGTGATACTCCCGGCCTTACTATATGACGCACTGGCATGGATCGTGATTGAGTGAGACGAAACGGCGTTGGAAGTCTTTAAGAGAAAGATTCTCTGCAGGATTTTAGGTGCTTTTAAAGTCGGCGATAAGGTCGATAAGGTTGACAAAGTCCAGTGCATAAAATTCCAGCAGCTGCACTGGGCTGGTCTCCTCATTCATTCGAATGAAAGAAGCCCAGCACACATGGCTTACATGGCGGCCCCAATTTGATTAGAGGATGTTTAAATAGAGGACAGTCGGGCTAGCTCTCGTACTTGGCATTCAAAACAACTGGCGCCAGCGTGCACAGGACTACAGCAGCTGGTGCGCCTTCCTGACCAATCGAAGGTGTAGGCCATAAGGCTTAAGTTTATTGAACAATGTGTTTGAATATATCTCTCGCACCATTTTCCAGCTAATAGTTAAGCAAAACCATTAACTTTCTAATAAACTCAATATTATGAGTAGTTGTGCAGTTGGCATTTTGCAGTTGGTTGCTTGCTTGGACATGAAGCGAAACGAAACGAACCGCACCGCACCGCACCAAACTGAACTCAACTGAACTGAACCGACAATCAGGTCCAAGCTTGGCAGCCTATTTTGCTACATAAGCACGCACTTCAAACGCTAATGAATATTCAAGTCGACAGTCATAAATTGCTGGCATGCGACATGCTTTGTTGACTGCCTACCAACAAACAAACAAACAAACGAACCAACACACAAACAAATACATATAAAGATATATGCATATATAGTATGTTTAGTCCTGTAGCGTCAGAGTCTGCTGTAGCGCCCGCAGGCTTACAATACACTCACTCATTCAGCCATTTGTATAAGAACCAAACGCAGCCGCTTGAAAGTTTCCGCAGTCAGTTGTAACAGTCAGTGACTTCATTTAATTTACAAATTCAGTCAAAATTTTGCGCTCATTGTTTCGGTTAACAATGTGAAACGGCAGCAAGTGTACAATGATGATGTACATATATATCTGAAGCAGTTGAGGGGAGTAGTAGCATTCGCGCGCTTTAGGCACTTGTAGTTGCCAGCAAGTATGCCACCCTCATATGCGACGTTCAGCAAAGTTTATGCAAGTTTCGCCTGGGACAGACTCTGTGCCCCAACACTTATTTTTCATATAGAACCTTAGTCTTAATTTATAGCAGTTAATTTTTCATTGTGTTGCACAGGTAAATGCTGCGTACACTCATACATATGTAGTAAGTGTATTATGTAAGTGACATGAAATACAATACATGAGTATGTCAACAAAAGAAGGAACGAAAAAAAAAAATTCAAAAATTTATACCTACAATTTTTCTTGAGAGCCCTGCCTGCCTGCCTGCCTTGACTGAGAGGTCAAAGTGTGTAGCTTGCTCCATGATAATGAGCAACTCTTAACACATTAATGGTAGGTCATGAATGAATTTAGGCAATGAAAATTAATGTACTCAAGGCTAGTACAGCTTTGCTTCATTTATTCTTCTGTTACGCTTAGAGTATTTTGTTAATAGTTTTTGTTGTTAAATTGAACAAATGAAGAAGAGCATTAGTTATCGGCTTATACGTTCATGGCTCATTTAATGCGACACTTTATCGAAGTTATCGTTATCGAAGCACTTGTCATAAGTTACAAGTTGGCAGCGCTGCCAACTTGTTTGAACTGAATTTGCAAGAAAATCAAAGCAAAAACAACAAAAAATTTGCAGTAAACGAAATATTAAGCGCATTAAAGCATTTTTCAGACAGTAAACATGTTTTAATTGGTGAACTATTTCCATATTTATTATGTATTGTACATGCCTTGCTTCCTCCGGCACACTCTGCTTCATTATATGCCAAATTGTTCTTATTTAGTTGTGCAAGAAAAAAAATTTGAAAAATAATTCGACAGCAGTTATTAAAGTTCACAACAAAAAAACAAACTTTTCATTTATTCTTTTTCCAATTAAAGTTGACAAAACAGTGCTCAACTTGAAACACTTATACCGACCTCAACTACTCGACCAGCACTACCAGCAGCAGCACTTCATTCATGGCAACTTCATCTATGGACACGCACCAATGGCGACTGGTCGTTAAGTACTTTTGGCTTGAATTGAAGAAAAAGCTAAGAAAAAAACGACGACGAAAACTTCATCAACAATTTCTCGCATTTCCTCATTTAATTTTCTGTGAATTGTTTACGCGTCATTTTGTTTGTTTTCGAAAATTATTAGCAAAGCAGAAGAAAGTGCCTGTCATGGAACAGCAAAGAAAAAGAACTGAAAATTTACATAATCAAAGTGGGCACTTGCCTTTTACTTTGTCTGTCTTTGGGATTGTCTATCCTACTGTTTGCCTTCTTCTGCTTGCGCAGCACGCATCAACTTGGATTCATTTTCGTTGTTACACTTCATTTATCAATTTTCATGCACCCCAGATAAACACAGTCAAAGCCTAATCAAAGTGTGACAATTTCAAATGTAAACAATGCCAGGCAGTAGCTGATCCTGCTACTGTATAGTAAATTCCAAGCGCACACGCCGGAAATGACAACCGGCAAGCCGCAGAAATGTTGAAAGTTTTAAGCCTATAAGAAAGAAAGAAAGTTGTGAAAGCACTTGAGTTGCTGCTTGAAATGTTTACGCAAATCAAATTCAACTCATCAACTGTGCTTAATTAATCATGCCCTCAATGACAGTTTTAATTTGATATTGCGCAGCAAAGGTGCCTCTGGCGTCTTTAAAGTAAGTATCTATTTTTTTTGTTTTGTTTATATTCTTAAACATGCCATGGGATTTATTTGCGCAGCAAAAGGAATATCATATTTGAAACGTTTCAGCGATTTGCATATGTTTGCCGTCATTTTGCCATTTTTCTTTACTTTTCTGCTATGTTGTCGAAATATGCTTCCTAGAAAAATTCTGCTATCAATATGCCCAAAAAAGAAGAAGGTTAGAATGATTGTATTGCAGCATGATAAATATATTTCATGCATGCTTTAATAAAATATAATAAGAAATCGGGAAAGCTAGGCTATAAGATATTATAAACAAAATGCGGCTACACTGTTGTTGTGCTACCCTACTTGCTAGTTAAATACTATTTTGTATATTCTTACCAAAAATTAGACTTTTTAACATATTGCACTCACTCACTGACAAAGAAATAATTTATATATAATTCTCTTAACAGTATGAAAGCCCATCATCTGGTTTAGTTTGGGCAGATTCTTTTAAATCGACACCATTGAACGAAACTCATTTTAGTTCTAACATCTTCATTAATTCAGACTACCGAACACAGCAACTAAATCGACAAATTTTTGACGGCTTTCTTTGAATCAATTTTGGATCGTCAATGAGCTGGCTAGACACAGTAAATTTTATAATAGAATAAAGAAGATCAACCAAGGTCTTAAAATGATTATATATTCCACCCTGAGCAATTGATGCCTTCATTGGTTTTAGTTTTGAACTTTTTTCCTGCTTGGCAAAACGAAATTTTTACTTATTTTTTTTTTCCACCTCAATTTTACATTCCATAGAAATCACTCTCCATGAAGCAGAGAAATCTACAGAACCGTCAAATCTCTTTATAAGACTAGAAACCTTCTGCGGCCAAAGTTGATCATCGGCAATTCAGTTATTGACCACTTCTTCGAGAAGATTTCCGAACAACGCATCGCTACTAAAGGCTTCAGCAAGCAAAAGCACTGGAGCAGCCACAAAATCAAGAACTCCTCCCAGTTTGAGAGGATTGATATGACATCAATCCAATCAAGGAAGTCTTAGTAAAAGTGATATGGTTTCGGCTATGTATGTCTCCAAAAGCACTTTACTAACTCCTAACTTGTTTATTAAATAAATTTTGCACCCATTTCATCATTAGATCTTTTGGGGAAACGAAATCCAGCAAAGAGCTAATCTAAGACTGTTATATCAGCTCGACAAAATGTGTGTCTAACAAAATTGATGAGGTCTGCAACCTGCCAAGGGAAGATCGAACGAAATTTACAACTTTCATTTAAACGAGATACTATGCAAAAGCTTATTGTAGATGGATTGATTGTGGAAATCTACGATCGTATATACTTGTATAAGTCAAAGTTAAAAGCTTCAATTGCTATTCAGTGATGGAAATTGGTTCTTCACATGTCACTTCCAAAATCTGCTGGTACCTTCAGAACATAATACGCAAAACACAATGATCATTTATTCCTTAATCTCTACATAAAGCGCAAAAGTTGCACCTGCTAGAATATGCACATAAATAGGCTTCCTTCGATATTTCGATATTTAGACGCTCCATATAAAGCAGTTAAAATGTTTAAAGTGAATGTAGAAACATAATTTTAAGGGGTAGTCCCCATAGAAAGCTGTCTTCTATTTTCGAGTATTTTTTATGATTTTTATATTTTTTTATTTTTCTTATTAAACTAGAAACGAGACGTTTTAATCTTTGAAGGATTACAGATACTTAGCGTACCTCGAAGTCATGCATACTCGGCTGCTACTTTCTACTTTATTTCATGTATTAAACATTTCTTAAGACCTTATTTTCATACAAGCCTCATATATAATGAATAGTCGCATATGTTAGACTTATGTAGATACATACAAGCGCGTGACTATAAAAATTCACCAACTCGCCATGTATGCATTGTCAAACACTTCCGTTTATTTATGCTTATGTTCCTCAAGTATTCATCATTAATCTGTGCGCCCTCCAAGCTCCACGACAAACTACATGACACACTGTTAATACGCTTCGACGCATGCCCAGCGTAGTGTATATAGAAAAAGTAGCTCGCGTAGAAAAAACGGCAAAAGCAACTTTAGCGCAATGTATCCCAAAAAATGCCAGCGGCAACCGAAATTTGTCTAAACTGCCAGTTTACCAATGATGTCAATCAATCAGCAAGAAAATCCATATATTCAAAATCCTTGCCTGTTAACATGAATTAGTTGTTCGTCTTCGAAGCTGCGACGCTCGTTACTGAGAGATAGGGCGACATGGCAGCAGCAAAGTATCTCAATGCTACAAATCCCACTAATGCGTATACGAGCGCAAAACACAAAACACGAAAAAAGAAAACAAAATAAAAGAAATCAGACAAACCAAAATAATAAAAATAAAAATAAAAAGGAATTGGAAAAAAATATATACCAACTTAAGCATGTTTTCAACGATACTTTGAACTTGTGGGATTTGCATTCAATCAAAATAATCAAAATATTGACGATATACATCTAGCTCGGATCTATATATATATAGTATATATATAATGTACAAAAATAGCAGCAGCAGCTGCAAGTGGTTTTCAAGTACGAGCATACTTAAATTCGCCAAATTTACGTATTGCATGCAAGCAAACGCGCAGCAACATGAAAACTATTACCGAACCGAACCGAAGCGTAGCTAAAATGAGTACGCGCTTTGGCGTCCATTTGAGTTAATCAGCTTCAAAAAAAAATGCATAATAATATTTTATGTTGTTAGCTGAGATGCGTCTCAGCAACGAACGTTCTTACGCTCGATGGTACTTTAGTTTTCAATTTTGTCATCATTTGTTCCTTCGCAGCTGCTTAGCTTGGATTTCGATGGCAGGCAGGCAGGCAGCCAGCAACTGATTTGCAAAACGCGCGAACTCAAGCGTCATTAGGTGCAGCAGCTCAACTCATGCTCCGGCTGCTTCGCTACGCTAGTAGATCGCAAGCTCCTAATGTTGAAGTATGCACGCGTCAGATAACTTCACCTTAGGGATATGCACAGCTACAGCAGCAACATTGAAAGCATTCACGCGACGGCTGTCTTGATTCAAGATTTCGTTTCGTTTTACTTTCAATTTCGAGATTCAACACTAATGGAAAAGTAAAGAGCTGCACTCAAAAATTTATATCGAGTGCATATTTATTTTCATATGCATTATCGAAAAACAAAAGCTTGCGCAAAATGCTGCCTTTGGGTGTAGTTTGGCAGCGAGGGTGAGGCAAATTGTAGTTGAAATGTGTTAAAATTTAAAAAAAAGGATATTAGGAGACTGTTTTCGAGTTTATCTAAACAGAATGGCCATTCCAAGCAGCGCTATAGCCTAGCATCTGGGCATGCTGCTGTTTCAGAAGGGGCATATCTGCTCAGCAAAAGGACTTAACTTTATAACTTAACTTTCACAGACTGAGGAGCAAACTGCTAGTATACAAAGCGATATTTAAACCTACGGAATTCCAATATGATGAACTACTAGCAGGAGCAACCGCTCTACTATTCAAAAGTTTCAAAACAAAGCTCTTAAAATTATCTCCAAAGCCCATGAAGAAGTCTGGGTGTCCTGGGTTCAACATGAAGTTATCAGACTAAGCAGCTGCTACCTAAATCAACAACCTTGCCATCGACCTACTTGATAATAGCTCGACTACTAGAAGGTTCAAAAGATGTCACCCACTTGAACTTCCTTATGAGAGCCCATATAACATTTCTTATACATCCTTTTCAATTCATAGAGTTACACTCGCACAGTCCTCCACTTTCACATTCACTTGTCATGCAAATAAGCAAATAAATAACTACTTTCTTCTTGGTAAATAGCAAGCAAGCTATATAGGCCACACGCTTATTTCATATCATATTGCTACACTGTTGACTTAGGACAACTGACTTTTCGATGTAAAAATACGAAAATAGAATCCTTTTTCTAAACAAGTACTACAACTACAACAAGTACAACAACAAAATCAATGGCTAAAATAACAAAATAAAGCAGCAAGCCACACTCTTTCGCAATCTTAACTTCACTTTTCTTATTAGCCAAACAAATTGTGTTGACTCGCTATTTGTCTCATTGTGTTTAAGCAGCCACAATCCGTCCTGGTGGCAGCTGTGCTATGCAACATTGCGAGTATGATTACCACATCAGCTTATGGCGCTCTGTTGCTGTTGCTGCTGCTGCTGCCACTGCCTTTGTTGTTCTTTTTGTTGTTCATGATCCTGCGTTTACTCTCTATTCATGCTGTTACTGCGGGCAAGAATACAACTGGCAGCTAGCTTTAGCTCAGACCAGACCAGACCAGACCCCAGCGTGAGCTTTAAGTGGCTTACAAGTAACTATGACTATTTTAAAATTTCTCACTCGTTTTTTGCATTGAACGTGCCTGGTTTTGTTTGCAATCTTCGCTTTCTTTGCTTCTTCAATAGACTTTAGCAGTTCCTCGCCCTGTGTGACGCAGTTGTTAAGTTGCTGGAAGATATATTATATAGCATGCGGTCTAGCAGGCTTTATTGTGCGTAAATATTAGAAATTTTTTTACACTTTTTACATGTATTTCTTTATTTGTTGCAAATTGTAGTTTAGTGTCAAATATAATTCACAATCAGTTTAAAATAGTTTACTGAAATGAATTTGAATTAAATTATTAAACTGAACAAGAACATCCATATTTCTATAAATATTTTTACCCTAGAAACTCTAAAATAAATCAATAACTGTGGAAATATAACCATAGTTTAGGTTAGGTCGAGTGGTTAAAGGCAGATGCCTCCATCACTTAGGGCAAAGAGGTCCTTTGTGAAAGCACAAATTTCTTGACTTCTCTTTATCAAAAGGATGCTTTATATGCAACCACAGGGAGCACTTTACGAGTCTATCCTATCACTTAGAAAGACAGTGTGGTTCCTCATACGATTTCTGAGCAGCGCACCACAAATCCGACTTGATTTTTAAGTGAACCATTGCTGTAGATAACCTTCTTTGCTGCCCATCTTGGATCCACTATTACATGCCAGACAGATTGAACAGAATGAGTGCCCAGCAATGGGCTAAAGCCGAAATGAGTGCTCCGAAACGGCCGAGGAAGGCTCAATAGGTTGGAAAGGTCATGGTGTCCGTTTTCTGGGATTTTCATGGCATACTCTTCGTGTACTCCAATTGCTTCTCTTTATGGCTCCAATTGCTTCCTCATCCAGCTTATTCGCCTGATTTGGCTCCCTCGGCCTATTATCTCTTCCCAATCCTCAAAATATGGCTTATCAATGAAAAAATTCAGCTCCCATGAGGAGATCATCGACGCCGCGGAAGAGTATTCTGCAGACCTTCCGGATAATTACTTTTTGGACGGAATAAAAAAGTTGGAAAAAATAAAAAAAGATTTTTTCCATTCCCATTGTCCATTGTCTTCTCAACCACCTAGTATAGTGCCAACATATCATGCACTCTCACCGAATTTTAGACTTATCTCCTGCAGTTTAAGAAGTATCAATCCTAATAATATTATAAATGCGAAAGTTTGTATGGATGTATGGATGTATGTATGGATGTTCCTCTCTTACGGCCAAACCGCTCAACCAATTCGGCTGAATTTTGGAATAGAGATTGATGGGATGATGGAAAAGAACATAGGCTATGTTTTGACAAAATCGGTGGGGGCGTTGCCCCACCCCCCATATAAGCGATATTTAAAATTTGTCATATCTTTGCATCCATTTAAGGTACAGAAATAAAATTTGGTATACATGTTAAGAGGATGAGGAGAAGTCAACCTGTAAAGTTTGGACAAAATCGGAGGGGCGTTTCACCACCACAAAACCACCACATGAAATCGCAGAGAGTGGTCAAGAAGTAATGCTGGTCTACAGTCTTTCAGGTTTCCAAGTAAAGCCTTACCGGTCTTGATATAATGAAGACTACCTCCACCTCATACCATATTATTAATTTATTTCTATTTTATTACGAACTAATATACTGCATTCAAAAATTACAGCTCACCGTACGAAAACTTGACGGATATTACGCTTCTGTCTGTCTGTTCGTGCGTCCATCTGAACATCCGTCGATTTTACAAAATTCGCCATTTTTTATTTTCTATTTTTTTTTTGTTTTTTTGTTTTTTTTCTATGCAATGCTATACGCGAACTTGTTGAAAGTGAATTGAGCAAGCGACCGTTAAATAGAAAGTTTTTATTCTTTTCGGCTTTTTGCGCACTCTATGCCCCTACCGAAACAGCTGCCGTTGGTGAAGTTTCGCCCGGAATTAAGACGAAGTTCAGAATTTAAGTTTCAGCTTCAATAATTTCAACATAGCGTAGACGAGTACAACTGCAGAATATTAAAATGTCAACAGCAAAGTTCGCCACTAGAAAAATAAAAGTAGTCTTAGTATGGAGGGGACAAAACCGAACCGAAAATAGATGACGACAAATCCACAAACTTTGAAGTATGTACAGCGTTAAGCATTAAATAAATGAACAAGAAAATAAACAAATTAAGTCAATAAATAAATATGTTTACAAATTAAAAACATATTTCGAGGCATAAGCATTATTAAGTTAAGTTGGCGGCAACTGACTTCATAGGTGAAGTCTAACGAAGGCAAAAGAAGATTCAACTCCAAACAAGAACTTTCTACTCGTGAATTTTTATGTAACCACGTACAGAACATTTAATTTGCGAAAATGCGCGCCATATACAAATAAGGCGAATCTAACGGGAAAAGCGCAACGACAGCAGAAAAAATAGCAGCCGGAAAAGTATTCGCATGTGTATGTGTTGTATATAAAAAATGAATGAGCTTCAGCCGAAATACGTGATAAGCAAATTCATAAACCATTAAGCGTTGTTGCTATAGCAAAGCAGCACAGAGCCTGAATGTCTTCTGCGAAAAGGAGTACGCCATGCCAATGAGTGCAAAACTTTTCTTTTTGCTACACAACATCAAAAAACGTCAGCGAAATATGTTTAGTATGTGCGGTTTCATTAAATTTTATAACAAGCGTTTAATGTTTGCATAGGCAGACAAGCAGGCAGGCATGGAAGGCATGTAATGAAAGTGCGGTGCACACAAACGGAGATACACATTTAGCGCGTACTTGCAGATACTTTGATGCCAGTGTAGTGTACGTTAAAGGTTTGCCGCCATATGGCTGCTTTATGACGCGTAAGCGAGCAGAGTATACCTAATTGACGCCAATGCGGCAGAACATGAGCATAAAAGTGTCAGGACAGCACATATGCATACATATATATATATATATATATATAGGATATATAAACATATATGAAATTAGAACCACAAATGAGCAACAGCAGCAGCAGCAAAAGTACCAGTTCCTGACGCCTGAAATGAACTCAAAGCGAAGCATGCATAATTCGACATGACAAATAGGTTAATGTCTGCGTGTCAATAATGCGACAGTGCGAGCTGTAGTTGCACTTAAATGTTGTACGATATTTAGATATAATTCTATAACTGCTTACTGTATAAATAGTTAGATGCGATTTTTATTAGAAACATTTCGCTGAACGGAAATTTATTAGATATGAAATAGCTTTAGTAAGAAAAAAAGCTATAAAAATCAGCTGATTATCAACTGTAACTGAAGTATTTGGGTACATCACATACAGAACTAATGCATAGCTGCCGATTTTAGTGTTTAGTCCTGGAAAGTAGCATGCAAAAACAACATTTTAGGATGTTCTTTGAATACAAATTAGATGAAGCATATATAAGAGCATGTAAAGTCTTAAAGTTTTAAATTTTCATACGTACAGACAGACGGACAAGTCTATAACTACTCACCTTTTAATGCTGATCAAGCATATATATATACTTTGTGCGTTCAGCCATGCCTTCTTTTGTCATTACATACATTTCCACAAGCCAATATGGGTGTATGCCACGTTGATAGAATTCTCCCAAAATGGTCAAATACCCATTTAGAACATACAATGAGGAAATCCACTATGACAATGATGACTTCCATTGCAGGGAAAAATTGAGGGTTTACCTCTAAAATCATGAAATAGATGTATCTCACAATGGTCAGTCCTACATTGTTTGGGCGGATAGAGCTAAATTAGCAGTAGCCAGCAAACAACTGAATAGAATTCAGAAGTTAACTTGTAAAGGATTAATGCGAACCATTCCCAGTGTGGCGTTAGACGTGCTTCTGAGCCTAATGCCGCTGCATCTTCATATCCAACAACAGGCGAACAGAGCCATCGTTGGGATAGGAAGAAATAAAGTGACAGTAGGACAGATATCAGGAATCAATCAAATGATAACTTGGAGCACGCCCACCCACTCCAACAATGCCCTAGTAGCAAGCTAGATATAATGAAAAACTTCAACAGAAGATTTAAAGTAGGGCTCAGCACTAAAGACAAATGGGAAAACAGCGCTGAACTGTGATGTCAAACCAGGTACAATCAGCAGATTTGCTGACGGCTCCCTAACATATGAAAAAACTGGCGCAGAGGTTTTCGGATCACGCACTTAATACTTTGAATCGCTAGGGAAGTATAACAGTATCTTTCAGACAGAAATATATGCGATAGAAAAATGTGCCATTTTCTTCAGTCTAGGTTAGTCAGAATATTAGAGTATCTAAACTGATCATGAAATGCATAGGTAAACTAAACAGCCTAGGAAGATTCAACAAGATTACACTGTATTACATACAAGGAAAGGGGCAAGTAGACAAGAATAGGAGCAGCATCTCTCTTCATAGGTCCAGAGACATTCTGCGGACTCGGACAAGGTACAATGAGATTTCTGGTAAAAGAGGTGGAAAATAAAGCAAAAGACTTTTTCTGGAAGGAATGTAAAGGCTTAAGACAAAGTAAAAAAATGTTAGGCTCTCACAACAATAAGAGACCGGTACTCTGCAACGGCTGGATATTGCAGACTTAGAAGGCTTTTATGTAAAATTCGAATCAAGAGTGATAGCACCTGCAGATTATGTCTAGAAGATGGTGAAGCATATGGAGCATATCTTGGGAGACTGTCCAGCTTTGAAGCTAACTAGGCACAAGTATCTTGGCAATTATCAAGTGGGTAAAAATCGAGTGGTCTTTTTCAGGGCAGCAGGACTAAATGAAGTGTTCAGGGCACAATAGATCTGCAAAGGTCGCAGTGCCAACTTCCTAATAAAACATTTCCACAAACTTAGTAGACCCTTTTAGCATACGATGGAGATTTTCCAACACTTACAATTTGAACTTAAATCGACAAGTGAGCCCGGCACGTTCAATTTGGTATTTATTTGTGCGGAACAATGGAATCGGAAATAAGCCCACAGTCAGACAAACAATGTGGTGTAGGATTACTTTCAATTGCTCAACTCTTAAGGACAAGCCGTGAGTACCGAATTGACTTTCTTATATACAAATGCGAAACGATTTAAATTTCAAATTGAATAATCAGCAGCTTAGCTTGCAGATTGCTTGTACAAATTTATGCTCTTTAATACATACAGCATACGCCTCCACTTTAAAGCACACTCAAAGGACTTAGGACTGTAAAACGTATAAAATATATACGCCATGTCAATGCGTAATTTTGCAATGCCTACGCAAATATTATATGTCACGAGGCAACGTTTTGTTACGCCGTAGAAGCGCCAAATAAAAGCAAAAGCAAACGCAAACGCAAATAATAAAAATATCATGTCAACGTACGAAAGCAATTCTGTTAAATTTTAATGACAAACTGTCACATTAAGACAGTAAAAGGAGAAAAAAAAGAAACAAAATAGCACACAGAATTGAAACAATTGCGCCAGTGCTGTGAAGGTGTGTTTCAAAAATTTGTTGAAATTTCGCACGTACAACTGTGCTTAAGCTGCTTACCTGTTACTTTGCTGTTTTATAAACAAATATACATATGTATATTGACATATATGCAAGACGTGTGGGCGTAAAACAACAAAAATCACAACGCATACCAAAAAACATGTATGACTCGTCTCGTCTCACTGTTTGTGGCAATCTTTTACCGCGCTAGCTTATTTCACGCATCACTGCATCATGCGGCAAAATCAAACAAAAAAAAAAATGTGCTAAAAGGAATGCAAAGAAATCCTGCGGACTGTTGCTCCTGCTGCTGCCTATTTTTTTGTGGAAATGGCTTGGAGTTGTGTTGCTCATGTTCATGCATGTTCTTTTTTTTTTTTTTCTTTCATTTTTGTCTCCCCTTTATATACACATTGGTTCGTTTTAGCTTATTTGGCCTTTTGCTTGATTTTTATTGCATTTTCCAACACTATTAACTGCATTTTGCAGATAAACGT
Organism: Leucophenga maculata; assembly: GCA_035044805.1. NCBI lineage: Eukaryota > Metazoa > Arthropoda > Insecta > Diptera > Drosophilidae > Leucophenga > Leucophenga maculata. The sequence continues at coordinate 2,465,918 of JAWNNP010002956.1, read as the reverse complement.
CAACATTTTTCGTACGTTCGTTCAACGCATTTGATGATTGGTTTCACTTTGAGTGGAGTGTATATGTATATTGACATTCTTCGCGTGTATCCTTATACGCCTTGCAGCATTATTTGCTACGTTTGTTTTTAAAAGGATTGCGCTCGTATAAATTGTGTAAATATATACACTGTAATGATTTACAACTGATTTAATATGATAATTGAACGCACACGAATAAGGACACAAATAAGGACGACGACATTGCGGTGCGCTTGTGGCTACATACGTTCTACAGCTGCCGAGTGTGATGAGTAGTTGTATCTTGATGTATGCATGTTACTTGAAATGCATTGAATTTCGCGTGCTACTTGCATATATTTTTTACAAACCAAATGGATTTCGAATTAATGCAATGGAAACATCGATATAATCTTTATTTTTCTCCCTCACACTTTTATAAAAGAAGAAAAAATTAACATATAGAAGAGAGTTTAAAGTAATTAATTAGAAAAATGCAATAGATAAGCGGTAGAAGGTGCTAAAACGTAGATGTTTTTAGCAGCAATATAAAGTATAAAAGTAATGGAAGGTGTGCTGGGTAGCTGCTTGTAATGGAGAGAGTGTAATGTAGATTAACTGAGAGGGGACAGTTCCGAAGAGTTTGCTCAGTCAGTGGTCAGTGAGAAATGATGTAAAATATTTCATTATCATAGCTCGATATCGATCTTCATTGATAATAATATTCGCTCCAGCTTCATTCTTGAAGTAGAACGATGGAATGCTTCTGTCTGCACAACTTCCACAGAAAACTGTCTATTGTTCAACATAAAAAGGCTTCTTGAAGAAGTTTTTCTTGCGTAATTTTGACAATTTGCCGCAGAATTGTTGCAGAAACTTTTTCCTTGAATTCATACACACTACATCCCGCATTCAAACTCATTGTCTAAGATCTTGAATATATAAAGTCATTAAGTTACGCCTATAATTTGCAAAGAAATAATACTAAAAGCAGGCTTTTAATGAATAAAAAATAAAACCATTTCATATGCTCTACAGTTGAGTATTGTTGTCACACAAAAACTTTATGCATATTATACATATTATTACTTTTTTTGATTACTCAATTTCAACTAATGCTTGTAATAAAAGTTCGAAGCAAATTGTCGTAAATAAACATGAAATAAACAGACAAACGCTAAAACTTTACGTATAATTAATTTTACTTGTTGCACTCTTGTTGCGTTCATCCTGTTGGTTGGTTGGTTGCGCTCTAAAAAGAAGAGAAATAGACAAACATTTAGCGACACCATGGCTGCTTGAGGGCGCCGGATGTAGTTGCACAGTACACACAAGTGACACTAATTAAAACACATTCAGGAAGTTTATGTCCGTAACATGATATGGACTGGCAGCATGACTACCAGAAAAGAGTCAATGACTGTATCTCTGTGTGTGTGTGTGTGTGTGTGTATCTGTGTGTGTGAATGAATGCCTCACTGCGCAAAATGCTTTGCCTGAATGGCAGTTTCCCTTTTGCTTAACTTATAAGCTCAAACATTCTGTCAAATGAAGTTCATAAACTCAATGAATGCACAAAATAAATAAATGAATGAATGCATTCACATTCACATTCGAAAACGGAAATTATGCGTAATAGAATTGAGCATAGACTGCATGCAGTCAGCAGTCATAAAGCAAGCACAATTAAATTATAATTTTGTTTCTAAATACCGCTCTGTCTGCCTTCATGTGTTACTAAATGCTGTTTAACATGCAAAGCTACAAAATAGATATTTATAATAGTTGCAAAGGGTAGTTAGAAACATATTGAATTAAACTGTATTCAACGATTTGAAGTGCTAACATTAATAGCTTAATTCCACTTGACAGTAAATGGCGTGACGCAGTAGTAAGTGATGATTTTTTTTAATAAATTAATTTCAAAAGTAGTCAACGTAAGCGGTGTTATATAAAGAGTGCTCCATTTAGATGCTTGGTACTTTGGTATGAACAGAAATAAAAAAAAATTCCTCCTATCAACGAACACTGCAATCGGAAGCAATACGCTCGTATTAGAGTGCGATATCGAGAGATACGGATAGAGGAGAAGCACCATTTCAGACGCAAGAAAAAGGTGCAAGAAAGGCGTTTTGGCTCCCATATTTGTATCACATATCTCTATTTAGGAGCCACCACACAGTTGAAAACTGCTCGCTTATAGCTTTCTCCTCCTATTGAGCATCCAAAAGAGCTGCCTTAGTCTGAGACGACATCTAGATATATATAAAACAAGAATGTTGCAGTCGAATATACTTGAGTTCGAAATATTCTGTACTGCATTTAAAATTTTTATGGAGCATAAATTTCTATCTGGATCCGCGTGGAATATTTTATTAGGCTTAGTATGAGATGCACAAAATTCGTCATTTCAAGCTAAACTAAACAACAGTAAAATGTTGCTCTTACAAAAAAACTGCGAGAGGAGGGACAAATTTGTATGGGTTCTACTCTTTCTAGTCGTCGATCTGAAGCGGATTTTTGAAGATTTTATATTAAAAACATTTCTTTATAACAAAAAATGGCATAAAATAAACTTGAAAAGTTTTTTTTATAACAAACTACAAATAAATCTGCATATACTATACATTTCTAGCAATTGTCTGTGCCTATGCCATTACCAAACACTGTGAACAAAAACCTTCCAAAGAAACTATATAATAATATAATAAAAATCTACAAACTTTTCCATTTTGCGCAGGTTTAAAACTTTTCAGACCACTAACGTGCACAAAACTTGCTCCGTGTAAAGCGGAAAATGCAAAGAAACCACATCTGCATATGAATATTATTACAATATTATGTGTAGTTCTATTATTATGTTGTTTCTTGTAACTTTATAAACCTAACACATTTCTATATCTTTTCCGAAAAAGAAAAAAATAAAAAGAAAAGTATTTCTCAAGCTTGTACAATGCTTGTGCAACATGCTGTACACGTTTGTACGTGTTTGTTAGCTGAGCTGAAAAGTAGCAAAACTGAAGACAAGCAAAATAGACGAGAAAATCGTACTTGAAATTGCACAAACGAATACGCAGAACATGTATCTTTAAACTAAACAAATTGATTGTAATTCTTTCTCTTACATTGCTACGTTTTTTTATTTTTTTTTTTATTTTTTTTTTTGGTGTGTAAATAGTGGAAAAATAAGCAGCAACAATAGAAGAATATTTTAACAGTAAAGCAGACAATTGAAGCGGCAGCTTAACTCATAAAGAATGCAGCAGCTGTAGATAACTTTCACTGCTGAGTTACATTTGTATCTATTACTGAAAAACACTTATTTAAATTGAAAATATTTAAAAAGAATATTTTAATAAATAGGAAATTTAGAAATTTCTTGATTTTTGTGCTTATAAAGCGTAAATTGAATTCTATTTAATTCAAATCAATCTTAGCAACTTTGTATAACACTTTTGTTTGCACATTTTCAAGGACCTGCTTCATTGCTCATTTAGTGCGCTTTGTTTGCTGTGTATTGAAATGTTATACGCAGGTAAGTAGTTCGAAGCATGCTTTTCTTCTTCTTTATTTTGTTTTCTTTTTTTCCTTTCTTTTTTAAATGACAACACTTCATTCTTGTTATTCACATTATTTACCTTATTCTTAGTTCTTGTTGCAGTTAGGCACTTTTGCTTAAAGCGAAGATAAAGCGAGCGGTGGAGAGCGAGAAACTATTTCTGAGTTAGATTGAAAAAAAAAGCAAGTGAACTAGATGGATGCGTTCTATTTATTCAACGAATGGAAAGGACATTCTTAATGGTCAAACAAAAGCCTTAAAAAAACGAGTAAAAAAATAAAGAATAGCCTAAGAAATTGAGCCAAAATACAAAAGGTAACTAAGACAAAAATTGTGGGTTTACCAAGTCACTAAAGCTGGTTTTATGCAAGAAATTTTTTATATGGCTTGCTTTAAAAAAAAAAAAATTAAATGTGTTGTGTGAAAAGAGTTTTAGGGTGTAATTATTTGTTAAAAAAATTTAAAACTGTTTTAGCTTTATATAACAAATTTAGTTATTGCTTAACTGACGCCGCTTGTAACTCAATTATATTACTGCACTGTAAATATATTAAATTTTTATATAATATATATAAAGAAAAACAACTACTTAATATTTCAACGCTTTCCGCGCTGTCATTACCAAACACAAAACAACATTGTCAGCGCTTATTGAAGGCTTTTACAATTTAAGCTAAGTGAAGACAGACAGCTAAAGAAGCTACTGTTGAGCAAACTGTCTTTGTTAAAGCGACAATATGGACTAAAAGAAAAAGTTTTGCTTAACTCTGTAGCTGTCGCTTACATACTTGCGCGCTGCTGCTATTTCTTCTTCCATATTATTTGATGTATTAAAATTCTTTACCAGCAGCCAATGTAAATAAAGTGGAAAGCACTTTAATAAATTTCACCATGACAACTTTATTAATAGTAAAAAATATAATATTTCTTATAGCTTTTGCAAAAACTTTAACATTAATTTGCAAATTATTAATTATCAACGCTGCTGCTTGTCTGATTTCTTATATAGAGACTAAGTAGAAAAAAAGTATTGCATACAACAAGGCGCTAGTATTTTTTTAATCATATTTTAAAACTTGTTTAACAACTTTTCTTCTAAAAATACTTCAGAAAACATTCTCTTCTTTTTTATTTTTTGTTCTTTTTTTTTTATTCTCATCAGCTTCAATTACTGCTAAGGACAGCTTTTTAATTAGACGCCACTAATTAATTTAATTCAAACTTAAAACACTCTGCTACGCTACGTGCGCTTCTAAAAATTTACTCGTACTCGTACAATAAATACTTGTAAGAGAACAAAGCAGGCCAAGTGCATTGAAATAAAGGAATTTTTGCTTTTTTAGTAAACACTTTCTTTAGTTCATTTGCAGACGCAAAACACAAAATGCACAAAGTGGGTCAGAGGCAACTTTGTGAATATTTTTTTCTCCATAAACACAAAAAATCAATTTTGATTAAACAGCAGCAGCAAAAAAAATATATAAAAAATATAAAAATAAATGAAATTAAGGTCAAACATTTAAAATACAAAGCGCAGTATTGAAAAGTCAAAAATTGTGTACTTAATATTTAAATAAAAAAATGAATATACAAGAAAATTTACACTACGTCAATGGAGAAACTTTTATACACTTGTTGGGGAATATATGAACTATACAAAGCTCATATAATGCTTATATGTAGGTCATATATTAGTAGTAAATACTATCAAAAAGAAAAAAAGGGGAATGGGAGGGGGTAGGAAGATGTATGCAGGCAGATATTCAAAGCTCATACGCCAAGCAGTTCAGTCTCCGTAAGCAGTCTCTGAAGCATTTGCTCGAAGAAGTTGAACCAAGCGAGCTCCAGCATAAACTGTGGCAGCTAAACAAGGTCATAAAAGACCTACAGTGAGGAAGGAGCCTATGAATCATGCCAATAGAATTTGGTGTCGATCGGTTGCAGAAAGAGCTACAACCTTCGCCGACCACCTTTACAAAGCATTCTCATCCTTTGAAAGATGTTCCCTACTCGAGTCAAAGGAAACTCTAAACTATCTAAGCGTGTCCTGTCAAATGGCATGGCCTACAGTTGATATGGATGAATTAATCTGTGAAATTGGCAAACTAAAAGCATCCAAGCTATCTGGATACGACAATATTGAAGTCCCTGCCATTAAAGCTTTGCCTTCGAATGAGATTCAGTTAATCATCAAGATCATCATTAAACGCTTCTAGCTAGGCCATCTTCGCACCCAGTGAAAGTGTGCCGAAATAGTCCTCAATCGGAAACCTGGGTAGCCTGCAGTCAATCTCGACTCATACAGCCCGATAAGTTTATTGATGGTATACTCCATAGTAGTAGAAATACTATTTCTGCGTAGAGTCCGACTAATAAAGGAAGAGGCCGGTTCGATCCCTGATTATCAGTTTGGCCTTAGAGAATGTCATGGCAATACCATAGACTAGTTAAGAGAATACTAGAGACATTTGAGGAGAAAAAGTATTGTTTGGCCGTCTTTTTGGAAGCAAAGCAAGCCTTTGGTGTGGCATGCCGGTCTGCTCTACAAGCTAAAGACAACGCTGCCAGCACCGTACTACAACTTCTTCAAGTTCAACGTTGAGCGCGTAAAACTCAGAGCCGTCCTTTACACGGAAGATAAGCTGCTGCATCCGACGTCTCCCTATTGGTGGCTTCATCCATTCTTCAAAGGCACATTCTTCGACAGCAACAATACTTGGCATAAGGTGGAACATTGAGGTGAACCACGAGAAGTCCACTTAAACGACTTTCTCGCTGAAAAGAGAAGACTGTCCCCAAGTTTATCTCGACAGAAAAGCCAACTCAAGCACCGCTACAGCCAAGCATAGAAGGGAAACATGGCATCCTCATCTGTTTTCCAAAAGGACTCAACTCAACTCACGCTGAAGACCAAGTTCCTAGTATACAAAGCGATAATAAAACCTATAAGGACCAACAGAATCCCAAGCAAGAACAACGGCTCTATTTTTCAAAAACTTCAAGACAAGGCTCTCAGAATTATTTTTAACAACGTGTTTCATGAATAACTCGGGTAGCTCTGGTTTCAACAGGAAGTTATTAGACTAAGCAGCTCCTACCTAAATCGACTCAACAGACACAGCAACAACCTACTTGATAACAGCTCGGCTATTAGAATGCTCAAAAGGTGTCACCCACTTGATCTCTCTTATGGAAGGCTTCTTCTTTCACTCATTTCTAGCTCACAACGGCTCCGCTAAAATATTGTCAAATGCTTCCATTAAAATTTGCTGATTATCCTATATATTGATTGCTAATAAAGTCAACCCAATTCATATAAAAAATGTGTCTCAAACTCACTAACAAACGCATAATAATGCATTAATCAAAGTGAAGGGTATATAAAATAATATATATATATATATATTATAAAATATTTAACTGTTTGTGCAGCTTACAAATGTGATGTAACATTTTCACCAGCAGCATGTTCTTTATATGGTACAATGCATGCCTATACATAAAATACACACGATTACATACAAATGTACATAGGCGCAATATCACATGTACACGACGTGCATGTCCTTTTGATATCCTCTTTTTAAACATTTTTTTTTTTTGTTTAATACAAACACTCTCATACGCCTACAAGCAACTTACGCTGAAGTGGCTTTCAAAATATACGCAAAAGCTGTTCTTCTCTGACCATTGAATGAGCTGAATGGCATATGGCAACAAGTGGAACATTTTACTTTGGAGCAACAACAACAACTATTGTAAAAGAAATTGAAAACCTTTTCACATTTGTATGGAAAACATGAAATGGGCAGTTGATTGCAATGTTTTCTTTTTTTTATTTATACGCTGTTCAAAGGAAAATCGTTTGCCGTATGGCAAAAGTTGAAGAACAACAAATCGATCAAAGAAACTAATCAAAGAAATGGTCGTCTGTCTATATATGTAACAAAAGGATAAGGAAAGGCTTTTCCTGTATGTGTGTTAAAATTTGAAGAAATATTATTAAATTAAAAATTTAGACTTGTTTTTTTAGCACCTGCATGCGCACCTACAACATAGAAACAGCTTCGGTGCTTATATAGAATATTTTCTGTTCAGACAAATCGAAATCAAAAATTCCTGTTGCAAACATATTGATAAACTTGCACACTTCATATGCCACTTCATATATCGGCACTGTTTGTTGTTGTATATTTTGCCATAATCGTGCATATTCTCATGCTTATATGCGAGAAATATTACACCCCATACTACAACACAAGACAAATGTAAAATACAAAGCGAAGATAGTTCTGTTGCATACGATTGTGCATATTGATGGAATTGGATGCTCTACGAGTATAGTCGCTGTTGCACCCTTTCAATCACTCGCACACATCCATTGCGAATCTCTCACGAATGCAAACTTTACTTGACTCCGATTGTTAGCTAAAATCGTTTGGTAAAAATCGAGGGTAACGCTGATAATACTAATGAAACTTTTATATGCCTAACCTAACTTTTATTACTCAAATACCCCGTGTTCGAGCCAGACCAATATCTTGTCGCAGCCAAGGTACGCACTAGGCCTAGCGTGGTGCACGCCGCACGTCCCAACATGCAACGAAAGCTAGACGTTAGCAAGCTGCAGTCATAACAGACCGCCGAAGCCATCTCAAACACACTCACTTCGGTACACAGGAACGGCGTGTGAACAAGGCGTTCTCAGAGGTTGAAATTAGTCTCAGCTGATGGTTCTAGCGGTGAATAAGGTCAAGGCGAAGTACTTTGTATCTACTCGCACGCCGTCAGCGCGTCTGGGACGGTCAATGATGATGGAGAATATTAACTTCAATGTTGTAGAAAACTTCGTCTGTCTTGGATCCAAAATAAGCAGCAACAACAACGTCAGCTTGGAGAGCAGGCGAAGAGTCATGCTTGCAAACGGTTGCTATTTTGGGCTTAGCAAGTAAATTAGAAGTTAAGCCCTATCTCGGAAGACGAAAATCAGGATCTATTAGACACTGATACTTCTCCTTCTATATGACGCAGAGGCGTGGACCGTGATTGAGTTAGATGAAAAAGCGGTGAAAGTCTTTGAGATAAAGATTCTCCTCAAGATTTTGGCCAATTTGGCGAGTTTACGTGCCGTATGACCCGCAAAGTGTATGAGCTAGTCGATGAGGTTGGCATAGACCATATTTCAGCGGTTGTATTGGACTGCTCACCTCATTCGAATGGATGAAAGAACTCCAGCACATATTATTTACATGAGAGGCCCAAATTTTAGTGGAGGACGACCAGTCACGCGTTGGAATGATCAGGTATAGAGAGATCTCTCCGTACTTGGCATTCAGAACACATGGCGCCAAGTAAAGAAAAGATGTGTTGTCGTGAGTAGAAATAGACGTTTGGTTACATATTTTTTATGTGGAGTGGACAGCATCCAAATGGTTTAGAAAGCAAACAAAGAAGGTCAAAGGTAATCTCATTCATTGGGTAGGTTCCTTGCGTAAATATATGCTTTTAAGGCTCAAAATAGGCAATGCTGTCCATGAAAATTAGGAAGAGGATACTACAGAAACTCACTGCTGTTTCCTGAGAATGATTCCAGTAGTACACAAAACTTGTCAACTCATTGCAAATCTCTGAAGTGTGAATTATTATGTTGAAACTTTCCATTTTTACAAATAATTTGAAATACTTTCTGTACGACTCTTGCTTATGCTAAAGCAATATCGCAGCATACCATTGAACAACTGACTGACTGAGTGACTGAATACAGATGCTGCCAGTTTGCAAGGGCAGGGCATATGTAAAGGCTTTGCCAACATTGATGTCAACGACAATCGACAGTCTCAGTAGAGCGTATTGAAATGCAATGCTAAAATGCTTTCACATTCGCAAAAAATTTGAAATATGTACCATAGGAGCGAACATTCCTGACGAAACGACGAAACTAATATCGTTCATAGCGTAAAAGCTGATAAGATATTCGAGGTAGTACTAGGTAAACTCATACAAAAGCACAGCTCGAATGTGTTCTGATTTGCAACGAATTGTTGCAATCAACATATGACTTTTTGACTCTGTTACAGAAACTGCATAATTTCTCAAAAAAAAAACAAGCTGACAAACGAGCTGTGAGTTAATTGCTACTCGGGCTGATAACTTACAACTTTGTGAAGTGTATGATGCAGCATGACAAAGTAGAGCTTATCGTTACATTACGCTCGCATGAAGCTGCAACAATACATATTGACAGCATGCTGAATGCATGTCAATATTGACTGAGGCAGGCAGGCAAGCAGTTGCCTTTGTAGTATTGTTGCATATTAAATATTTTTATGCTTCAGTCGATAGAAAGCCAAAGCCAATAGAAAAAGTAATTAAATGCTTAAACTAATTAAACAAACATGCGAACGAATAATAAATCACAATTATTTAATTTTAAAGCTAAAATTCTAAATACTGCCTGAATTGCCAGCTAAAGGCCAACAAAGTAGCCAAAATTCGCATAATAGATGTTCGAAATAAATTATTTAGCTAAGCAATTTATTTGCCACAAAATTATTTTCAATAAATTTTGACACGAATAAACATTTGATTAGATAATTTATTCGTTAAATATTTATTTGTTGCATTTGTTTTTATTTGTTTAAATATTTTTGAGCAGAAGCCAGTGCCGCGCTGTAGTTATTATTGGGATATGATTTATTAAAATATAAACCATATTTCTTACGAGCTTAAATATTTAAAGTCAGTAAATCAGGACATGTATTTTTATTTATAGAAATTTAAAGTTAATATAATGATTGAATATAGCGCTAAGCTGCCAAAAATGATACATGGAGGAACTGTACATAACGGAAGAAGCTTCTAAGTAGGACTGAAATTATATCTAGGACCGATCTGTGTTGAGAATTCTACACGAAGACCTACACGTAGACAATTTCCAATCAAAGTAGGAATCAACGGATGGTCTTGTTTAGATATAGCCAAAGCTGAAGCCTTTACTAAGCATTTAAGATCACCATTTTAACCTTTTGATACCGCAACAAACTGCTTAAATATATGAAGTGGAGAACTTCCTAAAACCAAATGTCCCTTCTCAAAAGGTATGTAGTTAAAGCGATTCTTAAAAAAAGGAATACTGTTCCCTACAAAATTTTTTAATACCATATCTATCGCTTCCCTTCACAATGGAAGTGTGGTCAGATTGTGATGATACCTAAACCTTCGAAAGATTACTTCTTAGTAGAATACTGCCGCTATTAGGTTTTAGCACGGGTCTTCGGAACAATGCCATAGAGTGTTCCAAAGAAACATTGAAACCCAAGAAGAACGACAATACGGCTCTGCCGTCTTCTTAGATGTCAAACAAGCTTTTGATAGGGTCTGGCATAAATAACTTCTTTTTAAGATAAGAAAATAATACCCTGTGCCAAACTTTTTGTTCCTGGAATCCTAGCTTAGCAACAACCAAATTGTGGCAAGCAATGACTAATTAAACAACAAACTTCTTGTCTCTATGTCCGAACATAAAGGACACACAACAGTGTTGCGCGTCAGCCACAGACATTTAAGATTGTGGAATTTTCTATACTTATTGCTTTTATGCCATGATTTATTTCATTTATTGTAGACATGCCATTTCCATATTCCTTTTTAACAGATTACCAAACAATCTCATTATTGGAATTGAAATATAAATTTTATTTCTATTTTTTTCACACTTGCATATAATTTGACAAAGCTCCGCCACAGTTAAACTAGTATTGCGGGCTGCTGAACAACATTTGGCAGTGCGGTAGCAAGCTGAGGCATTCATGCAAATAATCAAAATCGCTTTTGTATTTGGTTCAGCTCTGATGGCAGCCGCTTCCAAGGCAACAATGAGTTACTAAATGCTTAACAAGCAGCAGCAGCAGCATCACCCATTGACAATGAATGCGACAATATGCGTTGCGATTCGGTGTTTGTGTGTGTGTGTGTGTGAATTCTATTTGAGCTGCTAACATTTGTGGCTGCCACAATGACGCACAAAATACGCACCGTTACACCGAACTGCATACAAATACAAATATGTACCATGTGTATATCCATGTGCATATATGCTTTGAGGCTTTGTATGGCGCCACTTGACTGCATACTTGCACAGTCGGTTTGCATTAAACAATGAATATATGAATGAATATACTCGTGCATACAGTAGTGTAGTAGTGGCCTGAATACTCTACACTACTCTACTCAACGATACACTTGAATGCTGTCGATTAGTGTTGCCGTTGCCGTTGCCATTGCCACTCTCTGATGAAATTAAATCATTATCATGTGTTATGGCAATGAACATAAAAATTGACAGACGACCACAAAACGATTGCCTTTTATGTGTGTGTAGAAGTATAATAGCAAACGCAAAAGCCACATACTAAGTATTTTATTGCTGGCAATAAAACAATGAAGCGAATTAAAAATGCAGCGAACGAACAGGATGCTGGCTATATGTATGCTTGCATACGCTATACAAATAAGAAGTTTAGTAAAGAGTATTGTTTCGAGTTGAAGCATGCAGAAGTTAAGCCTAGAATAATCGTTTAAAATCGGTTTTAATGCTTTGCAATACTCAATGGCTTAAGCTGAAGGAGTATACGTTGCTTAACAATCGTTAGACAATAGTTTCTGTAATTTTGGCGCAGCTTTGACAGACTTTTAAGTTATTTAGCTTAGCTTCTATGTATAGCATCGCTGCAGCATAACTTAGCGCTACAGTTAGCGCCTAGCTTAAGGGATAAGAAATATTTAATACAATACCTTATTAACATTTGCATTGTACGTAGCTGAGGCGTAAAGCAAAAGATCTTCAGAAAACTTCAAAATATTTCCTAAGCAGTGGAAATACATCACCCGCTCTATGGATAGGGCTGCCAAGGAGGTCATTGGTTATACGAAACCAGTGACTAATTCTGAGCAATATCCAGAGAAACAGAGAGAGGAGAAACTTGTTGTCTTCTCGCACGGCATCATCTCGTCATGGACGGTCCGTGACGATGGAGAACTCCAACTTCAATATTGTTGAAAACTTCGTCTATCTTGGATTCGAAATGACCAGCAACAACAACGTCAGCCTGGAGATCACGCGAAGCATAACGCTTGCAAATATATGCTATTTTGTGCTGAGCAAGCAAATTAGAAGTAAAGCCCTATCTCGGAAGATGAAAATCAAAATCTACAAGACGCTGATACTCCCGATCCCACAGGCTTGGACAATGAATCCAAGGAAGCGGCATTGGAAGTCTTTGAGAGAAAGATTCACCGCAGGATTTATGATCCTATTAGAGTCGGCGACGAGTTTAGATTCCGTATGAGCTGTATAAGCTATTCGATAGGGTAGACATACTCCTTCTTGGTCACCTCATTCAAATGAATGAAAAAGATGAAAGTACAATGCTCTCTAGGAAGATGAAAATCCAGATCTGCTGATACTTCCGGTCCTACTGTATGGCGCAGAGGCCATGATTGAGTTACATGGAACGTCGATGGCAGTCTTTAAGAGAAAGATGATCAGCACGATTTTTGGTTCTATTAGAGGTGTATGAGCTAATCGATGAGGTTGTTATAGTTCAGCGCATAAAATTCCAGCAGCTGCACTGTGTTGTTCACCTCATTCGACTGGATGAAAGTGCTCAAGCACGCATGGTTTATATAGGGCTCAAATTTGAATGGAGAAATCCGATATATAGGACTAACGGACATGTGTTGGATGACCAGCAATACAACAACAATAAATATTGTTTCATACTTAAACTCAGAAAGTTTAGAAAGACAGGGCTACCCCTTTTTATGGTCCGATCTGGGTCTTAATGGAATATTTAATGAGGATCAACGTAAACTCAAAATTTTGAGTTGATTTGCATGGTAAGGGCCAAGTCCTCTTTAGGGAGAGGGTAAGCACATTCATTGAATATAAATTATAAGAAGCATGAATAGGAGAATCTTAATATCAAAATTTAAAGGCTCTATTAATTGTAGGCTCCAAGATTTCGATTTCTTAGACAGACATACGGACATGCATATAACGACTCGCCTTTTGATGCTGATCAAGTATATATGTATATACTCTGTGGAGTCTGCCACACCCCCTTTAACCTGTTACATACAAACTTTGTATACTAAGTATACAACCTAGTATTCAACTTTCTCTTTCAATGCCAAATTTTACCAGTTTCTCACTTTCAATATCATTCAAATGCACAAAGTTTTATCAAATTAAATTTGAACTCTTTGAATGAATGTATTTAAGTTATCCCAATTGAATTTAATTCGATTCAATTGAAACTTAAGACAAACTATTTGTTTACATTAAACTTTTCCAATTGAAAACAATCGATGCCTGTAGATATCAAAAATTTTAAGCATGTCTAAAGGGTATAAAATTAGTTCAAACTACATATCTACACTGCCTACAGCTAGGAACAATAGATTTATATATATGAAGCGACAAGACATAAAACTTTTGTCACAAGGCAATTACAAAGAGAATTATACACGACAGACACATCAACGCCTTGTGTCGTACAAATAAATGAGGAGCAACTCAATGAATGAATGAAAAAATGAATTCATTGTTGAGTAAGTTAAACAAAAGCGCAAACAGTGTTTGAGTATAATAAAACCCATTAAAAGCAACCACTGTCAGCGAGGAACTAAGTCAAACGCAAGAACAACAACAAGTGGCAAGCAAGCATACACTTTTGTCATCTTTCAGCTATTGTATTTACAAAATTTATCTGAATTTCTAGCTGTCTGTCTGTCGGTTTGTCAATTGCTAAATCAGTTCATCAAAGGCCAAGTTGAAGGCAAAGCAAATATTGCAAAGCATGTTTAACGACTTGCGAAATCGGAAGTGTGTGTATATTATAGAGGTGTACTACTAAGTTGTGTGTGTATATATGCCAAACGAGTGTAGTTTGAAGAGTTTTGTATGAAAATTTCAATTTATATTAACACTTATACTAATATAATTAAACAACCCTCGCATATGTAACAAAGTTGAGCGCAACAAACTTCAAAAAGTGAAAAAGTTAAAGCAAAAACTCAAACAAAAACCGATTTCGATTTCGTTGCTGCGGGTTTTTATTGTTTTTCTGCAAGTTTTTCATTTATTTTCTTTTTGTGTTGGGTTTTTTTTTTTTTTATTTTTGTTTTTGTTTTATTTTATTCTGGCTAAGACATTGAAAACCTTGTCGAAGTAATCGTCATCATCATCATCATCAACATTGAGACAAAATCGGTAGCGCAGCACAGCGCGCAATAAAAGAAATAATACACAGAGTCAAAAGTAACAAAACAATAAAGAAATACATAAACGAAAAAAAGTAAGTAAAAGAAAAAGAAAAAAACTGTTTTCTAAAGAAAATTTTTGTATTATGGTACATACAAAGTTTGGAAAATGAACTTTTGTATTTGTTTTTAGTACTGTAACGAGTTTAATCTTTTAACGTTCTGGCGGCAGTCATAAGTGGTTTTTAGTAGCAACAGCAGCAGTTGTACCAGTAGAAATGGTTGCATAGGTCAAAGTATCTCAAAAGAAAATGGTGTGCGAATATTTTGTAACAAAAGTTGAGCTAAGTTGACAAAATGAAAACGTTTTTATGCGCTGTACAAAAATATTTCAGGGTATATTTGATATGTTGAAAGGTCAAAGCGAAGTAACGAGGATCACAGAAATTATAAAAATTCTTAGACGGTTCGAAAAGATGAGTGGATTTGGCTAAGTGTGCCCAAGAGCTGACTGTTTGCGCGTCTGTGTGCCAAATAGTCCAACTGTCCGTCCATATGTTGGTCTAAGAGCAATTTGCTTGTAATATAAAAGATTTAGATATATTAAATTCATAAAATAACAATCTTACAGTGTCTTCAAAATGGCATAAGACCTAAGTACTATGAAAAAAGTACTATGTAGGGTATTAAATAGTCGTATAAATCGACTCTAACGTTTACTTGTTTTAATAAAAGTTTTAAAAGAGAATAATGACAAAAAAGAAATTGAAATCGACAAGAAATGATTTCAAGCAAGCCACACGACGTATACGCAATAAGCGTTGAACTTTCGTTACTCATACGCCACGTGTGTATATCAGTTGAGACAACTCAGTACAATAACTAATTTATTATTTATGCTTCTGAATCCATAATTTCAATGCAACAAAACGCGCTCATTTCGTTGAAACGAAAGTTTTTTAACCTTCAGAAGTGCTATCAATTGTGGGCTGAGACCTAAGAGTAAACTTGGTCTTTGCATTCGTACAATCGATTGTATTTAATTGGCTGAATTTTTAGTATTGCTATTTCACTTCAAATCGAAACTAAAAACCTAAATACTTAATCAAACGACAGAACTACATATATATATAAAATGTAACTCAAGGATATTTCACATAACATAGTATTTCGTTATTACACAAACCAATTTTATTACTTATACGCCACGTTTACATTTCCCTTAAGCTACTAATTCACAATTTTTTGATCGAAAAACCGAAAACTTTTAATCAACATTATTTTTAATATAAATAAAAACCCTTTTGTAGGTCAACGACAACAACACAAACAACTCGTCGAAAGTTTTTAATAAACAAGTCGAAAGCACTCAAAATTAAAATGACTTTCAATGTAACTAATAAATATGCAATAGTATAAAGATTGTGCAGCCCAACACATACATACATACATGCATAGATTGTGTGTAGTGTCAATTATACAATACAACAAAAACATTGACTGTGCACTGCATTGCTAAGACAAACAGTTGCGCACATACACACACACACATACAACTATTGAAGCATATATAGCCACGAGATACGAATGCAAATCGAAGATGCAAGCATTGATGTTGAGTGCAGTTAAATTTATGCACCTGTGCTGAAAATGTTGACAGCATGCACACACACACACACACACACACATACGCATGTACACACACAGATAGTCATACAAACTAAACGAATGAACGAAACGAAACGAAACGAACAAGCAAATATTGCATACACTAACCCGTATTTTGTTTATCTAATTCGAGTTCGAGTTGTCGTTTGGTCGATCCATCGGTCCAACGGTTCAGTCTGTCCAATTGTCTCATGTATTGGTAGTCGCTATCTATTGATTATACAGCGCCGTGCAAAGTGGAACATGCTGAAGAGCAACAACAGAAACGTCAGTGTTCAAATGTTGTCCAGCTCACTGCGATTCGCAGCAGTGCATCGAAATCGAAATCAATGTTTTATGCACGAGAGTTAGCTGATAAGTTTTGCGGTAGGAAGCGGGAATTAAAAGAATTTAAAATAGGTTCAAGATCGAAAAAACAAAGTATTTAATACAAAAAAACAAAATAACAGAACTGCATGCTGGCTTAGTTTGATATAAACAACTTTGGCCGCAGCAATACCCTCGATCGCTGTTCAATTTGCATGTAAAATATATATAAAAGAATATCAATATATAAATAAGAAAAATATAGACGCCTAAAATTATGCAACAAAAAATGAATAAATTATAAGGCGCTCTCCTCGGCGATTCTCAAAAATTGATATACCAAATCATTTTTCCATACAAAAATTAATGGCGCTGGCCGGCAACGGCCAATAGCGGCAGCAGGCTGCCGGAAGTGACCGGAGGCTACCGGTACTAGCTATGGGCTGCCGATAGTGGCCGGAGACCATCGATACTGGATGTAGGCAATGGGGTGGCCGGAGACTACCAGTACTGGCCGGAGTCCGCCGGTAGTGGTCAGAAACCACCGGTACTGGATGTACGCTGCCGAAATGGGTTGGCCGTAGCCCAATGAAACTGGCCGGCGACCTGAGGATTCCCTCTGCCCGTGTGATGATTCCCTCTGCCCGCCTGGGGATTCCCTCTGCCCGGCTGGGGATTCTCTCTGCCCGCCTGGGGATTCCCTCTGCCCAGCTGGGGATTCCCTCTGCCCATCTGTGGATTCCCTCTTCCCGTCTGATGATTCCCTCTGTCTGGGGATTCTCTCTGTCTGGGGATTCTCTCTGACTGGGATTCCCCAGACAGAGGGAATCCCCAGACGTCTCTGTCTGGGATTCCCCAGACAGAGGAAATCCCCAGACGGGCAGAGGGAATCCCCTGATGGGCAGAGGGAATCTCCAGACAGAGGGAATCCCCCGGCAGAGGGTATCGCCAGACAGAGGGAATCTCCAGGTCTCCATCCAGTATCGTCGTGCTGCGGCCAATATCGGCGGGTTCCGACCACTCCAGTGTGGCAGCCCTCAGCCAGTACCTGTACTCTCTGGCCACTAACGGCAGCCTGCTGACGCTATTGGCCGTCTCCGGCCAGCGCCATTAATTTTTACAGGCAAAATAATTTGATATATCAAGGAGTAGGACAACCTTGGCCGCAAAAGAGCAAACTTGGCCAGAGGACGACTATTAAAGCCGAAAGATGACAACCTCAACAGGAGGTGAAAGACATTCGCCGACAAACTTGACTGTCGATCGATGACATTGGCTCGAGTCTCTAAGCAACGTTTATTACATGGCTTCTTTTTAGTCTGCGAGCTTCTTCCAAAGACCCTCGCACAGCAAGGACTTGCAGTTGCTGCAGTTTGGCATAGTCTATTTGATTGTCCCGCTGTCCGTTGCTGCCTGTGTGGAATTTAATGCGAACACGAACAAATTGTTTATATAGAACACAGTCATATCGAGCTGTGTACATCGTTTATAGAAAGTAAGACACATACAGATACACAGATACAAGCATAAATACGGACATATATAGATGTATCTATATCTACATCTGGTTGGCTACTATTGTACACCTAAATTGCAAGCAAATCTCCATAAAATAAAACCAGAAAAAAAAGAAACAAAAAAATTGTATAAAAATAAAATAAAACAAAACTCAAAAAATCCTGTACAGCAAAAAAAAAAAAGAAAAGCAAATATTGTGTTTTTCTATTTTCGCCTCTCAATACATCGAAACAGTTTTTTTTTTTTGTATCTGCTTTATGCAATTTGCTGCAATATATCGTTCAGTTACAGGTTACTAAACTAGCACACATACATGTGGATGTACAGATACAAATACGAGATACACTTGGCAGCGAAAATTTCAAAACAAGCTGAAAATTAATCAATCTTGTGAATGAAATAAAAATAAAAAAAGCTAATAAAATCCATAAAAATTTTATAAATTTCTTTCAATAGAACAATTTTTCACGCTTAATCTTTCAAACATAATTCTATTGTTTTATAAGATACAAATAAAGTTTCGCTATGGAAATTTCTTTAGTTTGCTTATAATTTAACATTTTTTAACTCTTATTTTAAAGCCTTTACACACAACTTTTCCGCAAGTGTATTCAACTCTGTGCGAGATTGATTGTCAAATACACAGATCAATGGTTTCAGATACAAGCGCACGTATTCTGCTTATAACAACAACAACAACAACAAAATAAAATACAATAATAACAAATAGTTTGGGGCAAACTACAAATTGTTTTCGAGCCAAAGGCAAATAAAGTAAAATAAATGGAAATATTTTTGGTCTGGTGTCAGTTTTTGTTTTCATGCATTTCACTTACTTCAATTCTACGCACTTGTTTTATTTATATTGGTTTTTTTTTTTTGTATTTTGTTGTTTTTTATTCACTCAATTTTTATTTGGAACACAATTTAAATATTTGAGCTTTAAATAAAACAATGCCTGCAGGTGAATGTGTCTGTGTGTATGCTCCGGTAATGCACAAGTCAATAGGAATAGCAACAACAAGTAGAATGAAGTAAGTAGTACAATGGAACTGCTACAATTGCTGCTGATGTTGCAGTTGCAAATGCATCAAATTGCATGTTAAATAAATAACCAGCATGAAATTGACAGCTCGGTTAGAAACGAACTTTGTATACGCTTTGAAGTAGCTAAAAGAGATTTAGTAGTTGACGTTGCAATGGATAGGTGCCTCGAGATTATGTAGCAGAGAAATAATTAACTCATAGAATAGTAACTGAATCGTGATCGAAGGGGGCTATGCACTATGAGTACAATCATCTGCGGGAAAGAATAAGCGAATTTGCGAACTCTAACTCTTAAAGTTTTACTGATCTTATTTTTTCATACTTCCAGACAGTCGAACGACTGGATAGACTGTCTGAAAAGCCATGTCAAAGTATTGAAACAAGAAAGTCTACGCGCCAATATGCTTCTTCATTTTGAGCAAGGCATGATACTTCTTATTCATGAGGTACTACAGGATCTCAGACAGCATGGGCTGCATATTGCAAAGGGAAAAGTTCTGCCTAATGCTATCATCCACAATCATGGGCACTGGCACAATTGAGTACCATCGGTTGCCGCTGCAACAGATAGCCGACAGACCGATAACAGTAAAAGGCTATCGACATAGACTATCGACATCGACTATGGACATAAACTATCGTTATAACTATCGACATCGACTATTGACATCGACTATTGACATCGACATCGACTATCAACATCGACTATCGACATCAAATCATTCTAACTCTTAAAGTCTTACTACTTCCAGGCAGACGAACGACTGGATAGACTTTCTTTCGATGGCTTAGCTAGCGATTTTGATAATCAAGTTTAAATATGTACCACATCTCTTCCGCCTATTACAAAGACTAGCCTACAGTTGTGGCGTGGATCAATAGTTCGTACAACATTATTTCACTACAGTCCGGTCTAAACGGCGCTCTAGTCATGTCGGATGCAGAAAATTGCATGGAAAGGATCTCTTGTGTGTTCTATAACTGCCTAGCATGGTCTAATCGATGACTATGCACGGTTAAAGTATATTCATCGACTATGTCACAAACGTCCAAAATAATCATATACCACATAAACTATTTATCCGTATAGTGTACAATATTGTAGAGCAACAAAAACAACAAAATAAAAATTGCAATTTGAAGCCTCATTGAAAGAACTGCAATAGCAACAAAAACAAAATTTAATTTTCCAATAGGAAATGTGTACAATATATTGTTTAAGGCCCCTCCTCCACCCATATACTGCTTGACCGCGCGCGCTAAGTCTATTTCCATCTTTTATACAACACATTTCGTTGCAACTATTAAAAAGTAGGACTATGATGACAACAATATAGAAGACAGAAGTAAATAATTTTTACTCGCAAAAGCTAGAAAATTTTTCTACTACTACAGCAAAGTTCAATTGGTCTCTTTTTATTCATTTTTGTGGTCGATGGACGAAACTTCCGCCGCAAAAAGGCGCACACACATGCATTTTTGTATATTTCTAGAGTGTATGTGTGTGTGTGTGTGTGTTTGTGTAACAATTAAAATGCTGAATACAAGAACAAAGCATAATTAAAAGCATAGCCCATAGCCCATACAACTACAAAAATAACTCGTTCTAGTCCAACACAATTCAGTTCAGGTTTGCTAGAAGCAAATTTATTTGGAATGGATAGGCAACAAACTGCTGACCAAATGAATTTCATGAATTTTTGTTGCAACCTCAACGTGCAACAACTTCGATAATGGTAATACCTAGTAGCAACAGTTTCGATGCGGCTTGAAAGTGCTTACTGCAATAGACTTATTAACTTTTGTGGAATTTATGGAAGGTGCTTCCAACACACCGTTACGAACAAAGTACTTCAACATAAAATTTTCACTAGGTATGCCCGAAAAAGTTTGATATAGTCTATAAGCTGCTAAGAATTCCAGTACTGTTATATGTTGCATGAACTCTTAATAAGAAAAAGGTGCTTTCCCGCATATTTTTCACCTATTACAGTTGTTGAACCGTTTCGGTAATCAAATAACTATGTGTGTGTGTACTTTTGTAACAATTTCTCCAAAAATTACTTAGAATACTTCAGCCGAAAAAAAGAATTATCCAGTTCGGCTTACAGTTAGAAAGTTTCATTTTATTTTCAAGTGAAAAACAGAAAAAGAAAAAAGGATCTGCTAGTACATTCATGAAGACCATAAAATTTACTCGAGCTACCAAACCGAAAAGCAAAATCAAAAGAAACAAAAAGGAAAAAAATAGACTATATTGTAGTCGCAAACATGATTCTACCGTAGCTGAAGCTATAAAACAGGCATTGAAATCGAGTGCAGTAAAAGAACAAGCCAGCGAAAAGTGCAGTCTGCCAACCGCAGATTAAACGCGCAGCTTTACACATACACACACGCATAGATACAATCTCACACACACGCACACACACATGCCGAAACAAAGTCATACAAAAATGCAAACATTTAACTTGCTGTCGGCATAGGTTTCCACAGGATTTTTCCATACTTTTCCACGTGTCGTTTAGACGACAACAACAACAACATTTGTATACAAGTAGCGCAAGCATATCTACGCTAGTATAGCGTAGAAAATTGCAGTTGAAAGCAAATGTAGCCCAAAAGCATTTTAAGATTGGCTGCTGCCAGGCTTAGGTTGCAACTAAACTAATGCCATGTCTAAAAAGAAATGATAAATATGCAATCGAGCAAAGGTGCGAAAAATTTTACATTTTATAAAATTTATTTTAATGCATACCCTATATATAAAATGTTTTAAAAGAACTTATGCATTTTTAGGCAAATTGTGTAACACAAATGTAAAGGAGACATAAGCCTGAAGTGTATAAAAACTTCGTTTTGCATGCATTTAAAGAAATCTTTACTTGATATTCCACTGATCTGCTTTGCTCATTGTTTTTGCTGCTCCTTTTTGTATGCTTTAGTTTTTATTTTTATGCAAAAAGAATTTATTGCATACACTTTGGCGTCTGTCTATCTCACTGTTGCTTGAAATACTTAACTGTGCAGTATATACTGCATTGCGAGCACACTTATCGCATTATAGATACACATACATATACGTGTATCTACAGTTATACACGTACCTTGGCATGGCACTATGTACGTATGTATATATTTATCTGCAGTTGCGTTGCATGCTACTAAGACTACAGAAAAATATTGAAAAAAGCTGAAAATATTACATTTTTCTGCATGACTTTTATCGGCAAAGATTGATTGTATTTGCAAAGTGGCTCATATAAATGCTTGTTAAGGGCAAAAACTCATGCTGCGCGTTGCAACAAGTGAAGGCCTTTTAGTTTATTGCAGCAGCACAGTTTACTCAAGGCTGTTGCAAGTAAAATAATAAAAAAAAAAAAAAGATATCATAATATTAATATATAAACAGCAAGACAGACAAGCAAATTTACTTTTTTGTTAGCAAACGTTGAAAAACTTAAAATGAAATTGACCGTTAAGCGTAGCAAACATAATTTATAGCTTAGCTTATTTTGAGTTTGAGGCTAATATGTTAATTTATGCTAGAATATATATTACAATAATTGTATATTCTGTATGTCAATCAAATTGGCTAAGAAAACTTTCAGCAGCTGTTTACAGCTCAACAACTTTATTAAGAAAATAAATAATGTGGTGTAAGTAGAGAAAAAAAATAAACAAACCAAAAAAAACTTTTGTCAAAACTTCGCTTGAGTGGGTCACACCAAAAATTGTTTATAAAGCGAATTTTTCTAGTGTTCCAATATAGATATATATGGAATATTTTAATAAAATTGAAAAAAAGATACAACAAATAGGGCGTACTTAGCCAATAACAATTATTTTATTCAAAAACAGAAAGGAGGGACCAGTTTTTATGAGTACTACTCCTTAAAGAAGCGTTTGGACTTTCATTAAATACTAATCTGGCTACTAAAATCATCGAACATTGAAGAAGAAATTGTAGATAAAAATAATTTACCGTTTTACATTTGAATTGAAATTAAATTTGATTTTCAAATTAATTGCAAATTATTTTAAAATGAAATCTGAAAAGTGTAATAGCGATGTCAAAATATTGATTAAATTAATCGAATTTAATTTTGTGCAACCGAAACTGGAAAGTCTATGCGTTAATATGCTGCTTGATTTTGAGCGACATATGACACAGCATTATGCAAATGGAAGAGTTCAGTTTAATCATGTGCGTTGTCACAATCGTCTACCAACTACCACCGCTGCAACAGATAGCCGATAACAGTGAAAGGCTATCGACTATCGACGTCGACTATGGACATAGACTATCGACATCAACTATCGACATCGACTATGAACATTGACTAGCAACATCGACTATCGACATCAAATCAACCGCGTCGTGCTTTGTCTGAAAAAAAGTCTTTGTCACACTTGAATCATATATGACTGCATTGCTGCAGGTCGATCATATGAAGACCATCTATCATATATTCTATATTAATAATGTTTTTGATATTTTACGGAGTGCAAAATTAATGTACGACTTGGCTTCTTCAAATCGGGCTTTTATCGCATACATTGGATCTTTTTTTTTTTTTATTTTTTTTATTATTTATTTTTATTTTACTTTTCCACTAAGCCATCAAAGGAAACGTGCGCGCCGTTCTGTGACCGCACGTCCGACTCATTGTATATATCAGTTCGCAGCTAGTCTTCTGCTATGTAGCCTCTACGCTTCAACTTACCGCTTCGTTTCCGCTGCGTTGCAGTGGCTGAAGAGCACGCGATTACTTACGAAGATGCATCACGCCAATGCCACCCTTCAGCGGCTTGTTCTACTTTCTCTTTGCCCTACGCTCATATCCTCGCACAGCACAAATACACTGGAAATTTACCTTGAATCGCTTACTGGAAGTAGCCTCCGGTGGCCTTTCTCTACAGCTTCATATACGAGCGTCATATAACAATGTTCTTCCAGAACCACGATCTTGAACCAATGATCCTCTCAGCGCCTCTTAACCGTCAATTACTTGTGGTTATCTTGCTGTGCGGCTTCTATTTGATACAGCATTCATGGCAGAATTTTACTTCAGAATGGTTGCGCTTCGGCAATCGTATGTTCTACAAGGATTGGTAGACGTCGCGCTCCTATGATGTCTTCTTTCGCAAATTGGAACGTGCGTACAATTGCTTGTACGAGTATGGCTACACGTAAATTTGTCCTGTTTTAAAGCTTATCGCTTCATTGCTAGATTTTGGGATTCGCATTGCAGCTTTTCTTTCCATTCATGTTTCTACTATTCGGTGGTGTGGGCGTGTCGGTTGTCGTTCTCATGTTCCAAGAGTTTTGCCATTTTTTTTTCTGAGGTTCTCATTAATATTAGGTAATTGCCTCATGATCTCGCTGTATGCCATGGAGTACTGCTCCAGAATAATGTGGCAGAATAATGTGATGCCTGCCATCTGGAGTTGTCATCATGCAACATGAACGCGTTTCTTGTCCAAAAACTTAACGAATTCCCCAAACTAAAATTCAACGAAGCGTGTACATATTTCGCTTGAAAACAGCAAACATAAATAATTGAAGAATAAAAGTTCGATAAAACACAATTATGCAAATTATATGACAAGGAAAAGAAAAGTTGAAAAATCGGGAAGCAAATGCTGCTTAAAGAAATTTAAAAGTCATACGCACTATACACATCATTGAATATATACTATATATAGACGTAGTAAGTCGAAGAAAAATGTCCAGTGGGTGTTTACTTGAGCTTGAGACTTACAAGGATATTTGTTGTATATGAGTGTATTTGTCTGTGTATATATATATATGTATATTCCTGTCTGTATAGGAATTAACATAATTCATATTTTTGTTGTATTTGCATAATAATATAGAAGAAGCTGCTGATGTGCCAGCATTGTCATCATCCTCCACGTCTTCATGCGCTCGTTTGGAGCAGGACTACTACTACTGTTGGTGACTACTGTTGGCTGTTGCTACTGGTGATGTAGCTGCTGCTGCTGTTGCTATTGTTGCTTTTGTCAAGAACAAACATTCACAGACACATACACACACACACATTGTATGCATCATCAGCTACGCTTTTGCTTTTGACAAATGGGTATACATTTGGAACCACCCAAGTAGACACACAAATAAACGGACAATACGAACAAACAAAGTTAGATATATCTAAGCATATATGTACATACCCGATCGCCCGCAAATATGACAACAAAATATTTAAGAATATTTTGCATACTAGCTAGTCTCAAAAGCAATGCATTTTAAACGCGTGGCAGGATCGTTGTTGTATCTGTTAGTGTCATGTTTTCTGTCCCTATATTGCAATGACATCTGGGGGCACACATTATTCGTTCGTTCGTAGCTGGCTCACTGGCGCAGACAGCTATATATCTTTTTAAGTTTCGTTTTGTATCGGAACGTTGCCTGTTGAAAAATCTTTTGGCGCAAATCATTTTAAATGTACATTAGTTATTCATAATGAACACGTGGCACAGCAACGGCAGTGAATCAGCAGCGACAGGACACCAAGGACATTGCAAGTGCCAGTAGTTTGTTGATGTGAAACTTTTTCTTTGCTTTTTTTTTAGTTGAAATATACGCTGGGGAACTGTAAGTCAATTTAACCGAAATGACATGCTGTCGTGTCATTGAAAAAGTAATGAAGAAACAGTCAAAATTGTAAAATATGAAAGGTGCAAAAGGGTGAGCTAGCAGTTTAAGCTTTTAAATCTTCGGATTAACTTCATCTTCGCTGGACATGACACAACGGAAAAGAAATAATGTAAAAAGAAAATAGTTACTAAGCTGTCTATAAATTTTTAAATAACTTTAAGATAGTTCATCCAAAATTTGTGCAAACAGTAGCAAATTTTCTCGAGTAGTACGGAACGCAGTAGTTAATAGTGATGGAAAACTTCAAATAAAAACAAATCAAATGCAACCATATATCGGTCTTGGATGAAAATAGCGATTTCGATAACTCGATAGCTGCATAGACACAGTTTTTAATTATTTCAAATACTATTTTTTGCAGGCTATAAGAACTAAACCCAATTTCTGAAATTAATAAAATATGTATTAATCCCTTTTTTAGGGATATATTAATGCGATATGTAAACAATTCAAGCAAAAAAAAAACAAAATATTCAATTTAAAACATTAATGCATTTAAAATTTAAATTAATCAAAAAAGGACTAATTAAACAACGTGATAAAATGAAAAAATGCAATTTAAAGTAGAAAAAAAATATTAAATATTTAAAAATATATAATTTAAAAAACGGACTTGATTAATTGCACAATTAATTTCTTAATATATGCACATTAAATATATTGGAAAAAAAAACCATTTACATTATATTGCATTAAACGCATTTTTTCTGTTAAATTTTACTTCATTTTTTTTTTAAGGATATGCGAATTAAATGTTACATGTTAAACCATATATCCGTAGGCAAAATATAGTAAGCTATGCGAGACACAATAACAACAATTGCAAGTGGCAACAAAAAAAACTGTAGACACCCACATTTTCAGTCAGACAAAGCACGGAAATATGTATCATCAAAAATCGATTATTAAAGATTTATGAATTTAACGAAGCGTAAATGACACAAAAAAAATGAAGCACATAGTAAGGAAAATTAAAGGTTTATGCGAAGGGTCGGAAAAAAAGGATTTATTAAAGCTAATCAAGCTAGCACGGCAATAAAATGCTCTACTCTGATTGTAAGTATTTTTTAAGCCCATTTTACGCTCGTGAATGGCCTTGAGTGACTTTGATTATATTTCAACTATTTTGTCTGGAAAAAAATTACTTTGGCGATGGAACACTGCCATTGCCTAGAGGTCAATAATCTTTAGCATGGATCAAGGACCATGATTTCCAGCGAAAGTCGTTTAAATCCAGCCAAGGTTGTTGGCCACCGACTAAAATCGTTGAACTTCAGCCAAGGTCTCACTCTGGTGAAAATTATTTTAATCCAGTGCTACCCCTCCGACCAAGGTACTCCAGCGGAAAAAAAACATTTTAGATGTTAGATGTTTCGTGAGGGTGCGTGCAACTGCCTTTAACTGGTTGACCTGGCTCTGGAAGTGCGCAATATTAGCTCTCTCAGCTGGCGCCGTTTAGGCCGTTGCAGTGTTCCGACCCTTAACAGATCATTGGCCAAACAGATGGCGTTTCTACCTGGAGGCATACAGGCTGGAATGGAAATTTATCTCCTGCCAGACTGTTGCCAGATTCAGGTCTTTGTGCAGCAGAGTGTTTCAAATAAACCACTCGCAGCCGCTTATTAGTCTCATGATTTGGCTGTTACTCACTATACCCTGGATTGGACAGCTATATTTCCAGATCGGCGGAATTATCTTTTTGTAAAGGGTGACCTTGTTCCTAAGCGGAAACTTCCCACGCGCACTAAGGAGCCAATAGTGCTTGGCCACAGCAGCTCTTACGCGAAACCTAATAGCTGTAATATGGGCAATAAATGTAAGCCTGCGGTCTAGGATACGCCATGGAATTTGGCAGTATCATTCCGCTCGACGGGCACCTCTTCGACAAATGCTGCCGGCGGCGTGTTGCGTCTTAGCTTAAAGCACGAATGTTCCAGCGCCTCACCCATAGCAGAAACATTGCGGCGTGAATGCCGTCCATCGTACTCGCAGGATGATCTGTAAGTCACACAGACGTCAGCCGCGAATGTAGCCAACATCACCCTATCTGGATCGACACCCATGTTTTCGTCAGTCGTGTACAGTAGCGGTCCCAGCACACTTCCTTATGACACACCTGCTTCCACATTGTACTTCGCAGAAATCGCCAAGTGGAAGCGGACCGCCAACTGCCGTACTTCTAGGTATGACCACAGTACACTTAGATATGGCGCAGGCAATGTCTCCTTAATTTTGGTCAGTAGACCTGCTTTAATAACGAAGAATAATCCTTATTGTTGAAAGTCTGCAGCATTTTGTGGACGACGCGATGAAGTGGCTTAAGCGAAATTTTCTGAGATTTCATGGTTCTAACAATCCTGGCAGCAATTAGTCTCTGAAACAGCTTCGAGATCTAAGAGAGGAAACTTATCGGCCGTTAGGCTCAGTTTCCAGCTTTTCAGGTTTATGAATCTTACAAATTAATCCAAACTTCCACTGTGATGAAGATCCACTGAGTTGCAGATCAACGCTTTGTGGAGCATTGCAGGACTAGGTAGTGCCTTCAGAGTGGTATTACACATAACATCGTGGCCTGAAGCGCTGTTTAAGCACTGACGGCCAATTAGCTCAGCTATCTCGCTTGGGGCGAAGGGCTTGATAAGCAGAACTATTTGCAGCGCTTTGGAAAGGCAATCACGCGTCTCGATAACTTCCTGCCCACCACTATAGCTCTGAACTTGGAGAATAGTACTAATACATACCGGAAGCCTACTGTATCTATTATTTAATAAATACTAAAAAGCTAATTTAATGTTTAACATTAAAAACATTCAAACGCAAAAATTATGGAAATGGAAAAAAATTAATGAAACTCATCCTGCACGCTTTTACGTTGACGTTGCCTTAGGACAGCCCTCACTAAAGAACTCCAAAGGCAAAAATGTATTTCAAACTAAAAAAAAAAACATGAACTAAAGCGAATTTCGGGCAAAATTAATTAACACTTTTCCATAGTTTAGTGCCAAAAAAAATTAAAATAGTAAAATACATATTTATATTCAAAATATAGCGTTGAAAAGGACAAAGCTTAGCATGAGATAAAAAAGAGAAAGTGTGACAACGCTGAAAGCACAAAAAAATAAAAGCTAAACTACACCAACGGATTATGTGTAGCGCAATGAAACACAAATTGAAAACATGTTAAATATGCAAGTCGGCCATAACCTCAAAATAACCAAAAAAAAACAAAACAGTCGAAGGAAGGCACGGCAAATAAACGACAAAGTATAAAGTAATTTAATGTGAAAATTTGGGTTGAAGCCTTAAGGTTTTTGTTTGGCTTTAAATTAAAATAAAATCACACAAACACAAATGAGCGAGACAGACGTGCCGACAGACAGACAGACAGACAGACAGAGATAGAGAGCGAGTGCAAAAGCATGCGAAAAAGTTTTAATCATACCGCAACGAATGGTGCAAAAGGACGAAAAGGAAGTAAGCAAAATACAACGAAAAAAATACAAATCAAAAGAAAAAAAGCTACCCAAACAAATTTTTCGAAGAAAAAAGAAACAAGCAGAGTAGTATGTAAGTAGAAAATGCTTTTATTATTTCTTATTTGTACGCTACCGTTCCAAACTACTTTATCTTGTGTCTGACTTTATGTTGTACTATTCATAATTCTGTTGCGCAAAACGAAAGGAAGCCAAAAACACAAAAAAAAGTAAGGAAAATCAACAACCGAAAAAAAATAGAGAAAAAGATGCCATGCAGCAATTTCCTTACTACTGTTGTTTCTGCCGAAAAATATATATTGAAGCGTGTATATATGTATGTACATACATTGTACAAATGTCTACTGTCACACTCTGAAGAACATAAATACACACGCATACACAGTTATAAAGTCTTAAAAAATGAATGAAACTACTGAAGAAGCCGTAAAGCACAACGAGGACAACAACATTACAAGTGTTGGTATAAGATAAGACAACAGCATTAATACGACGAACTCATTTTTACGCCAAAAAATTATTTCAAAATTAAAGAAAATTTTTTGCAATCCGTGTTCGGTTTGTTGTTTGCTTGGCCAAATCATTTAGCCAACTGAAACGGTTTGTGAATTTAAAGAAATGTTAGTCTCAAATGTGTAAATTTTTGTTGCAAGAGCGTAAGCAAATGTTAGAAATAAATATTAAAACATATTCCGCGCAACTTGTTACATTGTGGATGTCAAACATGTTCATTTGAAGGGAGAAGGTTCAAAAGTTGCAAACATCTTCTACAGTTTTATATGTCGCTGTGGTGAAATACAAAATGAAATGGAGAATGCCGTTATTTCATGTGTTAGGCATTATTTTAAATTTCAAATCATCAAATAACCAAAGAAAAATGTAACGGTCAGCGAGACTTATAGAGCATGCAGTGTCATATAGAAAATTTTTTAAAAGCAGTTTTCAGATGTACTGTCATTAAAATCAAATTAGTATGGAGATATACATATATATGTATGAAAAAAAGCTATCTGCAGTGGGAACATGAGGTACTAAATATCTAAACTTGAAGGCTTTATCTCTAATAATAGTAAAGTTCCTATAGTTCCTTATGGTTGTCCATTGAACAAGTGTATACAGTTTGGCTTTACTGGCCGCAGGCGAAATGGACAGGTTTCAGCTATATGTTATGATGTGGTCTAATAAAAGAGAAGAGAGACATGCCATGATAAATCAAATACATATTATAAAATTAGACATGTAAAATTTCATTCTCGACACTACCTCAACTTTACAAAAGGAAGACAAAGAGGACTCCTCTTGTTTTTTTCATAAATATTTTACGATTTGATAGATCTCTTCGACATCTATCAAATGATATGTTTTCTTTTCGAAAAGTAGATGAAATGAGTCATTTAAAAATTAATTGACATTAAAAGAACAAAAACCCGAGCAACGCCGGTTATATACAAATAATTTGGTTGGTGTCTAAATCAGAGACTACTATAAAATATAACAATTTAGTATGACAGTATATAATTTACAGTTACATAGCGTTTTACTGTTAGAATTTGTATTTGTACACACAAATAACGCCGAGCAATGCCGGGTACTTCCAATGCGCATGTGCAAATAAAATTGTGGCTGTCTAATTTAGGGAGATGTTCCACTATAAAATATAAGACTTTTCGGAATGCTATCAATATGTATATGGAGTCCTTTATATTTCAGCTATAAAATATTTTTCCTATAGCTATTATACAATCAATATAAGAATATAACAGCAGCTAAGAGAACTGTTCTAAGATATTCCTTTCTGCAATTCTATGGCCTATAAAAAGTAATAAATGAAGACATATTTATTTGGGCTATATGTAATCTTCCTTTAAATCTTTTTTATACACTACTTCCCTGTATGCAACCCCTCACACGCTACGAATTACAACTGTAGATACATTCAACATACAACAATACGTCTTGATAGGTCGTTGGTACCATAAGTTCTTAAATAATTATAGCTAATAGAAGAATATTTATAAGAATTTATAAACTGCTTTAAAGTTTATCTAATTATAATTTTTTTATAACTGCCGCTTTATGGAATATAAACCTATATAGCTCATATTTCGACTTCTATTCCTTTTATGAAATCTTATGTATAAGCCATAAAATCACGAAACTTATAAGGTTTTATAGGGTGACTTATACGTATTACAGCTGTTTCAAGGACTTGTTCTTTATAGCATAAATATTAGGTTATTTCTCAATTATGGCAATAGTTTAACGTTTTATGCAGCTGCTTAAGAGTTTATAGTTTAACTATAATTGTGTAAATAATAAGACAACAAAGACTTTAGCAAAGACTTTCGTAACATTGCAACTTGTTATCCCCCATAATTATTGCTAAATTATGAACATTGCAAAAGTTAAACTATCTTTAGAAATATATAATATAAAGCTGACTTTTACAGAATATTTCTTAAATAAACATTTGACATTGAATCGAACCATTTCCTTAGTAATTTTACAGTCTATCAAAAGGCCGTTTATTATATAACTATAACATGCTTACAAATATTAAAGCTTACAAACATTAAAATATTTATAAATAAACATTAAAAACAGTACAATCTGCTAAAAGTAAAGCAAATAAATAATTTTAATTAGCATTGTATCTGAGTAACAACAATTTATGCTGGCAATTTAACAACAACCTTGCCACGTAGATGCCCTTCTTGTACACGTGCAAAAGCTTCAGGTAACTTAGAGAATTCAAAAGTACTATCAATGAGTGGTAGCAGCTGTAAGAAAAACATCAACATTAAAAAAGTAAAATATTTATTAATTCATTCATTTACATACCTTTTTACGTTCCACTAAACGCTTCAGAAACTCAATACCGTGCGGTGCAGGTGCAAAGAAGCCCCACTTAACGAGTCCACCTTGCGTTGACAATGCCTTGGCATTTGTTTCCAACAAACTTGCAACATTCTTCAACATACCCAAACCCAAACCGCTTTGATCAATATTACGTAGCACAGGCGAAGAGAAAGTTATGTACTGTCTAAAATCAAATTTATAAGTACCAGCATGTTCAGCGCCCTGTCCAGCACAATCCAAAATTATATCATAAGGCGCAAATGAGCTAATTGTCTGCATTTCAACAGGATTGCAATAGTCTACAACATGATCTGCGCCCAGTGTACGTACTAGCTCGACAGCATTCTCATTGCATGTGGTCAACACTTGTACATCTTGTGATTTAAGCATTTGTATGGCCAACGAACCGACAGCGCCGGAACCACCCAGCACAAGTACACGTTTATTTGCACCGCCGCCGGAAGCAGTAGTAGCACCGCAAACACCACCTAAACCGCCTGTAATATATAGACCAGACCATGCCGTAAGTCCTGCATATAGAACGCTGGCTGCCTCTTCATCGCTGAGCTCTGCCGGTGCACGTGTTAGCTGTTTAAATAGCGTATACTTGCAATTAAATATGTTACATTTATTATGAATAATTACTTACACAATATGATGGCACTGTAACATATTCAGCATGTGCACCACCGCTTGACTGCAACGGCACCACACCCCAGACACGTTCACCAAGCTGCAGCTGATCTACACCCATACCTTTCTGTATCAAATCACCGCAGAATTCACGGCCCAGCGTTAACGGAAATTCAATAGCACCACCTGGTTGACAGCGCATTAAATTCAGTACTGTTGCACCATAACCGGAGCACTGTGCTAAATCTATGGGATTTACGGTAGTTGCGCGCACGCGTACCAAGCAGTCAGCTGAACTCTTTATCTGTGGAATTTTTAACGCATTGGAGAGCTGTAATTCATCTATGCCGCCATAATTATGTATTTGCCAACCGCACATCTTTATATTGCTGTGTTGATGCGTGCCATTGTCTGCTGTTGCTGTGGCTGTAAGCAAGCCGGCTGCTTGAGTTTCAGCAGTTGTTGTTGGGACGATACAGTGCCGTATAGTTGCAATTGTATTGCTGGTCACACTTAGTAAGTACTTTGTGCGTAATTTATGCATTATTTTATTTTTATTGTCGTAAATTAATCAAAACAAATTTTGAGTAAAGCCGATCAATTTGTCGTTTGTGTCTTATTATATCAGCTGTTTACTCAGAACAGTGCTATAAAGTGCTAAACAAAAAATCAGTAACGGCGAAACTGCATGATGTTGAAAAAATTGTTTGTAGTATGTTGCAATATGTGCCTGCAATCATCATCCGTTACACACATCCCTTTTCATTCACGCTCTTTTGGATATGCTTCTTCAATTTTAAAAGCTCCTTCTTGTTTAAAATCAGGCTTATTTTATAATTCATATTTACACTATCAGCCGTTGACTAGTGCTGGTTAGATATGCTCAAATTTAAACGCATGTGTGCGATTAAAATGCAAAAAAGCAATAGTGCTGCCAAACGTCTAATTTAGTATAGACACCAGCTGTACAACAACACACTTGCAAAAAATATTGCAGTTCTTATTCGCTTCGAATATAAATGAAAAGCCTAAATTTATTTTCTCAGAAAACAATGAATCCACTGGACAAAATACGCGAGCTTGATGAAATCGAAAAGGAAATTATACTTTGCATGCAGAGTGCTGGTAGGCGATGTATAAACCTTTAGTAGACATTTTTATTTTCTTAATATCACGTACCTTAGGTCAAGCGCTTCAAGAACTCAGCAAAGAAAAATCTTCGCAGAAAAGTGCCGAAACACAAACACAGCAGTTTCTCAAATCACTCTCGAATGTTGAAACTAAATTAAGTGAACAAATTAATTATTTGACGCAAGTCTCTACTGGACAACCGCATGAAGGTTCCGGCTATGCATCCGCCAAAGTGTTACAAATGGCCTGGCATCGTATACAGCATGCGCGTTCACGAGTACGTGAGCTGGAGGAGACTAAAGCCAAGCATTCGTATGAATCGCGCCAGCAACAAAAACGTCAACGTGAACATGGTGCTGCTGCAGCACAACAGCAGCAGCAACAGGCAGCTAATATAGCAGCATCAGCAGCTGGTGCCAATCAACAAACGCAGTCACAGCAAGCCACTAGCACGGCAAGCGCAGCAGCTACAGATAATGCTAATACAGTTCCGGCTGGTACCAATGTGACACCATCGGGTCAAAGTATTCCAAGTGGCGCCACCGGCGGTGTCGATAACAGCCAGCAACAAATGGGTCCTAATTCAAATACTTAAGCTGCTATTTACCGCTACGAATATTAATTTAAACTTTTATTTATAATAAACTTATATTTTTTTCATTATTCTTAGATGTCTGTCCTATACCAAAATAGTTTTGTTCACAGACAAAACGCACACATTGTAATAAAACATTCCTTTCATGTCGTATATCACTTTCCAACAGTTTCTCCAGCATGGTATTTTGTTTACGTAAACGTGACTTACGATAGTCTAAACCAGAGCGACGCTTCTTCAATAAATGTGAAAGTTTAGTCGCATATTTCTTAGTTGCTAGGGTACTTGCAACCGTTTCATCAGATTTTTCGTCTGCTACGGTGTCATTGTTCTTTAAAGGCTCCTTCATGCGCACAATTGGTACCTCTTCTGGCGCCTCATCAGAAGATTCATTTGCAACCGCTTCTTGTGTTTCTTCTGCATTTGGTAATAGTTCTGAAGTTGCATCTAAATTAATAGATTTCGTAGCTGTAATAACAGTTACTGGTGAGCTTGAAGCAGTACTAACAATAGTTGTTTCGTTGTTTATGTTATTTTTAGGCTGAACTTGAATATTTTTTTGTGGATATGTTTCTATAGAATTTTGTAGCTGATCAGACTGCTCCGCTATTTGCTCATCAACAACTTTTTCTTCCTTTAAATTCTGCGCAGCCTCGAACTGCTGTAATTTATCTGCAGTCCCATTTACTTCCTGAACTGATTTATTTGTACACTCCACAGTATTATCGTCAGTCTCACTATCCGTTTCGTCATCCGAGCCATACATGCCTAGCAGTCCAGTCAATACATTTACAGTTTTTGCAGATGGCTTCGTCTTAAAATGTTTGTAGTCACTCATTCCGCTGGTGCCTTTAAATTTAGGTAAATCATCAACGCTGTGCACAGTTTGCACATCATCTCTAAGCAATGGATTTCTCTCCACAGCCCGTGCATTTTGCTCTTGATGTGGCCTTTGGTTCGCAACTTCATTTCCTTGCACACGCTTGCGTTTTTTTGATTTTTTATCATGAATTGCTTCATCATTTCTGCGCTTCGTAGTTTCATCGTCTGCACCATGATGCCGCAAGCGTTTACGATCCTCTACGTTACCAAAACGCCGTTTTTTAGATTCCAACCGTTCACCACGTCGTTGTCGTTGTTCCTTTGCACGAATACGTTGCTCTACATTAGCCACAGTTGGATAGCTGTAAACACAAGACAATTAATTAAGCTGAAAGTTTGTAACATTCGAGTTTTCTCTTACAAATACTCACCGATTACGACGCTCTGCACGCCATACAGCAATCTCTTCCGGCGTGCTCATTTTCTTTACTTCATTGTACAAGCCGGTTGTGTGTAAAGCTGCAATATGATTATCCATGACACTCGGATGTCCCATATATTTGCAATCCGCTATAGGACATGCCTCGTGCTGCTGTATATGTCTTTCTAGATCCTGTACTGACTGCAATTCCATTTCGCACGATTCACATTGTTGTGGCGGCTCTGGCGGTATTGCTTCCACTAACGCTTTAGCTTGCTGTGGAATATTTTTACTATTGAATTTAAGTTTTATTCAGTCTGATTAAATTTGTTGAACATACCTGGCTCCCGACCTGTTGCTCCTTGCTTGAATTTTGTTGGATGTTAAGAAATTTTGCTGGCACTGTGGCGCCGCGTGGGCCATACATTGGTGGCGGCTGCTTTGCACGCGGTAGCAGCGTCATGCCACATGGTGTTAGATAGTGTATTGAAGACTTTGGTGCTTCTAATGCTTTTTTGCCGAAATTTGGCGATGGAAGCAAAAATTTTGCTGTAGTTTTATCCATTTCATTTATGTCGTATATTTTTGTTTACACACGCGTTATTACCATGCGCAGCGCTGTCAACTTGTAAATAGAAAACATATGTTGCCAGTTGCTCCGCTGCATTTTGCTATATTGTTAAGTTGGCAGCACTTAACATTTGACAATTTCAGTTGCAGTTTCTTCACTGCGCCCCACCTCTTCAATAAGCTACTGTGCGAGCGAAGTGCAGGCAACAAACAACAAAATTACAAAGAGAACGGAAAGAAATTTTTACACACATCATTTTCGCTTCGGGTTTCCACAAAGTATTCCAAACTTTACTTAAACGCAGTGTAGTTTATACGATTGATAAAATATTACGTTTAAAATTAGTTTAATCGGTATGTAATTTAGTGTAAAAATTAGCACGCAATACCATTATAAACTATTGCGAAAATTTCTACCTCTCCCTTCTTCCCTCTCGCACACTCTTTGTCATATGTTTTCCCAATTGCCTTGACAACAAGGTAGTGGTTTATATGAAATTTATAGTCCTATGCATTTCGTTGCCTGCCAGCCGAAGGACAACGACTTCGTCAAAGGATATACATACGTTAGTTGGCTGGCTGCAACTGACTGAAGGGTGCCCTTTCATCTTGGCGGTAGTAATTAGTGGTTTTTGCAAATGAATAAGCTTTTGTGGCAGTGAAATTGTTGGAAAATCAAAGACAAACTGAAACGCCGACGGTCTGACGTGAAGTCATAAAAGTGCAACAACACTTGTAGGGTCTGCACGTACGCCCTCCGGTAGATGAACGAAGAATTTTGTTGTGGCAATAGAACAAGAAATAAGAGCTAACCACACGCAATTTAAAGTAAAACATAAATGTGTGAGCATAGTTGTTTGCTTCAAACCATAATAGTACGATTGTTCTGCCATAAATAAACAATATTTACTTCAAATATATATAGTTGCAATAAGCAACGATACGGCATACTGCTGCTAACTTAATGTCCTTGTCCGTCTATCTGTATGCATCAAAAGTAGTCCCTCAGTTTTTGGTGTTTAGAGTAAGATATGCTACAAATATTTCGACACTGAAGCTTCCAGAGAATTTTAATGCATGTAGCTACCAATTTAAAAATGAATATATTGTCTTACAGCAGAAATGTGATCTGTCATGTATGTGCAAACATAGTTAAAACTCTGAGGTTTTGTATGCCTCCTTTCGACTGTTACAAGGTTCATATGTAATAAAAATTTAAACAACACGCAAATGCGCTGTCAATAACCGCAAAACATGTAATGCCCGCATGCATCTGGCCGACTTTGCAACGTCACATCATTTTCATTTGCTGATAAGGGCGTAACCAGAGTATACTATAGAAAAAAACGATCCCAATGAATCATTTATTTTGTGATTTCACTATCTATGGAAAAGCGGTCTGAAAACAAATATAATCTCAGATTACAACCGCTACAAATGTTGATAAACAAACAAAGCTATTATAACTAACAAAAATACTTTCACTTACAGATAACGCCGACGACGCTAAAGACTCCGCCGTCGCAGCCATTCAACAACGCCACCGTCGCCACGTGCAATCAGTCAGTAAGACAAAGTGACTTACTTGAAGATGTCACAGCCATTGAACAATCCCAATTCCGGCGCAGCTGCAAGCGTGCGTCGCGACTATGGCGCTACCGCGAGCACTAGTGGAACTACTGCAGCAGGAACTATGCCCGATGTTAG
Source organism: Leucophenga maculata (assembly GCA_035044805.1). Taxonomy (NCBI): domain Eukaryota; kingdom Metazoa; phylum Arthropoda; class Insecta; order Diptera; family Drosophilidae; genus Leucophenga; species Leucophenga maculata. Next base: position 2,427,644 of record JAWNNP010002956.1, on the reverse strand, counting down.
TTTTTCCGGTTTTAGTCCCACGGAGTTTATGTCTCTTAGTGAAGATATAGCGCACAATATAACAGCGGTCAACTCGAGCTGCAAGCAGCTGGAGAAGATGCTCAAACTGGTCGGTACGCCACGTGATTTGCCGGCGCTGCGTGAAAAAGTGCACAATCTGCTTGCAAAGACCAATACGAGCATTGAGACGAACAGCAAGGATCTCGAGCGTCTTACCGCTGTAGTGCGACGTGGTGATAAACAACAGAAGTTGCAGCTGGAGAAGCTAACAAATGATTTTCGTGCTGTACTAGAGAAATATTCAACGCTGCAGCAACGCATTACGGTAGCTATTAAGCAAAGCTATCAACAGGCTGCCGCTGCAGCAGCTCTACAAGATGCGGACGAACAAACACAAGCGGACCGTGCTGAACTGCTGCAACAACAGCGTGAAACGCAGGCAAATCTACAATTCGAACATGATATGCTGGTAGAACGTGAACGCCAGGTGCGTCAAATCGAGGCGGATGTGCTGGACGTTAATTTGATTATGCGTAAACTGGGCACACTGGTGCAAACGCAAGGAGAGCAATTGGGTGAGTGTGGCCACGAGCATTTACTTTTGTCGTCAGTTTATGTACTAATCATGCATTCATTCAATTCACAGAAAACATTGAGACCAGTATTGAGCAAGCGTCCGGCAATGTTGAGGAGGGTCGCGCTGAACTGGCCAAAGCTGCTGAGCATCGTCAGAGCTATCGCCGCAAGATATTGATACTTCTTGCGATTGCTGTGATAATAGGTTTAATTGTTACTGGCATTATAATTGGCAAATTGAACAGTTAATTGTTTTCAAATTTATTTTTTACACACAACAACACAACCATTTTTACATATACTATATATAACTAAATAATATTTATATATACAATATTATTATAATTATTAATCACAAAGTGAGCTCTAACTGCAAGCGCAGCAATCAACAACAATAACAACAGACACGCTCATGTCCGGCAAATATTCGCTACGCCCACAAAAATAAATACATATGTACATGTTGAGATGTACGCCGTGAGCGTTTGTTGTGTCTTCTATTCTATTTATTTGTGTGCAGCCAAGCGTCGTATTTAGATTTTAGTTATGTGTATGAAAATATATTTATAATGAGTGCAAAAAAAACAACAAAAAAAAAAAAATCAAGAATAGTAGGTATAGTTTGATGATGCAAAAATAACTCCCAATTAAATTTATTAGGATTATTTCAACGAAAAAATTATATTCGCTTTTAAAATGTTAAAAACTGATATGTTGTTATTATACTCTTTAATAATTTTTAAGTTTCGCATATTGTAAATTTTACAAAAAAGAAAAAAAAAACTATTATACATTTGAGGTCGTCATATTTTTGAAATTTGAAAACTAGATTCTATAGTGTATATTCTTAAACAATATTATATGTCAATTTCTGTTTGATGGGTGGGCTCCAGCAAACTTGCAGAGTGGAAGTTAAACTACAGTCTTTTAGTGTTTCTTCTGGCCGATTGTACATTGTTGAAACAAATGAGTGAACAGCTGCTGCAGTTTGGTGCTTTGTAGCAAAAGGATGTTGAATGTTGTTGTTCTTAATATAAATGCTGTTGGCCATGTTAAGCTTCTAAAACTGCTGCTTCTTTTGGACGCTTGTGTTGTTGAAGCTACTTAAATGATTGTTATTTTCTGCTTCTTCTGGGCGCAGGTAATGTTGACGCGACATGAAAAGTTGGTTGTTGCTACTGTTGAGATTTGCTGCTAATGTTGTTGGTGGCACTGGATAATTTGTTGACTGTTGCTGCCTACTCATTGTTGTACTATGCGAATTCACATCCGCCACTGTAGCCAAAGAGCTGTAGCTTTCAGAAGGTGCCTGGTTATTATACGGATTAGCAGTGGCAACAAAACTATTATTGACTAAAATTGGCCAATGATATGAGTTTGATGCTGCATTATTCAATAAAGCAGTTGTGTTGTATTCATTACGTTCCGGTGGCACACTACTGTAGTTCTGCTGCCAAGATGTTGTTGTGACTGTTCCGGTTGAGTTTCTTTGTTGTTGCTGAGCATAGCTACGTACTGCGCTGCCTGCTCCATTACTACTTTTCATCATCTTGGTTTTTTCTGGCAAAAAACTATTGCGCTGAGTAGATACCTCTGAAGACGTCCTAACAGCTACCGTTGATGTCAGTTTTGTTGTGCCGTATGTATTCTTCTGAATCTCCTTGCTTCTGCGACTTTTACTATTCTGCAGCACATTATAGGGAAATTCGCTGTTTCCAACATGTTTGCCACTGACGTTATATTCGTTTGCAGTCTGCTGCACAGCACTGTTATCTAGTAAAAATAAAGACGCTGCAGGTCCATAGCTACCGCTGCCAACAAGCTGACTGCCGGATGTATAGCCACTGCCACCACTTTTGCTGCAACCACCACCAGTGCTTATTGCATCTTTTTTATAGTGGCTAATGCGTTTCTTCTTGATTTGCGTACCAATGAACAAAGATTCATCAAAAACTACATTAGCACTCTTTAAGTTGCTATTGCCGCCTTTCAACATCATAACATCACCACGGCCACCGCTCATGCCATGCACCATGCCATTACCAACCAACGGTGGCGGACTAGCTTTGTGCGCTGACGTCGAACTCTGACCAGAAGTCGAACTGTCCGAACTCATTGGCGGCATCAAAATCTGTGGCTTACGACTTTTCAACTGTTGAATCTTTTGCTTCATATCATTCCCAGTTTTCTTATTTGAGCTGCCGCCTGATATATGACAAGTTGTTGTGGATAATGAAGCAGAACGAATTGAGGTTGCTGTCATGTTATGCAGCAAGTCTGAGTTTAGTGTAATCTTGGAGTACGAGGTGGTGTCGCTAATGCCGCTAATGGCAGTTTGGCAATTGCTGTTCATCTCCCTGTGCTTCTGCTGAAATGTAGTCGCTACAGTAGACGAAGGCAAGAGTGCACTACTTCCTACGCCGCTTCCATTTTTATTAACTGGTCTCATTATCTTACGGCTAATATCCGGTGGACTTGGATTCATACTTAATGGAACTTTTGAATTTACGCGCGGTGAATTTCCCGATACTAACATGCCAGCTGTAAAGATTGAAGATTGCGTTGAGGTTTTTGTCGGCAAGCGCTGAGTAATTTGTTGTTTAGGAATACTTGAAATGCTGACGCTGGTGCTTTGTAGATTTTGTACTATTGTAGTTTTCGTTGCAAGACCTGAAAGTTCTAATTTACTGTTGCTTTTTATCTCGCCGTGCTTTTGCTGAGTTGGTGTTGGCAAAGACTTGGGCGCTCCACTTCCGGCGCAGCTACTATCTTTGCCACTACGCTTCTTCTCCTTACGTATCGGCGTGTGCATGTTTGTTCGTATTGGATTGTTGTTTTCCTTATTTGAGTGTATACGCATACGATACGGAATCTTGCTAACTACATTGAGCTCATGTTGTTGCTGTTGCACACATTCGAGTGATCCTTCAATTTCGTCAATGTCAAAATTTAATTTAATTTCGTTGACAGTTTTATTACCAGCAGCGGCACCATTGCCAACACTGCTGTTCGGTAACGGAATGTGCATTGTGCCGGAGCTACCATTAAATTTTATTTTGGCACGTTGTCCTGGCGCAAAACGTTTAGTATTCTGATTTTCTAAGTAGTCCTCGAAAGCTTCATAGGTACCATCGTTAAATTTAACCACAAAGTATTCCTTGCCTTCCTCTGCATCACAGTTTTGTTCCATTTTATAGTAGCCGGTTGATAGTTCATTTGGATATGTTGAGTCTTCCATTGTGTTTTGCACAATTTACATTTGCTGCTGGCGTTCTAACGGTGTTCACTGTGTGATAGAACTGGAGAAATTTCGATAACATCGATATTTTTCTCAAATAACTTACTGAAAGTTGCCACTCTTATATGAGCTGGCTACATGTATCAGCAAAATTAATATCAAAAAATATTCAAAATTTATCTATTACATGCAGATGGATACAGAGAAAGGTCCTCAATTTGGTGCTGCCACTTTTGGAAACTGAAAACAAAACAAAATCAGCTCAAATTTAAATCTGGCGCTAATATAGTATCATTCAATTCACAATTGACACATTGCAGAATTATAAGGTGGCAACGTTGCATGAAAAATATTCACGAATGATTTTGTGATGACCAGCATTTCACGAAAAAATGCTTTTACGCACTTTTTACGAAATATTTTCATGAATAATACCACCGTAGTTATTATTTTAGTAAAGGGTCCATAGCAGGGTAGCAATTGTATTGATGCTACATACAACCATGGCGGTAGCACACTAAAAACTGCACCAATTAAATTAAACAATGTTCTATCACACGGAGAATGTTCAATATTTATTTTTAATGAATCATTTTGCATAATTATTAAGTGAAATCTTACATAATTTATAAGTATATAAGTAATCCGTTGTGTAATTTGGTAATAATGATAATTACGCATTTATTTTTTATATTAGTATGTATTTGTCTCATGTTTATCATATCTCATGTTTATCATGTAGCGACAAACTATTTGAAAGCGTCGATTATGTAGACAATTAAAATATCAGTGTTATATTATCCAGCTATGTATCTATGTATGTAGAATCTGGTTACACCGTATATGCATGTATGTTGTATGTGTAGACGAGGAGAGTTAGGGAATACCAATGGAGTTGCAGTAGTAGCTTAGCCAACGGTTGTGGCGGTGTTGGGTGCAGTAGCGGTGACAGTGGTGCCAGCATTAGTTGCCAGTTGACCGGGTACAGAGAATTGTGGCCTGAATGTTGCAAAATTACCAGCTGGGCCACCTGCAAAAGCGGGTAATGCAGTTCCCTGGAATCCGGCTGGAAATTGTGCAATGAGTTGCGCTGAAAACAAAAAATATATAGAATCTTAGTACATAATACTGGCAACAATATAGTTAAACATACCGGCATTCGAGGCATTTCCTGCGGTAGCCGCCAATCGGGACAAGATCGAACGCTCCGACATTTGTAAACGCTGTGCCACCGGCGGTATGCGTGCTAGTGTTGCCGGCAAACGCGAAACATCACTCTTCATATCGGACAATAGCTCTTCGAGTTGATTGAGCACCTTGTGCAGCACTGCGTTGGCTGGTTTATTACCGGCCAACGACTCTTTGCTGAGATGCTGATGTGATTCAGCCAGACATTCAACCTCAGCAAAGCGTGCATTCAACGACATTGCTGGATGATTTGGATCCTGTGCCAAATTTAAGAACGCTGCACGACGTAGTTGTTCCTCAATGACGAGCGCTTGTTCGAGTAATTTAAAACGACGTGCCAAAAATTTATTTTTGATTTCGAGGAAGTTACCCTTGCCTACATCCATCTTGAATGGTTCATTGATAATGGCAAAACGTATATCGTTCTGTATATCCTGCCAGCGTCCATAGCCGTGTGTTACTATGCCCGCAAGCAACCAGTAGTCGTGACGACGATGCCAAATTTCGTATTCACGTCCGGGCACTGCAGCCTTCTCTTCGTTCATCCACAAAGTATGCAGCTCAGTGAAGCCACCGTCGGCAATGTTGAACATAAATTTGCGTTTCATAACCTCTACACTGTCTTCAGCCTTTGCCTTTTGTTCTTTCGCTTCACCGGCAGCGCTGATGTTAGCAGCGAGCATGGAGCTATTAACGCCCGGCTTCTCAAGCTCACCATCCTCCTTCACAATCATTACATCGTCATCATCATCGTCGATTATGGTTGTATCATTTGTGCTTGACTTCGTCTTCTCGTCTGTAGACTTTTCCAATTTTACTTCATCCTTTATGTCGGCAGCAATTTTGGGTTTTTCATCTTCTTCTTTCTTTAAATCAGCAGCTAGTTTGTCCTCAGACTTGAGTTCTTTAACTGCAGCATCAACTGCGGACTTTTCGTTGGCTGCATCTTCCTTCTTGACCTCAGCATCAGCGTGTTCCTGTTTCGGCTCAATGTCAGGCTTTATATCGCTGCTGGCACTTTCACCATCTCCCTCCAGCTTGACTTCTGACTTTTCAGGAGTGGCTTTCTCACTTCCTTCACCCTTTTCAGAAGCTGGTGCTGGACTTGGTGCACCACTGGTTGCCGGTGTAGCACTTGTGCTTGTGGTAGCGCTTTTATCCTCAATCGGTTTTACTGCATCTGTTGCTTCAATGCCAACAGCTCCAGGCAGCTCTTGTTTTGCTTGTGCGGCAGCAGCAGCGGCGGCTGCTGCTTGAGCTTGACGCACCGGTTCACACGGTTTTAGTATTAATTCCGGCATGCTGTAATAACCATTAATGTGCTCAAACTCTTGCACTTTTTTGCGTATCAACGACATAACACCTATGCGTGTGAGAACATGTTGACGTGACAGTCCCTCACGGGGCACGCCGTCAGCAAAACTTTCAGCATTATCAGCGCCCGGTTCGCAGAGATGACGCATGAAGAGCGACACATACGCCTTAAAATTGCGCTCCGATTTGCCACGCAAATCGCGCACCAGCCATTGTGTGTTGAAAGCATCTTGCGGCGGCATGCCATAACGCATGATTGCATTGAGAAAACTCTTACGCTGACGCGCATTGAAACCAAGCACCTCAATATTGCCACCAACGCGTGCAAGCAGCGGGGGTAGCGGGCGATCATCCCGTCGTTCGACACGACGTTTGGGTTTACGTGCCTCGCCGTTTTGTTCATCGAAATCATCGTCACCGCCATCCTCATCAGTAGCGCCCGAATAATCTGAATTGTAATCAGAACCGTTGTCCTGCCAGTTGGTATCATCGCGCGTTGTATCAGCAGCGACAACGCCGCCATCCGTATAGTTAACCTGTTTGCGCACACGTTTACCTTTGCCCAGTGTACGGCCAACGTCCTCCTGATGCTGCTCGTAGTGATGCCGCAGCAGTTTAACCCAATAAGCAGGATCAGAATTCTCAGCATCTTGTTTTATAATTTCTGTCTCCTCTTCTTCCTCCTCTTCCTTGGTAGCATACGAGGCCACTTTGAATGACGAGAGATATTCATTGGCCCAAGATTCTTTCTCTTCAATACCACGATTGGAACGATCGAGCAGCTCAGCAACAGCCTTGTCATCGTAATGTATAGCTTCTTCTTTTTCATCCTCCTTGAACAATTCCTCCGTACCGAAACGTAAAATATCATCCAATTCTTGTTTAGTAAAATTAGCTCCCTTGCCGCCCATGCCGGGACGCACAACTAAATGCGTCAACATCATTTTACGCTTAGCAACCTGTGTTACACGCTCCTCCACCGAATTACGTGTAACAAAGCGATAGATCATCACTTTGTTGGCCTGCCCTATACGATGTGCACGCGAGAAAGCCTGTATATCGTTGTGCGGATTCCAATCTGAATCATAGATAATAACTGTATCGGCAGTGGCCAAATTGATGCCCAAACCACCAGCACGTGTACTCAACAAGAATGCAAACTGTGGTGCACCCGGCGCATTGAAACGATCGATAGCCTCCTGGCGCAGCGTACCCGTGATGCCACCATCAATACGTTCGTACTTGTAGCCCTCGCCCTCCAAGAAATCTTCCAAAATATCCAACATTTTTGTCATCTGCGAAAAGACTAGCACACGATGTCCTTGATCTTTCAACTGTTTCAACATTTTCGAGAGCAACACCAATTTTCCGGCAGCCTTAGTCAGTGAATTGATTTCATAAAGACCGCCAGCTGAAGTGGGTGCCTCCTCAGAAGCAGATGGAAATAGATACGGATGATTGCAGCACTTCTTCAAATCCATCATGACGTTTATGAGCGAACACGAGTTGCCGCCACTCTTGGAGTTGAGTGCCTCGTAGTTTTTAGTCAAAATAAACTTGTAGAACTTCTTTTGCATGGCGGAGAGCTCCACGCGCACAATGAACTCTGACTTCGATGGCATATTTTTCAGCACATCAGTTTTGAGACGACGCAACATATGTGGGCCCAACATTTCATGCAAACGCTTCACCTGCTCTTCCTTCGCAACATCGGCGAATTCATTCTGGAAAGCATTCAAATCGCTAAACTTATCGCGACTGAGGAAATTTAGCAAATGGAACAACTCCTCCAAATTATTCTGCAGCGGTGTGCCGGTCAACAACAACTTATATGAAATATTATAGCTGTTCAATATGCGGAAAAATTTGCTCTGGTTGCTCTTCAAACGATGCGCCTCATCAACTACAAGCACTGCCCAGTCAACTGAACCCAAACATGCTGCATCCATAGAGACCAACTCGTAACTGGTCAGCAGCACATTAAACTTGTAGGCGGTGGTGCGAAGACGTGACACTTTACCGCCACGTATGGCGCCCTCTTCAAAGCTTAGCTCATTCTCACGTATAACAGCACGTGAATCCTTGTCACCAACATAGGTAATGCAGTAGAAATCCGGGGCCCAGAGTTCAAATTCACGTTCCCAATTTACAAGGGTCGAAAGTGGCACAGCGACCAGAAACGGACCACGGCAATGGCCTTCCTTATAGAGCGAGTAGAGGAATGTAACTGTCTGTATAGTCTTACCCAGACCCATTTCATCGGCTAGAATAGTATCAATGCCCTGGCCCCACGAGTAACGCAACCAATTAATACCCTCAATTTGATAGGGATGCAGTTGCATGCCGGTATCATCCAAAAACGGCGGTTGATCTTCGTATTTTTTCTTTAAATCTGTTATTGGTTTCTCCGGCGGTGGTGTATAGTGTTTTACAGGGCGATCTTCATCCTCCAGTTCCTTAATCTTTGACTTGCGTCCCTTTTTGTTCTTCTTGCCTGGGCGCACCTCCGATGTGCAGACAGAACGCAAGTCCTGATAGTAATCGATGGCAGAACGCAAACCAGGAATATCATCGCTTTCATCTTCCCAAGTCGACTTGTCATAGGGCAATTCACGCCACTTAACCAAATACATAGTAGTACCATCACGTGCTGTACGATGATTAATAACACGCTGCACAATCAACCATTCCGGCTTGACGCCGTTCTTGTAGAAACGCTCATCCAAATCCTTTTGATACGCCTCCGACTCATCTTCCGCCTTAATGCCGGCTTTGTCCTTATGACGCTGTATGCGCTTATAACGCGAATCAGCCTCGTCCAGAGATTCTTCGAACTTGGGTGGTTCTTCCATATCAAATTTACGTTGGTATGAGCGTATCATCAGCGGATGATGAACATCCATTTGCACCTCGGGCACCCATTCGCAATGCCAGTAGGACATGTTGTGCCATTTGATAAAATATTCGCGCATGCGTGATTTTGACTTTTTCGATGTTGACGGCTCCGTGGAAACAATCCAACGCCAGGTGATAATCTTTTCAGCTTTGCCAGTTAGCGGTGGACAGCTACAGCGTGGACAACGCCAATCACCATCGGGTATAGTATCCAATGGTGGATTCAAACAGAATGTATGATAGGCCGAAGGGCACGAGTCACAACAAATCAATTCGCCACCATCCTTGCAAACTCGGCAAAACTCCTGATGCTCATCATCATCCTCCTCCTCAGCAGCACCACCGTCTGCCTCACAATGAGGACACGACCATTTGCCCTCGGGTGCTTCATCCAATTCCGGTTCGAGACAAACCAAATGATAGGCGCGAGGACAAGTATCGCAGAGTATAATCTCACCGCCCTGTTGGCAAACCTCACAGTAATCCTGATGTTCATGTTCACCATCCTCACCTTCGGGGAAATTTTTAGCAGATTTCTTCAACTTCTTCTTTTTGAATTTATTGCCAATTTTAGTTTTGGCCTTCTTACGCACAACTGGCGCATCAGGATCAACCGAAGCTTCCGGCGATGCGGTCTTAGCAGTGGCAGCAGCAGCAGCCGCTGTTGAGTTTGTAGAGCTTCTAGCTACTTCTTTCTCATCGGTGCTATCATCGGACTTTTGCAACATACGTTCAAATTCCAAGTCCGAATCACGCTCTGAAGCGCCACTTGCATCCTGATCCTCATCGGAGCTATCACGCTTACGTTTACCAAATTTGATCTTAAGCGTGGGTACTTTAGCCGAAGAGCGACGTGCTTTTTTACCGCGACCACGTTTTCTACGCGGTTTTTTCTCATCCTCTTCTTCCTCCTCCTCCTCTTCCTCATATATATCATCGGGCTAGTGGGAGCAAGTTAGAAGAAATATTAGTTTGAAACAAATTAGCAACAAAACAAACTAAAAAAAACTTACCTTCTCATTGCGCGATGAACGTGATGAGCGCGGTTCTTCCTGCTCATCACTTGCATTGCTGCGCGCCTGCTCATTCGGTATATGCGGATTACTCTCACAAAATTCACGCCACTTTGCAGCAACAAGCATCATAAGCTTTGGCGCTGGTATTTTAGGATTCTCCTTTTGCAATATGGGACGCACATGCTGCGTAAATGATCTATACGATATTAAATTTTGCAACTCTTCATCGGTATACTCAATCTCCACATCGGTAACATTAAATGCAGAGCAAACATCTTCGACAGAAGGCATGCCCGATGAGGATGATTCTTTTTCTTTAGCAGCAGCTTTCTCTTCCTTGCGTTTGCGGCCACGCTTTGATGAGCTACCACCACCTCCTCCGCCACCACCTCCACCGCCGCCGCCACCACCTCCGCTACCAACATAGTCAGCATCCTCCTCACCACCGCCAGTGGTATTGTGCTGCACAAAATCACTATCTTCTTCGCTTTCATTCTTCTTGCGTTTTTTCTTCTTACGTCCCTTTTCTTCACCCTTTTTAGTTTTACGTTTTTTGCCTTTCTTCTTTTTGCGATTATCCTCCGGATCATAGTCATCATCCTCATCATTCTGTGTGTTATTAAAAGAATTTTGAAATTATTTCTCATTTTTGATTTTTGTTCACCTCTACTTACATTCGGTTTTAGCGGTGCATCCGAATCATTTGATAGCTCTGCCACCTGCGCAGTCTCATCGAGTGCTTCTTCCTCCTCTATTAAATTTATTTGTTAAAAAATATATACATATATATTAATTTTTAATAAAATTCCGTAAAATATATAAAACGTGGAATACCGTGGTTCATGTTCAAGTTTGTTGGCACTGTCTGTCACTGTGAGCGCACACACTTTCTCATATAAAAATTATAAGAAAAAATTTATTTCGGTAAAACCGAAGCAGAAGTACTCTTCACACTGGCCCATTTTTAATTTGTGCATGGTTACTTAGATCTAAAATGTTTATACATATATTTGATGGAATGGTTTGGAATTTAAAGCTGAGATGTTGTAGTCCATTTGTAAGTTAAGCGCTTACAAACACCGTTCTACGTTTTTGTTTATCACCAACGCAGGTGTATATAAATACTTTATGCAGTGTTGGGTACTGGATTTTTTTGTGTGAAGAGCATAAAAAATAAATTAAGAGTCAGCAGTTTTTTGTTTTTTTTTCAATTAAATATTTTATTTGATTTTCATTTTTTTCGTTTGCATTTTTTTTTGCTTGGTTTGTTTTTGTTGTTGTTTTTTGTTGTGGCCTTATTATGTACTAGTATGTATATATAACAATATAAGTTTTTTTTTAAATGATTTTTTGCTGGTTTTGTCAGCAGTTTTGCTCTTAAATTTACATCATAATAATAATTTTTTGTTTTTGTTTTATTTGTTTTTTTATGTATGTATGTATGTTGCTTTATACGTTTCTTGATCTTTTCTACTTCAGCTGTTGCATTCATTCATTCTACGAGACTTTCATCAATCAATAATCTATTCTCTTTTTTTTCTATTTATTTATTTTTAATAAGTTCTCTCTTTTTGCTTGTATTTATTTTTCGGTTTCCATGTACGTTTGGGAAGATTTGAATAAAAAGTAAGAAGATTTTTTAAAATTTTACAATTCTGAGGATAACTGAAGATAAAAAGTAGAATTCTTGTCGGATATTTGGCAATCGGTGCACTCTCCATTGAACTTTACACTTCTTATTACAACACACCTTACTGAAATTGAAAAATATCCGTGTCGTCAGCAAGCCCGGGCTTCATATAAGATTTTTTGCGATTGGGGTTATCATAATGAATCCATTTTTCAACACCAGTGACAATCCGTGGCAAAAACAACTTCTTTTCCGACATGCAGAATCGGCATCAATTCATACGCCACCCAATTTCCAAGCTTTTAAACGTCTCCAAATGTTTGCTAGATCAACTCCCAAAGCTTTTTCAAGTTCTCTATCGACATTTTCAAATGTAAAGAAAAATTCTTGTTTTACGCTTCAACCAAATGACATATACTAAAAAATACCTGCAATGACAGTAGCTTCCAAATGAATATACTAGTAATGCACTCTCTTAGAACTTGCCAACACTTAAATTTTTCTACACTGCAAAAAATTAATAAATACTTCTTACTTTTATATCAAATCTCACATTAGAGCTTGGAAAAACATCGATTTTTAGACAATGCCTCGATGTTTTTCATATGAAAACAACGATGCATCGCTCTAAAAATCGATATTTTCCCAGCTCTAACTCACATAGTGTTGGTGTTTTGCATCAGTTTTATATACTAAATAATATACAACGTTGTATGTGTTCGTGTGTATGTGTGTCGACTGTGTTAACATTTTCAAAAATCTGCTTTATTACTATTCACTATTCACGTTTGTTTGTTTGTTGTATATATATTTCCTACATTTTTTTTTTTTTCAATATTTTGCAAGTTGTTTTTTAAGTTTCCCTCATTTTAAGTATTTCCCTCATTTTTATATAAAAAAAAATAATAATTTTCATAAATGAAAAAAAAACATAAATTGCAGCAAATTTTTTTAAGAGTTTATAATTTTCTTTTCCAATAACGAATTATATTTTTTTTTGTTTGCACATTATTTTGTTTGTTTCTTCACTGATAGTCTAGCAAATTTTATATATTTCTTTTAAGGAAGCATTGCACACATAATTTTGAGCAAAATTTGTCTAAAAAGTGGCTAGAAAAAAATTATAATAATAAAAGGTTTAATTAACTTGGCTAACATTTATTTAGTACAAATAGTAAGTCATCTCATTGTTTTTTTTTTTCGGATTTTATTCAGTCCATACAGCTAAAATTTGGAACATGCTTAAACACGCTTAGGGAACATTTGTTTGTAGCACTACTAAGATGTAAGTCTTCTTCTTCTTGGTCTCTAATAACGCTTTTAGTTTATTTTGGTTTTCTTGCTTTTTCGGAACCTTACTACCAGGAATGCTTAAGAAAATTCCAGTGGGCGGAAAAATGTTCGCGCAGTGTAAAAAAAAAAAAAAAATAGTACAGTTAGCATTGTAGTCTAATAGTAGACATGTTCCAAGTATTTTAAACTGCACTTCTTTTTTTTCTCTCTCTCTCTGTCTCTCTCTAGCTATCTCACTTTCAATAAAAAAAAAAGAATGTTTACTTTTTTTAAGCATTGCACAAAACTATAAATTTTTTTTATTGTTTTTTTTTTTTCTTTTTTGAAGGAAAATTGTTTTTGCTTAGTTGTAGAGAATAGTATGTACTTCGAAAATCTGCTAACTTATTATACAACATATATATCAACAAATTAAAAAAGAAATAAAATTATTTATAGTAAGCATAAAATAAATTTAAAAAAAGCATGTGTTGAAAACCCTAACATACATACAATGAAAAAGGCGAGTTTGAGTGTTGAGAAACGTTTGTTTTTTTTGTAATAGTTAATTCTTTACAGTGTACTTTGCAGCACATTACTTGTACATTTTCAAAATTCATGTCAGTTTTCTTGATTTCTTTTTGAGTGTAATTTGCTCGAGTACTAAACAAACAAACAAAAAATAAAAAGTAATGCAAAAAGTTGTTTTGTTTTCTTTTAAAAATTGTTTTTTTAATGTATAAATGTATTAACACATCATTGCCTTCCAGCTCTTCTTTTTCTTCATCTATCAACACAATCAATCAATCAATCAAAAACATTTTACTTTTCTTTTATTTTTTTCGTTTCTTTTTTTTAAATAGAGTAAAATTTAAAAGTAAAAGTGTCTAAAATATATGCTAAACATAATATGTATAATTAATAATATTACACAAAAACGCAAATTTCTCTGCTCAACAAATGTTTTTTATTTTTTCATTTCATTTCTCTTATGGATTTTATTAATTATTATAATAATTTGCAATTTTTTCTTCTGCTTGTTGTTGGATTTTTTTTTTTTTTTTTAGTAGTAAGTCTAGAACTCGTACTTTAAAAATATATTTATTATATATAATGTGTGTGTATATGTATATAAAGTTTATATATATAGATATATATGCATTTTCTTGTATTTTTTGTTTATTTTTTTTCGATTTTTTAATTTAATAAAAAATATTTTTTGTTGATTTTTTTTTTTTGCTTTTTATTAAGTTTTTTACTTTTTGCTTGCAATATTTCTTATTTAATTTTATAATATAATTTCAACATTTTTTTAGGTTTTCGTTTTTAGTTTATAATTTCTTGTAGAAGTTTTTTTTTGTTTTTTTTTTTTTTTGTGTGTATAGATCCGATCCGGCTTGTTTGTGGCTTACACTTCTGTCCAGCTTTATTTTTATTTTTTTTTTTACATATAGACAGATGTTGTATCAAACAAGAATCAGTAGTGGTCATTGTGTACGCCGGCATCATCATCATCATCGGAGTTTGAGTCGGAATTTGTATCAGCATCTTCATCGTTCGAGTCAGAGGAATCGGAGGAATCATCGGAATCCGAGTCATTATTAACATTAACGTTGTTGTTGTTGTTGATGTTGTTGTTGTTGTGCTGTGGGCTTGTCTGATGATACCTGTTGTTATTGCTTTGCTCTTCACTATATTGCAACTGTAGCTGATGTTGTTGTTGCTGCTGCATATGTCCGTTGTTATAGCGATAATGATGATGATTCAGTTCGTTGTTCGTTGCTGCTGGCGGCATTGTTGTGGCGGAAGTGGCATTCATGTTGCACGGCGTGGCTATCGTCTCTGCGGCATGATGTTGCTGTTGTTGCTGCTGCTGATAGTGTTGTTGGCTGTTACTCTCCTTCTTCTTCATTTTAGGCGTGGGACGTGTCGGAGCTGCAACATATTGATTTTCATTAGCGTAAACTGACGACATATGTGGCTGTTGTTGCTGATGCTGCTCTATTGCCGTAGGAGCTGCATTCGGCGTAAGACCACTTGTTAACATCTTGTCATAGTCTATGACCAATTGTTTTATATGCGCCAGTTTACCATGTAGGTAATCAAATCGCTGCTTCTCCACACGTATTGTCTCCGCATTTTTAATACGCTCATACTCGCAGACAATCTGATCTTTAATTAGATTGTAGTCGCCAGTATCTCGCCGGCGTGCATTCTCTAAACGTTCGGCAAGCTCCTGGAAACGCCTACGCACATTCTCGACCAGTTCTAATAACTTGCGGTATTCATCGTAGTCATTTTCAAATTCAGTCTTGTAGCGTCTTCGTTGCTCCAGGGTCATTATGGGCGTATAGTTACTAAAATCAAAGCGTGGCGCATTCGCATCCTCTTCCAATGAAACACCCGAGGCAAATGAGTGTGCTGCTGCAGTTAGCTGCTGTGTGGGTGAAGGATGTTGGCGTTGTTGCTGTTGTGGTTGTTCTTGATGTGTTTGATGTTGTTGTTGCTGCTGCTGTTGCGACTGCCGCGCATGTGTCGTTGTTGTTGGCGGCATTTGATACGTTGTTGACTGTTGCTGCTGCTGCTGCGGCGGTTGCCTGCTCGATGTTGTTGTGTTTGTTGCCAATGAGCTGGAGCTAGCAGAACGCGCCTGCCTATGATTAGTACTACCAGCGCTACTACTGCTACTCGTACGCTTCTTGGAGTTAGATGCTGCATGATACGCAGTTCCTCCTGTTGTTGCGTTGTACTCATTATGTTGTTCACGTGGACTACTACTGTTTTGATGAGCTTGACTTGAAAATATGACACTACTGCTGCTGCTGCTCTTATGCAACGATGTTGTTTTTGTAGCTGGTAAGGTGTTTGTTTGTTGCTGCTGTTGTTGTTGCTGCTGCTGCTGTGCATAGTTGCGTACGGCTCCTCTTCCTCCATTACTACTTTTCGTCGTCTTAGTTGTTGTTTCTGGCACAAAGCTATTGCCATAAGTAGACACCGCTGACGGCGCCGCCGTCTTGTTTGCTGCCGTTGATGCTTGTTGTTTTGTTGTTGCTTTTTTGCTCGTACCTGACTGCTGCTTACGCTCTTGTGTTTCATAGCCACTCGATGAATTGGATGAAGAATTGCTACCCGCTGAGCTGCGCTTCTCTTTCTGACTCTGTTTGTTGTTACCAACACCATTACTATTAACATTGCTGCTGCTGGACGATTTACGGCTGCCGTTGGACGTGTTATAATTACCAGCACCAGCGCCATTACTGTTGCTGTTACTTTGCGGTTCAATGTGCGACATGAATTCCATGCTGTCCAGCACATTATAGCTCAAATCACTGTTTGCAGCTATGCTGCTGCTGACATAATCGTCATTTGCATTCTGCTGCACAGCATTGTTATATGGCGAAAATGAAGACGCTGCAGTTGCGCCACGTCCATAGCTACCGCTGCCACTGAGCCGGCTGCCAGATGTATAGCCACTGCCGCCGCCACCACCTCCATTGCTGCTACCACCACCGGTGCTGCTTATTGCATCTTTTTTATAGTGGCTAATGCGTTGCTTCTTGGCTTGCGCACCACTGAACAAAGACTCATCATATTCTAGACTAGCACGCTTTAAGTTGCTATTGCCGCCACTCAACATCATATTGCCAACATCACCACGGCCACCGCTCATACCATGCACCATGCCATTGCCCACTAACGGTGGTGGACTACCTGTGTGCGTCGACGTCGGACTCTGACCCGAAGTCGAACTGCCCGCATCCGAACTCATTGGCGGCGTCAGATTCTGTGGCTTACGACGTTTCAACTGTTGAATTTCTTGCTCCGTAAAGAAAGGCCAATTCTCGTCCACATCATTCCACATTTGACGTCGCAAATTGTATGTATTGTCACGCGAAATGGTCGAGATATCCTTGAGTAGCGTGCCTATGGTTTGTCGTTCTCGATCACGTATGCCTTCATTCTGTAGCCGTGAATACAGCTCGGGTTTCTTAAAGGGCTTTAAGGCTAACAAATGTATTAAGCGTTCACGTATTTTACGTCTCGATACATCTGAATTTTTCGCGCTGCCATTGCCATTTGAGGCATTCCTATTTGAGCTACCGCCTGCATTAAAGCCGCTCTTGGCATTACCAAATCCACGGGCATTGCTAGCTGAATTCATTTTCCCACGACCTGTCGCAGTTGTTGTGGGTAATGATGAGCCATTTGAAGTTTCGCGTGGTGAGCTGCCCGATAATGAAGCATAGCCATGTGAGATGCCACCCGCAAAGGTTGAAGAGAGCGACGAGGCTGTTGTCAGGTTAGGTAGCAAGGATGAGTTTTGTGTTATGCTGGAGGAGTTGTTGTTGGTGCTGCTGCTGCTTGAACTGATGTGCTGAGAAAAGTGGTGATTGCCACTACGTGCACCACCACCAGCACCATTACTGATGCTGCTGCTGCTGTGGTGATTTTGTATTGTGCCAGAGCCACCAAGTGTTGTTGGATTCGGCGAACGCGACGTGTGTAAGTTTGTTGTTGTTGTTGTTGTCGTCGTGGACGCCAGGCCATTTAACGGTGATGATACTAATTTACTACGAATATTACTATTACTTAAATAACTACTGCTGCTGTTGCTGTTGTTCCCACTGTGCTGTTGCTGCTGCTGCTGAAATGCTGCTATTGCTGCTGCTGCTGACGCCGTTGACGACGACGACAACGTACTACTGCCGCTACTTTTGCCACTACTTGGCTTCTTCACCTTACGTCCAATATCCGATTGATTTGGCTTAATTTCACGTATGCATTTACTCTTCTCCGTCTCCTCGGCAATGGCCATTTTTGTGCGTGTCGTATCGTAGATATCATCGTTTGCATGTATACGCATACGATACGCAAGCGCTCCAAGTACATCGAGCTCATGCTGTTGCTGTTGTATACATTCGAGTGATCCTTCGACATCGTCAATGCCAAAATAAAATTTTCGTCCCGATGGTTCGTTGTTACCGTTGCCAGAGTTATTACCACTAGCACCACCACCACCACCGCTGCTGTCCGGTAATGGAAATTGTATAATGCCGGAATTACCGACAAATTGTATTTTGGCACGTTGTCCTGGCGCAAAACGTTTAGCATTCTCATTGCGTTGGTACTCTTCGATAGCACGATAAGCGGAATCGGTAAGTTTAACAAAGATGTACTCTTTGGAATCATCGGTGTAACGGTTTTGTTGCATACCATAATTGCCGGATGAGAGTACATTTGGGCATTTTGATGAAGCAATCGAATGTGTCATAACGCGTTGCACAGATTACCAAATAAATGGATATGGCGCGTGCGTGCGTGCGTACGTGCGTTGCTGTTTTTATTTTATTTTTTTTGTTTTGTTGCTTTTGGGCGCTTAATTTGTTGTTGTTGTTTAATAATCCTGGAAGTTGTTTTTTGTATTTGTTGTTGTTATGGGCACACGTTGTGGAAGTAAGGAAATGCGTTTTATTTACGTTTCTTATTTTGTTTTTAGTTTTTTTTTTTTTTTTTTTTTGACTTTTTCTGCTTTGACTAAAAGTTTAGACTTTGATTTTTATCGTTGTTTTTGTTTTTTGTTGCTTAGGGGGAAGTGTATATTTACAATGGAAGCGTTTTACACGTATGTTGGTGTTTTTGATTTTTATATATATATTTTTTTTTGGCCGTTGTGCTGATGTTGTTGTTGTTCTTCTTCTTCGTTTAGTTGTAGTTGTTTGTTGTAGTTGTACTATAATTTAATTATATTAATATATTATTTATACATAAATAGTCTATTTTTGTTAAGTTTAATTTTTTCTTTTGCTACTTCTTTGATTTGTTCATTTTATTTTCTTAACTTGCGCATTTTCAATTTTAAAAAAACACTCTCGCTCTTCCTTTTTTTTAAGTCTCTCAGCTGTTTTAGAAATTTCTACACTCTTTTTTGACTTTATTAGGAATTTCACAAATTCAGCATTGATTTTAAAACGAGTTTTTTTTTTCTTTTTGTATTTTATATATTTTCAGTTAATTGATGTAAATTTTTTTTACATTATTTTTGTTGTTGCGGCGGCTGTTGCTAGTCAAAATTATTACTGTTGCTTGGTGTTGTAACAATAAAAGAAATTTCGTGGTACGTGTTGTATAAAAAAAAATGATCACAGTCTCTTCTTGCGCTCTTTTTCGCTGACTCTCTTTTTCTTTCTCTCTCTCTCTCTATATGTATGTTTCTCTTTTGCTGCACACAAAATTTAAATTTTGCACTCTTCTTTTTTCGATTTTTCTTTTTGGTTAACAACTTCTTTGAGAATTTCACTTCCGCATTTACAACAAATAATGCAAAGCGTTGTATTTGTTGTTGTTGTTATTATTATTATTATTACTGTTGCTGCTGCTCAGGTGTTTTATGAGTTTTCATACACTCTGCACTTTATTATTTTTTTTTTTTGCCTTTTTTGTATGTTCGTCGTAGATACTTTTAAAATTATTGAGTTTGGCGTGTTGATGCTCTCGTATGCTGCTATGCTCTTATATATTTTTTTGAGCTAGAGTTTTCGTCATTCTCTCGAGAGATTTGAAAATTTCTTTTGTTAAATAATATCACAATTACACAAAAAAAGAGCTATGAAATATATATATATATGTACAATATATATAAATTGGGTTAAGGTAGGCGGCTGCTGTTGCTTCTTATTTTTACACGTTAGCTGTGTACTTTTGTTTTAATTATATTTAATTATTAAAAACTTTTGAGCTGCTCGTCGTCCAACTTTGTCAGCCAAACTTTTGCGTTTAATGACGACTTCAATAATATATATTTTTCGAGTATATATTGTAAAAAGGAGAGAGCCCAAAGATCAGACAAACAGGCTGTTATTCGACTGTTGAGTGAGTGAGCGTGAGCGAGTCGAGTAATCTTCGCACATACACCGTCGTTCGTCGCCAAAAGCAGTTGAAAAAAATAACAAGTAAGCAAAATCAAAAGCAATCAATGTAGTTGTTGTTGTTGTTGTTACGCTGTGGCACTCGTCGTCTGACGTCTACAATATTGTTGCTGTTGTTGTTCAGCTGCTTTTGTTTTTTTGCTCGCTCGCTCTTCTGCTGTCTTCCAATATATTGTTGTTGTTTGTGTATGCGTATTTGTACCACTGCGGCGCTATGCGTATGAGTGAGATAAATGCTGTTTTGATTGGCTGCCACACAACACTAGCTGTTGTCGTTGTTGAATTTTTTGCTAAAATCATCTGTGTTTGTCTGCTGCTTTTTAATATATATGTATACAATATATATTACTTATATATTTTTCACTTTAATGTTACACACACACTTGTGTATTATATTTTGTTGAAAAATGTTCAATACATTTTATTTTTTATTAATAATAATTTAAGATTTCATGCACTCTGTTGATGCTGCCGCTATTTTCTTTCTCGCTCGACAGCTCAGCACCCGTGTGGATTTTAAAAAAATTTTTATACGCTTTCGATTAAGACATTTTGATGAATATCTGATATATTTTTCTGCACTTTTGTTTTACACACACACACACGCACACAGAAATAATTTTTTTTTTTAAATTTTCCGTACTTTTTTGGCTTTAATTTGTTACAAAAATTAAAAGTTGTACTTTGTATTTGTGTTCTGCATGTATTTCATGTATTTGGCACACCGCAATTATATATTTTGTTACAAAATTGAATTTCAATTTTTCTGTCTTTTCTTTTTTTCACGTCGTCGTCGTCGACGATTTAAAAAAAAATTTTTTTTTCGCTTGTGTCCAAGGTATCTTAATCAACGTACAAAAGGTATCTGCTAAATGAAATCGAAACGAGTTGCTTTCAAGTGGTTGTGCTTGCACTCTCAAATCTCTCTCTCTCGTTCGTTCTCTATATCTCTCTTTCTCTCGAAACCGATCTACCGATTTATAATAATCCACGTTCGGCTTTGCATGCACTCTTTTATTCGCGTGGTGCTGCTCTCAATCTTTTTCTTACTGATTGTTGTTGTTGTTGTTGGTTGCTTTAGTTTCGATTCGATTCTCGTACGTGCGTTGTATCACTTGTGCTTGCTGTTATTTGTTGTTGTTGTAGCAAATAGTGGTAGAGTGTCCATGATAAACACAGTGTAGCAGCGGAGAAGAGTTACGTTTCGATGTTGAAAAAAAAAAGAAGCAGCAGTAAAAGCACCACCAAAAACAAAAAAAAAACAAGTTTGCAATTTAATGTGCTCTCACTTCTCATTTTATATGTATATCACGCTCTTAGGTATCGCTTAATTATTGCTCTTTTGAACTTGCTCTTTTGATCATTTAAATTGCAGCGGTTTTTGTTTTTGCTAACGTTTTTTTCTTGCAATTTTGCTCTCATTTTACGTTACTTTTTTGGTAATTGTGTTTTTGCGGTGAGGGAAGACCTCGAAAACGAGAGAAGTCGTCGTCGTCTCGTCGTGCTTAGTAAAAATATTTGTCTACCATTAAGTATTAACAACTACGACGAGGGTGACTTTAAATGTTTTAAAAGTCTGGTTTAAGTGAATGTGTCAAAACTTTGCCATATCTCTCTACTGAAATATCGGTTTAGCTAACAAATTACACGTGCCGTTGCGTAAAAAATAAATTACAAGAAAAACACGTGTTTTTGTTTTTCGTATTACACTATTCTTTACATGATCTGCTGTTTTTTGTTTATATTTGTTATATTGTATTGTGATTACGATTTAATTTTCATTTAAACAATATTTTCTTGCTATATGTGCAAATATTTGTCTAATATTAACAACTGTTTTGTTTTAATAATATTTTTGAAGTTTTACTTCCCAAAGTTGTTTACGTTTTGCGTTAATACACGTTTACGTGTAAATACAATACGCTCTTTGAAGTTAATACGTTGTTTTTGTGCTTTTCTTTTCTTTTAGCGTTAATTTATTTTTATATTGTGATTTTGATTTTGTTTTTCTTTGTTTTTTAGCGCAAGTTGAAGGCATTTAAAATAATGCAGGAAAAGAAGTAGCAAAAGCTCAAAATTAAACTTTTTTCTTTAATACAAGTATTAAAATATGTACTTACACAAAAAAAAGAAGATAAATTATAATTATCGTTGTAGTTGTTGTTGCTGCTGTTGTTTTCTTTTTGTGTGTTTGTTGTTTTTTAGTTGAAACAGCTGTTTTGTATAAACTACTATACACTGCGAGTTTTTTTTGTTGTTGTTGACGGCGGCACACAAAATGTACTACAGGCGGCGGACGGACGAAAGAATTTCGTCGGAAACCTTTTTTTTTTTTTTAAGAATTATACGTTAAACTTGTGCTCTCTCTCTCTCATTCTAAACGTAATTTTTAATTTTTCACAGCAACGTAGAAATTGTTGCTGTTTCTTGGACTTTCTTTGCTTTTTGCCAAACACACACGCATACAATAAAAATAAAAGGTATTTTAATTATGTGCGTGTGTTGTTGCTTTATGTTACGATACGTTGTTCCAAAAACGTAATGTGCAGCAGTAGTAATGTTAAGAAAATACGTAATAGCAGAAGTTACGTAGTAGTAGTAGCGTAATGGACAATGGCGTTGACGTTGATGTTGTTGTTAAAAAAAAGATTGCTGCTGTTGTTATTGTTGCTTTTCTTTTGCTACTACTACTTGTGGTGTTGTTGCTGTTGTCTATAAAAATATATTACCAAATTAGTGAAAAATCACATTTTGTATTTTTCTGTAAATATTTTATATTACTCTTTTAACGTACTTGTTGCTGCGTTTTTTCTCTTACTGCTACTGCTGATATAGTTGTTGTTGTTATAGTTGATTTCTTGTTTTGTTGGCAATTTTGACGTAAATTGCTCTTTTGATTGTTGTTGATGTTGTTGTACTCGTTCAGTGTGGATTTGTTTCTTGTATAAATGACTACTATTTGCAGCTGTTTTTTGGATTTAATTTACATTAATATATAGATTATCAATAATGTAATGCTTGCTTGTTGGCATTTACATCATTTCTTTTGATTTCATCATTTGCCACTTGTGTCAAACCGTTTTACGTTATACGCGCGCAGCACTAGAATTACGTTAAACACTCGCGACATTACGTTGTTTGCAGCAGCGCTCAGCTGATTTTAAATTTTATTTGTTTGAGCGCGCATACACAATACACACACACGCATACATACGCACACAGCAATCAATGCGAGAGCGCATTGATCTTGATTTTTTGTACACAATACTCTTAAAATTAAATGAAAACTCTTCTCTCTTAAAGCACTTTATTGCCTCTTTTCATTTTCCTATATGCTCTCGCTCTCAGATTTACAGTGTGTAACATTCTTAATATACCCCGCTTTAAGCATTTTAAAATAAATACAAAAAATGTAGTTTCTTAAAATTTCTCAAAACATTGATTTTCAATAGATTCAAAAATATACCTTCAGCTAAATAAACTATCGAATTTAGCGTTTCGTGCCTAGTTTAATTTATCAAAATTATCTTCATCTTGACTAGACTATGGGGATTTTTGTTAAACTAATTTCTATGTAATATAATCATTGGACTAGCATTCATCTCACAACTAAGTTATTGAATTCAAATTTCTAAGCGGTTCGATATATTAGTTATGATCGATCAATAGGTTATAATAAATCGTTTCGGCTTTTCCAAATTCTCAAATTTTTCTTAGTCTCTTATTTTTGCATTCTTCACTTTTGACATTTTTACTTTTTGCATACGGCGAAAAAAAAAGAAAAGAAAAAGATACAAATTTGTATGCTTTCAGGTAGATTTAAATCCCAAAAGAGATACAATATCTTTTTCATGACTGGCGGTGGTTGTTGCATATTTGTTGTTGTTATTGTAGTGTTCGCATTTTAGTTATTGTTGTTGTGGCTTATCTCGCATTATGATTTTATGCGCGCACTCACACACTCACTCATGCTACTTCTGTACGCGTATCTATGCAAGTATCTTAAACTATGTATGACGACGACAAACGATTTAGCGTATCCGTATCTGCGCTGCTGTTCGCCTATTCGTTGTTGTTCATGTTTTGGTCTCTCTCTTTCGGTCTGTCGTCACTTGTCCATCGTCTGTGTGTTGGAATTTGTGGTATTTAATATTAAGTAGTAATATTTTTAGTACATAGTTTAAAAAAAATAAGATAAAAACATGGATATTGTAGATTTGACACACGGACAACAGACTGACTACATTTTTATGCGTTGAATTGACAATTTTTGTAAAGTATTTCAATAACAAAGTCGAAATAATACAAGGAATGTACCACAAACAATAATAAAAAGTTAGAATACTGCAGTCGATCGAGTGTGTACGACTTTGAGATAACCTAGCACGTCTAAGCTTTAAATTTACTGTTTCTAGCTTAATTAAAAACAAAAACACATCAAATTAAAGTATACCCTACGCTAGTTTACCCTATGAGTGCATATATAGTATATAAAAACAACAAACAAAATCAATTGTGGCGAAAAACAAAGTCATAAAAAGTCAAACGCGCGCGCTTCTGTGCTCAATATAAGTGTGCTCACTCTCCCGCTCTCTTTTATACACCTACTATGCTCTCTCACAAACACGTAGCAGGTATTTGCCCATAAGTCATATGCTGTTGTTGTTGTTATTGTCAATAACCAGGATGTTGTTGTTTGTTACCTATATTACGTTTATTACGTGTTTTTCTTCGCGTAAACATGCTGCTGCATAGCATATATCTAAGGTGACCAGATTTAAGACAATTAGCACACCGCCTACTGCTTGCTCTTGAAATTACTGAGAACAATTAGGCTGTTTCTTAGAATTAATCAACACAAATTAGTTCATTTATTTTCTTATAATAAATTTCTGAATAGTTTAAGTTAATCCTTTAAAGATAAGCGCTGAGCGATTATTAATTGAAATTTTTAACAGCTTTCAACAAAAGTTTCACAGATTTTAAATAAAATGTTAGTTAAAGCGAATATATTTAATATATTGCGATTCTAGGCTACATTTAGCGGAATAACAATATATGTATTGGGTGTATGCATTAATTTGTACAGTTTTCTAAGAGAGAGCATTATTAGAACGCAGAAAGAACTTGCAAAAGCTTTAGTAGTTGATCAAGCAACCATTTACAGACGTTTAAAAGCATTGGGACTCATCAAAAAGCTTGGAAATTGGGTGCCTTATGAATTGAAAACTAAAAAATCGAACGCTGATTCTGCATGTCAAAAATGTTTCATGAACGCTACAAAAAGAAGTCGTATATGAAACCCGATCAAACATTAACACTCACGACAAAGCATAATATACATGCCGCCTAGGTAATGATCTGTATTGAATGGGATCACAAGGGTGTGTTGTATTATGAGCTCTTGAAAGCGGGTCAGACGATCACCGAACACAATTTTGATTCGTTTGAAGAGAACGAGCGCGGAAAAACGACCAGAATATGCGAACAGACACGAATCCATCCGGTTAAAAGTTATTTGAAAAAAAGTGGCTGGGAAGTTCTACCTCACCCGCCTTATAGCCCAGAAATTGCCACTTCTGATTACTACTTGTTCAGAGCAATGCAAAATGCCCTAACCAGAGTACGCTTCACTTCAGAACAACAGGATATCAAAAATTAGCTCGATTCGGAGAAGTTCTTTTGGGATGGAATTCACAAACTGTCAGAAGTATGGGCAAACGTCGTAGCTTCCGATGGACAATATTTTGAACATTAAATGTATAACCAATGCACACTCCCAATATATTGGCAAGAATATGTATAATGGCAAGTATCAAAAACTTGTATATCTAGATATATAAGATTGTCTAAGAAAGTCTTTATTATACAACCTCTAAAATAAAGGTATATAATTAGTCATGCTTTAGTCTGAATAATAGTTGTGAGGGTTGCCCATATTTCTTGAATAGTCATACAACTAATGACATATATCAAAAATAAATATACATACATATATGTATCTCCAAATAAAATAAACATTTCAATAAAAAATTTTAACTTGTGCATCTTCCAGAGCATTACATCATATTTATTTTGGCGTAAACCCTTGTTCTTCTATAATTCAAATAAAGTGGTACATATTCCAACATTATGGTCACTTTCATACCATATCCCGCTCTTTAATGTGCTCTCCTACGCTTCAACTGTAACACAAGTCTTTGCAAAGAAGTGTTATTGTTGTTGGCTAAATATGTTGTATATATGTATTTATATGTATAGATGGTATCCGTGTACGTGTAAAGAGTACCAGTTTTAATTAAATGCAACACAAATTTACATTTGCATATTTCAAAAGAAATAAGAAATAACTAGTTTAAACGGCAGGAAAATGTAGCCACCAAATGGGCTACTCTAAAGTTAAAAACAGCAACAACGACGACAACGATTTAAACAGAGCAGGCAACGCCGTGTGACCGAATGCCATTTAGTAATACTTTGTATGGAAAATATGTGTAAAAATTGTGTCAATTAGTGGTGGCGGCGGCGTCAACAACAAAACAAATTAAGCAAAAGAAAAGAAGCCGAAGAAGAAAGGAAAAATAAACAGCAAATTATATTTGTATCAAACTAAAAATAAACTTAAATTCAAAGCGCATTAATTTTCAACAACAAATAAATAAATAAATAAATGCTTTTAAGTGTTGCGCATAAAAAGCAGCAACAACAACAACCTTACTACTAACGATGTATACAACAGCTTTGAAAATAAAAAAATAAAAAACACACACATCAAGGTAACTTCAAGCTCATTTTTGTGAACGACTTTGTACTCTTTCAATAACAACAACTTTATTTTTATTTTTACTAAAGTCGACGGCGTAGCCAGCCGCCGCCGCCGTTTGTCCATTTATATGTCTGGCATTCAGTTACTGAAGCAGTTTTTCAATGAACCGAAACAGTAAAAAAGCAAACCAACTACAACTTGTGTCATAAGCATAATCATTAAACAAATCAACGAGCAGATAGATAGCATCTAAAGCCGACAAAAAATCTACAATTTAATTTGGCAAAATACGCTAGCGCCGCACACAAAAAAATATTCACAAAAAAGACCGGCACTTCGCTGTGAATGACAAATTAAGTTAGGCAGGCGAGTGACATGAAAAAGAATACATTCAGTGCAAGAGAGAGCGCTCGCGAGGTGAAACCAAATAATGCAACATAATTTGAAACCACCACCTAAAATTATAAAAGCCAACACAAGAAAATTCCGGTAAAGGCATTCCTCATTTTTGAATGAAACTAAAAAGAAATGGAACAACAACAACATACACACACAAATATTTAGGCGTACGAGAAGAGCAGATGAGAGACCAAAAAGGAACAACTGGCACGCCAACAAAATACGACAGATAAAACAACTAGCACAAGCACACACACACAGACGCAGAATAAGGGAATTCTAAGCAAGTAAATAAAATGAACAATGTGTTGTAAATTTAAGCCACTAATTTAATAGTATGTATATATTAATTAACAAATCAATAATATATAAGCAATGAATCACTCTTAGTGGTTTTTCAAGACTTGTGCAAATGTTGATTATT